>OX451365.1:0-625000 GCA_949629185.1 Apamea crenata | reverse complement strand
AGGTGAACTGTGGTGACTGGTTAGTTGCCCGTCGTCATATGAATAGGTTGCGGGCACACGGGACCACGCTCAGTTTCAGTGTTCAGTTAGTTAGTTGGGCGTGTCAGCGATGGCTTCAAGCCAGGTTTACCGCGATTTTGTGACGAAATAACACACGCTCGATTACTATGTCAACAGTCACGTCATGATGAAAAGGCTTTTCTGAAAATTGCGTAGTCTTTAGCGAAATTGCGACGGTAATACGTGCCAGTCAGAGGTATTATCGACCTGAATATATTCTTTGTTCAAGTTAGGTTTGTGCGTTGGGTCTTTAGGTCCAAAATTAATATTATTTCAAGTGTACTAACCCTTTTTTCTGGCGGCTAATTAAATATTAATGTAGAAATGATGTCTATTTTGGTTGTAGATAACCTTTTGTTAAGAAAAGGTCTTAACAAAAGATTCTCGGTGATTTCTCTTGTTACCGGTGTAGGCTTAGAAAAAGGGGTTTTTCTTAAAAATAATAAAAATAACTATCAATCATGTACTTAGTGGTCCGTAGGAGTAGACAGACAGATATATTGTATAATAAATGGTTATTTTTCTTAGGAGCTTAGGACTCGAGCTAAAAATTCGCAGAATCTTTCGACTTTTTCTAATAGGGTTTAGGTTATATAAGAACAACGTTGCTAAGTATTCATGTTTGATGTTATATTTTAAAGATACCAGATAAGGCAATACCTTTTGTGTTTCTCTCCGTTGCCCTGGCGACACACATCTGAATAATATATTACCTGTGCCAGGCTAGATTATTGTCTGTACGAAGCATATATTGCCTAGTAGAGGCGAAATTGAAGGCGTGGGATACAGTAATGATATCAAGGAATAAGCAAAATCAGACCTGTCTTTCAATATGTGAATAAATGTGAACTGAAGGAGTCCCACTTACCTAATCGAAAGGCTAGACTTGCTTTCATTCTAGAATATCGCTATAGTCATAATTTAACAGTAAAAAGTTGCACTCTACCTAACATACATACGACTTGTACTGAACAAAACATTCGCAACTCGCACTGAGAAATGCCATAATCCTCACGATTAGCAAACATAGCCAACATCAAACGGCGCGATATTTGATTGCGTCAAAAAAAAGTTCCCTAAAAAATATCTAAATCCTCACAAAGGTGACAGGGCCTCTAAAGGTGTTTGTGACATAAGGTCGCGGGTGGCGTGAAGGATGGCACAATCAATCACACAGACAGACACGTGTCGCGGCGTGGCTGCGCGACTATTTGTACTTGTTACCGATTTTATTGTCGCTTTCTGTCTCTTCGAGATATTCTTCGCGGTAAAAGCTTTTTCGGGAATATTATTTTTAGCAAGCGTAGGCGGCGCTGAATAATATTTTTTTTTTATATATATTCTTTGGAATAAGATAACGTTACTTAGGTACCTACTGTAAACCATCCCACGGAGTGATAGGGAAATATTGGTTTGAAAAATGTTCTGAATTTGCTCAACTTGACATGCATACACTGTGCTGTAGGCCACGGCCAAACTATTTGCCTGCTACACCGTGATGTAATGAATGCAGTAGAATGTGAATAGTGTAGTATTTTGACTAATTAATTAATTAACAGCCACGTGATAACGTGAGCTACAGCAAACAATATATTCATTAGGTGGTTTTGTTTTCCATTGTTCAGTAAAAGTAATGTATAACTTTTACTGCCAAAAGTCAGCTTTTATTTCGACTTAGTGAAAAATATTGTTAACACATAATGTAGTTCCGTAAAACGATGGTGTGTAGAGCCTTACGAGGCCGAGAGGGATCGTGTACTACCGACGTGTGGAAAGGTTTGCATTCGCGCAAATGGACACGAAGAATAATATAAACGGAAACGGGTAGGTGCGAAAAAGGTAAACTGGACGTACTTACGGGATAATCAGGAAAATAGCTACTTAGACACAGGTATTTATTACGAACCTTTATTTTATGTGGAAACCGCATGTTAACACGTAGCTAAAGTAAACCATATTATTATGGTTTTAGCTGCGTACATTTTCCGTGAACTGTGCGGTTGATACTCGCAAAGTTATAACCATTATTATAAGCTTGTGAAAGTGCACCATTTAAAATTAAACTCAGTGAATAAACGGTCACAAAGCTTATCAATTTCGTTGGCTGTCAGACATACTTTTGGAATATATTCACAAAATATAACATCGCAATGCTACCTATCTGTTGTTCACAAAGAATATTCAGTAAATTGTTGTGAATTTTGGGCAAGTTATCAACTGAAGCAAAGCGGGTTAACCGTGAGACGGCTGCGGGGTCGAAAAGGCCCCATTCGACGTGTGACCTGATTGATCGCGCGTGCTACTTGACAAATATAAACGTATTGCGATAGTAAGCGATGCATGATTTGCTATTTGTCAGATTTAATATAGCCAAATACGGATATTGCCTCCCATATTGATAAAGTATTGTTTTGTAAATGACTGACTTGTGTACATCTTTCCAGAGAGCGTTTCCATTTGTATTTGATGGCGATATTAGAAAGTGTGCCAGGAATAGACATTACGCAGAATTCCATAGGGAATAACAGTCATAAAAATTCAAACACATTACCAGAACATTCATGTCTTCACATATTCAGGAGGTCTTAAGAACCCAAACAGAAACAAGTGCCCCGCGGCGTCCCGCGTGATCGATGTGATCGATGTGCGACATTATAGCGCCTGATGGATCGCTCGCTTGTCGCACTGTGTGTGCCACCGGCCTACTAGTTGCGTGCGCGAGATGGCTGCCAACTTATATTTGGGGGTATTGTTCATTGATGTATTGGGTATTTTGAGATTGATTTTATGTTCGCAGTTTAATACGGGCTTAGAGAGAGCAAGGTCTATAACGTCCGAGTTGATTGATGAAAAATGTACCTCATGTGCACTCACATAAAGAGGTCAAGTTTGAATGTAGAAGGTAATCTCCGAAACAACTCACCCGATTTCAACGCTACGCTATTGCTGAGTGCCAGGATATGTTACAAAACGTAGACGAAGTCGCGGGGAGAAGCTAGACTGAGATATGTTTGTTCTCAGTGTTTGACTTGATTAACTTGATAATTAATTCAAACTACGTCTACACTAGACTTAAAAACTACATATTTAATACGTAAAGACTATTCGTGACATTAAACATTCACCTCTGACCTACAAGATATCTTAAAGTAAATAGTTGAGCACCCAAGATTTGTACCTTTGCAATAAAAAATGTACTTCAGCGACCGGACTGAGCAAACATCTCACAATCGTCGCTGCTATTGTATTCTGTGCAGCCCACTGACTCACAAACACTTGTTTACGTTAGGTTAGCTCGGCGGTCGAGGACATGCTTATTTCAAGTATCGGCCTTTTTTTCTTTTGTTGAAGTTACTCAAAATACGTCCTGATATTGTAATGTTGGGAATAACTAACTTTATGCATGAAAAACTGAAATTGAAGGTAGTTTTATTGAATAGAAACGTACGTTACGTGAAACTAGCAACCCTATTATTTTCAAACTAATTGGTTTCCGGAAACCTAATCATCTCACTGAATCTGCTGTCACAAATCATACGAGTATAAGCGTTGTGATTGATCGACCAAAATATCAACAATTTATAAAATCAATTAATTGTAGGTAAACATGAAATGGTTGAAAACTGTTCATTGTTTAATTTCTATGAAATTAAGTTTTTTAATTGCCACTTTTACATTCGTCTCCGTATTTCTTCAAAGTTTTCATTGCCTAACCCAATTAAAAACTCCAAAGTACAATACAAATCTAATAATTTCTAATTGTAAGCTCCGGAAGAGGCATCTTTACCTTTTACACAAAATTACAAGGTTATAATAGAATTTCCTACGCTAATTGCCTCTTGAATCTCGGAATTACATTAATCCTGTTAACGGGTGACCTGTCTTTCACAATGGTGTGTTTAAATTGGGTCGGATTGGCCGCGTGGCGCCGCGGGGCGGGGCGACCACGCGCGGCGCGGGAGGGTTCGCTGTGAGTGGACGGGAGGGAGGATGGCGCTTTGTGCATTATTGTTTTGTGTTGATTTTTTTATTGTTTGTTTAGTACACTGGCCAATTGTTAAAAAAAAAATCAAGTGCTTGGTACACGTTGAGATGTGGACCTTTTAAGCCCTTGTGAACTCAGTTGGAATAATTTCTAACTCATAGAACATTATTTTTGGCGTGAAGCAACATGGCTCTCTTTCTTAGCTTTGTAGTTTGACATTTTATTTTATGTTTGACATTCACAGACAAAACCTATCTAGCTACTTTTAAGCGTCCTACGTTACCATAACTCATATCTTTTCTTATCTTTTGAAAAGAACGAAGCTGAAAGCTCTAAAGCATCCTAAATCAAAACCTCACATTTAGTGTAACGAATGCCAGCCGTCACATTGTGCGAGTACGTTTGTGAGCTGCGGCGAGACGACCCGCTTCCGGCGCGCGTCCGGCGCGCGTCCGGCCCGGAATCGGACGAAAGCGCTTCCGGGAGGCCTAGTTGCCTTTGTAATAATGTATGTAGACTGAGAACTAACGAAACTTGCATGGCTCAGGCTCAGATACAAAGATTGTGTTCTTTCAGGCTGTTGATGTTCTGTCTTGAATGATAAAGTGAAAACTTAGTAGAAAATATTAAAGCGTTAATGAATAAATTAATTGATCTTCAATCTTTCACGGTCCCAATTTCTCTAAGTCATTAACTTATACTACAATCACGGTGGAACGAATCAACAAGTAATCGCATGCTTTCAAAGTTAATGAATGAGTGATCACTCATATTTCGACAATCATCGCTTCTTGTTCCATAATAACCTAATATTAATTATCTTTAACGTAACTAATATTTTCTATATCATTCGTACTAAATTAACAATAAAATCATATCATAGTTTATTCAAACAGTATGCCAGTTCTTTCCCGTGCCAAACAGTGTGGGATATTAGCCTAATTGACGCCTGGAACTCAGCCAGGAATCGAACCCGTTACCCGGTGCACTCCATGTGTTTACACTCCAATACTTCGGTCTGTTATTGCCAATATTGTGTGTGTGTGTGTGCTCACAGTTTTTCTGTGAATGGGGCAATTTGAAGTTCGGTATAGAAATATTAAATATTTATTTAATGTTTTTAGTTGGCCTGGCATGGAACGGACTTAACTATTACACGTTAAATTCATTGCAAAAGTTAACAGTAACTGGGAATATTTTCGCGATGATCAATTTTATACTGAAAGCGTCGTAATTAAACAATTATAACGTTTATCTTTGAACTGTTGCTTTACCATCATCATCACCTACAGCACTCCTCTCCACCTGGACCTCCCCAGTCGCACGCCACCAAGCTCCATCTTCAATGCACTCACTTCAATCTATCATCTATATCTCCAAGCACATTGAAAGCGATGTTAATTCAACCTATAATTAACAAGTCGCTTTTCTCCGAATTCGGATCTGCCCAAAAGATATTTATGTTCATGGTGCTTCTTGTTTTCGCCCCAGTGTCGTTACACTTTGTATGTCAGTGTCTCCAATACGTACCTTTGTATGTCACCTACCTACTGTACTGTACTGCTCCACTCTTCCGAATAATTGAGTCGAGTGGAAGTGACCCACTGCCTGAGTGACTTTGTACTCCACTACGTAAGTTAACAGGATTATGTCTCTCGGTTGGTGGTTGGTGGGCTGGCTTCCTAATACCACGCTACAGGTACAACCGGGTTTATGGTATTTGTACAAATAATTTGTGCGAGTTCATTGACATACGTGACAATTCATGGTTTATGTTTTATTTGACCCGCATTCGCCTCACAAGGTTCGCCCCACGTATGATAATACTTGTACGCTCCCCATTCATTCCTTTAAAATAATTCCATTGATAAATAAAACAGCCATATTTTTGGGGAATAAAAAAAAAACTTTTACACGTCAAATAGAAATAATAATACATATTTTAAAACTAGATGAGGTCCAAAGTAACAAATACGTTGAACCAATTTATCACTTTGGTTGGTTTACTTTTGAAACTCCTGACATTTAACTAAAAACATTTTTATAGTCTCTCCCACCATCATATTTCAAAATCATTATTCGTCATAAATGTCACATTAATAAATTCACCACGTATCACGTAGTGTAACACGTAACGTGTAATGTAACATAGGACCGACGCAGACGCGATCTTCGTCAGCTGTCTACTTAAATATTGGCTGACCCGTCGATGCCGACCTGAAGTAGCTGCCCCCAATACGTCAGCGACGTACACTGGTTAGAGCGAAGGGAAATAAAACTATTCGGGAGTGTTTAATATGTATTCCAGATTGAGACATTGATTGAAATATTTCGACTTGGTGACCTGAGAGCAACAAACGACTAAATACATTGCATCGAAACGAAATTTCTTTAATATTCATGTACTTTATTAACTTGCTGTAACTGAAATGCACTCTAATTGCGTACCTAACACACTATCAATCTCAATCTGAGTCATATGAAGCTAATCCATTGCTTCATAAATGTTCGAAAAATTTGTCTGCTCAACAACGTAAATAACGCAATGAACTGTCAGACTCGCCACTTGTTCCGAGCCGCTATAAAGTTTGAATCGGGCTGTATATTAATAGAAATCCAACTTGAGTTTGAGTTTCGAGTTTTAACATTTAGAAAGTAGTTGTTATTATGTGTGTAACGAAATTAACGTTCACAATTTATGATGTCTATAAAGAAAGTCACATTACCTACTGAATGCCGTCAGAATGTGTAGTTTTAAATCGTGAGTATCTGGGCCGTATCGTGAGTACTTGGCCGAGCACTCACGATACGAATCTATTAATCATAAGTCTACGACACGATCATAAATCACAGTTTGAGTTAACTGTAGTTTACTTCCGTTAATTTCGGAGTGCCCACATAGTTTTAACCACAGTATGTCATAACATCAGCTAGTTGACGAGCCTCTTTGTTAACTACGACGAGTTTAATCAGTTGGCCAGTTCTATAGTATGTCTTTGTCTTGTTTGAGTCTATTATTGATTGAATGATATATTATGACTTATTAACAATAAGGCTGGTATTATAACATCGTAATAAAATAAGTACAATGTGTAATTGATTGAATTAATAAAGTCCTATGTTTCATGTATCTCGTATTGATCTAAGAAATAAAGTCAGCAGACGGGGCAGAAGTTCTCCCTTGTCTTCCAATAACATACCTACTATAATGTTATCAATACCTACGTGTCAAAAGCCTGTTGATTATGGGAATAACTTCACGGTTATTTATTTTAGACCAGCAGTGCCCCGCGGTTTCACCCGCATGAGTTTCTATCCCGTGGGAATATCGGGATAAAAGGTATCCTATGTGGTCCTGGTTATAAACTATTTGTGTGCCAGATTTCATCTAAATCTGTTTAGTAGTTTTTGCGTGAAAGGGTAACAAACATCCATCCATCCATCTATACTCACAAACTTTCGCGTTTTATAATATTTTATTAAGTAGGATTAGTAGGAAGTCTAAATTTGCCATATCTGATATTATAAAACACTCAAGGATGTCTGCCTAGTTTGGAATCCGACCGTACTTACTTATGTACTGTCAGCTAACTAACTTAATTAAATCCCGTTATTACAACACAAAATAGAGAGAATATCTCACAGTTTTAAACTATAAATTATACGAATTTCGTCCCAAATAAATCACTGGAGTTTGTAATTGAGTTGTGAACTATTTGTAGCATGTACTTGTACAGCCTAAGTCTCAACTAATCTTTGAGTAGTATACATACCTACCTAGATTGTAGAACATAGTATATCTAATTGAGCTTCGTACTAGGTTCTAGTACAATTGAGTTGTAGAGGTGAACTAGAGTGGTACACAAATTAAGTTGTAACGTTCAAAGGCCAGTGTGCGGGGTCCGGGGTCCGGCACAGTTAGGTTAAAGGGCTGTGTTCTGTGTTGTGAGCCGGGAATATAACTGAACTGTAGTTGGTAATCTTGTTTGTTGTGGTCTGCGTTTATTGGACAAAGTGGAGCGGACATTTTGTTGGAAGGGTAGTTTAAATTTAATTTTGACTTGGTTATATCCTTCTCCTGACCAATTAATTCTAAGGTTATTTGGTTACTGAATATTATGCCATTCTTATTTTATTTTCTACTATGCACCTCTACTTATCCCCTCGTGAATACGGGCGTGACATAAAATTTATGTTTGTTTTTTGTTAACCTATTTTGTCACATTGCTGGGCAAAGGTTGTGGCAACTTTAAGTTACAATTAATTATTTAAATTCCTAGAAATATTCGAATCGAGAAGTGCGTAGCTCCAACTGCGTAGCGGTTGACAAATGTGCTACGACGCGTAGCAGCCGTAGCGGATCACGTAGCTACTTCGTACACCTTGTCTAACAATAGGTTTAGGCAAAGAAACCGCGAACAATGATGTTTTCTTCGACATTCTCCTCAGGGCTCCTTTGTTATAATACTGTACAACTGTAATCTATCTTCTATCCCATTGTAGATGTATTAGTAAGGACTTGATTACGTCCCCGGTACGTTTTCCCATCACTTTGTGTGATTGATGAACTAGTTTCAGCATTTATTTGAGATCTCTGTGATTTACTGTGCAGAAGAAATATGACTTGTGTGTAGGCCGAGCTCGATCTAGCTTGTTGTACTGGGGCACAGTAATAAGACTGTTATTTATGATTCTGCGGCGAAACAAAGAAAAATGGATGATGTTGGGTTTTATTACTTTGAATTAAGATTGGATTTATCAAACGAAATTAATGAATATTTTTTAAAGCGCTGTACCTAAATGATCTTTGAATAGTATTAAATTATTTATTCAAACGGGGTATTTGAGCAAAGTGTTACCTCCTACTAATATTATAAACGTGAAAGTTTGGATGGATGGATGGATGGATGTTTGTTACTCTTTCACGCAAAAACTACTGAACGGATTGGGATGAAATTTGGCACACAGATGGTTTATAAGCAGGATTAACATATAAAATATTTTAATCCTGGTTACTTTTTATCCCGATATTCCCACGGGATCGAAACTTATGTGGGTGAAATCGCAGGGCGCAGCTAGTATTTAATAAATTAAAAGCATAAATATCAGAGGGCCAATTCTCGTAATTTTAAGAACGTTCACAGACTGATCTAATAAAATAAAATAATAATAAATAAAGAACTTAAATTTGGAAAAAATCAAACATCTCATTCCCGGATTTGAACTCGTGACCATCGTATTGCTAAGCCGCAGTCTTAACCACTAGACCAACGCGCCATTCACGAAATACTACAAAAAACTTAAGCGGTTTGATGTCATTAACGAAGGGGGTTCCATTTCTCTGGAGCGGAGTGTACTTACATTTACAAAAATTAAAAAATGCTTCTAAATTATTCAAAACTATAGTTTGCAATTTTTTTAAGAGATAAGAAAAAAAAAAATTACTACCAATTAGGAAGAGGAATTTAATATTGAAGTATTACTCCGGCCCTAATCGCAGTAGGTCAAATTAAAATGTATCAAACCTCACTTACAAATGAATACATAAATAATGACATACAAACAACATTAAATTTCGAATAAACATAAAATATTCATCACACATTACAAACTGCTCCGGATATGTGCAGTTACACGAGTAATTAAGGATTACCTCAACATGCCCGGCCGCAGCCAGCGCCGTGTTGTGGTCGCGTGTTTTTTGTTCAAAATTCCGAGCTTTCTGTTTTCGTTTACATTTTTAAGGAGCGGCTAAACGTGCTTGTTCATGGCATAAAGATAAGTAAATATTGAGCGATGTTGTTCATTCATTATGTTCGGCCGCCTGGAGCTCGGTGGGTACAACGGTCTGTGAAGAGATTTCAGAATGAAGTGTAAATAAAATATTTTGGGGTATTTTTGTTGATTAATTTAAAAGTTGTTTTTTTAGAACACCGACTGGGGTGGTAACGATTACAGTTTAGTAGATTCTGATGGTTATTGATGGCCTCATTTTTGACGAATAGAAACAATTTTTTGTAGTTGTAGTGTTTCTTCACAATGAATACGTTACTTGATTATTTTTTTAAACAGTATGATACGGTTATTTAAACAGTTCCGAAACCTAAATCCATGAACGTTATCTCTTCAAGTTTTTGTGACTTATTGAAAACAAAGAATAATATGTGGTTGTACCATCTCTTACTACTACTATACTTACTATGTACAGTACTACAGCGCTGGACCGCTGCCTAGCCCTGCGGGGAATGCAGACGTGATGTTATGAAATAACACTACTCTGTCGACTCTCTCCTCAAGTCGGTGAAATCTCACCGTGTCAGAGGATCTGTAGCTGATATATTTGCCCTCCGACCCTCTACACGTTCCTCTCATATTTATGTAACGTGACCTTGCTGTCCACGGAGGGTGAGGAATGTGTGAGTAGGCTATACTTAGCGTACGCTTTTGTGATTCCGTTTGAGTTTGGTTTGGTAAGACAGAGTTAAAAAAGAGTTTATTTCTAATTTTTTGCTGCAAATAGTTAAAGTAGAATAGTTATTTATAATGTTGAGGTCAGTCTGTCGGCTTAAATCTGCTAAATAATGTGACTATTGTTCATTTTAGTTTGACTGTTGTTGTTCTAATTTTGTCACTGATTTACATGAAAGACGAGAAAACCTGGATTTCATTTTAAGCAGTGAATATCAAAACTTGGTTGCTCGTCCATTCTGTCTTAACAATCCAGTACAGGCCACTAAACAATGACCTATCTTCCACCTTATTACTACCAAACCGCACATCGACTACATCACTCGAGATCACTATCTCGTCACATTATAATCTCGAACCTATATCCTAAGTCCACACAATTATTTATGTTAATTACTAATATATCGCTGTTAGCCGGTAATATCTTCCATATCTCACGCTGTACAGGCGCTGACTCATCTAATTACTCATGACCTCCATCCTTCAAACTAAACTCATCTTTAAGCATCTGCTCATAAGGCCTAAAATCCTATGGTCATAATTTGTGGATGATTCGGATTTGTGCGGTGTACTGTGAATGCATGTTTGGCAATTCCGGCGCTATAGCGAGCGTGCAATTAGCTCTAACTGTCTAACTTTGACTGTTGGCTTGTTTGGTACCTTTATTGTCTGCCAAATGGCTGTTTGGATGTTATTGTGAACAATGTCGTTTTGACAAAATGTACCTAATAATTATTTTGGAATGAACGTTTATGGCTTCTAAATAATTCATTTCATTCTAGTTTCATTGAGAAATAAAATTAGTTATCTACGGTTCCAACTAGACAATTAATTCACAAACTTTTTTGCTGTTATTTTGTAAACAATCACGTTTCTGCAGTAACGTGACCGCATTAACTTGCAACGAACAACTCAAAACTACTAAAACAAAACAACAAAAAAAAAAACAATAAGCGGAAAGTTTTCAAAACAGCTGAGTTTGAAAGTTGCACCGCGGCATGCATAAACCGCGCAACTGCACTCGACAATTCCATTACAAGTTGTGTGTAGCGTTCTAACAATACGTAGCGGGAGAACTATAAACTCGGACTTTATTGCTTTTTTCTAGAACATAAAGGCTAACGGTACTTCTTAGAGCCTATATCTAGAAAGTTAGGCGCATCGTAAACTGGATAGAATGTACATTGGGCCTGGATATACCGTAACACTTTGTGTAGGCACTTACACGTAAAACTCTCAAGTCTAATCCCAGTCTATAAAAAAGCTTTCAGACTATTACTTAAATTGGACTGACGATTGTGCATTTTACGTTAATTTATAAATGAAAGTATTTTTTCGAGTTCTTGTACAGTCCGCACGTCAAGGGGGTAACCGTTTGTTCTTGAAACGTCTTTATTTCGTAACAGTGAGATTGAGTCGGTCTCGTAATGCAAGGTAGTACTGACGGCGGTTGAGCATTAATTGAAAAAAGGGAAACATATGTTAAGTAACTTAAAGTTAATTTTAGCTTGCACTTTATTATCGTTCCGACTATGTCGTTACCAACATTTTGAATGAAATGACGGTTCACAAAGGTGACATGCGCCCGCTATGTGGGGAACCTATCTACGTAACTAAACGCTTTACGTCATGAAGAATGAACTTCATCTTCTCTAACATACTCGTATATGCCATATTTTATTGCTTACAAAAATAAACTTGTCATATTACACTTCTTTACTACCTCTTATCACCGCCTGCACATGTAACACCACAGATATCGCTGCAGTGCACGCCGCGTGTAAATCGTCCCTGCGGCCGATTTACACCCCACGACGCGGTAGTCGTTACCGGAGGTAGTTATGACCGTTAAATTAATATTACTGGGAATTGCCCTGTTGGTGTATGGTGTGGTGTGTTATGGGTTTAAGACGTGCTTGACGGGCGCGCCGGGCTCGCTGGTTTATTGATAAGGAGACAATGGATGATGTGGCGCCTAACTACAGATGCAATTTGATTGCTTTAATGTTAATTGTTAGTTGCCTATCAGCATTTACAGTTGCGCCATGTTCCTTCTAAAATGTAAGGCGCGATTCTAAGAGCTTCATCTTGATAATTTATGTTTGATATTTGCTGAGATGCCAATTATTTTGTCGAGTATTGGGAATTCAAATAACGTATACCGACCTACGTTTCGACTTTGACAGAATTTACTACATTACAGTCCGGCCGTCGAGAGAATATGCGTTCCGGGCACCTGTCAGTGCGACAATTCTATTTGCTAATATAGATCAAATTCACAAAACACGTATTCGTTTGTATAAAACTGACAGGTGTCCGAAGAACGCATTCTCTCGTCGGCCGCACTGTACGTACATTTAAAAACTAGCAAATAAAACTGTCGTTGGCCTGGACCTGTTTAAACTGCAAAAATCCCTATTTAAACTTCAACCATTTCCTTCATTTTACTTCAACTTTTATCCTGAGACAGCATAATTTCCCCTTTGTCACCTGTCCACACAACCTACTAGTGACATTACTCTAATATGACCGACGTGATTTAATTCAGCGCATTGCGACCAGCGACCAGCGCCCAGCAGCTGCGGCGACCGTGACCGGAATCTTTAGCACATACATTTGTTACTATTTACTGCCGCGATGTTTTATGTAAAGCTGTGCTTTATAGTAACCTATTCAATTTTGCAGGGACAATATAAGAAGTTTTCTGACAACATGTTGTGTCAAATGCGACAATGTCGATTAAACTACTATCATCGCTACAAACTTTATTTTGGCGAAAATCGGAACTGACGGCGCCTTTTTTCATTACACAATGACAGTGACAATTTTATTGTCAATGTCATTCGACACCAAAATATCCTTGTAGCACTCTATGTACTAAGTGAGTCTGGAACAGTTCTGACTATTGGTGAAGTTAGTTAACGTAAGGATACCGGCAGTTGTCTACAACTGCCGGTATCCGGTATCGGTAGTTGATGACTCACGAACTGATCATGTGCATTGTACGATGACAGAAGGTAGTAAACAAACCATCAACATAAGTCAAACAGAGTGGTCGTATAACGTGATCAATTTATCAGTACCGTCTGAAAAGGCCATTTATCGTTTGTGAGTTGTAAAAGTTTTGTCTCACAAAACTTTTGCGTAACTTGAGAATGCGCAGGCAACGAAGAAAGTCACTCAATAGAATGAAGTTTTATTGAGCCTTGAAACGAGTATCGAGACGGATGAAAAAAAACATTTTGATCAATAATCGATAAAGTTTGCTGTTGTGTGTGTGTGCCTATTGTATCGAAATGAAATTGTTTATTCTGTAAATAGGATATTGGAATAACTTTAACACGTCATATTATCTATACTATACAAAAATAAAAATATAAAATAG
Organism: Apamea crenata; assembly: GCA_949629185.1. NCBI lineage: Eukaryota > Metazoa > Arthropoda > Insecta > Lepidoptera > Noctuidae > Apamea > Apamea crenata. The sequence continues at coordinate 611,102 of OX451365.1, read as the reverse complement.
ATTTTTGTCCGTTTGTCTTGATGTATGTTCCGGATTGTGCACAAAAACGGCTGAACGGATTTGGATCAAATTTGGCAAACAGATAGTTTATAACTTGGTTTAAAAAATAGGGTACTTTTAATCTCGGTAGTACGTTCCTGTGGAATATTGTTCGACATCCACGCGACCGAAGCCGCGGGCAATAGCTAGTAATAAATTAAGCAAATAATCATTTCTTAACGAATTTGTTTCATAACGAATGAGAGATTTTTGTAAAACGTCAGGGATCAACGAAACAATCAATTAATATAAATAGGCACAAATAACAACGAAATTACCTGGTCCGTAACAATTTGTTTAATATATCATATTTACCTTTGCTTAATAAATGTACGTATTGTAGCCATATTTTGATAAATCAACATTTTATATTATATGTAGGTACCTACTTGGTGGGAGTAAATTGCGGACATCTATTTTTAAAGGCTGTTGTCTCGGAGGGTCGGCTGGTGGTGGGAAAAAAACTGAAAGATTAATTTATCAAACTTTGCCGCATTAGATATACATTATCATTACTGAAATTCTGTTAATAACCTGTCTATTCATGGCTGGCTGCCATTCTTAAAGTTACTATACATTCTCCATTCTGGTTCTTTCTTCTTCCTCCTCATTTGTGTAACCTCTCCATCTTGCACCGCATGCCGTCACCTGCACACGTGAGGACCTAATGGGTGCATGATATTCGCGTAGCTGAATTTTGGGCCAAAAAATTTGAAAAACTATATTTATTTTTTCGTGCTATTATATCGATACGCTAAGAAGAAGATTTGTACTGAATGCATAATAAAGCTTCCGCACAGCCTGTTTATATACAATACAATGCGCCTCTTATTTCACAACACTCATAGGTCCAAACGGAACCCACCGCACAGCAGGGTTCTGTATAAATGTGGCGCCAATGATTTATCAGAGGGTTCGACATTTTTATAGTCCGCCCGACCGATAAGTAGCCCTGTCCCCCCTGTCCCCCTGTCCCCCTGACCCCCTGTCCTCCCAGACGGAACCCATTCGTATTTTAAACGACTTCGATATATATGTCGGACTTTTAACTCGATTTTTCATGTTTTATTTTTATTTTGGTGTTGTGACTGTAATTTAAAGTAAAAACCTTGCTACAACAACGTTCTTTCTAAATACAATTTACCTTAAGTCGTGCTATAGTTTTATGGATCGCTAGGGTTTTATTGCATCTCAGATGCATTTACAGACAATTCCACATATTTCACCCAGGATTTTACTAAACATATGTATTTGTTCCGTGACGGAATCGACTCAGCTACCCATAGCGCAGAAGCCACCCAGTCAGCCACTGCGCAAATCGTGCTATCAGTCATCTCAATCATCTCAATGCTTTTCACACGTGCTTTCTTAATTTGCACTAACAAACTATTCTTATCTCCCATCCCATCTATACAAGCAAGAATGAATTTGACTTTACAGTCAAAAACCTTTGACTGTAATATCCCTCTCCCTATAACTCAGCACACAGGCGGAGTGTTCTCCGTCGTGATTTCCCGCGGTTATCGGCACAAAGCCTGCTTCCGGCCGTTTCCTGCCGATCGCGGCCGGAAGTCGATCGCAAACACGTGCGCTTTTATCCTGTTTCAATACGAGGAGGTTCCAGTTTGTTTTTATTTTTACGGTTTGCGTTATTAGATGAGGATGGCATGATGTTAAGTGATTTAGGATATTGATTTGGTGTTTTGTATATAAGGTTAGATTGCCAACGTAATTTATTTATCTGGCTTCTTGTGTATCAAAGTAGTTTCCAAACAGTCTCTCAAGTAATTTTTACCAGCGACAATAGCATACATACAAGTCAAATAAGTACCTTTTCTCATGTGGAGAAGAAAATGCCGTCGAAAGGAAAATATTTGACCAAACCAGACTTAACACGAGATTACGATGTTAAGCTATCCCGATGCAATATCTTATAAACTGCGGTCGTTAACTTAAACTTATATTACAGAACTTGTAAGTTGACACCTAATCCTATCCAGATCATAATTCCACTATAGTACCGCGAACATCTTTACTTCAGAAACTTCCTGACATGAACGGGAAGGGAACTATACCCGGTACCCGGTTCACGAGAATTTTATTTTTGCTGGTCAAACTGCAATAAGAGATAGTATAATTGATCGTTTCGGACTTTCGAGAGAAATGATGTTTATTCGAACCTATTCCCTCTAAAAACGGTGATCCGACTTATTACAATTACATTATACATAGTTGGAACATATCACATAACATAATGTTCCTACTGCTGGGACACAGGCCTCCTTCCGGTGCAAGGGAGTGGGTCGTAATCCACCACGCGGGCCCAGTGCGGGTTGGTAGATGACACATGTCTTTGAAATTTGGGTTCGAGGACATGCCGGTTTCCTCACGATGTTTTCCTTCACCGTTTTGAGAGCAGTGGTGATGAAATAATTTACCCAAAGTAAAGTGCCTGTGTGGGCTCGAACCTACGACCAACTCGTAAGCCGCGGCCGTTACCACTGAGCCACCACTGCTCTATATCACATAACATCACGCTTGTGTTCCCCGAAGGGTGAGACAGTTAGAAATGTTAGAATTACTGCTACCAGATCCCTGCTACACATTATTACTGTGTCTCAATTACAAAAAACAAAAGCCACAGTTTTGCAACGTTTCAGTAAAAGTAATGGCAGCTTCCTTAGCAGAAACAGACACAACAATAGGCCGGATAACTGATAGCATAAAGAGAGCGCCGAGTTTAGTTCGGAATATATTTTTAGGAAATACAATGTAAATGGAAAATGTGTTTCGTTATATTTAGCTGAAGAATTAGTTGGAAGCCGGCCAGCCAGGAGTCGCAGCCGGCAACTTAGCTACTGTAACTTATAAGTAATGGTACCAGCTTTTTACTGTGCTCTCTACTTGTATGGACCGTTTTGAAGCGGGTCCTTCTATTTTCTATTTCTTAATTTTTTGTAGAATTATCAAGCTCAACTTGTATTCGTTGTGTAAACAATGTTTTCACGCTTAAAACAGATAGTTTTTAAAATAAACACATTATGAGAAAAAGATTTGAAAGAAAACAGTATCCTTTTAATATTTTATTTTCAATGACGATAAAAAACGTATTTACATGTTGTACATGTTGTAAATATCTTTCCAGGCAGTAATTCAAAAATATGGTATTAATATGATCTCAAACCAACCTACCTTTAATTCCCTTTACCTGGTTCACGCTCAATTTGCGGCGATCTGTCACGTCAAAGTATTGATAGCTCTCGTGGGATCTGCGTGATTCTCATGGTAATGTTATGATATGAAGCCTCTCTGCTGAGCTGTGACGTCACCGCACAGGTACATTGTGTTGTAAAGTGGATCGTTGTCACGCCCTTTATCCATGTGGTAGCTATAGTGGGCTGTTATGGGAAGATTTTGCTTTTAGGCATGTGAAAAGGGTTTGCGAAATACGAGGGAAGTAGTTTTGTGCAGATATAGATATTTTTGTTTAGTAAATACACAATAACATTTTTAATAAATAAAATACCAATTATGTATATTTGGAGCAATCTAGTTTTACAATCTCTGGATCTCTGGTCTCTCTCTCTCTATCTGGTTTCTAGTTTTAGTTTTGTGTTTTTTTTTTGTAGTTTTTTTGTTTTTCTATTCAAAACATTGCCGTATGCGCAATTGCGCATGCCGTTAATAAATATTCTATTATTTCTTTTAATCATTATTTAATTTGACCAATCACTTGTTCACCCAATACTGCTTCTGGATAGAACAACCGTGATGAACTGCAATCATTCCTGGAAGACAATTTAAGATAATCACAACGCTGCAACAAAATTGCATTGTCTCCTATTCCAAATAAACTCGAGATGAACATATAACGAGCACTCGTTTATTCCTTCAATAATTTAAGTTTTCTTTGAGTAAAATTTTTAGTATTGCACTTCGTCGCTTCAGCAAATGAAAAATGGCGTTTGAAATATTATTCAAGACGACATCTTCATTTCAAGAAAACTCGAACACTATTTTTCTCGGGATTTTATAGTAAGAAACGTTCGGTGACTGACTTAAACATAATTTATTATTTTTTCATCACAAGCGGGTAGTTTTTTTGGCTTGGTAGAGACGTATTTTAACAGTCTTTTCAGTCTACCTTTTTTATAATTGTATGATAACTAACAGTGGAATAAGCATAATTAGAATGTAAGAATATTCGTTCATACAAAGGGAAATTCCAGCTTGTCTGAAATATTTCATTTTTCGCGGAAACCGTGAAACGCAGCAGACAAAGCAAGTCGGTCGCGTTTTACTTTACACACGAGAATACTTAGTTACGTAATGTCTTTGAATTCTTTTCGCATTATAATTATGTTTTGTTCGTTTGTTATGTATTTTGGTCTATTTATTATTCTTGGGTACTGTGTATTAACCGACAAAAATGAAGAGGATTTTTTCATTTTATAATAATGTTGAAAATGTTCGTGTTTTTATGTGAATATTCTCTCTAATCTGTACAGTTGGTTTTTCTCTTATGCCTCTTGCTGACATAACCTTAATAAGACAACTAAGCTCTTATCGCGAATGTAACAAGATTACGCTGATAACACAGTTAAACAATCCAATCTACTTTTTTGGCACAGTCTGACAGTCAATCTGGGTAAAGCACAATTTCCGCCATTTTGTGGTAAAATGGTAATGTCTTCCCTAATAACCGCACGTTTGAACTGCTTTTAAACAAAGCGCGCTTTGGCGCCACGCCAGCAAATCGCTGGGAAGTAGTATATTTATGATTTTAACCTTATTACATTGTGATAAAATAATATTATTAAAAAAGTAAACAATTAGGTCAACTCATCCCGCGGGATAAGTTCGAGCGGGCTCTGTTGACTAAAGGGCCATATATTCATAGCAGCTAATATAAGATCTTATTCTTTCTTCTCGATTTCACGGTTGAAAGAATATACAATACAATTTTCAACGGTTTAAGTTTAAATAAACTTCATTCTCAATAAAGACAAATGTCACTCACTTGAGAACAATACTAAAACATACGAGTTATTCCGGTCGGATCCCCTGAAATGATTACATATACATTACACAAAGTTCCGGTCATCAGTTAAAAACTAGACTACACCCATTCAATGCCTTCATTTCTCCAGAACTGCTCGATCCGCCATTATATACTAAGTCGAGTTTTTAATGCATTGAAAGAGTGCAGATTTCTTATTCAATTCAAAAACTGTGCTCCTTCAAAAGTAAGCATTTTTTTAAATAAAAGGATTGTCGTAGCCGCGTAGCACGTGGTGGCGTATTTCGTAGCACGTAGCGCCGTAGTCCGTAGCTCGTAGCACTCTGGCTACGAATCGACGAATATACATTGTTGAAGATTTATTACTATCGATAATAGTTATTTATTTATTTATTTTATTATTTATGTACACACAGTAAAATACCTATTGTTATATGTACGTAGTCCTTTTTTATTCTTTAAGGTCTTTTTATCTATGGCTTATTACATTACAGTTAATAAAATTAAGAAGCCTCAATGAAACTTAACCTTTTGTACATTTCGACCCACGCTTATATTTTTGTACAACGTTAGCACAATTGATACAATACACTTACGCGAATCGTCCTCAGTTATCGTCAATTCACATGTAGTGCCGTATTAGTACCAGTGCCACGTACAATTACGCGATCCGCGTCACTAAGCGGGGCCATAACAAAAGTAAGACAGAAGGCAACTCCTACTCGATATAACAAAAATATCTTGCGTTCCGTCACAGCAGTGTCGTCTGAGCTACGAATGTTATAAAAATTAAATGCTCCACTTAGTCTCCTCTCAGTTTTCACAACAATTCTCATCCTGTAACTATCCCACAGCTGCAAAATAGGAACTAGCATTGATAACAACGCTCCCTTCACTGCGTGTTGATAACAACGCTCCCTCACTGCGTGTTGATAACAACGCTCCCTCACTGCGTGTTGGTGATCTTCTCACGTCGTTTTCCTCAACCCAGATAAAATATTGGATTTATTTAGAAAATAGATTTGTTATGACTAGGTTTTTACCATTTTCCTTATCTCGGAGCGTAACCTACGCGTGCGAGTTCTTTACAAAGCAAAGATTTCATCCGGTCCTTCTGCAAGTTAGTTTTCTTACATAAACTTCACGTCCTACGTGACATCATCCGCACGTGATTTTGTAAAGCGATCGAATTTTGTAGCGAGCGTTCACAGAATAGGTGTGCAATTATATTGGAGGGTACAAGTTAATGTTATTGTCATTGGATTGGAGGGTAGCCGTGGCAAGTAGTCATGTGCCAAGGAATAGACATGTTGGCAGTACGTGTGGTAGGCAGTAGAGGAAGGGAGATAGAGGAACAACTGCTAGGCAAAACCAGTGAATTGTATAGATTGAATATTTAGTCAAACTTTAAGTTATAGACAGGATACTCGAAACACTGATACTCCATTGAAATTCAATATTAAATCAATGGATAAAATATTTTTTTTTTATATTTGCAGTCATACACATCGCGTGTCTTGTCAATAAGTTGGTTTCCATTATAACTTAACTCATTTAATTTGTTTACAAACATTCAAATATTTTCATAACAGTCCCTAATACATAAATGTAATTGTTTTAGCATTTATATTTGATAAAAACAATAATTACATAATCAATTTAACTAAGCCTTCACAGCTCCTAGAGGTACAATCATATTACAAGAGAAAATGGAATTATTTGATAAATTCATTTTCATTCTAAAATATGATGTAAGAATACAACCGACTTATGAATATGTAGATTTAAACCTGACGGTACGACCTGGCGGCGGACATGATGTATTCATGGATTTGAACAAGTTCACTGAAGGAGAACTTAAACTTGAATAAAACTACCTGATTATTTATCTTTATCTATCGATCGGCAGTTCTGCAGGATATATTAACATTTCATTGAATATTTTGCATACTTTTAGGTATTTAACTTACTGAAATAAGTCCTTAAAAACTATCGAATCGTTTACTAATGTAATGTTTCTTTGTTACAGGTATGCTTCTTCAGCTGATCTTGACTACAGAACGGGATGGCAGTAAGACGGTGCGGGACAATACACTGCTAGTAGGTTATGTCCGCACAGTCGACGCTAATGAGTACGCTAGTGCTGTTTTACGTTCAATAACTTACATACAAAAAGCATTATTTAATACTAGCTTCAGCCCGCGACTTCATCCGCTTGAAATGTCTTGTTCCCCCGCCCCACTCCGTCGCATCGCATCGCCCGTCCGCGCTATAACTTCGTTTTCGCTTAGCGGTCTTTCTGAATTTCGTTATTTTTGCTCGGCTTCTAAGGGTCTTAGCGTGATGTTAAATAGCCTACATCCTTCCTCGAAAATTAGGCTATCAAATGCAAATCCAGGGACAACGGGAGGGACCGGAAGGGACCACGGGCCACACACGAATTTTTCAAATGTGACTAGTAATTCCAGAGAGTACCGAGTACAACAGGGCTCTGCTAGATGGCGCGCTCCAGTAAACATTACATATTGTTGTGCTCCGTTTAAAATTCGTTAAATAATACGAGTAGTTTTTTCGTATACTTGGATAATTCAAGCTGTGACAGTGTTATTGAGTATTTTGTTGAGTAATTAAAAAATTAGCTGTGATTTAAGAACTATAAAAACAGTGACTTTATTCGCGTAATTAAGAAAAACTAGTAAAATTTGTACTGTTATTATCATTTCTAAACTGTAAACAAACAAAGTAACCCATAAAACATTTTATAATACGATGATACGTGTAATTCAAGAAAAAATATTCCGGTTTTTTTAAATGACTGACTATGCCAGCTAAGTACACTTACGAGACTGCATTGTTTGTTAAAATCAATTTACACCTGTTTAAAAAACTATCCGATGTAAAAAAGACTCCAATGCGTTCTCAATAAATCAATAAACTGTGTGACAGAAAATGCAGAACCGCTCTAGTGAAAAAGAGTTCTTTTGGCATGGCTCCGAAAATTTATAATAAAATACCCGATAGCATAAAAAAATACCCCTATTAAAGTTTAAGAAAGTCGCTACTCGCTAATAATTGAAAAATGTTAGTATACTGTAGAAGATTTTAATAAATGATCATTTTGTGAATGATCGTTTCGTTTTTTATTTCGTGTGCAATAAACACTTGATGTAATTTTTGAAATATTTTAAAGAAATTTGTTTCTCTTTTTAGGTTATCATTAATTGTAGATTTTATTAAGATATTTAATTTGAAATAGTTTTTTTGGTCGTAAGTATTTAATTTTGTTTTTTTCTGTTACTTTTTTTTTGTTTTGTTTTATTGTTTGCTTTTATTTTCTACAATATTTGTACGCCTTCACGGCAAAACATAGCGCCCATATAATTAACCTAAGACCCTTATGTAAATACCTATGTTTCACAAATAAATATTCTGATGCTGACACAAACAAATAAACTCTTCAACTTTATTATTAGTATAGATAGATAAATACCTAAATAATAACACACAGGAGAAATATTCGAATAACATTTACCTGTCAATTCCCTTTTAACAACTCAATAGGGATGCAAAAACCCGTAAAGATCAGAATCGCAGGAGTATCGCGGCCTGAGACTCCCGAAAACCATCCTTTTGTTATTAATAACCTTAGGGCGGGCGGGTAGTATACGAGTATCAGCCCAACCGCCGATACCTTCGTCTTCACGGTTTACGCTCTCTCACCGGATGTATACGTTTTATTGTGATTTTTGGCCAACAAGTGGGTTTTAGGGTGCAACATTTTTCATTGGATTCAAAATGTATTTGTTTGGTATAGACAAGTAAAGAGCCTGGCAATCAAATAAAGACTCCACTAGGTATATATATATATATATATATATATATATATATTGCAACGAATAACATACAATTTTTACCCTCTGGTATTTCACTGCTGGACAAATTAAAGCCTCTCAGTTAGTAGTAACTGGAAGCTTTTAGAAATATTTTTCGAATATTTGAATACCTGAACTTTAATCCATTGTAATACAGCATGTTGACGTTGTACGTAAACTGTTTGTTAGCGATCGAGCACACACGATACCTGCACGTTGTACAGCCGTACAAACAAACGCAATTACTCGCGATGCTCAAACTGTGCTCAACTATGCTCAACATGCTTGACTGTGCTCGTTACTGTACACGTGTTGTGCATACCGAGTATCGATCAGCTCGGCTTTAGCAACTTACTGTTGTTTGGCATGCGACGGATTGTGATTTAGTGGCTCTGAGTAGCGTGGTAGCTTGTTTTGTTATATCTCGAAATTGTTCGCTGTGAATGTTCTAACACTAAACGATTTATCATTAATGATTTCCAACAGAATTTCTAGATAGGTTGGTAAAGGAACTTACATAACTTGATCATTCTCAAACAGATCATAATATCATCAATGTAAACAGAATCTGTAAGAGCATTACAATGTATCACGAAGTGTTACTTAATGACGACTAAGTACTTACTAACCCTGTATTCCAACTTGCAAAACACAATAAAAAACTACTCCACATAATACAGTATTCAAACTACAGCTACCTGACAGAACCCAACACCCACATCAAACAGCCTCCATCCGTCCCGGCTCGCCGTTTCGCCGGCCGGTGTGCCGGATGAAAGCCGTCTCGTCAGCCGTGTCCGGGTAGTTCGGACACGGCCCACACTTGTTATGGCCGACACTTGCACACGTTGTCTGCAACTCTTGTGACAGACAGGTATAAGTTCTGTTGTGACATGTAGGCCAACGAAAAGTTATTTGTGGGGAGTTACTTTGTTTGTTTGAGCTTTGAGACTACCTGTAATGTGTTAGTTTAGTTATTCTTGTGTATGGTTTATTTTACGGTCTCTTACTATAGGTATGTATTTGTATGATAAGATGATACTTAATTGAGAGTACTTGTTTCGTCACTGTTAAAATACCCCTTTCTTGTCTTTTTAGCTATATCTATTTGTATGGATTACTTTGTTAAAATTCTTTGATGTAAATGGGATTAGAAACTGACGAATAAAACTTAATTACGTATTGAAATCGTTGTTGACTTTCTCAAAAACGAATTTTTCTCGATAGAAGTCGGAAATTGTAGGAGCATTTCCTTGACATATTGGGGACAATGCAACTTTCTTTTAAAAGTCGATTTCTTCCTAACTGTGGATTAATTAAAACTTCGCCGTTCACCTCCGGCCATATTCTTTGAGTCTTCGGCAAAAAACGCTTGCTTTGCAGTCTAGTGAACTTTCTTTGTCTATCGTTAAACTGGGACAAAAGAGTATTCTGTTTTGTAGCAAATTTGTTTTTTTCTATCTGATATTTGAATAAAAACTTTTTTACAAAAAAAGTTTTTATTTTTTACTTTTTTGTTGTGATATTTTTTATTTTTGTTGATTTTTCAAAAACCGCTTGTCCGATTTCGATACAATTTTCATGGGACCATTTGGAAAGGATACGCTTTCCAAAAAAGAATTGTTCAAATCGGTTGGCAAGCGACGAAGTTATGCGCGAACAAACATTAAAAAAAAAATGCAAATATCCGAATTGAGAACCTCCTCCTTTTTTAGAAGTCGGTTAAAAATAGAGCCCACCAATCTATATTCAGAATAAAATGCTATTTTAACACCCATCACCATGTAGGCCTAAAAGCAAAATTATATTTGTGATCCGTTGTTCACGATATTAGCAGTCAACACAATTATGCTCTGTTTTCTATATTCTTTAAATTTATTCTTGTTCCATAATCCTCTGTAATGTGTAGTAAAAGAACAAAAATAATAAAAACGTCGCGTAAATCTAAGTGTCTGCCTCAAACCGATTATATCCAGTTTTATCCGGTATAAGCCAGATGGATGCGGTTCCCGCTAGTTATATTAAAAACTGTTTGAGATCGTCTTATTAAGCAGCTGCGACTCCGCCATATTAAATGCTGCTTTGATGTTTTTTTTATTCTTTTAGGTACTTTACATATATTAAGATAAGATACAATGTTCTTCTTTCGAGGGCTTTGGAGAATGCTAAATTAACTATGAGTCTATGTGCTTTTGTAACGTTTTCTTTGTAATACGAATTATTAAATTGGATTTATCTTAGCAATGTCTTCAATATTTAAAGTTAGCAACGCACTATACATAATTCAAAGCCAATTTCGATATTAAGTTGTAATCTACTTTCAAATCATGTAAAGGTAACCTCAATTGTACAGGCAAATCTTAAGGCTTAAGATATTCCACTAGTTATTTCACTCAAAAATAATACAATTATTCACTCCTAGTAAATGTTCAACAGTTTACGTCTAAAAATCTCAATATTTATCATCTTCAACACGCAAGACTTGTTAATTAAACAAGCATGGCGTACGATGAGCTTGAATGACGTGCGCTGAATTCCGGCAAGGAGCGGCTCCATGAATAATCAACCATCTGAATAATTCAACTCCCAGACCTTTTGAATATTCCGACGTCACTTTTTGATACAGCCGTCATTTTTTGCGAGGCGAGGAAAATTATTTTAGGTTACGTTGATTTAGTGATCCCGATCCCCGTCTATTGAGTTCATTTGAATATTAATTGAAAGCGATCGTATTTTTTACGTAGAATTTGTAATTTTTTTCGGACAGTTTTTATTAAAAGAACGGTTTTTTGTGAGGTTAATAGCTGTCAGTTAGCGGGCAATAAAGCAAAAGTATTTAATTTAAGTAGGCCCAACAATATATACTATGAATTAGTTCACAGCTGTTTTTATAGGAAAGTTTCAGTGATGATTATTTTATTACTGCTTCGATTGAATTTGATGTAATACCGAATATTTTATGCACACTGCCGTACCTATTATTACACGGCTACCAGACACAATGCGCGATAGGTCACACACGTGTCTAAACTTAGTAGATACTGTTTTAGTTGTATATAAAAACTAGCTTCTGCCCGCGGCTTCGCCCGCGTGGATGTCGGAAATTATCCCACGGGAACGTGCTACCCGGATAAAAAGTATGTGCTTCCCCGCGCGCTAAAATTCTTCCATACAACTTTTGAAACCCCCAATCCCCTTTTAGGGGGTAGTTTAGTAAAAAATAAAATGGCAAACTTCATAATTTACTTAGATACCAAGTTTCAAGTTTATTAACCAAGGAATAAGATTTTGCATACAAACAAAATCCCCCCATTTCACCCTCTCAGGGGAGGAATTTCGAAAAACCCTTTCTTAGTGGATACCTACTCTTCACTAAGAACACACCCTCCAAATTTCATGTCTCTAGGACCAGCGGTTTAGGCTGTGCGTTGATGTCTCAGTCAGTCAGTCAGTCAGGACTTTGAATTTTATATATATAGATATACCATACCTACATAAACTTACGAATTTTTCCCATGGGGGAAGGCAGAAACTACAGAACGCCACCTGGCACGATCGACCAACTGATTGATCCGATCGCACCTACTGTATTCTTTTCAAACAATTTTATTACTATTGAAACTCCACAATCTAAACTAACAGAAATCTTAAGCTCATTGTAATCCTATTCAATTTAAAGTCTTAGTAATTAAGTGTTTCCGAACTAAATGCCTTCTCAATCCGATCGGTGGGAGCGACTTACGAAAGCCGACCATTCAGTTCATTCACTAAACTTCGACTTCGACTTCCAAGCGAACATTCGGAGTTGATTTATTCTTTTAAGAAAGCCTTTTGATCAACTAAATAGTTTGTCGTTTAAAGTTTTTGTACTAACAATTATTTTTATGAATTATTTAAACAGTTTTGCTGGAGTTTGGGAGTCGAATTTATGTCTCTCGGGTGTTGTGTGATTTTTAGGCGTGTTTAGTTTTTAAGTTATTTTCAAACATATTGCAGCATTGGCAAATGCTACATTATAATTTTATTACGAACGACCTTCTTTTATAACTAATCCAACCTTATTTCTAATCTGAAAGGTTTTTTTCTTATTATTAGTTTGGAATTAGGAATATAAAAGTGTCATGTTTTTTTCTCTTGCCGATGTTTTTTCATTTGAAGTTTTTTTTGGACACAGGATAGTCCAATATAATTTTTTTTCCGCTTTGACCATATAATTTGCCACGATATTATCAATATGATATAAAGGTTTGAACGGCCGAGTTGGTTCGTTGTTCGACATTATCCAAGGGTTCCCGTAAATAAACGTATCACGTACAGCAGTTTAAGCTTGTTCGAGGCGAGTCAATTTCTTCATTCAGATTTCATTTGTCCGAAGACTGTAGGCGGATCTCGAATTCGCCCCCACCGCTAGCCTGGGACCAGACGACAGCAAACTTCCTGTTGGGATTTGAACCCAACGCTGTTGGTATCTAGTAACAGCCTGCGAGGAGCCTACCGACTGCCAGCCTGGAGTCTAGGACCGGAATTGCGTATATTTAGTAGTTTTTTTTATTTTTTTATTGTTTCTATTGTCATATTTTGTTTAAAACAGTCATTTAAATTGTTGCCTCGTTACCTGACCGATTGACTTGGTGAACAGTTACACATTTAGGATTACTAGGTATTTATATTTATTTATTGCGGAAGTTATAGGAACGTTTGCAAACGTATCGTAACCGACGCGTAATAGAAATTCACTTTAGGGCTCTAACACCAAGAACGTCGCGTCAGTTATAATTTAATTTTTGTAAATATCACAAACTGTGCTGTGTCCAACATTAGGTTTTATTTACAATTCTTTTTAGTTTTACAAAATTAAACGTGTAAAGTGGATATTTTCATTTATTTCGCTACAATATGTAATAATTAAAAATTTAATTTTGGAAAATGAAAGTCAAACTCTGTCTGATGGACGGATATGTATCATTTTATGTGAATATTTAGAGAAGAGAAGGCTCTCTAATGATAAGAAGCATAAATGATGATCGTAGGTAGGCACCTACGATCATCATTTATGCTTTATTAAATGAGAAACCATTTATACTGCTAATATTATGTTGCTAATAATATATTACTTGTAACCTCGTATAACCTTAACTACTGCATCGATTGTAACACACGAAATGTCTTTGAATTTTGAAGGAACTGTGTCTTTGACTATAATAAAGTCACAGATAATTAAGAATAACTGACGCAAGCAATGACACATGTAATTTCATAATTTGACATTTTCCAGCAGTTACATGTTACTTTACTTTTTCTTCGTTACATAAAGGTACAGCATCAGCAGACCAGCAGTTAAGGTTCTTATTATGTATAATAGCAATCTTTTCCCGGCCGACTGGCATACATTCATCAGGGAGCTAATACCAGCAGATGACGACGGAGCCTGACACCGGTAGATGAAGACGTTGAGCGTCAGCGGGAGCCTTGCGTGTGCTCTTATTGGTAGTGTGGCTGATAATCTATCATAAGACACACGCGGCTCTTGCTGTCACACTTATACGCCACGAGAGAGAAGGGGACGGAAGATTGAAGAAACAACTTATTAACATTTTCATTTACAAAGTTTATTTATTAGTATCGGTTATGGTTAGAACGTTTTCTTGTTTTCCTGCCTCTGCGGTCTGTCAACTATCAAAGCATACTTACAAAACATATGTATTTTATAACTTGCCTTACAAAACAAAGTCAACCATGACTATAGATTTATTTGTAAAATGTTCACTACACACGACTTCTGATTTCCCAGCTGTGTTCCACCAGTATTCAACATTTGTTGTGTGATTTTCATCCGGCCCGTTTAACGAACGCTCTAAGAGGATTACCCGTGTGAACAAACAGGCAATATGGCGGCCATGTATGTACTGACACATTAGTGCTCAGGCGTTGTGCTCGAATGGACGGACTATTTCATAATGGGAATATTGTTTCAAACACTGGGAAATGTAGTGAAACAGGTGAATGAGATTTTTTAAATGACATTTCATGTCCGCACTACCTGCGTTTTTTTTCAGTAAACGAAACTGAACCGTCACGCTCGGGTTGGTGACGCTGAATTCCGTTTTCTCGGCTCCGTTCGTAAGTTTTCACTTCTACCGTGTGGTCATTAGCACAAACCGTCTTCTTTTTAATTGGGCTACACTAAACGCTGGCTGTAAGATACACGCAAAAGTGTTTATGGTGAGACGTCTTGTATCCACTTAAAAGAAAGAAAGTAAGAAACGATTGATGGGCTGTGGGAATGATGATATGGTTAGAAAGGGGGTGACTACCGAGATGACGACTAATAGAGAAGTATGGAAGAAAAAGACATGTTGCGCCGACACCAAACAAATTGGGATAAGGGCACGAGAATGAATGAATAACTTGCAGTCACTTACAAAGTTTATCCACATACGAAGAAACGAAACACAATAGATTTGTAATGTTAAAATCTTGAGTTTCGTAAACAAAAATACGTTTAAAAATTCTAATAACTCTTTTCTTATAATATGTGAAAATTAATATAGAAGCACATATTACACGATTTTGTTTTATGCATCGTATAAACCTATTTACAAAATGTAAAAATGTTTGTTCATAGCGAACCAATTTTCGACCCAAAACCCTGAAAAAAACAAACAGACACCCTATTTGTAAAATGAATTTCGCATCGAACAGCACAAAGTGGTATTGAATTTGTGAGTGAATTTCACAAAATGGAGTTGTACCCGGGCCGAACTAGGGATGAACAAAATATCAAAATTCTTTTGTAAAATGTACGTTTTACAGCATGTCAGCTCTGCTTTGTCCCCCTGTGTTTTAGTATACCTACCTACTGTGGCAATGTTCAGTTAATATTACTTTCTAAACAACTTTAAAAAACATTATTTTATATAGTACCTAAGGATAATGCTTGAGTTTAGGTAGGTATTATAGACACTGATAAACGGTGATTTTACACTCATTGTAAAATGTTAAGCACTGAAGTAGGTAGGTACCTGCTGACTAGAACATTCACATACATATTCATGAATATATCGAAACCACGTATAAAAGTAAAAGCCACCAAATATTACGCCTCAGTGTATTAAATTCTCGTTAATGAACGTATTAATCAGCAGAGGTGAGTCAGGAATACTGAAACCGCGGGTAGTTGGAACAAATTGCGATTTGTATTGAAAACCGATACATTGCGGTCTTTCAGTGCGCGAATATACGAGAGAGCGAATTCGGCAAATCTCGACGAATTACAGCGAAATTATTTGAAACGAAAGGATTATTGTGTCGAATTTAAGGGTAGTTCGTCGTTACCGGTTGCGGCTTATTGTTGTGATGATGTAACTGTGTGTGTGTTAAATAAGGGTATAAAACATAGACAGTAAATAGAGGGACGTGGATCTTGCTTACCATTAGTCGTCTCTCCAATTTATTAAAATTTTGCTGTGCCCGGCAGGGTCCACAATTGATTCAATTTATTCATACTTACCACCTGTATGTGTACATTATGGTTTGCAATAAATATTAATTGAAACGAATAAAGGGTGAAGATACAATGGTGTGATATTTATAGAAAACACGTAATACGTTTAGTACTTAGTTCACTTGTTAGTGGGTGTATGTTCTCGGTCACCACGGGAAACTTTCCAAAAGCCCTTCGGCGTAGTTTAAAAGTAGTTATTTTAAGACCTCATCGAAGACCTCACCTTATTTTCTGCATTAGTAGCCCGTCAGTACCGTCAGTCAATAGAGCGGGGCTCACACAGCTTTCACTAGTTTTACTTTGAAAACTCTTGAAACTTTTAATCAGAACGCTGTACATTTTAATAAGCCATCATCCTTTGAGAAACTATCTTTAGACAGTCTTTACTTTTATCTTTTACATTTAATATTTAGCAACTTTTGATGAGAGGTTACTAAAGCTTAAATATCTCGTAAATGTGTCTTATATTCATCAAAGTTAAATACTGTTATTACATATCTATTTCCACTCATCAAATAGAACTTAGAAGTAAATAGCGTTCCACTTGGAGACTCTAAACAAATAAAATTCAAGTTGAATCAACAATTTAAATACAAGTTTTATCTTTAATACCCAGAATTCTGTACAAAATAATAATTGGCGTTTGAAAACTGGGTTGAGAAACATAAAGTCAGTTCCAGTTCATAT
Source organism: Apamea crenata (assembly GCA_949629185.1). Taxonomy (NCBI): domain Eukaryota; kingdom Metazoa; phylum Arthropoda; class Insecta; order Lepidoptera; family Noctuidae; genus Apamea; species Apamea crenata. The sequence goes on along the minus strand of OX451365.1, from coordinate 593,980 downwards.
TCCGGCGCCGGATTTCCACGAAAGCGAACGATCATTCGTATTTCGGTTTCTAGGAACACCAGCAAACAGTTTCTAGGAATATGGGATGGAATTTATTTTACAGGTAGACGAGGGAGATAAAGTGTTCTAGGAGAATATATCTGCGTGGCGGCTGACAGCTGACCGTGCAGAAATCGGCCATTAAAATTCTGACTATATGGTATTTACTTTCGGGTCTATAATTTTGATGAAACTAGCTTTAAACTGCTTCCGCGGTTCTTTTAGCAGTATCCCACAAAGAAGTGGCCTTTGTCAATATCCGGCACATAAACTAGCGCTTTATAAAAGACCGAATGACCGCAATCTGTCATTTTGTGTACTGCGTGAAAGAAGGACAATCCAACCCGGGTGTGCTGATGTTGATATTAGACATGTGCATGTGGATACAAACACTTTCACATTTATAATATTATAGTAGGATTAGCAATGACTGCCGCCACCCTCCGTAATTAACTACCCATTAATTGGACGCTAAGCTCCAGTGTTCGACAGTCCCGAGAACTCATGCATTTCGAACTATTTATAACCTAATTGGAACGATTTAAAGTGGATTGATTGCTACCGTAGCCTCGTAGCCTTGCTATCATAGCGTCTTGTAGGTAATATTGTGAATTTAGAAACGATTTCTGCACAATTATAGGGACGCTTTCATAATTAAAACCCAACTAAACTCTTCATGAACGTAAAATGAGCTTAAAAATAATACTGTAACAAGAAATATTAAGAAGAGAGAACGTTCTCATACTCAGTAAAAACAGTGTTTTTAATAGTGAATGTACCTAGAGTGTAGTCATAAGAGCTGCGAGAGCTAGGGCTGCGCGTACTAACTTTAAGGATAAGCTTTATTAAAATAATACGACGTAAGATGTTACGTCGTATTATTTTACTCTTTGAGATGACACTCTTTTTGTAAGTTCATCATTAGTAATGACTAATGATGAACTTTACAAAAAGAGTCTCGCGCTAAATATAAGACTTGTTATTTTTGTCCTATTGGCCAACCAAAACCGATAAGCTTCGCTTTGAAAGCTAGTGACACGACCTGACGACGCTTTGAACATATCATATGGTATCTTCTTGTTCTTAATTATACAGCACGCGAAATACTAATTGTCTGTTTCGTATCATTACGTCTGCATATAAATTCCTGTTAATTTGTCTGGCTTGTAGTTTGATACAATTTCCGTACCATGTTTTATTTTTTTCTTATTAGTAGATACGGCTTATCCAATGATAAAATGGGCACTGGAACTTCTATGTATACATGGAAAATTATATCAAGATTTTAAAAAAGTGCAGTTGGTAGCCCTATGTGCCTTGTGCCTGCGGGCGCTTGAATAACATACATTTTCTAGAATATCGCTTTACATTACAAATGTTCCACGTTACCTCATTTACTGCAAACTGCTCGGATGTTAAATTATGTGCAAAACATTTTAACTTCTCTATTAGTGGACTTCTATTCACTATCATTATAGTAAAGACTTTGTAACAGTATCTCCGATCCAATTAATCGAAAAGGGAGAGGTTTTACTTCAAGTTTCCTTTTAGAAACTTACCCCAATTTATCTAGAATTACGTTAGAGAAATACGGTTTGATTTTATATTCGAATAAAATTGGTTAGTCTGTACTAAAAATATACTTAAATAAAATCAAATTTACAAGGTTTGTGTGCTTTTTATCGGGAACGAAAAAACTCTAGGTTTTCGTAGAATACTTTGAGAAGCCTTTCACGTTTATTACAGATATATTTTTTACATTTAATCCTCAAGAGAGCTAAGCAACCTAAAAACTAGCTGAAAATACCTTCAAACAAATCAAGCTTTTATTTTCGACTTTTTAAACGAACAGCCAGTCCCGGGATTTGCACAGCGGGCCGAAATAACTGAACCTCACAATTTTATTTACGACCCGAATAAATTTGTTTAAGATAGCCCTCGGATAATAGGATATTTTGTCATTAAGTAACTCCAGTATACATTTTGTCGTAATTCGTATGACTTCGCCCTCGGCTGGTCTTTTGTTTTCATGTAATTACCTTTGTAGTACTTATGTAGGTACTTGGTATTTATGTTAGCCGGATTTTAACGTGATGTAGATAGCACTTGTTTAATGAGTCTGTTGAATTTGCCGTGGAAATGTGCCACGTGTGAGATATATAATACAACGTACGAAAACGGAAATTAAAGTGGCTGAACTACGTTGTAATGTAAGTTTTAAGTGAGAAAGTAAATGTTACTTTAGATTAAGGCTTTTTAGCTAATTTCAGTCTTGCTTTAAGTTGTAAAAACACACATAAAGACGTTGTTGTATACAAAATAGAGAAATAAATAATTAAATTGGCATGTCCACGTTTCACTTTTACAAAATATCCTATTACACTGATCCCTTTAAAAACAGCGACCATAAAACCACTAACTTACAAGTACTTACGATACTGCAATCCCAAACAGCAGTTTCCAACAAAAAGTGACATTAAAATGCTAAACACTGTGAGTACTTTAATTGGCCCGGAGTGTAAAGTTGTCCGGTACAGCCGGCTACAGGCGGCTCCGCGTTATTTGCTTAGTTTAGATCGTTTGCATATTCATCAGCTGTTCTTACCGGAACTGTAAAGGTCACACTATTTTTGTAAAACTTTTATTGATCAAGTTCACTAAGCAATTCCAACCTTTCTAAAACCGGCTGTATGCTAGCTTATATTTGGCAAGTAGCTATTTTTTCTATCTTAACTCGAGATCGGAAATTTCTAGGAACTGTTACAGAACAAAGCTGCAGATAAATTTCTGCCACTAATTAAAATAAAAACAGTACCGCAGCAATAACTAATTGACACTCCAGCCAAATTAACGGTCACAAGCTCTCATTACACAGAATTGCAAGCCGAATGCATGCCGAACGAAAGCCGAATGGAAGCCGAACGCAGCCAACTGCCAGCCTACCGTGAAGCCAAACCAACGGCTGAAAGCCTGCACCTGTTAATTAAACTACTAATAGTTTGAGAGCTCATACACGGAACAGTAACTCATTTAGGGTTACACAATGATGAACAATCAGGGTGAATTATGTACAGTTTGAAGTCAATAAAATCAATCATTGTATACTTAATAGCCATAATTACCTCATTTTGAAGATGCACAGCAGAGGAGATATTCTTGGCTAGTAGGATGAACTCTGTAGGGTTTTAATCGATAAGTGAATTAAGAGTTCTGTTCTCCCCAGAACCCAAACTCAAACTCAAATAATTTATTTAAAATTAACCGACTAAGTACAGGCACTTTTGAATTGTCAAGGGGTCGGTTAGTGAGAAAGATGAAGTTAGCTTCATCTTTGGAGAAAAACGGGCAAGAAACTGAAAAGTATCCAAAGGAAAAAAGTGGAGTCAGCCTACTATCCACATATTAAATGCCTGAATCACAATAATACCTGTCAGTAACGGATACAAACAACGAATAACTGAATGTTGCAGTACAAGCGATAATTGTGCAGTACACTGCGATAAATTGATTAATAGTAACCCCTCATTAGTACCGACGCCTACGAGACAGATAAACAGTTACGTTAATAGCTGCCTAGCTCCCTGCCTACCTGCCGACCTAGTCCAACAGCCAGGCGATGTAATTTGCATTGAACAGCAAGTGGGTGGGGCCGGCACGCGAGTCTCCCTCACGCGAACATGGTAATAGGGTGAGCAGAAGGCAAGGTGGGGAAGTTAAATAGCATTTGGTGACTGAGATTTTTTTATAATAATAATCATGATGATGCCTCCTCATCATTTAGAAGTGTGTAAAGGGCCTCTGCGAGTTGGCTTCGGCCCCTAGTACGCCTTTCAAAGAAGGTCTGGGTGTCTTTGACATATCCCGGGACCACTGGGTCAAAGACAACTAAAATAATAATAACAAAAAAATGATTTCTAAGCATATGGCACATTAAGGTCTTAATATTAAATAGTTTCACATACACTACCGTTGCCGATGTAGAAATATTAAAATTAACTTACAATGTCAAAGTGGCCAAGTATTGATAAAATGTAATGTACTCTGTTCACGTCTATTGAATTTCCCCATAATATCATGAGGCCGTAACGCAGCACTGATACAACATAGCCATAATAAGCCTTGAGGGCAGTTTCTTTACTGGCTATTTGTCTCAGTTTTCGAAGAGGCAACACGAATTTGTCGAGTCGAGTGCAAACTTTTTTTACATGCTTTTTCCATTTTAATTTTTCGTCAATAACTATTCCCAAGAATAAGGTTGAAGGTACGGGTTCAAAAATTGAATTATTGTAATGTATTTGAGGTGGTTTTACCAAAGAAATAAATGTTTGAAATTGCACTAACTTTGTTTTTTCAATGTTTACACGTAAATTATTAGATTCCAGCCATTTCATTGCTTTTGGTATTTCATTGTTAGTATCAGTTTCTAGGTCTTTCTATTTGATGATTTTATTGTGAGATTAGTGTCATCAGCAAATAGTGTACAATTATGTTTTAGGTTCTTGCAAAGGTCATTAATATATATTATAAATAATGAAGGCCCTAATACGCTTCCCTGAGGAACACCACAACTATTTATTCTTAACTCTGAACTGTATGTTTTTATTGTGTTATTGTCAATTCTTGATACTGCTGTCCTTTGCTGGCCACTCGATAGATAACTTTTAAGCCAGTCATGCGCCTTACCTCTTATGCCGTATTTCTTCATTTTGCAAAGTAGGCGATTAGGTGGTACAAAATCAAATTCTTTGCTCATATCTAAAAATACTGATAATACGGACATTTTGTTATTGAGGGCTTCAGATATCAGTTTAACCAAAGTGAAACAAGCAAGTGAAGTTGAACTATTATTCTTAAAACCAAATTGATTATCAGAGAGTTTTATTTAAAAAGTTGATTATTTTCCCGTACATTGCCTTTACAAAAATCTTTGATAGAATAGGGATTAATGTAATGGGTCTATAATTGGACATATCCATGCGGTTACCTTTTTCGTATAGCGGTTTGACTATAAACTGTTTTAGTCTAATAGAAAATGTTCCTGTCTCAAATGACAGATTTATTGTATAACTTTAAGGTGCTACTATGCTTTTACTGCTTAGTTTTATTATTTTTGTGGTTATTTCATCATCCAGTAACGTTAGTATCATTTAAAGACTTCATAATTTTTACAATGTCTTGTTCATATTTTATTGGAGTCAAAAAAATACTGTCAGTGTTAGTGGTAATGTCAATATTACTTAGGTTATTACTATTGCTAAGGTTAGATTTATTGGTCATTTCTATAAAATAGTTATTAAATTGATTACATACATATGTCATTAGGAACATTAATTATATTATCATTTATTATTAACTCTGTGATGTAATTTTTATAATTATCATCATTATTTATATTATTTTTATAATAGCAACAGTCGTCGCTTTGCATTTATTTTTAGAATTATATAAATATTACACATGTTTTTAAAACTCTAGAATAGGTCAGGGATCTTCTTTTATGATATTTTTTGCTTAGGGCATCATGTTGGTAATTATAATATAAAATTCACTTTTTTATGCACGATATATTTATAGCTGTACTAATCCATTTATTTTTTATCTATTTATTATATTTTGTAATTGTTATTTCAGGGAAACATAGTTTGTAAAAGAGAATATATATGTTATGAAATATTTTAAATGCATTGTTGCAATCTGTTTCTTCATATATTTCATTAAAACTTAAAGCCGATATACAATCAAGAAATATTTTAATATTATTTTTATTGTAATCTCTTTTGACTTCATAAAAGAAATTTATATAAATAAGTAATGGAAATTGTTTTCCCTTCATTGTTTCCTTCGCTTTCAGTGTCTTAAAAGTCTTATATGTATATTCATTCTAAGAGATTGCCAAGACCACAATAGAGAGAAAGAGAGAGATGAATGTTAAGTTACTCCGTAACGAGTAAATAAAATAACTCCGACCTCATCTAGTTTATAAAAATTAAATTTTTGACAATTTTTCCATACTTTTTACTAGTTTTATTCCACGGATAAAAGATATCTGATTTGAATTTGGTAAAATCAGCCCTTAGAGAGGTAAATATATTATCATTTACTACAAATACCTCGGGTACGACTACAACACACGTATCGTATATATTTATCTGTTCTCAATACCCACTCCACTACAGACACAACAAACAATAACAAGCACATCAACTACCCTCGGGGCTTACAACCAGACAGATATCATTCAGCGACCCTCCCTATTCAGTTACAGGTAAAACAAATCAAACAATTATCGCTTGCACACCACCGACGTCCAATTATTACTACTACCCCTTTGCCCGCCCGAAACGGAGGCGTGAATATAGACTCCAATAATTCCTTACTACCGGTAACAAAATGACATAACACCAAAATCATGATTCGCCAAACACAACCCTAAATTCTCAAAACTTCGGTTCAATTTTAAATTATGGAATTTTCACTTATGTCGTTTTACGGACAGTGAAGTATTATGATAGGTATCCGTTTTCAAATGGTTGGTAGTGGAAACTGATGGGTGTTATCAGTCGGTTGCCATGGTGATCAGGAGAGATATAAATATTGTCTGAGTATGGACGGTAAGCCGATTAATTAGCAACAGTACGAGGTAGCGGCTGACTGTGCAGTCGCGCATTGTTTCAAGCTTTGGATCAATTTTCCATAATTCTATCCGAGTGGAACAAAGCGGTCTAGGGTGAAGGCTCTTCACTGTATTTAATTAGTACTGAAGCTATTATTAATTAATTAAAACTTTATGGCAGAGAAGGCTTTTGAGAAAGTCGCTGGAATCTGCTAGATGTGGGAAGCATAGAACCGGTCGATGTGGCGGTACTTGGGGGACGCCAGCTGAAATGATGATCATGAGGACTATATGCACAAGTAAAACAATTGTGTACAAAGGCAGACTTAATAGCTTAGGCATTTCGCGGTTTCGACGTAAGTATATACGATATAAATATATTACGAATAAACTCATTTGAATCTCCACAATGACCTTCCGTTAGATTTCACAGGTTCTTATTAAGTATGTGAATATAATATTGTGGTTTTAAATTACAATATAACGCAGAAACAATAAGTTGAATCACGTGATGGTGATACGCTTCCTAAACTTTTAAAGGGATTGAGTCCATTGAAACTTCTCACACTGTACTTGCAGATGACTGTCTACACCCAGGCCTCAAAAACGTTGCATAAGAGCTATTGTTCGAATTCCTCCATATGAGTCTTGTAAACCTAACTTTAAAAAACTCAAAATATTACCCCTACCAAGTACGTACATTTTGCGGCCAAGCCGCCGCCGTGCACCCGGCAGCATTCAAAGCCGCCACACAAAGGAGCCTATATTGCCGGTGGCATAGCCGCTCGGCATACAGGCTCCATGTGACATTGCCTAGCGTTAAAAAAAAAAAAAATATCTGACTTTGTATTTGTATTGAACTGTATTTAACCAGGTACTATATTATTGACAGGCACGCCGAATTCCAGAGACAGTGACTAAATTAATATTAAATTCCCATTCCTTTTCTATCTGTTTAACAAAATATTAGACAAAATAAACTTCACATGCCATACCACAGGCTAAATAGAATATAAGACCGAATAATGTAACATGAGAAACCATCGATTGTAATTACTCTATATTTAAATGTGAATAAACGAATTTGAATTTCATTCATTCAGCATTGTTCAGTGCAAACCCTCCTTCGTGCTACAGCCTCTTTTGTTCAGATTCTGTCACAGATAAACTTGTTGAGACTAATGTGGGTGAGGTGGGACGGAGGTGCTGAAAACGAGCCTGAAACTGACGTATAAAGGCCAAAGGAAAGTTATCTAACGCTTTGTCTAAAATAGATTTGTGATGCCACCACGGTTTCGTATAGAAACGAATAAAATGTTCTCTCCTAAGACAGTGAAATCTAGTTTTTACAAATGTCCAGGTGCTTCTTTTTATCTGGTTTAGCCAAAAACGAGATGTCTTTTAGGCAAAAACAAAAGCGAAACTATCTTTTAATAAGACTATTGTGACTAGGTTAAAGTTTAGGGTGTACAGTCCGACGGGTGTCAAGAACGCACTCTCTCGTCGAGCGCACTGTAGTGTACGACTATCCTACCTTAGCTATTTTAGTGAACCTCGGGTCGTTTTCTAGTGCTAACACAAAATAAGTAGCCAAAGTATGGCAGCACATAACATTACACAAATCTGGCTCATTAAGACTTGAATATCTTTAAACCACTTCTCCTAGTACAGTTTTAGCTCATCTTCATAGATCGTTGAGGTTCACAAAAGCCATACTGTGTTCAATCCCTGTTGAAACCAAACGCGTTATTTATTTTTAATAATTTATTTTAAGAAATAAAGTCCGTACCTATATTAATTCAATCCTACGAGCTTACAAAGTCGTATTCGCATGTAAACATATCTGCGCCAGACCGGTGACAAGTGACAACACTGACAACGACGGCGTGACGTCAGCGTACAAAACGAATGAACACGTCATGTTACGTCTAATGCATGTGTACACGTTGTACACGTACGCGTGTTGATTTGAACAAACAACACACATTTTGGTTTCGGATTTACGTTTTATTCGAGCTGCGCCCCACGGTGTCACCCGCATGTTGGTTCCCACAGGAACCGTGCATTTTTTGTCCTGTGTCACTCTCCGGCCATCTATGCATAAAATCACGACAAAACAAACAAACACACTTTCGCATTTATAATATTAGGCGGACTATATTTTGGCACCGATATTACTAACAGGAAAATTATTTTGACACACATTTTCATAAACTGTATATTCATAGAGAATCAGAACCCGCGTAGCTTGGAATAATCATAATACATAATAATACATTCCTATATAAAATACGAAGGATGTTACTACCTATGAGTGTGTCCAAAAAATACTCACATTAGGGTTACCATGTTCCCCAGCTCGGCACTAACATGCTAACGTTTCGTCTGAAGAGACACTAATCTCTCAAATGCATAATAAATGTAGTGTACGCCACATATTAGGGCTGTCCGAACTGTGCTCTTTGTTCCCGGGGATTACTCGACCATTGCAGAATAATACGTCCGGGAAAACGCAGGGTGCAAAACATCCGTGTGTTTTGATGCTAGTTACACCCCACGAACAAATATTATTGTTAGAACGACGGTTTGGTCCCACTCTCGATGTAGACAACCCTATCGTAAAGCAAGGGTTGTCGAAAATGAAAATTTGGTTCACCGGAAATTAATTTGGAGTTCAGTTGAAATTAAACGGTAAGACGAACTTAATGTTTGAGTTGAGTTCGGAGTTTGTATGAGAAGTCAAATAGTAAGATGTTCCGTATTTACCTATGTTGATCTGAGTCTTGCTTGAACCAGGATTACAATTCGCTGGTGTACCCGGAAATTGAAACAGGAAGTGAACCTCTCAGTTCCGGTTGAGGACTTTTGTTTATTGCTAGGAAACTAATTTCGTATCTAAAATTCGGAAACAAGAAATGATGGAAACCTAATAAATTAAAGGGGTAAGTATGAAAAATCGTAACATAATCAGCCTATAATGTTCCCACTGCTGGGAGACAGGCCTCCTCTCGGTGAGAGGGAATGGGCCGTACTCCACCACGGTTGTGCACGGCAGTGCTGGTTGATGGATGTCACATGAAAAAACTTATCATCACTAAATACCCAACAACCCTGTAACTACAAGTCCACACATTCATAATCAATACCAACTGACGTCCACGAAGAGGCACAGATAGTCCCACAAAGGCACATAACGTACTCTTGATAAAATCTGTTTTATTTCATCACATGCTCGCGAAAACAATAGCGGCATTAATTAGTAAAGGCGGCGTCACACGGCCGCGTACCGGAGCCACGCTCGTATGGCCCGCGTACCGAAGCCCCGCGTACCGCAGCCCCGCTCTTAGTCCGCGCGCACAAAAGACCGAGTTATCTTCGTTAAATACGCTTCTTTGTCCTGTTTGGTTTTAACGCGGATTATGTTACGCCAAGGTTGTTATAAAATTTGTAGGTATTTAATTTAGATGAGGAGATTGCGTGGCGTTTGTTTATGCGTGTGGTGTATCTGAAAAGGTGTGTGTCTGATTTAACAGATTGATTATCCGAGAATGTTTTGATAAAATCATGATTCTTTCATAGAATAGAATACTCTTTATTGTACACCATACAAATTACAGATCATATATACATATAACATTTTACAATGGGCGGTCTTACCGCTAAGAGCTAAGATCTTTTAAAGACAACCTTTGGAAAGTAAGAATGACATTTTAATCTAAAATTCAATTAAGCGTACCTTTTTATTTTGGCCTTTTTCTTTTTTCAGACTGAATTTTATAGAACGCAATTATAATAAGGTACGAGACGCAATCAAAATATTTTTATAGACAACTTCATATTTTATCCGAAGGTGCGCGCTGAATTTTAATATCCTTCTGTGTCGAGAATATTTTCTCGGCTCTTTGTAAGTAGTATTTTAGTTAAATTGATTTTTATAAACCTCTTAAGCCTACGTGTTTTGTAAAGAAAATACCTCTCTGAACCCTAGGAAATAAGAAAATGTAATTTATTTACCAAACTAAGCAGTTTTAGGGGAAGCTTTGTTTTAGAAAAATGAGTATTGTAAAATGTTAAAAGTTGTTATTTCGAACATGTTACTTTACGAGGAAAATATGCGGAGCAATTTATAGAATGCACGAACCTATAATGCATGAACACTAATAAATTAAAATCACATTTCATAATGTTCAAATTACGAGGATATTCACAAATAGGTAATATTCACATACTAATTTTAAATTATGTTTGTTATTCATTTACCCATCAGTGGAAACAAATTAGTAAATAACCATTACGCTAGAATCATAAACACAATCACATAAACATGACAATTTGAATCTACCATTTCTATTACCGTAATAATTTAAATTGCATTTACTGTTAAATTATGAGCCGAAATACCAAAATTTCAATTTTAGGCTGTACACGTACAGATATTGGTCAGGCAATGTGTCGGCCCAGCGGAGCGCACAGGTCGCTATGACAACGAGCAGCCAATTAGCGGCGCCGGCGTCGCGTGAATTTAATATGCGCGGTTCGGGACGCGTGCCGCCCCGATTCCACCCGTGTGCTGCCGCCCTTATTGCTAATTAACAGAGTTTTGATGTTTGGAATTAATTCAAGTATTGTCTAGCGGGTTTGAAAGACGATTATTTTTTAACTATTTGAATAGATTTTGCCAAAGGTTTCATGCTTACATAAACATAATATTCGATGAAAGTTTCTCCACCATATTCCTATTGTAACGGCTAGGGCTTTCCAGGTAGGCTGCGCAGGCCGTTGACAAATTATTACGCGTACAGCGCGTAGTAGGTGAGCTGCCCTGTCCTCAGCCTGGACGTAGAACCCTGGAACGCGCGATAGGGTACGCATGTTACAATGATGCGAAAGTAGCAAGACGCGTGGGATGTGTCAACTCAACACATCGCAGCGGTTTACAGGCAGAGAGTTTGCAAAGACAGCGTGGCACAATGACAGATGCAATATGAGGTTATGTATGTAACACGCTAGCATAAAAAACAAGTTAAATAATAATCCTAGCAGATGGCTCGCTATTTAGCTTATAATACATAGTGAGGCATTGCACAGCCCGGATGCAGCAGCAATACATACATAGTTCCGTCTCCCATGCACTGCATAACCTACACCCGCGTGGCCTGTCATTGACAACCGCGCAAATAGATACAACATTGGTAGATAGATATTACAACGGCTATCCAGTGCAGAGGGTCTGGTATAATTACCAAATTCGAACTCGCCCTAGATTTGGTGTACCAGTATCTTGAGGATCAGGGAATCACTCCTGCTAGCTAAGCAAGCGGATGTTAAAATCACAGAGTGTTCTTAGCAAATTAGTGTTGTGCACTGATTTTAGTGATGTGACTTGTAACTTACTAATTGAGAAATATTTAGCATCCGTCGACTATTTCCCTTTGAGACCCTCATATCGGTACACTATAACAAAAGTAAAAGCCTTCCACGTGTAATTTAATGCAAGGCTCCAGGTTCCCGTCAGTCTAGCGCCACACACAACCCGTCGAGCGAGCAATTGTGTGCGAGCAATTGCATCAGCCCAGCGACGCGGAACCAGGCGGCGATAATTTACTAATATGCATGCACTTCATTAGAACAATACCTAGCTTCACTATGAGTAGGATTTCTATACCTTGCTTTAACGCGAGGCTATGAATAGGGCTTCCTTTTCCGTAATACATTGATAATAAATTATGCGTGTGGAGTGTGGAAGTGTTTATACTAATAATAGTCTTGCGGTATTTGTTATTAAATGAATGATACCTTTATTGTTAGGGTCCCGTTCGAAGCCATGATTGACATCCATTGTTTTCAGAGATTTTAATGAAAGTGGATGCAGGGTTTCGGCTTCGTTTGCACAAGGCTTGGCGGATGATAATGCCTTCCATTCGGGGTGGCAGGACAGTCGACGCACAACCTGTTACCATGGATTCAGTACATGATTCTGTACTGAATCTATATGGTAACAGGTTGTGCGTCGATGTCCCTGCCACCCTGTATAGGCTAATTATTGCGCCCGATCTATCGTCTCAGCATCATGATGAAGATCAGGACCAACTATCCGCATAATATATTATTTCCCTAATCATCACTAACTAAGATGGGCCTCCCAAGACCTCGTCAACTTCCTTATTTCCTAACAATTAAGTTAATAGTGATCAATGACTTACTATCCCTAAGCTCTGCCCTCCTCCACTTCATGTAAAGAGCAACAGTCGAGTTGGATGCCGCGTGGGAACCGGAGCGACCACTCCTCTCTACTTACGTGGTTAGTTGAAAGATGCAGACATGTTCTGCATGTTTTAAATGTTAGAGTGAATAGTTGGATGCAGCTATTGCGAAACCATCCAGCCACGAATAGAAATATTCGAAATACATATTTGTTAAACTGCACTATTTCGTAGGTGAAGAATTCTACTTTAATATATTTTGTAGTTTATCCTCCCTTTAATTCCTATTTACTTTAATGATTTTAAATCATGCTACTTTTCATATTGTATTGAATGTTTGTGCCTGCAAGGTCCATGTGAACTTGAAAAACACATGTGATCTGAAGAGTTTAATTGTATTGAAATATATTGCACAACGAGTTACTCCTAGTTAGCCCTGTCATCCCAAGAACGTATTAGACAGGCACTATGATATCTACGCGTCAATACTTGTACAGATACATGCTCTGTTTCTTTCACTCTTCAAATAAAGGACAACCTGTATTTAATAAAATTGAATTAATACAATTTAATAAAATAAATGAATATTGGATACAACCGGAGCGGCTTCATAATCCGATAGCCCACAACACGCGGCGAGGGTCATAATTACATTAACCACATGAAATCGAAACCACTACTGAATTTCATCAACTCTACATTATTATATTCAGCACTCACCGCAATATAATACAGGGTTTTCTGACCACTGATTATATTTAACTTAATTATATATTTACTCGTACCGCGCTAGAAAATTAAGTATAACAAGCCCGTTGGCATTTTAAGAGTATGCTAATTAATATCTATTATATTTATTTTAATGTTTATATTTATTGTAAATGGTACACCACACCTACACTATTCGTCTCTCCTTAATTTTAATCCATCCAAAGTTTGTCTGTAAAAGATCGCTCTTAGCAATAAGACCGCCCATTGTGTCACCCTTTGTAAAATGTATATACCTATGTTCTGTAATTTATATGGTGTACATAATAAAGAGTATTCTATTCTATTGTATCGACAAGTACTCCTGCATATCTGCGTATAAAACAAAAACTGATTTCGACAATATTACATCAGTTTAACATTTCTCAGGGCAAAACTTTCTCCCACGTTGAATAAATATGTACCACAAATGTAAACTCACTTTTGGGGTAATTCCCGTACTTTTAAGAACGTTTGCATTCTATCTCAGTCGCAATCCGTCAAAAATATTCCTAACATTTTTGTCAATGATTGCCGCTGTGTTGGTATTGCGACTAGATGTTGAACGTTTTTAATTAAGAAGAGGTCGGTGCTGGTGAAAATGGCGAAGTTCTGAGGTAGCAAACATTAAAAAAAAATACAACCGAATTGAGAACTTCCTCATTTTATTGAAGTCGGTTAAAAAGTCAAATAAACGACACATTTTGTCAAAAAACGCACATACCGACAGTGACCGAAGAGCACAGCGTTCATTTCTCGTTCCTCCAAATATACTTACGACAATCTACCATTCACCCGCAAATCTATTAACACGTTCACCTACAAACCCTATCTCCGTTAACTGCGATTATCCACCGTTCAGTTTAAAGAGAATATAATCGTTGACGTACTCCGGTAAAGTAAACGTGAAAGCTGACGCAAATTAATTAAACGCTCGCAAACAGTTGAATACAATCTCGATAACGACTGGTTTGTGAGCAGTGAGTATGTGGTGACGTCACACGGGCTACTAGGGGTGTGTGAGTGGTCGTTGTTATCATGTTTTAAGGGACTGGTTGTACAGTACAGTTATGGCACATCGTATTTTAGAAAAAAAACCTTCGGAAGCCGTAAGTTGCAGAGCTCGACGAAATAAAACTTTTGCTAAAACTTGGTGACGTATGTAACATGGTGTGTTTTATTTTTGCATGTGCCACAAAAGTTCAACTAATATTTTCAAAGTATTAGTGCTTTTTGGAAAGTTATGTATTTAAATACACCATTTAAGTATTACTATTTTTATTGTTCTAGTCATGCAAGGTGCAAGGTTAACATGTAAAAATAATTCCCGTATGTGTGTAGGTACAATAACATTCTACCTTAGCTCCCGTACTTCAAGTCGCCAACAGTGAACTTGTCCACTTCTCTATTCGGCAGCACTCAATAGATGTTTTGTCCGCGTGATTTCCCCGCGGGCGCGCGCGACCGAAAAATGACGATTTATACTCCGACACTGAACAACTGTTGTAAAGTATGTATTGTTACTAGTTTTCATATCTTGGGACTAGATTTCGCTGCATTGGGACGTTTTCTGTGCTCTCGTAGTGGTGTGTTTTTGCTGAAGTTCTGTGCGAATATTCGCTTAGTCTTCTTTTTTATATCGAGAGGTGCTGGGTATTAAAAACAATATATCCTATTACGAGAAATAATAAATTGTGAATGGAAGTGGATATGTTAGCTTGTGTAAAGTCAGTGGTTGTTTTGTTTTTTACCATAAACATACACACGAATCCGTGTTATGTATAAAACTGCGTCTAAACCATACAATGTGTAGCATTTTTTGCAAAGCCAAAAACTTTATGCCATGTCTTTTAATTTGCACTAAAATACATACATGAAACATCAACTTTAAACTTACAAAGATACCGTGCAGCAAATCTAAAACTTCAACTCGCTGATTCACTTATTCACCCACACATCATGCCACACGAACACCTCCACTACAACAGACAACACAACACAACACGACACACCACATGACGAATGTATCACTATCTGAACACGACAACTTGTATTTCGTGACTTTAACCGATAACACGGCATCAAGTTGAGTAGTCTGTTTGTGTTAACAGCGATTTAGTGTTCAAGTTCCAGGTCTGTCTTGTTGAGACATGTAGGCAACATATCGGGATACACATGTAATATATAGCTGCCAGCATTGATTGGGTACTCCTAAGTAGTCCCAAGCAAGCGTTAAAATATCTTAGAAAAGGCTAGACGTCCAAAATAATAGTTTCCCAGTAGTATCGTATAGGAGGAAAATATAGAGTTATATTGAGGAAAAAAGAACATTTTCCTGTTAGCTAAGAACATTGTAATAGGAAATCTAGTTTTCCCAGGGATTTGCTGGGGTTAAATGGTAAAATCTGCAGTTATTTGTGAGTAAAGTAAATCTCGTAGACGTCGTCAGCGTAGTCGGCGTAGATATGCTACGAGGTCGCTACGAGACTGCTACGCAAGCACACCATACGTGCTACGAGGTAATGTAAAACACGCACACATGTTTAATGCAAATAAAATATTTTGATTTTATTTGAAAGTAACTTGCAACCGCGTAAAGAAAGAAAAAAGTTTATTTGAGTATAATATAACACATAAAATTATAAATAAAGAAAACCAAATGGGTAAACGATGCGGCACATCCGCGCAAAACGGCCATCGCTCAGCTTAATGCTGCGACTCTTATTATTATGCAAAACAGAGCCACAGCGCTGGTGTTCAGAGACAGCCTGCGTTGACGTGATGACGTCCACCGGTGTTAATAAAACTAAATAAATAACAGAAAAATAAGAAAAATTGTACAAAACACATTTTTTTTACGCGCGTAGATGTACAACACAAATAAAGTAATGTTACTTGTGCACACAGCTGTCACAGACAAGATACTTTTGAATTTGACATTTACTAAATAATAATTGGAAAACCTGCCTTTTTACGAAAATTAATGGATTTTCAGCATGAGGTAATGGATGAATAGTTTACGAGTTATTGTTGCCATCAGTGTTTGTAAGATTTATGTGAGAAGGTTTAAGAAACATGTGCAGACGACGACAAACTCGGATATGTGTAGATCTTCAACAGGTCGAGATAATATAAAATGGAAATAATAATAGTAAATGGGGATACCACAAAGGTAAGGGCCTCATCTGAATAACATTCAACCTGTATCATCTCATTGTGTCTACGAGCCGAGTGCCCGGTGGGTTTAAAATGACAAATTTCATACTATACAAACATCTTGTACCCTATGTAACCTATTACCCCTTTTGTGCAAAATTTCAAGGCAATGCGTAGTCTTTCAATTTTGAATGAATGAATTTAAGAATTTTATGAATATTATTTATTTACCTACAACTTATAACCTTTATCAAAAAAGACTTCACTGCTGACATATAAAAAGCTCTCCACGCAATAAATTCTCCTGTTCAATAAATACATTTCGGCAACGTCCGGCAGTACCTACACTTATGACAAATGGCAACATTGTTAGTATGTTTCACCCGCGTCTGAGCAGCTTACCTTGGGAGTGCCTGTCAGGGGAAATAACTGGCGTTTCTTTTACGATACACTTCGCCAAAGGGCTTACTGCGCAGGCTGATGGGTTCGAGTGTTTCTGGGAAATAGTTTTGCGAATGGATTTTGAGGTTCTCTAATTTTTTATTTTCTTTAGTGAAAAAAAAGGAGTTTGTGTGAAGGGGTATGTCAAGGATTTATTTAAGAATTAAAATATTTTCCGAGATACGTTGCTGAAAATCCGTTATTTCCACCCGTTATCGTTTCGTTATATCACTCCATGTCAGCTAGAATAAACCTACATTTTGAACTGGTTTCTTTATAATGCTACAAAATAAAATTTCAAAAATGTTTTTCACTTTTAAAATAAACCTAACGACGGGGTGAGGTTTATTTTAGAATTTAACCCTGGCAAAAAGCTCAAACAAAAGCTTTATGTAATATCCTGAAAAACTTCGCAACTGTTTACAAAAACTTTATTGGTTGAGCTAAGTCCCGGGGCGTTCACACTAACACGTTTAGTTCTGTGGGCCTAACACGAACGTGCGGAGTAAACGAAACATTAAATCCAACAAATTTAAAATACTCGTTTCAGACATCATATTTACTCAGTTTTAAGACTATTCATATCTATGGGCGATAATAATTGTGCTTGTCGCAAAACGCAAAAAAAAAAACAAAAAATGCTATAGGTTACTTGTATTTTCGATTTGAAAATCGTTTGAATATACGATACCTTTACCGTCAGGCGTTCGTGCTAGGTCCTCTGACGTGACGACGGTCACGTCTAGACCCAGCCTAGATAATTATACTAAATCTAGATGGATACTTTGTTATTTGTTTGATGGGTAGACAGGACCTGTTTTAGGATGATGTTGGTGGCGAAAGTTTTTGATGTCTGTCTGAGACTTAATTTTATCATGGACCTTTTAATTTTTTGTTTTTATCCTTACAAATATTTAAGAGTGGTCATAATTTGTCTATATTTCTGCTATTTTATAACGTCTGGATATTTTACGACGTACGGAGCCGAAACGCGGACACTCACGGTACGGCTGGTCCATACATTAAAGGTCGGTCAGCGAGCTTTGGAACGAGTTATGCTTTGAGTCTCTCTGAGGGAAGAACTGGAATGAGGTGATGCGGCAGAGAATCAAAGTTGTCGACATAGCTCACAGAATAAGCAAACTGAAGTGGCAATGGGCCGGTCATAATAGCCGTAGACTCGATGACCGTTGGGGTAAACGTGTTCTTGAGTGCGTGAATCGGCAAACGTAAGATACCCCCTCAAGCTAAATGGCGTGCAATTGGAGAGGCCTATGTCCAGCAGTGGACTGCTGAAGGCTTATGATGACGGTGATATTTCTGTTGGTTACGTAGAGCGTGGTTCCTGTAGGACGACAAGAATACAAAACACTAACGTGGAACATTTTCATTATAAAATATTTTAGAAGATTACTATAATTTTAGACATGCCCGATTGTTTTCCACACAGATAAATCAAAGGAGACGCTACGCAGGCGATCTGTCAAACACTTGTTATAATTAACAACGTCAACTTTCCTTTTACCAAAATAAAACTTCAGCCGCTTTTGTAAAACGTTCAACTTTTAACAAATAACGATAAAGGTTTTCTTAGTGTTTGTTACCTACATAATTCGGGACTCTTACGTCTGGAAAGTAGCTGCTCAAAATAAACTGTGGCTCAGTTTGACTTTAAAAAACTTAGGATACAGTTTTTCTTACTTATTTGAGGAAAATTAAAAGTAGCCTTCTTGATAATCTAATATAGGATTTTTCTTAGAGGCGACGTTTATTTTTCCCACATAACTTGGTGGCAGCGACATTGGCGCGCAACTTGTGTTACCATGCCATTCAGTACCTACGTGATTCTTAACCCCCCCTGGGCGTTGAAATTTTTCGTTGGATATAAAAAAAAACATGGTGTTCCATGCATTCTGACTGCGTAGGTATTCCACTTTTCTATTAAACAGCAGATTTTTTTGATACCCGACGAAAAATGTCTCTACGTCTAGAATCATTTGTTGAATTCATGGTCACAGTTTGCGCGTCAATATCTCTGCCACCCTGTATTTAACTCAAGTATAAAGCTGAGCTTATAAATCGTCACATGAAACTAACAACACTTAATATCACTTACTCTCGCTCGTAAATTCATAATAATAGCAATATTATCTGCGAAGGAAACCTCAAATATAATATCCCAATAAACTCACACACACATAATTGTACATAGTATAAGTGTATATAGTAGATATGCATATAATGATGACGTAATGCCGTGACGTCACGGAAGGTCGCTCCGGTACTCTGTCGCCGATGCTTTCGCTTGTGATATGTCTGTATCTTTATTTATCTGTCAGGTCAACCGGAATCATGTTTCTCAGGTTATTTACTATTAAAAATGAAAGTTACTTTTGAAGGATGATATTTTTAATCATACTTTGTGGTTACTTGCTATCAAACTGTAAACTACTTTATTTTAAACTAGCGACCCGCCCACGATGCGCACGGGTTGCATTGGCGACATGTCTAAACGTCGAGGTATCTGTGTATAGTAAATTAACTAAGATATAGGTTATCCTAGTTAATATATTAAGTACATAAACCTTCCGCTATAAATGCTATCTATGATGGTGAAAACCGCATCAAAATTAATTGTGTAGAAGAAGCGGTCACAAACACGAAAAGTGACTTTGTTTTATACTATGTATATGTAGATGTAAATGGGCTGCGAATAATAGCTCTATCCAAACTTCAAAATGGCAACGACTAAGCCTTTACATCCACAAAGCATGACATTCTCACAAACTATAAATTCATAGCAATTTCACAGTCTTATCGGAAACCGAACTCCCAAGATTGAGTTAACATTCACAACTCCGAGATGGCCTTAAGCCAATATAGACGGTCGAACAGCTAAAAATAAGCTCTCGCGATCATGAAACCCGATCTATCCCGACATGCAATCTGTGCTGAGCACTTAAACTTGGAAGCTGTCACTTAAGTTGCACCGATGTAAGACGAAGTTAAAGTGAGATAGCATAAGTTGGGATATGTCTTCGGGCCACACTCGCGCCGGACGACGGCGTCAGCTAAATGTTTCTGGAAACCAATGACGCGGATTTTGTCGAAGTTAGAGCAAGTTACACGAGGGAATGTTTGAGTTTTGTAACTGTCTGCACTTGTTAAGATGTTCTCGGCTAGTGTTTGATATCCAGAATATTTAGAAGTCCATGACATTTAAAAATGAAAAAGAAAAGCATCTTTGCCTGTCTTGTTTTAAATAGCCTGACCTCAAATCTAACTTATAGGTACATATTTTAGCTAACTCGGTCGTTCATCTCAATTTCGTAGCATCATTTCACGCAAGTGTAGCGGTATCTACAACGCCACATGCGAACAAACCTCCCAACCTCCTCATGCCTCTAAACAAGTATAACGGGAGACAACAATATCTAGCACTAACACAAAAGCATCAGCTAAACACCTCACAATATATTTATACAATGAGATAATAAATAAACACATTGTCATACATTGTCAAAGAGAACTGCTCTCCGGAAGCGTTCGCATTGGACCGAATAGAAGAGATAACTCACAACAACGCGAGCGGCAGAGTGGCGATCACCACGAAATGGCGGTCATAAGTGTTCGAATGATAGCATACTTAGTGATAAGTGGTTGAATATTGATACCAGTGCTCCGGGTGTGCTAATGTTAGGGTATCTAGCTCATATATTTATTGCATATTGTTACTTTTATTGGCAATAGAGTGTTACTTATTATATTCGAGGTGCAGATATTTTGTGTGAATGGTCTCTAAAAGATTTTATAAACCAATGAATCCGATTGATTATCTCTAAGAAAATCCTCGATAAAGCTGTGTTGAACAAAAGATTGATTGGTTTACCTCACGACAAAAGACTAATAAGATAAACTATTAGTCTTTTGTCCGAAAAATAGGCCATCAGCGGCTGACGTAACAGGTGACTAATAGGCCAACAGCGGCTGTAGTAACAGGTGACTAATTGATTTCACTTAGATAATGAGCAACGTCTTCCTCTCTGTAACAATCCACTAACGAGCTCACACAAAAGCTTTCGTAAAATTACTCAAGTAGGTACACTACAGGTAGAACAAAGACAAGTAGTTTTCAAAGCATCGTACGTCTTAATTACAGAAGGAACACGAGCTCCACGCAGTCAACAGAAACATTCCTGTCTTTGTCCAAGTTCACAATTATGTGGCTGCTCACAAAGCGGAGAGCACATACTTGACATTAGCCACGGTCCAGACTTGGGAGCGTGTCGCTTTAAATAGCGCGCGGCAAACACGCTGTCAGCTGGCACGTAAGACCCGCGACAACACGCTGGAGTATATAAATGGAGGGTATAATGTTTCTCCGTGATGTAATAAATGTTAAAATACGATGTGTCATTGTGATAGTGGTATCTTTTCCTCCTTATCGACAAGCATGAATAGTATTTACCTACATTCACCGTTAAATTTTGATCGTTGTAATAATTAAAAGGGGTCATTGTACTCATCATTATGAACAACTTTTACTACGGGACCAAGCCTGAAATCGTGAAAAAAAACCAGCGAACATAAATCTATGGATTAACTGATTTTTTTTCACGATTTCAGGGTTGGTCCCGTAGTAAAAGTTGTTCATAACGATGAGTACAATGACCCCGACTAAAACCCCGATTAAGATCCCGATTAAAAATTGAACGGTGTATATGATCGTTTAATTTGGCTTGTAAGTAATTTTTGGAGAGAAGTAAATTTTTTAATTGTCTCTGTTTTCTGTTTCAAGTCTACAGATAAATATTCATATTGAACATTGGTATTAAATTTATGAACTGCATCATGATAGAACGTGTCACGCTGTAAGTGGGGCAGGAGTCGGAACACGCTGACAGTAGACAGTAAGATGAACACAATGCACAGCACACAAAGGACTCCCTGACACAGCTTGATAGTGGCTTTAGACTGGCACTGGAAAACTGCGGAGTATTTAATTTAATATTTGCCTAGAAAAAAAATCTAGATTTTGTATTTTGTCCTTTTAGTCCCAATATCGACAAAAACCAAACGATGATATTTATGTTAATAAAAATAGTTAATAATATTTATAAATAAAATATAAATCCTATGCCAATACAGTTTAAAAGCAATCCTATTTCTTATCTTTTGAAACACATCCAACACCTAAACGTCTAAAGCTTAGAGCGTGTCACGCTGCAAGTGGGGCGGGTGTCGGAACACGGCGACAGTAAGGCGCGCACAATGCACGCCACACAAAGGTGTCACGGCGCGAGCTCTCGATAGTGTCCCGCCGTGTCCCTCTGTCCTGCAGCCGCCGTGTTTAGATCAAAGAGACCAACAGCGTGACAGTTGTGATTAAAAGGATGACGGTTATTGTCCGCAGAAGTTATTGTTTGTTCTCAGGTTTGTTTGTTGAGGTGACAACGGGTAGCAACGTTAGGATAGTATTTAGAGAATATACGTCAATTCTGCTTTCAATATTGCCAAGTATCATTGTAACATCTAACAAAAACAGACAGATATCTACTACAAAGAAAACTTCATAATTCAAACCAAACTTCAGAAATATAACCAAAAAAGGAAGTCCTGATAAAGTTTTGAGAGAGTTCACAAACAAATCTCAGCTATACAATAAACGTTATTAGAACTGGTAGGAATTCGACGAAATTAATAAGCTGCTCTGGGACTGGTCGCTGTATCGATCTGTAAGTCTTGAGAAACTGTTAGTATCAAAGGCGAACTTGTGCAAGTTTTCACTAGAGGTACTTTACTTGAATATTTGCGGTCCTCTTTGCTAATAAACTTGTCGGTTTTATTTAACGTTGGCGTCGCAAGTGAAACTTGGAACTTACTGCGACTTGCTTCAGAAATGTTCGCAGTTTCTTCTTAGATTGTTAATTAATATTAGTTGTATATAAGTAGTACCTGGGTTGTTTTTTTAAATTCTAAATATTATATCGTGCTTTTTGCCAGTTAAGTTTAAGTCCTATGTAATAGGAAGAAAAAGTATTGCCATCAACCAGCCACGAATACAAGCTTCAGGTTGTTCCTTAAAAAATCATTATGTGATAGCACAAACATACTGTCCAACCTGCGGATGGAAGCAAGGAACCCAACCTCCGAATCGCACTGGCGACCAACAAGGCAGTCTTTAAGTATGAAGACTAAACTCAAATGAATATAACTGAACCGTTTTCTGATTCCATCAATACGTGTTGACTATCGACATTAGAAACAAACATTAAATGTAACAATCGACGTCAAAACTAAAGTCCTTAAACCCCTACACCTAACAAGCTTAAGTTGTTATCGACTAGTTGTGCGTGTAGTGTGGTGGAGACCTGTTGATGCTGCTGTGGCGGGTTCGAGGGCCCTCGGCGTGATCGATGGCCACTCGGAGGGCGCGCGGTTTTTGTTTTGTCAAGTCATTTGCTAGTGGGTTGAATAAATGGTTGTGATGAATAGTTTCACTTGCGTAGCGTCTTCATTTTACATAATTTTTAGTAAACATATGATTTGTTAACTTTTTAAAACGGAACGATTTTGCGCGGAAGTTCTTGATTTATGACTTTTTGATAAATGTTTGGAAGGCTTATGAGTCGTGCAAAAAATAACTGACGATGCCAGTTTTCACAATGGCAATGTTGTTTTTACAATGGTATCATCAGCAAACGTAAATAACGCCAATATGTTCCTATAAAACAAATTAAAAGTCTGAAATTACTGTCTTAAATGTGAAAAGTCTTAAATGCGAGCCAAATAGAAACTCTAAGAAACATTGCCTTCTTAACACTAGACAATAAATTACCACTGTCTCCGTTACTTACATTTATTTATCCACTTTATTCTAAAACAAGTTAATACAACATTAATTTAATTGTTTCAGGTAATTGCGACGTCTGGAGAGCTCAACATTTGAAACAAAGCCGTGAGTACACAGTCTCGGGACGAGTGACGCCCATTCTAATTAACATTTCATTGTAACGCCGACACCGCCGTTTGTAATTACGCACACTTCTGCAAGATGTTACGAGTTACAGAATGCGTACAATGACATCAATGTGCGTGAAATAGAGTTCATGTTCTAGTTGATAATTTTTGCATTTTTTTTTATGGAATCTAAGAGAGAGAGAGAGCCTTGTCACACGTCCAAGTGCCCGATGGCGTATGGATAAACCAAGTTAAATCTGCCGTGATGTGTCCAATTCAGAATGCTGAATTGGCTGCTAGCGTGCTCAAAGGACTGGCACGTTCAAAGACTAAATGACAATACCTTTGAAGTAAAAGCCAGCCTTAGGGTCACGGGAGGTGTCAAACAACCACGCCTCCAACGCCTCCAAGCAACAACAAGCGTTGTATGTTGATTTAACAAACAGTTTCGGTTTCATAGGCTTATATCAAAAGACTAAAAGTAATAAAAGACTAAAAGTGTACAGTTTACGCACTACAGTCAATCGTTCCCCTGCGCATCGGGGACGCAATTTTTTCGCATGAGCACGGGCGCTAGCGTGGTAACAAGAACCCACTAGAGCGTAAATGAAAAATAGTATCGAGCGAATCACTGTATTTACAGTTCACACGAGCTTTTAGGTAATTACGCTGCAGTGAAAGCGAACTGAATCGAAATATTTCCAAAAATCTGTCCAGTAATTTCAGAATGACTCGTCGGAAGTAGAAAACATCAGAAACATTCTGAACTTAGTCTTGGTCTAAACGAAACTCCGAAGTCCGAAACACAGTTCGAACAAATTAATTCACTTTCATTGAAAGGCGCAAACATTAAAGGTAATATGGCCATCATTGAATGACTCACATAACATTACGCTTGTATTCGCCGAAGGGCTACACGGAGGTGTACCTATACTCAGTAGGTACTCCCACATGTCGCCAGTTATGTTTAAGTCCAGTTATGTTTAAGCCCCATGTGATAGGGGGCGAGCCTATTGCCTTTAACCGGCCACAAATCCAGACTGGGCTGCTATTTTTAATTGTACAAGGTTCCATTTAGTTGCCTAATCCAAATTGAAAGGCCAAACTGAACCGTGTGATTCTGCTAGCGTTAGACAGGTTAACTCGCCTGTGTACGTACTTATTACCGCTTGTTGCTAGGCGCGCCTCCTGTATCCACCTACGTAGTAATCCTAACGACACCCATGTATTACAGCCCACCAACTGATCCTCTATGCAAAGACAATTCTCGCGTAACTACCTATCTCTTCACGTGAACAAACTTGAACCATTATTCGCAGAGATAAAGTTCCTTTTTACTCGCACGCTCACTTACACATGCTTATTTGTTTTGGGCTCTGTAAACGACGCACTTGTACTACTTTGTCATTAATGTATATGTAACGTAAGGAAATTTTGCGAGCTTTCTAAATGTATGAATTCGTGATCAATTTTGTAGGAGGCTGCGTCGAATCATAAAATTGTTTTTTTTTACCTCTTAAAGTATGATGTCAATCGACTTATAAATGTAAATCGATTAACTGCGATAGCCAGTAAATACTACTAGTTTAAATAAAATGTTAACAACGACCTTTCATCGAAATAACAGTCACATAAAATGTAGTATTGAATGAGTACGACATGTCAAGATCGTAGCATCATCACTCGTAGCACGTGCGCTACGCGGGAACAGAAACCCGTAGCAATCTAGTGCTACGAGTATTTCTGTATCAACTCAACCTCTAACTTACCAAGGCTATAAGTCACATGGCAATAAAGTCATAACCTTAATATAAATGAAACACATTTTATAAGTTAATTTTGAGCACGCTCCTTAATTTCCTCTGTTAGACAAAAAGTCGGCGTCATTAATATTGTTGAAGCTCCGAGGTCTGAAGGCGGCGCGTCGTTTGCTGACCACTTGCTGAAACATTAATGTTACATGAGCCGCACAGCCTCGCCCTGCGCCGGCCCACGTGCGGACCAACAGAGAGGCGGGGGAAGAAGGTTCACTGTATAAAAAGTTGTTGATTGCTACGTCCATGTCTACTGGTTAACTTGGAAGATCCTTGATAGTGGTATTTATACATTGAATACGCTATTTCCTCCGCATTATCTTCAGTCGAAAAGATGCCAGGGGCCACGATATGTGACAAGATGATTACACGGTATTACCCGGTAAACGTACCGACTCACATATTATTTTTTTTTGGATAGCATTCCCTCAGCGTTTAAAGACCTGCAGGGATTTCCAGGCATATCATTTAGGGACCAGAAGATACCCTATCTTTTTTTAATACATTGAGTTAATGAAACCCTTACGAAATTTTTGAATTATGCAAAAGATTTTACTATTCTCTATCCTGAATTTATCACCATCTCTCTGTGGTTTTTCTGAGCCTTGTTATGATACCCTTGTATTTTCTAACCGCTTTTGAAGATAACGACTTGTGTAACGACGCGTTCAGGATTTCACTCACAAGGGTTTACATGTTAATGCGCTTTTTATATAAAACGAGGGTCGATTTGTTTTGAAGGCTTTCTCGTTGGTTAACAAGAAACTGGCGCGGTTTAAGCTTTTAGAAACAACCTTTGTGGTGTCTTAGTTTGTGATATCATTAACTAACTAGTTTGCTAGATGTTCAAAGATGTTCGTTTTTTTAAATAAGTTGTAGATACCTTTACACGATTATTTTTTTATTAAAAGTTTATTCTCAATGTTTGCATGATTAATTTAAGGGAGGTTGTACAGTGACCACAGTTTTGTAAACACCTTTATTTTATGTACCTACTTTCTTAGCAAATAAACGATTGAATACAGTTTCATTCAACTTGGGTTAAAAGAACATCCTCATCCTTTTTCTTCGCAGTAGACCCTGGTTTAATGTAGACGTAAGCTATGGACAAAATAGTCAATATCTTTTTGGTTTTCCAATCACAAATGTGATTGTGCTATTATTGTAGAAGATAACAAAAAGTGTAATAACACGAAAAACTTTATTAGAATTTTACAGAAGCAATAGGCCTCTCTGTATTGTAATAAGAACGCAAGTGTAAGTCACAATACTGTGCTGATGTCAATGTCGCGACATTGGGCCTGAAGACCTAGCCCTAAAGTCACCTCATGCCAAATGTATACATAAAACATGTAATATATTAAAAAAATCCAGCCCACATGTGGTGGCTATTTTAGTCTAGAAAGATAAATAGAACAAAGCTAGGAACTGCCGAGCTCCGCTACAATACTTTTACAAGATTTAATGAAATTACAATTATCTAGTTTTGGCCTGAGTACCTTTAAATTAAACCAATATTGTAAAGCACCAACACGCTTCGAAATTATTAAAGTGAATCAACAAACAACCTAAATTATTACGCCATTACATTCATAACTCACGCGAGATAATTCTGAACTAGCAACACTACGTGTGGACGCCAAACAACGCACATTATTACATCTGCATATTAACGAGTTCATGCTACCGGAACTATATTTATGGCTAGAATGGAGACTGTGGTAACGTACATACTAGTATATTACGAGGGTTAGTAGTAGGAATAATGAGCCTTTTACCCAGGAGTTCGATAAGTGGTCGGTGCTCATCGCTGTACCAACTGAGTTATAAATACCTCCACCCTTCATCATCTCCATCCCGTTTCGTCTAGTAACTAAGCCATCAACTGCCAAAACTTCACATCCAAAGTTAAAAATGGTTTTTCACTTCACAACATTCTCTAAGAGAAACGTTATGAATACCAAAGTAAAAGGAAATGAGAGGGTAATACCGGCTGACCTTTATAAATGTTGTTCAAAATTAAAGCAAGAGGCGGCCGCACGCGCACCTACACGCGCTACATATGTGGGGAATGCTAATGAAAGTGTCCCGAATGAGCTACGAATTAAAATTGTAAATGAAGAAGCTGAACATGTCAAGGAGCTCGCGTTATTAAATTAATTCGTTAATGTATTCGAGCACGTGCCCGAGATAAATAAAATGTTTTGAATTAATGTTGATCTGCTAAACATGTTGGATATAAACGATGGTAATTGTATTTGAAAGAAGAATACCAAATATACTAACAATAAGTAAATGCTTTTTCATACTTGATTATACATATTTTAATCAAGTATGAAAAAGCATTTACTTATTGTACAAGACACATGAAACGACGGAAAGCTTTTAAAACAAAATAAAAAGATAAACAACTAACGAAACTAGTTTAGATTCAACGAACAATATTCGCGTAAACGTCAGACAACATTCAACAAACAACGTTCATGAAAGCCAACAGTACATCGCACAACCAACAAACTAACTTTTAGCTTTAGTTTCAAACTAATTTAGCGAGCGCTGATTCCGGAAATTGATGACTCAGTTAAATCTACATTTTGTATTCAATCTCTTCGGAGCCTCCGAGGTAAATAAGATTATCTCCCGCCGTTATTGGTCCATATTTTACAGAAGGCTTATTTCATACCATCTGCGCCACCCCAACTCAACGGTTGGAAAGTTTTTGTGCAAAACATTCTGTTGGTAAAACACGGTTGAGGAGACTTATCGTAAAACCACGCGCAACAGGGATCAGGGTTCAGGGATTGCACTAGCAATCCCTGAACAGGTTGTGGTTTTGTACACACACTGTGCACAAAAGTATAAAGCACCTAGCTAGGTGATTAGTGACGACATTATTTTAAGGGTACTTTCAATCCCAGTCAAAAATGAGCCATTTTAATGGACGAATTTTACATTCCTCCTCGGTAATAATAAGCAGTCTTAACATGCATAAGCTTAGTAACTTTGCACTAAGCTGCTGCCCATAAACTAAGTTCTGCATACATCAGAACTGTGTCCAACCTAAACAGCTACAACAACTTTAGTCCGCACCGCACCGTACCCTTCCCTTCAGGGTCCCGTCTGTTTCCACAACTAGTGTCTTTAATAAAGTGGAGTTGGAAGAAACTTTCCTCGTTACTTGCTTGATGAATTTTAATGCAAAAAGGATCTTGAAAATTACTCCAATTACACACTTTAAGATCCAAGCGAACGTTGATTAAGAAGTTAACGTAATTTCAAATTGCACTCATGCGGTGGGGCCGCCTTCATCTAATTGAATTACAAATGGAGGAATAAATGTTAAGTAGTTGAAAACTACTTAACATTTATTCCTCCATTAGTTAGTGGTTTTAATATTTAGCAGTGTGTTTGTTTGTATTGACTATATGTCCTTTAGAGAACTAAACTGGCATTTTCTTAAGCAAAATAAAGTATATTTAAAAAAAACCTATTTTAATTCAAAATTAGCCGACGATGTTGTAATTGTTTTTATCATTCTACACTCCACTACCCATTTGCAAAATAATTCCACGCAAAAAGTCAAATGAAAAATGACCATTCGGACTCAATTTACGTACAACCCCAAAACAAAAGAAGATCCCCTTGATAAATGTCAGCGAGCGGTTCCTTTTGTGGCAGGCTTCGCTAACCGAGTGAGAAATTGTCGTCGCCTTCCACCAAATCGTCTTTACACCGTGTCTCTATTGAGGCAGGCTTCAAAGCCTCCCACGTGGCCCGTCGGCTCACCGCACTTTATTTATGGGTTTTTAGATGCCTCGACAACTTTCAGCGCTGAAAAATTCTTTGATGTGCTTCCGACGGATGCTCAAGACGGTTTTGTGTATCTACACGGTGGTGTCGTTTTGTGACACAAAGTCGTTTCTGAATTTGTTGTTTAGAATTAAAAAAATAACGTAAATGGACGTGCATTTTTCAAAACAGATGGGCTAAATAAAAACTGTAGAAGTAAGTCATCACACGATTGTACGAGTATGGTTGAATGTATGAAGCCGAATGAATGTTGAATGTATACTTCGAAGCGCTGTACAGAACATTAGTTGTGCCGTTTAGCCGCATAAAAAACAATTCCTTTTAACAATTTTTAACCCTTTTGACACTACAAAAACTAAGACCCAAAGCAAAATCTAAAACAGAGATAATAAATTTTCCGACAAAGTTTAACCCACTTTAAATAAGCCGAACCCTCCAGACAGTCTCTAGGTACCAAGGCGCAGAAAATTGAAAAACCTAAACGCAAATAGGTAAGACAGATGGGCGAGGCGCTTCCGACTGCGAGAGGAGACACCGAGAGGCGATTTGTCAAAGAGAGATTACTCAACTGGGAGCTACCAGATTGGATGTGTGCCTAGGAACGCCGGGGAGCCGTTTCAGTAGAATTCTAAAAGGTTTACACAGCTGCTGTTACTCGATGCCGGCCAGGCGGCCAGGAGGACACTTTATTTCTTTTAACTTGCGGCCTTTGTGAGGCGAAGGTCGTGTTGGCATACTTTTGCTGTTTAACCTAACTGTTTTGACATTATCTTTCTCGACACTTTTGTCTTGTTTCTTCATCTAACTCGTCTGCTCAATCATCAACATTATTTACGAAAGCCCCTAAAGGTTTCAGAGTTCTCTCATATCTTATGCAAGTTCGCGCAATTCGAGACAGGTTAATGAACAGATTGCCGCCAACAACACCGCATCATCTAAATACACGAATAATGGCGTCAGATAACAAACTGAATCACGTTTTCGCCATTAAAATAACAATAATTTGGTCCCTCTTAACAAGTTCGTTTGCGTACGTTCTGAGCTTTAATGTTGAGTAATAAGGGTCAATTTTTATTGTCTGGAGTGCAGGAGTTATGTTGTCAACCCGTTCAATGGCGCATTATAAAGGGATTTGAATTCGCGATCAGTTTCCGTCGCCGCGTCGCCCGGCGCGCGGCGGTCGGAAACGTTTGATGGTATTAAAACTTTGTTGTCAAGTGTTTCGGGAGATGAAATACCTCGGCTGGCTGGTTAATACTGTTGATCGACGTCACAAGAGAATATTTTAGCTAAGATTTATTAACTGTGCAGTAAATATTATGTTGTCTCTGCTAAGAGATTTGAAAGCACTTTTGAATAAGAACAAAGTTCAGACCAGCAAATGCTGAAATGAACAGTTATTTCAAAATCATTCATTAATATGCTTAAATTAAGTGTCACCATGTATCTGTGTACCTTTTTTTATGTCTAACAATTTTTTTTTATGTATAATAAATGTATTATTATTATATCTGATCCCTGACTATAAACTGAACATCATCGTGGCAACATAGCTATGTATCCATCTAGTCTGTGCACTGAATACAACGGACTACAAACAAAGCGCGCCGCAAATGAAGCGAGACAATTGAAAACTGATGAAATGCGATTGAAAAGTGAATGGAGTGTGGCAAACAGAGCAAACGAACGCGGCCGGTTGGCGGACGCTCCTGCCCCGCAGCCGCCCCGCAGCCGCCCCGCGCACGCCCCGCACTAAGATAATGCTCCCCTAATGTAGGCCACTGGGCGATCCATTATTCCATTTAACGACGACTTTTGCAATACTCGATTATTTTTCAAACGTCAAGAATATTGTGCTTTGACTTCGGAATAGTTCCTCTCTCAGTTGCCTTCACAAGTTCAAATGTTTGTTCGTAATGCCATAGAGCAAAATGAAAGCTTTTCAAAATAAATAACTAACATTCTTCACTGTCAGCTTAATCTGCTTGGGAAAGTAACAAGGTTGGGTTGGGAGTGAGGATGGTTTCTGTTTGATAGTTTACGTGCTCCGAGAGTTGAGCCCCGAGGGACTGGCGCGCTGACTGGCACGTCGTTCGGGAGGTGAGAGGGCACAGACGGACTCTGTTATAAAATAATCTAGTTGCCCACGCGGAAAGACCCGTTATGATGTCAATTCCTTTGTTGTCGTAACAACATTATTCTTAGCTTTATGATTTCGTAATTCCTGATTCTTTCCTCGTAAAATATTGTTGATTGAGGAACGAAACTTCGTTACTAAAAGATATTGGATTCATCATTCAGACAAATTGATAAACCTTTTTTGCTGAAACGCAATTTTAGTAAGAATACAATTGTTTCTTAGAAGTTGGGACCTCGGGATTCTTGCTACGTTGTCGAGTAAGATGAAATTAGATTACCAGAATCGGAATTTTATATTTAAAAGTCAGTCGTAGGTTTATGTCTTATAATTCAGTTCTTAAGGAATTTCTTGGCAATAATGTATACTATATGAATGTTTGTGTTCTTGAACTGTCTCGTAAGTAAATAAACCTCTGATCTTAAGACTTCGTTACAACTTGTTACTTTGTTAACATGCTTGTAATGGGCATGCTTGTTGTTGTTAAGGTACTAAATCACTTGATGAATGTCTACCGGCTTTAAGATAAACAAAACTTTTCTTATTAAATACACACACAATGTATCATACGCACATACTTTTTATTATCTCATATAACATGTTTAGGCAGATTTATTTGCTGTTCACCCCTTGTAGCAGCTTACCTTCTACTTAATAAAAATCTTAAATTAATTCACTGACAGACAACACGCAGCCTAAACCACTAGGAAGAAATTTTGCAGAAGAGTTTCTTATAATGAAGGTACTAAGGAAGGATTTTTGAAAATTCATCCCTTTAAAAGATTAAATAGGGGATGAAAGTTTATCTGAAAGTTACAAACCCGATGAGAAGTCCCACGGGGCACACTGTTCGCAATGGTATAAGACCCACGGGGCACACTGTTCGCAATGGTATAAGACCCTTAGCGTAACCTTGCATATTTTTCCTTTACATAGCAGAGCACCTAGGTATAACAGCCTGCAATCACGGCACATTGAACCATGACACTATATTGATAGTCGCCATGTTTGCAAGCATATCACGGTTACCAATTATAGCGGTCTAATGAGAGGGCGGTTCAGCAGTGGCCTTTCGGATGAATATAGACTGTCAAACTTTAGTGTACATACTATTATGTTTATATAATTCTCGTGCTTCCCGATAGAGTATGTCCAGCTCAACTCTAAAGAATATTTTATTCTGATTTCTAAAAACCTCCACAGCCATCTCGCACTTCGATTCTTCGATTTCGTACCTTTCTAAGGAGTATCATTTTGTATCGAAATTTAAATAAAAATTCACCTCATTAACACGTATAATAATTTATTATATTATTTTATCGTCTTGCTATATCTTCGGATATGTCGATGATTTAATTTTGAATTCTGAAGACTTCCACAGTCATCTCGCACTCTATATCATCTATGCACTCTTTATATTCTGTTAAATAGACTAAGAGAATGGTATTGCTCATTCCTCTGGACAACTCTCTAGAGTTGAGCTGGACAGTTGTCTCTCTCGGGAAGCACAAGAATTCTATAAACATTATCGTATCTACACTAAAGTTTAATAGTCTTTTATTTAAAAGTTCGATATAATATAGACGTAGAGCAACGAGCAACAGTTGAGTGTGTCGGTCGCGGCTCGTTGCTGCCTATGCGCCTGTGTCTGTTGTTAGCTCGAGCTCGTTGTTCGACAACTCGAGCCATTGTGCTGTTATCGCTTCCCACGAGTTCACGGCTCGTTGGCTCGAGTTTGAGAAGATATTGTCTTTTAATTGAGTGTAGGTCGTAGTGGGACAAAACTGTAATGATATATTGTTGTAACTAAAAGTTTTATAAATGGTTCAGTAAATAAGACAAGCTTTCATAAAGAAGCCCAGTTGTAAACTCATGTACGTTGATGCTATTTAGCAACTCGATCCATCAATAGGAAAAACGTAAAGTGTCAAAAATCCAAAGTAATTAACGAAGTTCTGTAAAAATGATGATGGAGAAGCTTAGAACTTGACAACATTTCAACAAGCTAATTAACCTAATTTATTTTAAGTTTAACACTCTATTCAGCATCTTTCCCAGAAAATGTAAACCATGAATAAATTATGGTTTGGTATTTGGTATGGAAACCAATGAAATGTAGACCATGTTACTTACCATGTTACCTGTTGCCCATGTTGTGTATGTGTTGACCCCCCAAACCATGTTGTGTATGTGTTGACCCCCCAAACCCCATTGTGGTCTACATTTTAAAGCCAAACAAATAAAACGGCGCCGGGTGCGATCAATCTTTACGCCCGTGAGTAATGATCCGTACTGCAACCTGCAGATAACGCGCTGCATCAGCCTGCACGGTGCAGCTCATTGTAT
This sequence comes from Apamea crenata, assembly GCA_949629185.1. NCBI lineage: Eukaryota > Metazoa > Arthropoda > Insecta > Lepidoptera > Noctuidae > Apamea > Apamea crenata. The sequence goes on along the minus strand of OX451365.1, from coordinate 559,714 downwards.
GCTATGACGGATGGAGGCAGTGCTATTGTGTGTCGGTCTAGAAGCTAACCGTGTCGGGCTCAGATTGAAAAGCATTATTGTACTTACAGAGTTTAATGTGGAGGAAAGTTTGAAAGATATCGTACACATTGGTATATTTAATAACAGAGGTATTTTTAGAAAATTAACTTTGTAGTCTTTTCTATGTGCAAAAGCGTTTTTGAACACATCTAATCTGTGTATTTCTAGATATATAATACTTCAAATCTTTGACACTACGAAAGACCTCAAACAAAATTAGGTGACTAGATATTATTGTCATCACATCGTTTCAGCCGAAAAGCATCCACTGTTGGACATACTCGTAGACCTCCTCCAAACTGCGCCGCACGCGCCGGTCCTGTGCTGCTCCCATCCAGCGGATGCTTACGACTTTCCCAGTTCATCGGTTCACCTTCCGGTCCGCGGTCGCCATTCCGGAACTTTCGGACCCATCTGTCCTGCGAGCAATGTGCCCGGCCCACTGTCACTTAAGTTTAGCAATTTTTCGGCCTTTGTCGATTACCTTGGTCTTCACAATTTCAGGCATTATTGGCCAACCTGCTCGACTTGCCAAGCATCAGTCACGTCACTTGATCCAGACTTGAAATTTGAAAATTAAATTGAAAATTCCGTCTTGCGAAAATTCCCTTGCTATAAACCCAGCGTTTTCAACTTTAAAGACAAATATGAGAACGTACGTAAAAGAGACAGAGCCTTCCAAAAACTCAAAACAAACCTTCGCTTAACTCACTTGAAACAAATACTCGGACATTTTAAACCAATATCCCGTGAAATTAAAAAAGTTTAACAAATGACCACCTCATCTGCGCAATTTAACGAATAATTTGCAACTACCCTGCCGGTGAAGGCTCCCTATAAATAATTTATGTTTTAAATCGGATTAGTGGTGAATGTTGAGCCATTAGTCAATTAGGATCGTCCCCGCTGCGCGACGAGGAGATAACTGGCCGATATGATTGAGTTAACTTGTTAGATTAGACTCATTACGTTATTTTGTTTGTTGCCGTTTAATTACAAGGGTCTTTTGGTCTCCTTAACGAGGTTATCGGGAAATTGAGAGGGTTTCTGGAGAATAGTATTACATGTTGTTGTTGTGTTAGCGCCGGTTTCTGGCAGCCATACCAAGTCTTCTACTGTAAATTGAACTGCTTTAGCAATAAATTGTACTAAGGTGTGATTTGCCAATATATGTTTTCCTCATTTCTTGCGCTCGGGCACAGAGTGAGTCATTAAAACTTGCAATCTTTCATCTCGAAGTTAAAAGCAAGAAAAACACTCACAAACAGTTTTCCTTTCTTCAAAAGCGTCAAAGAAAAAGGTAAATGAAATTGAAAGAAGTTTATTGGTAAATTCCTCTTAGGTTTATCTTAACTGGGGCTTGCCGCGACCCGCCCGGGCGCCCGGGTGCCCGAGTGGATGCCTTCAAAGAGACACTCAATTTCCGATCAGCCATCACTCTACCGATCGCTCTGCTAGATAAATATCGCGACAAATTAACTGATACGAGTCCTGATTGGTCGGTTGATACTTCAATATGAGTCCTGATTGGCCGGGACGACGTCTTGTGATAGTGGCGCCCCCAATATTGGGTGTAAGTATTGGATTTATGATTGATGTGTCTTCGGCTGCGGTGATCCGTTTGCGTCTGACATGTGCTATGAAGAAAATATGCTTGAGACATGGGGAATTAAGGACCTGTTACTGAGCGTTCATCTTCTTTAAAGCTTCGGAGCTTAATTTCTGTACCGCTTGCAGAGACATTTGAAACATGCTATTTCTCAAAAAGCATAAAGTTTTATGATCACTTTTCTAACGTGTCCGTGCATCCCACAATGAGCTTAGAGTAACATTCAAAGCACCATAACGACAGTTCAGAAGTGCTACAAAAACTTTAACAACAACGCCACCGACACAATACCTACTATTGTTTTATTCCAGCAGTCCTCCAGGGACAAGTAGTGCAGCTTCCGAGATATAATCTCAAGACGTACATATGTATGCGATGCATTCTCTCGTACTCGTCTCGACTCATCTCATATTCATGATATTATTTGAAAATTGAAATAACAATAGCTATTTTACTGCGCTCCGTGAGACTTCTTTATTAAGATTAATTAAAAACAGAGAAGACAAAGCGCGGCGGGGGATTGCATCGGAGAACAATCTAGAATATTTTCTTTGTATTACGAGCGGATTCTTTGCGTCCTGAATATGATATTGCAATTATGTGTTTTGTTGTTTATAGCAGAAGGCTTTTCTGAATCGGCTTTGTTGTGAAAAATGTGTCTGGAATAAAAATATTAAGGATAACATCGAGAAATTATTGCTGCTGTAGAGTACATCAGGGTATTATATTTAACTAGGTACCTATAACATTTTCATTACATAGTGTGTACCTATGTTTTTATACGACTACACAACAATTATTCGATTTCTTTAAGTATTTCAAAGTAGATATATGTATATCTTAATGGTATACATACATGATACTGACAAATTATACAACAATACATACATGACAAGACAATTTCAAAAAGCCAATTTTCTCCACATCCATTTTATGTTCAAATTCTTGAATTCTCGAACTTCAACAATTCTCTCATATTCTTCGTCGGATTGTATATTACAATATGACGGAGCGGATGATTGCCCTCGCCGCGAATCTTGTAAGCTAATAGCATCGCATGCGTTGCTGGGTTTCTGCGTCACGACGAACTGGCTCGGTTTGAACAATGCATATTTCATGGATCTTGTCGGAGGATCTAAAGGAAACATCGCGTTCTGTTGTCGACTCCATGTTTCGATTTAAATAAATAAATGGAAATATTGGTCTGTTGGACGGAATTAAGGGAACTCGGTGTAGGAAAAAACAATCGATTCAGCATTCAAAGTACTTGTGTATTGAGTTCACTTGTATATTAGACAAAGTTTCAAAAGCGCCAGCTGTCCTCACGATTCGCCACCATTCGCGTGGAAGTCGGACTGCCACATAATTTTGCAAGTTTTTATTGTTTTTACCCATTCTAATTCTCATGTAACGTTTACTTAAATATGAATTCTTTGATTCCAATAATATTATTCTATTCTATTCAGCGTACAGAAGTTCGTAAACGTATTTCTAAGACAAGCCGAAACACTCACAAGACGCGATGCCTGGCGTAAAAAATATGAAAATACATGAATGTGCTATTTTATCGCATAGTCTGAAGGCGCTCTGTGGTGCCACTCTGAGCAGGTACATTATTTATCACCGTAGTGTAATAACTACTCAAATGTAATAACCTAACACTGCACTACTACGGTTCTATTACATTATGAGGTGGCGGTTCGTCTTTATTCGCAATATTTATATTACATACTTTTAACTTTACATAATTATTATTTACTCGTGCAGAGGAAATATGTAAAGTCTTAACTTTATCTACTTTAATGGAAACTCACAAGATTTACAAAACGCCATCGGAAATTAACCTATTCAGATTGAAGCGTGTTTAATTCCATACCCGCCACACACAACATCCACCTTTATTTCGTCCTCATCATAACGTCTATAATCCCTTGCTGGAGCACCAAGTGCTGCGTGGAGGTATAATTAAGTTGTTCAAGCATATAATATGTTGTGACGTATGATACACAAGTTGTATGTATTGTGATCACGCACTGGAAGTCAAACTGCAGGATTTGGTCTTCAAACGATATGTGCTGGGTAACTGGTGTTACGATTGTGTTATAATTATCATTATTAACTTGGTAAATAAGGGTATAGTAAAGTAATAATCGTTTAGGCTTATTTAGTGTCGAAATAGTTCTTGTGGATGAAAAGCTAGCAAGTTAGTTAAGCTCCTATTTGTGTACCTATTTATCTAATATATCTGGGAGCATAGCCAGAGAGAGCCATTTAAACAACCATAAAATAATTCAAAACTAAGAATTTAATTGAATGTCCAACTCTATAAAAGTCCGAACCGAAAGACCCGTTTAATGTACAAACCTTACACACACGCTCACACACGATGCACGAGGCAAACTATGCAGTCAAAATTAAATATCGGAAGCATTCCAATTACTCGATCGAATAAAAAGCGACGTGCGCCGGGAGCGCACGTCGCTTGCAGGAAGTTATTCAAAATATATTTAACGGATCGACAAGATTGTAGCCATGATGTAATTGCGAAATACCGGAGTGGGCACGTCGCGAGTGGAACCGTGGAACGTCGCACGGAACATTACGGCTGCACAATGAGCGCCTCACTCAATAACGTAGGCACGTAAGGTCGGCCGCGCGCTGCGAATCACTGCAATTGTACAGGAATTTTAATGTTGTTGCAATTGTTTCGAGCAGATGTAGGCTCTAGTTTGAAGAGTTTAAAGTATGCGAGGCATTCCTGTTTGCTTCGCAATGGAAATACTTGGATTGGTTGTACTTCGCAAATAGTTCATTTGACTTTGAATACTCTGTTACAGCACTTTCACAACGGTTTTATAGTGGCTTTTTTATTGTTAAATGAAATGGGAAGCTGATTTTGAGTGCGAAAATAGTAGATTATAGCCTCTTGCCACCACCACCACCATCTACCATTTTCGCACTCAAAATCAGCTTTAAAAAAACGTGTCGTATTGTTGACTTCACTACTTGTATCATATCGATGTCTCTCTTTTTTGTGTGCCTGCTTCTTTAAAACAATGACAGGGAAATTGTTTTAAAAAATTAAGTAAGTACTTAATTAGTAGGTACATATAAATTTAATGTCCATGTAAAACGTTATTGTAAGACCTGTAAGTCCTGTAGACTTCGATGTCTTGTCTTCTAATTTCTTGTCTTCTAATTGGAACAAATTATAATCGCTTCGAATCCTTTTCTGAACGACGTTTGAGAAAAGATTTTCAATTGATGAAATGAAATCTTTTCTGAAACGTCTGTCAGCCTGTAATAGGATCTTAACTTGTTACAAAGAAGCACATTGAATGGTTTGTTTAATCCTTTGACTTTTTGACAGAGTTTTTATTCAATGAATAGGCATTGAGGGATTCTAATTAACTCTTCATATGCCGGCCGCAACGTAGATCCACGCGAGACACAATGGCTTTGTTTTTGTTTAATAGTGTCTGTAATTACGGCATGCAACGGGTTAATGAAGTCGACTTACTCGTGGGTTATTTCTTCAGAACAAATAATATCTTCTTTAAAGTAGTACTGTCGGTACCGTCGTTACGTTATTTGATGTTATTGAAGAAGAATAAAACAGTTAAAGGTTGCCTTTTCCTTCATATTTGATGTTATGTATGTATGAGGAAATATAAATATAAAATACCAGTGGTTTAAGTCTTGAAACTAAGTTGTTTGTTGAACGAAACAGGCCTTTGTCTAATTAAAGAGGACCATTAGTCATGTCGTCGTGGCAGCAAAACTGGCCAGCTTTATTTGTTTCCAAGATAGCAGCCTCCAAGTAAATGTGAAATAAGGAAAGCCGCCTCGAAGCGTCCGCAGTCCGGAGTCCGCAGTCCGGAGTCCGCAGTCCCGAGTCCGGAATCCGCAGTCCCGAGTCCGGAATCCGGGATCAAAGGGATGTTTGTGCTAACTGTGTTTGTTTGCTTAGGACACATTTCCGAGGCTCCGCCGTCCCTCGCCGGTTTGTTTTCAGCTATTACCGAGTTCCCAATTATTTATGAAATACCTACCAATTAGGCGAAAACTTTTATTAAAAACACAAAAGAAAAGCTTTATTTTCTCTCGAGCTTCAAATACGAAATCTTGTTAGTTTCGCAACTTCTCTCGCCTTACGAACAAGTTAATTGAAATTTTGTGTTTCTGTTTTATTTTATTAGCGCTCCACGGACGGGAGAGATGAATTTTAGAGGAATCCATTAACTGCAACGAAACTTGTGCTCGCATTGAGATATTCTACTGAAATACGTTTGGAAAGTGTGCAGCAAAGTGTAAGTTAATTGAAACAAGTTGTACATTTATAGAGTGCTATTTATTCTACAATCAACAGACAGTTGCATAGGTATAAACTTACATTCGCATCATATCGTCTTTGCTCATCAGCATGACGTCCTTGTAGGACCAGCGGACCAGCATGTCGGTGTCCAGGTAAGTGAGGTCGTCCCTCTTCATCACCATGTCGGACATGTCCACATCCTTGATGGTGTTGGACAGGCCAAGGTCCTTTCTGAACACCATCACGTCGGTGAACTTCATGTTATGGGTGAAGAAGTGGGTCATGTCGATCTTCCTGTCGAAGGGGAAACCGAGCGGCATCGTGTCGAAACAAACGCTCCAGCGACAAGTCCTGCGCTCCTTCATGATGGTCATGTCAACGTAGGGCAGCACCAGGTTGGTCTTCACAGGGGTGACGATCACGAACATCTGCAGAGGCATACCGCCACGACGACCCAGAGGCAGGAGGAGTCTGTGCGGGAAGCCAACGCGAGTCTTGAACCACCAGCTCTCAACGTCAACGGTCTTGCTGATCATGCCAACTGTGTCTACCATGTTGTTGAGGAGGCGGCGGGTCCACGGCCTCTGCTCGATGACGCCGTGCATCTCAACAGAGTTACGGACGATGGTGTTCTTGCCAGTCTCCATTTTGTACATAAAGGTGTCGATCTCAACCATGTCGAGACGTTTGTCGTTGACGCTCATGAGGCGGCCCATGCAGTCGTATTTGGGACCGATGAAGATGCGGACGACAGCGTCGACTGTCTTCTCAGAGGTGATATCAACGGTGACCTTGAAGGGGTGGTGGTTGAGGCGGCGCATGCGTGCAACCATGATCATATCGGAGCGCTTCTTCATCAACTCGCCGTCGTCGAGGTACAGGGCGTTGGTGATGTCCATGTCGTATTCATCCATGAAGGTGACGAGTTTGTCGGTCGTCAGGCGGTCGACCTTGATGCCGGGGAAGTCGAAGTCGTCGCGGGTGTATTTGGGCAACATCTTCTTGAACAGCGTGAAGGTGTCGGTGATGCGCTTCATCAGCCTCCAGAAGACAGGGTCGCGCAGACAGGTTGAGTACATGTCCAAAGCGGTGGGCACGTACGTGTACCTGTTGAACGTGATGTTATTATAAACATGCTATACGGAACTACAGTTGAGAGTCGGTCGACGCATCCAAGGGGGAATCCAAAGTTCCAGGATGTCAAAGTTGCAAAATAAACTTATAAGAGAAGTCATTTCATACCGCACCAAAATCTTATGGGACTGTTTCTATGTTCATCTTCAACCCAAAAAAAAACTAGTCAGAGCTCAATCCTAAATCAATTCCTTGACTACTGGAGCAGCTGACGCTCGGATCTCTTATGCACTAGGGGAAAACTATCTCTGGTATGATTTTCAGCTTAATGTACTCTTAAAAAATCCCTCTTATGAATAGGGATATGGGTAAGAAAATTATGATACTCTCCAGTGTGTCTGAAAAGGTTTGAAATGTTGCAAAAGAAGTCGCATTGTAGAGTCAGCTAGCTGTGTCGTGGTACTTACTTGTCAAAGTTGTACACGTTGTAGGTGAGCATTTTCTTCATCAAGTGCATCATGTGCATGAACTTGGCGTCGTCGCCGACCAGTCCCATACCACCCAGCACAAGCCTGGCCAGGTTCTCAATGTCCTCGGTCTTCTTCAGGGTGATGATAGTTCCGTCGCGCTGTAGAGAACAATATCAATGAGTAAAGTTTTAATGAGAACAAGATTAAAATAGTTGAACATAAAATCTTAAAGGATACTTACGCGCTCAATCTTGCCAGTAAGGATCCCGTCACGGAGCATCCTCTCAACATCATCTAACATAAGCTTCCACTTGAGGTTGTCCTTAGTCAGCACGATCATGTTGTTGCTGCGTACGGGCATCTCGTCTCCAGTGTGCAGACGGATCTTGGGCCAGTAGCCGGTCTTGAGGGGCTCGTTCCACATTATGGTCTTGATGTCGCACATCTCGTGGGTGAGACGCTCCAGCCTGAGCCTGGCCAGCAGCTGCATATAGGCGTAGCTCATGATCTCTCCGCGGCGCTCCTTGTTCACGGTGTACATGTCGTCGGTCATCCAGAAGGGGTAGCTCATGTGCAGGTAGTACATGTAAGTGTTAAGGTCGATGTCCTCCGTGAAGTAAGAGATGCGGTCGTCCTCAGTAAGTGTGCGGCGGACTCCCTTGCGCCAGTCAATCACGACCAGGTTCTTGTCGGTCACCTTGATGCCGTAGTAGTCCATCATAATGGGATCAGTGACTGCCTTGGTCATCTTCATCATGAAGGCCTTGTTGATCACATGGCTGTCGACGAAGAAGTAGGGGTAGATTTCATAGGGAGCAGGGATGGTGATGCCGCGACAGTCTGTCCTATGGAACACGCAGGCGGTGAGAGCATACACGAACATGCCTCCGTTGATGCGCTCCCTCAGCCAGCACGCGGTCCTGATGAACACGTCGAAGTCCTTGGCGAAGAACATGATCTTGAAGACCTTGACGGCCTGCTCGATATGCAGCTCGTTGGTGTGGACGAATACCTCGCCACGGGGAAGCATGCCCATCTTGAAGGTGTCGATGAACTTCTTTACGACGTCTGTCTTCTGCACATAAAACAAATTGAATTATTAGCATAAATGGAAGTGGGAAATTATAGTGTGGTCAATCTGATAAAGTGAATGAGTCTTACCAAGTACTTGTCCATGTTCTCTTCGATGACCCATTCCCTGGCGACGTCCCGGATGTCGTCGTACATGGTCGGCTGCAGGATGTGATTCAGGAGCTTCATGATGCAGAGCTCCTTCATCTTTATATCCATCGTTACTGTTCAAACAATTAAACTTTTAGTTTTCCACGAGTTTGGGAACATTTTGAGAATTCAATTTAATTAAACTGTCCGATGATTGCCCAAGTTGTGACGTTCAGAATAATATCAAATGTCAATTTGGATTGCGAAGTCTTGTTTCAATTCTGTTTTCCTTCAGGGCTTTATATTGTTTTGGCATTTCTAAGTTCTGTTTAGGTAAATGCTTCGAGATCTTATGAGTTGTTTGGACTACTTGGATACTTTAGTAAATCAATGTTATCAGTTTAGCAGCATTTGAAAATTCTTCTTTGCTCTGTCTTAATTCGATTAATATTTCACAGATTATGGCAGTAAAATCGAAATTGAAAAGAATATAAGAAACGTCAATCACATGCATCTTCTAATAAACCATATAATCATTTTCAATGGTAAATAGATTAAATTAATACAAAATAATTTCGGTTCAAAAATGGTAAAGTTGAAACTCACCCATGTTGTCCTTGCCAATAAACACAGTAGTGTCATCTTTGATGACGGTGGCTGTCGCCACGGCCACAGCGGCCAATACCAGGAGTACTCTCATGTTTGCTGCTGGTCCACAACTGTGCCCATCTCACCTCACACCGGGCCTTTTATACCAACCCAACTATATTTGTCTCACTATCACCGCGCGGGTCATTATCAATTGTTGTTATTTTCGTGATAACCTCTTGAGAGTGTTGATGTCTCACGCCTATGATGCTCAGAGGCAGATCAGGATGTTTTCCGAACCCTTCTTGTGAGGGCATCGGAGGGATGTGAAGGCACGTCGCGAAAATTACTCTCATTCGCTGTAAAACAGGCGCTTTAGGTCGTAAAGAGGTGCCATATCACGACTGGGTGAAATATTGTTTATGTATTCCCGAGTATTCTTTATATTACCAAGATCTAATTTAAACTCGGTGAATTCTGGTACGCTGTAGTAAAATCTTAATGATACATTTGAACCATTTCCCCTGGTTACTTTGGTGAATTAATTGCTCGTGCCTACTCACTCACCTTTGTTTCGTAACTCTTAGGTAAATTGTGAATACTTCAGTTTGGCACACTTGTCATCAATCACGGCGAGACAGACTTCACAGAACCTATCTATCATCGTCTTAGGTATCACCAGCGTGTTCCATTACTTGGAGAGAAGACTTCAGTGACAAAGAAGTTGCAAACGTTTTAGTTTTGATCCTTAAAGGTGACATGATGTGAGCGCATACCTACATATATATTTGCTTTGTATGTAACTAGCAGGCCTACTGCAACTCCAAAACCATACTTAGGATTATTAGCAGCTAGTGTTTTTCTTATTTTCAAATATAAAATACGTGTTCTTAAATATCATGTCCCATAATTATGTAAACTACACAGGCAAGAATAAGGATAGTTCAATTAAACGAAGTGCATAAAAAGGTGAAAATCACACAATTGTGTCTATTGGAACTAAAGTAGGTAATATAACAGGCATCTCATGACAAATGGCGCCGTTAACTTTCTAAATACCCCAAATGAAGCCATATTTCATACCTACCCAAGCTTTTTTATAGTAGTTTGACTATCTTTACATCATCCTCCCTAGTTTATCAGAACGGGCCATTAAGTTCCCTGTTCACATGAATCTCTGCGGCCTCAACCTTGGCTGTCCGACACGCGTACACGCCGAGCGTGCGGGAAACTATTAATATTAGAGCAGTTTCGATCTCCACATAAAATGTACTCATAGATTATTTACAAGCTCCGATATTAGTGCTCGGAAGTGGTGGCGACTGAGCGGATACGGACCTCAGTATCGGCGAGGCAAACGGCGATATCACTGAAGAATTGCTCAGAAGTTAGGCATTATTTCTGATCTCATATTGAGAATTGTTTCTTCGATTTATTTCTTTTACATTGTTCTCACATACAGAAGCAACAAGAATCATGTACCCAGGATTTTGTATGACTTGATTTAAAAGAGTGTTCTTGGAGTTTCTTACCCGTTCTTCTCCATAAAGATCTACGTTTTGGAATGGGCAACTAGCTTCAACTTTCTGACAAATGGCCGACTGTTTGACAATTAAAAAGTCAAGTTAAAAACAGTATCAGAATCGTCCTTCCTCAACTACCACCTTTTTTGGCAAAAACGGAACACCTTTCCGGAAGTCGCACAGTCAGTTTACTCGGAGACTGTTTGCACTATATATGATAATAGGAGAGTGCGTGTATTCTTTGCACCGCTAAACAATAGCGAAGGGAGTGAACAATTTGAAAAAAAGGGCACTTCCCATACATGTAAAACCCTCGAGGGATGAAAAAAAAGCAGTGCGCATAAGCACACTACATATATACCCCACAGGGTATGTATTTAGGTCTCATATGTAATTTAAAAAATTATGATGTTTCTAAGTAACTCTACTAGTTACTTTTCTATTTTCGGTTACAACCGCACAAATTTTTTCATAGTTTATTTCAAGAAAGAAATACAAACTATTTTTGCGGCCGGTAAAATGTATACTATGCATGCGTAAATATTCATCCCGACTACGGAACCATTCACTCGCACTTAGTCGGTCTTTGTTTTTATTTCAGAAAAAGATAATGCGGTGCAACACACTCGGTAGTTAGTAATCCATCCTTAACCGTAGAGTTACTAGGTAAGTAGGTACAATGCTAAAACAAAGAGTATCAATTAGTGCAGTGCCTACCTACTTACCGACCTACCTACGAGTATGTAGGCGAAAGTGTTTTGTTATAAACTTCGCCTATCTTAACAATGTATGATGCAAAACTTTATCAAACGTGTTATTGTGCGGACGAAGTAAACACCTATAATGTTCCACACGGTGACCCGCTGCGCGCTGCTGTTATCTACTGTTTCTGTATATGTATACTAGCTTCTGCCCGCAACTTCGTTTGCACGAAATTTCTGGTTCCCCGACCCACCGCGTCGCGCGTCGCATCGCATCGCCTGCCCGCGCTAACACTTCGTTTTGGCTTGGCGTTCTTTCGGACATTTTTTATCATCTTTCTCGGCTCAAAAGGGTTCTAGCGTGATGCCATTATGAGCCTATCCTTCCTCGAGAATTGAGCTAAAGACAAAGACATTTATTCGTCGGATATGGTAGGTGCAACGATGATTGGTACATATGGATAAGTTCGACACATCCGCCGCTAATAGTGGCTAACAATTGGTAAAAGAAGCCTGTAATGATTCCCTTCAAGACGGGCACATATCGGGCTGGTTGGTCGGCTCTCCTTACGAATTCTATGACAGTGAACTCTGCTACTTGCTATCCATACTAATCTATATATATAAAAGAAATTCGGGTTTGTTACAACACTTATAACTCGAGATCGGCTGGATCAATTTTCATGGTTTTTGTTTCGTTGGATTTGTCTCCGCCCTGAATAGCAGAATACATTTTAAAAACAATCAAAACTTGACGAGTACATAATTATGAAAATGAATCATTTTCCATTTAATTATGTTCCTTTGTTTCGTACCTGTCAAACATTTGTTTTCCTCCTGTCATCCTGTCAAATACTGTGATTGACATTTATGCATGCGTTCAGAAATGTATTTTGTGTAAACTATTTAAAAAGGGTGAATAAACTTTTGTCTGTATTTTTTTTAATCAATTAAAAAGGTTGAAAAGTGTATTAAGCAGATTTGAATAGAAGTTCCTCAAATATGTATGCGTGCGTTCAGAAATAATGACAAATGGTTAACATCGGTAGGAGTAGGGTAGGAGTGGGGTAGGAGTGGGGTAGGAGTAGGGTAGGAGTAGGGTAGGAGTAGGGTAGGAGTAGGGTAGGAGAAGGGTAGGAGTAGGGTAGGAGTGGGGTAGGAGTAGGGTAGGAGTAGGGTAGGAGTAGGGTAGGAGTAGGGTAGGAGTAGGGTAGGAGTAGGGTAGGAGTACGGTAGGAGTAGGGTAGGAGTAGTGTAGGAGTTGGGTAGGGTAGGGGGTAGGACACCACGCGAACGAAGTAGCGCCGGGCAGCTAGAAATAATTTATATGGCAAAACAACGTTTGCCGGGTCAGCTAGTATCATATACATATTTAGAGTAACTCTGTCTGTATGTTACCTTTTCACGCCTAAACCACTGAACGGAATTCAATAAGAAAGCAAGGAGATAGATGGCATCCTGGGGAAGGACATAGGATACTTTTGTCCCGGTAGCACGTTCCCGTGGGATCATTTCCGACATCCACGCGGGCGAAGCTACGGGCAGAAGCTAGTAGACTATAAAACAAAAATCTTATGACAACCAAAACATCACATCATGTGTCTTTTGCCGTTGGTCTCACACAATCTATCTATAATGTATCACGCTCGTTAAGCTTATCAAAACAAAAACTAGTTTCAGGAAACCTAGAGAAAAGACTAATATTCCTGGGTATCGAGCTTGGACAAGCTACGCTTATCACCACCGGACCAATCCGGCCTTCAGTCAAGTCTACGCCCCTCGATTCTAAGCTCATTTACATTTCATCAACTATGACGCACACAATGCATTGATAGCGCGCTCAACTTAGAAAGTGTTACCTACCAGCTATGCACCGAGACATACAACACGCTACAATGTTGCTTATCACTTCTCGCTGACGAAATAACAACAGGCGTCGATAAGCTGCGATAGTTTTAATTTATTTTGTGTTTGCGTTAATTGGTCAGGTTATCATGCTCACGTGTATGCAAGCACCTGTATAATCTAGTCCGACTTGATGCACTCCATGGTAGCCCTTCCTATCCACCTTCTCATAAATCTCTAATATCTTGATTTAAAAGAGTGTCCGTGGAGTTTCTGGCCCGTTCTTCTCCATAGAGATCTACGTTTTGGAATGGGCACCAAGCTTCAACTTTATGATTAACTGACCGACTCTTTGACAATTCAAACGTGCCTGACAATGGTTTAATTTATTGAAATAAATGCTTTGCGTTTCGAGTTTTCAAGTTTGAGTTCATATCCTATTTAATATACAAAGTTGATACGACAGAGGGGCTTTCCTTTAAACTGCCTATACTAGGTACAATTTTCAAGCTCTGTACCAAAAATCAATTAAATAGGAGCAGTAGTTTAGTCGCAAATATTTTTTTAAGTTTTTGCACCGTTTGAACACGATGTATCTTTCCTAACAGCTGATTATGTCTAAGCATAGGTCACGCACCTTACAACGATAAAGACGTTGCCACTTTGTTACCTAGGTATCTAAGGTCAGTCAAATTTATTTACAAATGGTGGTTGCGTTTTATTCTGATTTGTAAGCTATTTAGTTTGTTTGAAAAAAATATTTTCTCATTTTTGGCGCTTTTTATTTTTCTACCGTATGGAATTAATACTAAACACGTATAGTATACGTAGTGTAATTTAATGCCCCTCTGTCATATCAACTACAGAGTTGATATGACAGAGGGGCATTAAATTACCTAGTGGTTGTTTTCAGACCAACTTCAGCGTCCACATACAGATGTGGACGCTGAAGTTGGTCTGAAAACAACCACTAGGTACCGGCACGGAAAATAATTGCTAAAGGAATTGACACCCTTCATCAATTTGCCGTATTATAGCCATTTTATACAACTGTCAAAGAATGACAGTTGTGTTTTGATACAATTTAAATTGAAGTCAATTTGCTTGACAAATAATTTCCGTGACTGTACTATGCCCAGTGGTGGTTACTTTCAGACCCTCTTCATTGTCACCCAATATTAAAGTGACGTGTGTGATCCCGGGAGGATTGGTTTGGCGTGTTGCCTCATTCCAGACTGGACTCCTGTTAAATTTTATCAGTAAAAAGTGGTAATTACAACGAATTCCGTTCCATTAATCTAAATCCTAATAAATTTTTATCTCGTTGCTTCCATAAATCAGGTTTAACATTTTTTTTTTAAATCATGTATTTCAGAGTTGCCATGTTTTTAAATGATCAATTTTACGTTGTTACGTTTGTCTGCCGTCCCGCGGGGCGATGCTTAGCCAACGTGAAAACGCTTGCATTTTTACATATTCACCCCAATCCGTTAATCCCAAAAGCGTGAAAGCATTTCAAACGAAAATTCTTAAATAAACAACATAAAATTGTATCCAATTCTATCATGGTTGCGTACATTTGAAATTCGAACCAAATTCTGGTGTTCGTGAGGAGTTCGATTTTGAAATTGCTAGTTCGGAACTTTTTGATTGTTCTATTTTTAATAAAAAAAGGTTGTGTAAATGTTCCTTCGTTTTATTTGTGACTGCTCTGAACTCGTGCTTACTTACCAATACGTGTGTATTTTAATATAATGTTCGAACTGTTTTACTCACAACTCCGTTCTCCTTGTCCACAGACATTTCGGCACGGGTTCCCGTTCTCGCCGACAGCACTAGCATGGGATCCCATACAGAAACTACTCGCCATCGGCGACAAGGGCGGCAACCTCAGAATGTATCCTTTTCATAAAACGCCAAGTTAAACTTAGTAAGAAGCACACGCAGGTATGGTAAAACTAAGAACACTCAAGAAAAGCGCGCATTTTCCAGAATCATGTTATGCGAGAATAAGGTTAGTCAGAATTATTAATAAACTGAATCGTCTACCAAACTCTAATCTGAAATGTACATCCGTTAAGAAATTCTACTATTATTACTACTATTCTAACGGGTAGGGTTTGTAGTTATTTACAAATTCCCATAGAATTTGTAAATTTTTCTCAAAGATCTGCATAGGTATCAAAGAAATACAAAAACATCCATTCATACAATCTGCAGTATCTTAAAAACAAATTAATCAGTGCTTCACACTTGCACGTCGCGGGGTCACGGTAATTGACTCATATTATGTATCATGAGTATCGTCTCCCCTGATAAGGCGAGAGATTGCCCTGGAGGTCAGCGCTGACATTCGGGAGATAGCCGAAAATCGAATGTACAATGAGGTCATCCTGTAGGTGTTGCTGGAAGAAAGTTATTTTAGTTATCGGCGTGATATCATGTGTTCTTATTCCTGTGGAAAGTTTGTGGTACGTACAGACTTTATAATTTAATCAGTCAGACACAGTGATCCATATATAAGTTAGTAACCAAAGATTAAAATACATGCCACGATAATAATATTATAACTAAATTAAATAACCGAAGTAAAAAAAAAATACATAAAACAAATCCTACTAATATTATAAACGCGAAAATATATAAAATAAATTCATAAGTCAAACTGCAATCATCTTTGAATTCATTATTATCTATAACTATGACCTACTTCGCACAGTATAACGGTTGCTAGAAAACACCGAAGACATTTCCAGCCGTTCTTCCCTATGCAGAATAACCCGTTTCTTTTATCGTAAGTACACGCAGAGTTAGGAAGATAGAATCAGCACTATCGGTAAAGGTATAAAGATAACTAATAAAGTATAGTTTCTGGAATCAGTCTAAAAACACAATAAACAAACATGACATAACAAATGGCCTTGACAACATCTTGAAAGTCGTTCTCACTCGGCAACTGGTTATCAGCAGATGTAGGTACTGTTACTAGCCGCGCTACATTGTTGCTTATCACTCACTTCGGTTATGAACTTGCGCCGGTCCAAAGATATACTTTAAGTACCTACTAATGTAAGTAAACTACAGCTTTTGATGATCGTAACATAACCTAGTAAGAATAGACAGAGAATTAACTAAAACCTTTCTTACAACATATGAAATTAACGGCAAAATCTGTCTTTAACTACATCTCATAGTTTTCCAGATATTTTCCAACATTTTATCATGTTTTACAGAAAGCTCGTAAATATTAACAAGTTCTGTTCAGTGTATTAGCGGTTTCCGGTTATTCGTCAACATTTTGTCTCACGAGACAGAATATGGCTAGGCTGTTAAAATTATGTACCTAGATAAATAGAATGGCAACATTTTATATTTCGATGTCTACCTTTTCCCAGATAAACGGGAAATATTAATTCAATATCTATACAAAAGCCCTGTAGAAGTGTAGACCTGCCCTAGGTCTTCAGAAGTACTCTCAATCTCGATCAGAACTCATCCAATCGCCTATGAATTTCGATTTATCCGCCTGCCTTCAAGGAGGTACCGTCGGCAAGGCTGTCACCGCCAGTAATCGAGTTATTCTTATCATGTAGGGTCAGCATAACAAGCTATTTACGAGCCCTTTAGTACGGTCAGCCTCATAAATACGTAAACAGTTTGGACGCTATCGCTCACTGTAATAAAAAAGTGTTTACATTTTATCTGGAGTGGATCCTCGTGTAGCCTGACCCGGGTATGAAAGTGAACCGATAGCGTGTTCAAAAGTTAAAATAGATAGCAAACATTTCAATAGCGATATCGGAAATATTTGTGAGAGGTACATACGAGTAAGTTTGATAGTCTGGATGTGTTTTTGTTTGCGTTTATGTGGAAATATTTATTCACTTTGCATCTTGGGTATTAACATCTCTTTCAGTACCATTTAATCACTCCTAAATCCGTTCCCACCATAACGGAGTACTCCGCTGCAGCTGAAACAAAAAGCTGTCGACGGCTCAACACCCGCTTTAAGCGCTTGACAAACAGCGGCGGCTTCTTGAAAGCTTTTTACTAGTCGAGTGGCGAAATGCTCGGTGGTTCTGACCGGCTCCGACCGGCGCGATCGGGCGTGGACCGCCGCGAACCGGTTATATCCGCCGTCTTTGTAGTGATTTAAGTGGGTTAGAGTGATCTACTCCGCGCTGGAGTTTCAGAGTGACAATTAAAGTGTATTTAGAGTAATAACGACTGCAGCCCGTTGACGTTTTCGATGTTTATTGCTGTAATGTTTAGTGCTTTCAGGGTGTTGATGGGGTTGCCGCGCTACCTACTGCAGTGCTTCCGGCATGTTTGCGGAGGCTAGAATAGATGGCTTCCACGCTCTCATGCGCAAGCGTTGCGCTTCCATTATGCACAGGGTACGCGCCAGTCCCAACAGCATCCTAAAAACTATAGCTGATAGGTGGGACAGCCTCATACTGGGACATTGGATACGCATACATGCCACTGTGGTGTATTAATTAATAGTTTGTGTTGTTTTTCTGGTAGATGTAAGTACTAACACTAGTTTCTAAGTTGTTTATTTGTAACCAAATGGAGTATTGTCGGTGTTATTAGTTAAGTACTAACATAGGTTACCTAAGACTACTGTTACTAACCCAATGCATCTTTGTTATCTGAAAATAAATAAATAATTATTATTATTAATTTTGATTCGATTCGCGACGGAGATTTTTACTATGTTCTGATTGAACTTAACGCCAAGTGTAATCATTTTGGCAAAAGTATATCTAAACCGTCACTTATATTAATTGTCTGTAATGTAATGAGACCACTTTGCAGCGGCGTATGATGATAAAATATTGATAAGTATCTTTAATTAGTTTCACTCATCTACTATAACTTTATTATAGTCCCTCCTTACCAGTACAACATGAGAAAAGCAATCTAACACAGGAAAACTTTCAATCAGATTACAAAAAGTAATGCCATGATAGATACTAATACTACTGTGCTACCCGTCTCGGATCATGAAAATAAATGTTCTCAATAGAAAGATTTTAAAAATAATACATACATAGAAAAGGGAAAACCACTTAGTCTTAATCTTAGCATTATGTAAATAGTAATTGAATGGAAAGCAGTGGGATTACAGGTGGGATCACTTCTCCCTAAATATCTGATGGCAATTACATACCCCGGGGAGCGACCCCCCCCCCCCCCCCCTTCCTCCCGCTCGCCAAACATCGTCCTAATGCTCGGATAACATTTAGTTTTATTATATTAACTTGATTTTCTCCACCGGACCGCATATATTTTTCGGATGTTCCTAAACGCCGGAGTCGGAATCTCGGCCCTATTCTAGTTCTAGATAATAGAGGATATTAACGGAGTTACTACGAATTGAATCAGTTCCAATTTGTGATGGTTTTTGTTGAGCAAATATTTTGTAGGCACAGATGTGGCAGTGTGTCATGCAATCTATCATATAGAGTTTATGTGGTAGTTATGAGGACACAGGCCTCCTCTCTTCGGAGGGAGTGGGCTGTAATCTACCACGCTGGTCCAGCGCGGGTTGGTAGATGTCACATGTCTTAGAATTTTTGGTTTTAGGACTTGCCGGTTTCCTCACGATGTATTTCTTCGCCGTTTTGAGGCGGTGATGAAAATATGTACACAAAGTAAAGCGCCTGCCTGGTTTCGAACCCACAACCTATACTTATAACTCAGGCCTCCGCTGGGCCACCACTGCTCTCCGGATATACTAATACAATATACTGCTACAGCCATTTCACATAAAACGAATTTGCCTCCTAAAAGGCTCATCGCTTTCAACTGAACCTGTACTTATAATTGCAATAGGTACAAGGACTTTTATAGAAGTACGAGTAAGTACTTAAAGTTACTGCAAAACGCAATCACCCAAAGTGACCACAAGGAGCACTTTCACAAACAGATCCTTCTTACAAGTGATCCCTTATTCTTCTCCACTTTCCCTTAAACAGTCTACAGAACACTTTCTGCTAATCCCCAACTGACCGCAATTCAACCCTCTTCCACCCCCTCCTGCCCTGTCCCACCCCCTCCTGCCCTATTAGAGCCCTATTTGCAAGGGCAGCTTATAATTCCGCAGAGCTTTTCGACCGGTTCGCGATTTAATTAAACGCACGCGGATTGGACACTGTTTAATTTATGTGGCTGTGAACGGGTTAACGTTGACGTGTCGTCAGGCATGTGTGACTTGTCAAGGGTTTGAAAATGTAGTCTGCTGACTTTCAAAGCCAGCAAAAAGAGGTTGCTAACTAGATACGTATTCCTCAGGAAGTTGCGATATTTTTAAAAATCATTCTCCTGTATATTTCAAGCTGAAAAATTACGGCTATTTATCTGTTATTCGTTTTCCGTTTTCAGTTCTCAAATCTTAGCTCTGAATCTAACCAGCGTTTTAAGAACATAAATCGTCATTATTATCTCCGTGTCTAGGGACCGTCCTAAATCATAGCTGGGCAATAAATCTTGTTTTTCTGCTTCGCATTTATAATCCTGCTTTTTGTCAGAACCCAGCAAAAGTATTCCAAGATTAATAATTGGTATAATCAGTCAGCCCTTAGTTCATTATGCTTCCCTAATATTATATCTATCTATAAATACTAATAAAGCTGAAGTTTTTGTTTGTTTGTTTCAATGCGCTAATCTCTGGTAGTTCCAGAGTTTAGCGCCAGTCAGATTTGAAAAATTATTTTTGCCTTTGATAAAGTAATAACGCGGGCAATGGATGCGATGCGATACGGTGGTTCGGGCGAACAATAAATTTCACGCGGGCGAAGTCCCGGGCCAAAGCGGGCTCAAATTTTATAGGTATCTGAAAACTATATTAGCTTGCTGCTAGTACAAGTTATTCATTGAAGAGGTTAACTTTAGTATTTAAACCAACATTGTAACGTTATGATAGTGAAATAGTTCCCGTAGTTAGGAAATATTTCAAGTTATGATATTCCTGCTATTTCCCCCGCTCTCGGCTAGTAACCCCCGTCTTACCCCCGACGACGGTCGTACACATGGAAACGTTGAGATGAAAACTTCCAAGTTATAAAATGAAGACTTTAATTCGATAATGCTCACACTTCTGAAAATTGAATTCGAGGAAATACTTTTCCAGCACATTTTCATAAAATAAAGTGGCAACTATCTCGAAATGACGATAATACTGCCCATCCTTTTATGGATCACTCGACATGGTTATTTCATCTCAAATATGATTACGTTACGTCATGTTTTTTATTTACTATTTATACGAGTACTACTCAAAATTCATATTTCAGTTTATCCCCGGACCTCAATAAAACACCTTTGCCTCCTTATAAAACACTTTCAGCAAAAAATATTACTTTCGCCCCTCCGGCGGCTACCGGACACGGCACGGACGCGGGATGTCCGGCGACTAGCCGACGCCGACCGGCTGGCTTATTATCTCGCACGTGGTTCTAGGGCGGATAAGCTGGGATGTAGGCCGGATAGTGTTAATAGGATGGTTCAGGAAGAGGAGATAACTGCCGACCTTCGGGACGTGAGGGGTTGTAACATTGTATAACGACCTGTAACGTGTGGGACTACACGTTAAGATTTGCAAATTAATTATTGATTTTCTTCCATAATTTTATCGGCTAATAAACTTCAATCGCAGCACAGGACAAAAGCTTCGTATTACACACTTTCCTTCAGTATAAAAAAGCAAGTATGAACAGAACCATCACCATCTGCTGTGCAAGTATAAACAAGCAGATATGAACAGAACCATCACCATCTGCTGTGCAAGTATAAACAAGCAGATATGAACAGAACCATCACCATCTGCTGTGCAAGTATAAACAAGCAGATATGAACAGAACCATCATCATCTGCTGTGCAAGTATAAACAAGCAGATATGAACTATGAACAGAACCATCATCATCTGCTGTGCAAGTATAAACAAGCAGATATGAACAGAACCATCATCATCTGCTGTGCAAGTATAAACAAGCAGATATGAACAGAACCATCATCATCTGCTGTGTAAGGTACCTACTAATCCCATCTTACCGGATATAATCGGTAATCGATTTCTAATGCCAATAGCATCTCTTAGTCCTTACACAATACGGCGGCGATAAAACTATCAGTGGCCCACCTTCCAATGTTGCCAAAAAAGTCAGAAAAGAAATACATTCGGCTGCCAACGCTACAAGAGGCACCTGGCTAGTCCCAACTGTTGCAACGTGTCCCAGTTCCATCTGCTTCCTTCCGAGTAGCCCAATGTTGGAGCAGCGCCAACCTCCCACAGACGGAGCTTCTGAACTGAACAATAAATATGGCGGCAGGACTTGGCGCGAAATGTACAAAGTACCGCTGTTGTTTATTATGATAGCTTTCTGTTTGGAAAGTAAAAGTCTTGGACATTTTTATAAATAGGATTTGAAGAATTATCTTGGGTGACAGTAAGTCAGAGTGACATATCCTTCAGAAAGAGTGCCTAATATCGTAAATTCCGTCCACATGAAAAGCGTATTGATTAAGTCCGCGGACAGTTTTCCAAATGTTAACATAATAATCAAAACAGTTTAAGGATAACCATCTGGCTCTTAAGATTTGTAAAAACGAAACAAAGATTCGTAAATGCAGATTCGTAAGAACACCAAACGTGGCGTTCCTCAGGGCGGGGCAGTATACTGGGCCCGATTTTGTTTCTCCTTTATGTGAATGATATTGTTAACGTGACTAATCATAAATGCTTTCTGTTTGCTGATGATATTTCGATAATTGTTTCTACCGATAAAAAATGTAAATCAATAATTGATCATGAAACCGATATTAATGTGTTAACCATTTTACATGCTTTAGTCTTAAACAAAACATGTATGATCTCATCCTTAACTGATGTAACACCTTAGTATACCATGTTTTATGCAAATAAATAAATAAATAAATTACAGCATTTAGTGCTGAAGAACCAATGAACAATCTTGCAGATGCGAACCATTCCTTGACAAAATTATATCACATAACGAGTTTGGCAGTCCGCCAGCAGCCTCCCCCCGCTACCTATAGACAGGCGTTAGAGTCGTCACCCAACAAAATATGAGAAAAGACCTACTTGTAGAACAAATCTACAAGTGTGACATCAACAAGTTACCCACTAGCCCTTATTTATCTTGTATTAGTCGGTAATTGCTCCGCTGTGTATACAACAAATTGATTGTTGATTCGATTGGTAATACTGCTTGTTTGCTCTGTTCGTGCTTAGAAAGCTATCCAGGCTGTGTACATAGCCGATTGAGTTGGCGATTAGATTTGTGGTTATGAATCAGTGTCCTGTTTATTTATTTTATTATCTATAAGGAAATAACCAATTGCACAGTGCAGTTAAGTCTAAATATTAAAAGTTAAGGAATTTTAATGTACAGACGCCAGCAGGTCAAGCTACCCGAAACTGTCAAATTTTCCCAATCAACCTTGAACCTTAATGCTATAACGATAAAGTTGAAAATCTATTAAAGAATTTTGACAGATTGTAGTAGCTTGATGTGCTGGCGTCTGTACAATCCACTACGTTTTCACGATAAATTATACTAGGTATCAGCGGCCGTTTACCCCGTAATGACCCGAATTATTTAAAATCATCCTTTATAAAATGTGTTGTTAAAAATAGATGTCGATACTCATCAGGTCTTTGAGTTTAGCTGCTTAATTTAATTTAACCTAGTGTTTTGTTCTGTGATATTTTATCATTATAATACATGTAGTATCGATTACCCCACTAGACATATACCGATGTTCGCCTTACTTCCCATTCAATCGTACTTATTTCAGTAAATACGTGTATAATCCTAATTATACACGTGTTTACTGAAACCTAATCAGCCTAGCCTACTGAGCCGTTATTTGAACGCTGTCTTCATGAACATGTTCGAGAACAGCCTCCTTCTAATGACGACCGGGTGTCGATGGTCTCATTATGACAACGGTCGACGAAATAGTTTAATAACCTAATAATTTGATATTCAGTAACTTCAAGCATAAAACTCCGGGAAAATAATGAGAGATAAGAACCTGATTACTACTTATCGCGAATAATTAATCGAAATACTGTGATTTTTCTTCTGAAAAGGCTTACTAATTATCCAAGTATACATATTGCGTAACATAATTCGCTTGAGCCTAAAATTTGCTAATTAGTCCGAATTACTAAAGCATTTCTATTTTCAGTGTCCTATTATCTCAACATTCAATATTTACGAAAGTTAAATACGCCGTAGATAACGAAGCCATTTATTTTTTAATCGTAAATTTATTACGTTTTCCCGCCAAGACCTCGGCCGCCATCTTTGATAATGCTAATGAATTTGGCTCAGAGTCCGCACAACGCAATATTTTTTCCCCAATCAAGAGTTTCGAGTGGAACCTGTGCTTACTTTTAATATTAAAAAGAAGTGATAAATAATAATAAAAACCTTTTTAGTCCTCATGGACCATTGAAACGTTTATTTTTCTCTTTTAATTCGTCAAAAAGTCGCAGGACCGTTGGTTTGTTACGGATTTTAATGAAATTTCATAGCAGGGCGCCTTTTATGTAGGTATCGTAAAGTAAATGTGGGGAAAATGGAAGAGAAAACAATATTTTTAGTAGCGGTCCTTGTTTAGTACCCGTCGACCCGTCGACCCGTCGTCGTCCCGTCAGCAGTGCCGAATGGGTTGAACGGTTTTAAAAGCATGTAATCTTGTTACTCCTATGTGAGGGAATTTTGGAATATAATATTTTATAACATCTCTTGTTAATAGGTCCAACTCAATTTTATTTTCCCTGAACCCTTTTTAATTATGTAAGAATTAAATGACTCGCATATTTGAGAGGTTTATTAGGAAAAGTAGATACGGTGTTTGAAAGCTTAAATTGCGTTCCTAATTCGATAGTATCTAGATTCAAGAACGTCGTTTATTCTGAGTCGTAACCCTTCACGAGCCATTATTATGACAATGTACAGGTAGTAGTTAGGTAGCTTTGAATAATTTAAAAGTTAGGTAGTAGAGTAGGTACCTACTTTATAAAGAAACTTTTAAATTATTCGAAGCTACCTAACTTTTAAATAAACCATTCTCGTAAGCGTCATGAAATATTCAAAAGTAAAACGTTTAAAAACTGTGCCTCAAGTAGGTACCTACTTTCTAACTTACACGAAACACTTAACGAACTTTGTGTACCTACTTACAACTAATTATATCACTCCAGTTTTCAAGAAAAGGGGAACATGTTGAAGGTGAAATTAATTTTAAAAAGTTGGAAATATCTACCGTGGTGCTAATTAACTAATTTTTGAACTAAAACAAAACTTGGATCACGTGTTGGCGGCACTCAAGTGTATTTATTGACAGGAAACCGGTTTAAACCGGTCCTAACCGGAGCGAGGCGCCAAATAAATTACTTTTTAATGAAAGCAAGAAGAACGTCTCATCCAACAAGTCGTGTTTAAAGAACAAAGTCAATGAAAGTATAATTTTCTTTTAGACAATAAATCAAAAAGTTTCGCGCGTAACCCATGAATTGTAATCAAAGTTGGGAAGTGGTCAAGGGTGAGTCGCGCTTAACACAACTCCCAGATACACATCGCTTATAACTTTAAGTTTATCTTCAGAGACGAAATACTTACCAGAAATATATTTCCTTTTTATTTATATACATGGTTTGGAGAAGTTTATAAAGGGCGAAAAGCCAGGCTGAAATGGGAGTGAGCCGGATACGTCTCACGAATGCACCCGGAGATATGTGCATATATAGATCGACAGTTCGACACTCACTGGACGCCTGGGAAGACATCGCCGTCGAGGTAAACCACGGCGAATGTGGTGTGACGATCTGATAACGTTTTCAGGGCCAACATGGCCAGAGATCGCACAAGACAGGAAGGGTTGGTTCACTGCTGGCAGTGGTTCACAATAAAGGCTAACGAAAAATAAATTATATACAAATTGGTTTCGTAAGTAGCGAAATTGAATCTGGCGCCGCGAGCCGACGGGGAAATAGATGCTGGAGCTTTTTAAAATTATCAGGAGCCTCTTTATCCTATCTTGATTGAATTGCCCAATTTTTGCCCAAATCTCCCTTTTTTTAGAATAGCTATAAATAATAAGCCAACAATGTTTATGAAATAAGTACGCATGCGCTGAAAGGTTAGGTTAGCCCTATCTCTCGTTAGTTGGTTAACTTCGCGAGACGGCTGAAATAATGTTTATCTGCCTAAAACCTATTTTAGCCTAATAGTCGTCACATATTGCCTTTCCCTTAAATCCGGATTTGGGTCAAAGTCTTATAAATATTTCCCCAGTCTGATCTTTTTGTTTGTAGTTCGACCGATGCCTAAATAAATTTACTCAGGCCCAACGACAAAATGATGTGATAAAGGCAGTATATACGAGACGATATTTATTCTATTACATTGACGAGAAAAAGCTGAGTCGAGTAAAATTAGATATAAATGCTCACAGGAGTAATGAAAAAACCGCCCAGAAAATTCAACGAAAATCTACTTTGGTCCCTTCATCCAAAATAAAAGGTTCCATTCTGGATACACATAAAAATATTTTCATACGTTAAAGATCAAACGTACAAACCTATTTATTTGATGGCTTTATAAGAAAATTCGTTCCTTTATGAAAGAAATATCCACAAAATCATATTTAATCCCGTCCAGTAGTAAAATCTCATCTTTGCCGATAACGGTTCACAATCGACTCATACATTTACATAAAGCTCAGATTCTATATCCCTTTTATTCAATTACTTGTGACCTTTTTCTATTACCTATGTCAATTTCTTGAAGGATCGGGGTCCGCGGCACGCCTCGCATGTTAGTACGTCGTCACCGGTCTCACTCGCAAGGAAATTGTTGCTAAGATCCTGAATTAGGTAGTTTAATAGAGAACCGTAATATGTATTTTACAATGGTGAGGTGAGGTGACAGGTCCTTCCGAGCAATTGTATGAGCGGTCGGTTTAGTACCGCGCGGCGGTACGCTCTTCGGATGAAAATGTTGCGCGATTGAAATTTTACCTGCGATTAAAGTTATAGTCGACCACTGTGCGGTTCTTTCTAAACGCGCTGCAGTATGAAATTGCAGTTCTTGTTTAGTTGTTTCTGAGCTTATTTCAGAGCGAATTGAGCGCGATTTGAAATTCGTATTTAAGTATGTCATCTACTGTTATTCAGGTGCTTAGTTTTAATTATTAAACTTAACATAAAGATATGTAGTATATATAAAGTAATAGAATGAAATAAAATCATACAAATACAATACAAAGTTGTGCAACTGTGTTGGGCGTACCTAATATTATCTCTCAAACTTTTCTTAATGTTTACAAGTTATGAAAGGGCAGACTGTTAACATTAAGTATAACCATAAAACATCTTCAAGTAATATATTAGGAAAAGGTACCTATGCCTAAACAAAGCCGCCCCGGTAATTATAATAAAAGACATTAACATTCTAGTACCTACTCAACAGATATTTATCATAATTTTCTTTAATATTATGCCACCGAAATTATCATTACAGAGGATCCATTTACGCTAATTAAAATACACATAAAATGGTATCTTGGCCCTTGTTGAGACCTTAATGGCGGGAAACGAAGATAACAATGGCGGACAAACGTAAAATAAAATACAAGACTTTTTTGAATGGCTTAGATATCTTTCATGAATATTTTCTGTAGCCGCGGTGACGCTGACAGGATGTTCTTTTCAGTTGTTTCAGTTTCATATTATTAACCTATGCACAAATTACTAATAGAACGTCAGTTTACGAGATTTGTGAACCTTTTATGACGTCATCTCGCTCGTCTTTGTTTTAATTATTTTGGTCACAGTAAAATTATTTCCCCAACCAATTAAGTTAGTTTAATAAATACCTATAAACGAATATTAACATCGGTCTACAAACAAAATAATTAACGAAACAGAACTTTAATGAAGTCTGCATCCATAGGAAATAATAAGTTATGAAATGGCACCAAGTTTGTGTGTATTTTGTTCACTAAGTTTTAAACTCATTAGCAGCGACGCTAATTACCTACCTAGATGGGAATCATAGACATCTCCAGTTTATAAAAGTGTGAAATGGTGTGATTCACAATGTGTTCATCAGTAGTTTTCACTTTACAACAGGAGCTTTACCATGTCTTACATCTCCGAGAGAATTAATTCTAACAAACTTAACGTTTAATTAAACAAGTTAGCTTACTTTGTCCATATTTAACTAACCGTCAATGGCCGTCTGCGAAGTTCATAGACTGTGACGTCACGATACAGTGCGACGACTGTTCCACTAGGTATACATCTTTTGGCGCTCGAACGATGTTGACAGAGTGGTGCTGTTGGTGAACATTTAGTGCTATTGATTTGCGAAATCTATTGAAAAAACAAAATGGCGGCGTTAGTTTCTATTTTGCCCACGAGCCAGAAGATCATCGTACAGCTATAGCTATAAGCACTTTTTCGCTTTTTAATTTTGTAATTTGTGTTTCACGAACTGTGTCCAAATAAACATTATTCTTTCTTTCTTTCTTTGGTTACTAACTTCTATACAAAGAGTAGGCACCCTTCAAAGTATATAATTACAGATATTATGTTAAACAATAGCTATGTTAATCAAGTCTGTCGATTAGTTTAGGTAGGTACGCGCCTACCGTTTGCCGTGACGTCACTATACACTACGCTAAGCTTTTGTTCTGTTTAATAATATAATTAGAACTGTGTATGGAATATAATAGCTTTCTTGAGAAAATGTTTCTTGTTTTAAGTTTACCTAACCTAAGGGAATACTTACACATTTTAAAGGTACTTACTTAGCGCGATTACGTAGATATATTTTGAGATTTAAAAGTGAGATGTGTGTGCAAAGTAGATATTTCAACTAAATATGAGCAGATTATTTAAAGGGCTCTAATTAAAACCGCTGTAGGTATACAGGATTAAAGCAAATTCCTACTTCATCAAAATGGCCGCTGCTCAACAAAGGATACTAACTCGTGATAATTCTCGTTAATTCCTCATGAGTACCTACTAAAGATAAAACATACTTAATGTTAATGTAAATTATATTTTACATTTACCTATGTGCTGTAAAATTTTAATTACCTAAGTAACAGTAGACCCATGTTTTAGTTAATTAAACATTTGGAAACATAAGCTCATTAGGTTATACGGTACCTACTGACGTAGGTAGTACAGTCGGCTTCCAAACAGAATGAACATTTGTTCGGAAATAATAATCACAAGGTTAATTAGGTATACATTTTTATCATTTTAATTAATTAACCGAAAATGGCTTTTGAATGATGCTTAATCAATCCTTGTATCGCGAATGAGCTAAAAGGGAGCACTCAACACAACCAGTGGACTGTCAACTTGAAACGAGAACTTGAATTAATGACAGTTCCAAGTTAAACTGGCATTACTTTTTCAACTGATTGCTTTATATTACTCAGTTTTGCGTCAAAATAAATATTATATAATAAAGAAGATGTCCAGTATAATTTATTTAGCTCAGGATGTACTAATCCTGCAAAGGGTTCAGTTATCCATAACCCAACGAGTTAGATACTCATGATGAGTTCGTATACATACATAATTTTCCCAAAAGCGGATAAAAGTTAGGTAATTAATTAGACCAGTTTCAAAGCAGTACCATCAATTACAATGAAGCCCACGTCTTTCACACAGAGATACAGACAAACAAACAGGCGTATCTTATGTGCTCGCTACTAATTAAATTGGCACCGTGCCGCGTTGCATTGCTGTATACGAATGCACCAATGAGTGCAAATGAGTTTGTGTTGAAGATCAAGTTAGGTACCAAGTTTGTATCCGTTCGGTATCCGTTTCTTTTTGTCAATATGTGATGCAACTGTCGTTTGGGATAACTAAGCAATTTCATCACAGATGGCAGCTCCTAGAATTGGTCTTAATTCCAACTGTAATGACACTTCTTCTAGCGAGATGCCTTAAAATTGCCGTACACGCTATCATTAAAATAACGTCAAAAACATGAACTCTCTAATCTCAGTTTGCTAAAAAACTCGTATTAAATGGCCATCGCCTTAACGACAATAATTTATTCGTGTTGGCAACACCTCCGCCCCCCTTCCCCATTTGTATTGAAATCAAGCTTAACGAACCTCACACAAAGGTTACAATGCGTCGCTTTAGGCACCCTCTCATCTTTATTAACAAAGTGTAAGCTCCGTCAAATGCGAATAAAAAAATATGTCACTAGGTTCCAATTTCTTAATGTTGTTGTTATTCTGAATTGAGCGTAGATTTAAATTGTTCCCTTGAGCCGAATTAGGGATTGAGATTGAAATGTTATTGATGTTGTAATTTGGCTAATGTCCCTTTCAGCTAAATTGGAGATTTACCTTAAATAACAACCATCTGTGATTCTCTACCTATTTATTTATTAAACTATGCAACATTAAAGGTTCCTATTTCAGTCATTCTATTTTTCATATAATTAAGACGACTTTTGAAGCTCAGTGTATGACAAAACTTAAAAGTTACTAAATTGTCTGACAATCTTTATCTTGTCGAGCCAAAGTATTATAAATTAACTTTCATTGTTAAATAGGGAATCCCGAAAGTACGGTATACAAAGCAAAACCTCTATGTAACAGTGACCCGTAACTGTTCCACGTCCCGAAGGCATAGTTACAGCTCAGTCGTACCCGCGCCGTACTGCCGTGGTTGTACCGCGCGAGGCTAATTCATTAAACAGTACCTACTAACTAATAGAAACGTTTTTACTCTGTTACTTCGGTTACTCGTGTGGAGGCTTTGTAGTCAACGTGCTGGTCGGGTTACAAACTGTGGCTACAGGTCAAGAAAACTTTCTGATATGTCGGTGATTACGTTTCTTCTTCACGTGGCCAACGTAGCTATTAGTGCCCCATTGATGGTGTTTTTTTTGGGGTGTGTGGTCTTTACATACAATCAAGTGAACCTTATAACTCTCAAAGAAATACCTTTATCTGTCAACATGCTTTTAAAAACCATAAGGTCATAAAACTGCTGTAGGTATTTATTTATGTTTACAAATAAACCTTTATTACCACAAATCGTACTCAGTGCAACGCGATGACAACGGACAACTACAAACCTTTCACTACCAACATGGATACATGAGCAAACATCCATTGCATACACCATTCGTCACTGCCACACACGTGTACACTGCCGACTCTACGCAGACATGGCGTACTACGCCGACACGACGTATTTGTAGTTTACACACTCGCCCGGCAGTACGCACAGCGTGGGCTACATTAGCGTAATGGCGGCTACGATTGTGAAGCGCGCCACTAATGCGCACAGTTGCAGTAATTCACTCGCCGCCTGGAAACGAGCGGCTTGTGGGACGCGACGCAAAAATAGTGCACGGATGTGGACGGATTTTAGACAGCATTTACTGAATAGCTTTGTTGAGCTGTCTATGGAAATGGGATATGTATTCAATCGAGCTTAGCGGTAATGCACAAATAACAGTTCTTAATTCAGTTCACTTTGTCTGTCCCATTTGCAGAATGCTGTATAAGTACCTATCGAATGCGTTTATTCGGTGTACACTGCACTATTACGAAAGGAAATAGACGTTTAAAAAAAAAAATACCTATGATGTGTATACGATTTTCTTCTCTGCTGCATAGCTCCTCGGAGTCTCCTGATAGTTGATGTTGCAATAAACATAACCGGATTTACTCAATATTTTAAATAATCAAACTCGTGTAACTAACTGAAGTCGCATCTACTTGTAGCTCATCATGAGCCATGTTCCAGCGTCTATAAGTTTCAAACCAAATTCAGCAGCAATTTGGTTTAAAACGTATAGTTTTTCAGTCGTTTACAGTGTACAGATAGTTTTTAGAAATACTAGAAAATTTAAAGAAGATCAGTGACTAAAAAGAGCGAACATTATTACAAGTTTTTAGATCAATTAAATAGTCCCCTTTTATAATTTGTCCTAAATTCATGGTTATTCGCCAAGAGTCATTATGAATGAATGAGTACGGTCAGAAACTTCATCAATTTAGCGTGTGTGAGCGGCCGGCGCCGTTTGTATTGAGACGTATTATTCAATCTGCCGTTGACATAGTACACAGCACAAATTAAACAGTCCTGTCCACAAAAACAATGATGCCCTGAACCACTACATCAGTCTAGGAGGCCCTGGCGTGGACGCGCACGTGCGCCACGAGTGCGGCGAGGCGGTGCTGCACGCCAGCTTCCTCGTCAACGAGGGCGCGCTGGTCACGGCAACCGCCGACGACCAGCTGCACCTCTGGACCTTCCGCCAGAAGTCGCCGCAGAGGCTGCACTCGCTCAAGTTCCAGAGAGAAAGGTATGGCTGCAGGAGTTGTTACTGTGTTGTGGGTTTTGCTTGTCCTTTTTGTGGGTGTCGATGAGTTGCAGTCTTTGTCATGCGAAGCCTACTCCAGATGAATTAACATCTGGAGTTTGGAGCAGGCGGAGATAGGTAAGATAGTAAAATTACAATCGGGTTGCGGAATGTGCAGGTCGTTGCTGCCAAAATCTCACCGTGAAATAATTAGCGCTGTCATTAATTTCACGTTATGCTAGGGAATGACAATATTGACAGTTCACTTCTAGCTCACTTCAGCTAAGTTTTCACGGTGAGATTTTTACAGAATAGATCGGCACGAATGCAAAAAGCATTCACGAAGCGGCATCTCCCGCGATTTGAAACACGAATCAAGAAAAAGAAAGAAACAAGTCATCGATACCCACGACGCGTTCCGCAAATGCAGCATTTGTATGATAACTTGCACTATTACAATGTTAAGTTTAGCACTAGTATAAAACAAAAGTCCAATAACTTTTATTACCCGAGTTGAGGTCGGCGAACGACTTGCACGGTAACTATTCACAGATCGTCGCCGCAAATTTTACCTATTAACGTAATGGTTAAAGAGCCAACTTGTGTAATAAAACTTATTACTAGACAACGTGCATTAGGTTTAACTATTTTTTATTCACAACATTGACCAAAAATAAACCACTTATTTCAACGCACTCAAGAAAATCAACTTCTACCAGCCATTATACAAATCTTCCAGATGCGAACAGCATATTTTAGCTTGAAAATAATAACTTATAATAAGACACAAAACAATTTAATGCTCGCAACACTAAAAGCTTTTCCAGCTCATTTCAAGTTACATTTTAGTACTGCACATTGAGATGCAGTCAACTTATTTACAAATTACAAACTTGGACAGTTTTACGTCTTGAAAGTTAAACCAAGTCTCGCCCGGGAAGCGAGCTAGCCAGTGGGTGGCCACTGTGGCCAGCCAGTCTGTTTGACACAATTATATGAACTTTTATTACACACCCTCCCTCTCGTCTCTGCCATCCCCGGCCCCCTCTGCCGTCTGTTGGCGCCGGCTCGTATTTCATTCCGCTTGAGGTGGTTCATTCCAATAATTTAGTTCAGGATAATTTTATGGCTCCGGCCATCTGTTTGATGTTATGGCTCGATTTTTTGTTTGTTTCCATTTCCAGACGATTGATATTAATTTTTCTGTTGCTGTACAGTGGACACTTGTACAACTTTTCTAGATTAGCACATCGGGTATTGAACGTGAGCTTGACTAAAAGCAATAAATGTAGCGGTTTATTTATTCTTAAAAACTATTCACTGCATAACCTTTTTCTGTAATGATTTATACCTGTATGTGGTTTATTAATACCGCCTTTATCACGGTTTGTGTGTTTGTTCGTAGCAAAAGTGAAGAAGAGATTTCAACCCATTGCGCTCGGACGTCCCAACAATCTACAGAGGCGTCATTCTTTCCCCCAAATGCTGACGTCACTTGCGGTCCATCTGACCGTCAGCACCAAATAAAAAGAAATCACTTGCAAGCGACGCCGCCGTTTAAAAACAAAACGTCGTCCAATTGTTTGCATACTGAGCACTAATTACTCGAATTAACGCCAACCCGTGGCGACCCGGGCCGCTGGGGGTCGTTTGTACCCCACTGATTGGAGGCCAGTCGTGACGAGAATGTTTGCTTCATACTTAAGGTGGATGCTCCAAGGTAGCCCGCGAAATTCAAATTTTCTTACGTTTTTTGCAATTTGCTGGTCAGTACTAAGTTGTACGTTGATTAAAATATGATTCGCGGCCGCAACAAATATGTATCTACAGAATTATAATCATTAAAGTCATCAACACAACTCTCTAAGATCAAGTAATCCTACTGAATGACTATATCATTAAATCTTGACATTTTAGGATTATGCTAACTTAACAAGTTGTATTACTGATTCTGAGATTATGTAAAAAATGAAATAGAAAAGGATTTGCTCAAATGGGTTCATAGTTATACAATAATAGTACAGTAATTATTATAATCGATCGTTTACATGTAAAACGGAATTTATGAAAGTTGGTCGACAGTTTACAAGCAAACTTTAAGCGCTATAAATCAGAGCGGTATTGTCTGTGGTTCGTTATTATTGCTTTGTTTAATTCATCACTAGAGGGCGCCGGGGCGGCGTAATTATTCGAGCGTTGTCATGGCAACGGGGGTGTTTTGTCGCCTCGAAACCCGAGCAGTTGTCAGACGCTCGTCAGTAGAAACCTTCCTTTACTCCACATGAGCTATTGGATATTATGTGGAGTATAATTTGGGTTCATATCGTATTTCTTTTGGCCTTTGAAGGATATGTTTCTAATTAATAGGAGAAATCAGTCTTGGTAGTAAAATATTAATGATCTTGATTCATTGATATTTTTATCGTCGTTCATTACTAAGGATAAAAATATTTATACGACTATTTATTATCAACATAACACCAGCCACGAGATCTTACACTTATGGAAACACCATTATAAAGAATCGAATATTATCATGATGGCAATATCTAGTAAGAAGTTATTACATTGCTTACATTATCTATTACTTTCTTTCTATTTTCCCGGAAAACGCTCAGGAAAGTCCCCAAACACTCGAAATTCATTCATCTGTGTCGATCTCATTTATTACCTAGAAACGTTTCTCATTAACAATACTTACTTATGATCGCTCCTCACACCTCGTCACCAGGTTGGTTTCACACAAAGACCTGCCCCCCTCATCATCCCTCCATGAAGGAACACAATCTAGTACCACACAATGGCTATCACACACACCTACATATAGTGTGTGTTACATAGTACGGTCAGCAATAGACGTCACACATTGATGGAAGTTTCTCGGTAAGTTGCTGATCAAACACTTTAAGCGGCAAAATCGCTCAAACAAGCGCTTGCTTACGTTTTGTGCAATTTGCAGGTCAGTATCAGGCTGTATGTTGTTTTAACTGTAATTCGCGGCCGTAACAAACATTTATTCTTAGAACTATAACCATAAAAATCATCAATACTTACAACTCTCTAAGCGCATATTACCCTATTAAATGACTATATGAGTTGTATAGCTGATTCTATTATGATTCTGTAAAGCAATATTTGTTACGGTCGCGAATCATATTTTAGTCAACATACCGCCTGACGCTGACCTGCAAATTGCAAAAAAAAAAATAAAAAAAAAAACAAAGAATGTCGCGCTACCAGCGCATGCGCCTCGAGTTAGATCGGGTGACAGAGATTCTTGTAATGTGAACTAAACAATAACTTATCAAAAGTTACAGCGTTAAGATAATTATCTTAAGCGTCTTACGTGCTGGCCGTACTTAAATACATAGTGTATTCCAACTAGACTAGCGGCGCACGTTGACGCACCGCTGCACGACAAAGCGTAGCCTGCGGCTGCGGCCAACCAGTGGCGTGCATTGGTTTTCAGAATAGGAAGGCAGGGATTTAATTTCTTCGTATTAACTTGAACGAGTAAAGACCAATGACAATGTGCGAATAGTACCTACGGGAGCCGAGTAGGCCGTCTGGCCTACTGCCGCGCGTGTTTGTATGAAGATTTGGTTTTTTGTTAGGTATGATAACTTAGTGAGTTTCCTAATTGTGGGGCACACACACTAAAATGTAATTGACAGGATTATGGTGATTTTTTGAGGTAGGCACTGCTTATATGCCTTTATGCAATGCACGCCACTGCGGCCAACAAATACCAATCAATTGGGTCAGTGGCAGTGATTAAGGTTCGATATTGCTTCAAAACTAATATTATAAGTATGATAGGGAGTGTGCTTGCTAACTGATTTGTCATAGACATGTATAGTTCACTGCGATGGCTTATTCACCATTGTACCTACTACACGTCCATCTAATGTAATGCTTCGATCACACACAACGCAACATCCCTCGCGCAATCACCGCGTGAACCTGTCAAATGATCAGGGGTGGCCAACCTTTAACCATCGAAGTATCGAATGATTAGCTTGCGTAAATGCGTACGTCTTGTTAGCGTAATTAAAGTAGGAAAGAAAATAAGTTAATTTGAACTTGCCCCAAGATTGAGACCAAATCGTTTTAAGTACTTAATTAAGAAAAGGTCGATAACATTCTGTTATAACATTGTTCACAGTTTTAATGATGGTGATTTTAGAAATATTTCCCAGATTAAAGAAAGTTATGCGTTTGACATTAAATTGTGAAAATTACAGTCAAAATAGCCATAATTATTTATAAATTCAGTCCTTCAACCGAGTTCGTCACCCCTGGAGTAATATCAAATCCTGTCTATCAATTATGTAGTAATGAGCGAAAGGTGAAGAGCTTGTCGGTAACTGTCTTATTAATGAACAGCTTTGCCAATATTAATTAACCGTTGGGCGCCAAGTGACGTAGACGTGACGTCATGGTTATGCTAATCAGATGAGAAATGCTAAACAATTGATATCGAAAGATTTGTCTTATTTCATCAAATGTGTTTTGTTGCAAATTGGAATAGGGGTTTAGGAACAGGATGTCTTTAAATACGTGCTCTATGAGACAGACAATCATGGTGGTTTCATTTTAAATGGAGCAATGAAGTTGAAGATTAACGCCAGTTGCAAATAATCTTTAGAGACTGATCATTACTGACCCAATCTAATTCTGAATCTGTGTGTTGCGTATACCTACTTAGCATGGTGATAGCATAAGTATACGCACTGACGAGGATCTCTATATAAAAATGTTTAATAACTACTAACAATATAACCCACCTAACCTGTCCACGAACTACCAACTAACAACTAACTCATTTCTGATAACGTAGCTATATTGGCCGCCATGCACCTTCCATTCTATACTCAGCACTCAACTTTGACGATGCGATTTATATTCAAATTGCACCTACATTACATCTTGGCATATTAATCACTTGTCTGAAGATCCCTGACGACATGTTGGGGGTACGCGGCACTCTTAACGGCACACCGAGCACTGTTTTATACACTAGCACTCGTCATGTGGCTACTTAAAACAATCTCTAGCGTTTTATGATCGCCTAGTACAGGCACGTGATATGCATTCTTATTAACTAGTTGGTGCCTAGTCTGGTACTTTTTGGTTGCAACAAATATTCAAACTTTCCTCGCACATGATCAAGTTTTAGTCCTGCTCAACATTTTCTACTTGTACGCTATCATTTCAAAAACACAGTTTTCAGAATTCAAACTCAGTATTCTCAACTTATTTAATACCTATATCAAAGTCACAGTCAAATCTTTCAGTTTATTATTTATTTATATATGCTTTATTGTACACCAGAAAGTACATATTAAAAAAAAAGTTTACTCTTGTTGTAAAGCTCATCGTCCACGACGCTACTCAAAGTAACGTGTTACAAACTCGAGTCACCAATGAGTGGTCAGAATGTGGCAGTATTAGTATTTTAATGGCGGTCCGAACACGACGTGACTTGCTAACGCGTTCGTAACTAGTTTGCGACTGGTTGTGTCGTCGTTACTTGGCTATTGAAATACTAGTGCTGTGACATTCTGGCTACTCACTGGTGATTTGAAACTGGTTACTTTTCAAGAGTCGTGGACCACAGGCTCTCTAAAAAAGACTCATATATTGTTTCCCCAACCGTCTATTCTAACATACTTCGGACCGACATACATACATGAGCATTATGTAAAATGTGCACATAGTTGAGCGTACATTTTGCGCTGTTACAGATCACGCATCAAACTCTCACTATCGACTAACGAAATAAAGGGGTGAGTGTGTGTTAGTTTGATGTCGCACGCACCCGCACGCACTCGCATGCACTCGCCCGCACTGTCTACATGTCGCCAGCAAGCTGATGGGCAAACACAACACATACTAACTTTTCATAAACACATCGT
The DNA here is from genome assembly GCA_949629185.1 of Apamea crenata. Taxonomy (NCBI): domain Eukaryota; kingdom Metazoa; phylum Arthropoda; class Insecta; order Lepidoptera; family Noctuidae; genus Apamea; species Apamea crenata. The sequence continues at coordinate 522,051 of OX451365.1, read as the reverse complement.
ATACACAATGTCGTACCAATGTATTCTCCGGCTCTCCCAAAATGATTTGCTTTGAGGAAAATAAACTTCATAGCTCGTCGGAAGTGATTCAAAAGTATGACACTGAGTCTGACATACTTTTGAATCACTTCGACGCCACACAGTTCTGACACAAACTCCGTTCATTAGTATTAAATTTCTGATTTTGATCATCTACTTTTGCTGTTGACTGTACCTATCAAACAGACACATGTACCGAGTGTAACCAAAAACACATTTTAAATAAAAGTATTTATTCCGAACTGAAATTGGACACAGTGCTTACAGACATTTTGTCATTCCGATTCACTACACTATCCAATGTTACAATGTACCTATAGAACACTGTCCAATCATGGTATCGTTCAGCGCCACACTGCCAGTCATCCAGACATTCAAACACTGTGCATGCTTAGCCAATCAGAACACCGCATACGTCGTATATAGGATACTGCACGACTCTTGTTTACCTATTATGTGGATGGGCATGCTTCTAGGTGTTATATCTTCTCCGTAGAGTCTTACTAGATCCTATTTTTCTCAACCAACACTGTTTTCTTCCATAAATGATTTTCCTTAGACTATTTTGTTATTTAAAGCTTTTGTAAAATCCTTCAATGTTTTAGGTTAAGTAATAAGTAAGTCTAACGATAGCGAAGTTAGAAGTTGTGAGTTTGAACTCCACCCGTCTCTCTGGTAAGGTTGGTAATGTGAAGCATTTTGCTTACAAATCAGTAACGCGGTATTGAAAAACAATAGCCGTCGTTGTTGGCTAATAGCCAGGTAAGCCTATAAAGGCCAACGATGCGCCCCCAAGATCGCCGCGTAATCGCCACGTAAAGGGTTAATTGAAAAGTGTACAGCGACAAACTTTATCAGCACCGCCCGGTACAACCTGGGCAGGCTACGTCACCACAAAATAAGTACAGAAGACCAACTCTGAAAAAAGATTAACACATGTAGGAAAAATGAAAGCAACTCGACTCACTGCTGGCACCATTTTCCGCGACTTTTCTTTTCGTTGGCGCATTATGTACCGTTTTAGAAGTGATTCTTCTGTACTTGTTTTGTACCTCGGTCTGTGTGCCTTAACCGTTTAAATAAACTTTTACTGTTCTTCATAAAAAATAATTAATATCTCTTGGCTACGTAGACGCTTTTTGTTAACAATTTTCGTTCAGTGTAAGTAGAGGTACACGTTTTTCGCTAATTATTATAGAGGGCGTATTAAAATGTGTAGAATTAGACTTACGTAGAGCAATCGATGCTAATTCTGTTAAGTTTTCGCTTCTGCTTTTAAACATTTTGACACGAAGCTAATATTTATCCTAACTACAGGATAACTTTTACGAGAGTATAGGCGCGTAATACCCACAATAATAAATATATTGTAGTATTGTTTGGGTTAATGTCGGAAAGAACTATGTTCGCGGAAGCGAAACTACAATGATAAATGCTCGACAATTTATGTCAGACCCTAGTTAGAATCTGTACGTCTACAAAACTTGTAATTCTATCGTAGACCTACAATAAGCTATAATAATAAATTCTTTTCGCCGTAGGCCTCACTGTATAAACACATAATACATGGACCTCAACTATAGTGGAGCCATACGAAACTAATAAGCTTATCGTAAAAATGGTCCTTTTAGACTTGTAAACGTCAGACTACAATGGACTTTGTCGGTCACCCAGGCCGAAATAACGGCCTGAATGGAGGCAAACTAAAATGTTATTCGCTCATGAATAGATATGACATGAGGCGATACCTTCTCCACCTCTGTTGAGTCAGTCCACCTGATCCGCCGCGCTCACTCCATTGTACGCATTGTGGCCGGACTCCTTTGTGCGCTGAAACCTGAAAGTCGACTGAAATTATATCGACGAGGGCTACGAGCGGAAAGATTATTGTATGAATAATTCAGTTGCACTTGAGATGGTTTAATATGAATGAGGTATAAACGAGTATTGTGCAGTAAACGTTGTTTGTTTATTTAAATTGGACGTGAAACTTTAAACGTTGTGGGTACAGAATTAGATTAGAAGCTGGCGCCATTAACTCTGTCTGGCGATATTATTATTTGGATTTTTTCTTTTTTTATTATTTCACGTAAACGTCGTTTATCTCTGTGTTCCATATTATTCTCCTTCAAAAGTTCCTTTTATTAAGATTCGTTAATGAAAAGAGATTTATCAGAAAATGGCTTTTTGAAACAGCCGTGTTCAGAAATGAGGTAACTTTTACAAACACATTCTTATACAGGGGGCATCGATGCGCAAACTGGTACTATGAATTCTGCAGATTATCCTAAAGCCTGGAAAAAAAGTGCTGAAAAGTTTCTACGTTGGGGGGTCTAATCATGTGCTGTATTCATGGTAACAGTTTGCGCGTCGATGTTCCTTACATCCTATATGATATGGGGCCTCATGACATGTGCCGTCACCCCTACATGCCATACCTGCTAACGCCTCCACTCCCCGCAGGATCACGTGCCTGCACCTGCCGCTGGCCTCCAAGTGGATCCACGTGGGCACGGAGCGCGGCAACGTGCACGTGGTCAACATCGAGACCTTCGCGCTCTCCGGCTACGTCATCAACTGGAACAAGGCCATCGAAGTGTGAGTACCATGCATTACTTATTGCAAGGGGGATATTCAATATTTATTGTTAAAATGGCTTAATAATAATTCAATATGATAGACAAATGCTATGGCATTTGGTAAGATGCCTGTCGCACTGACGGTGTATGCATACCACCACTGCCATGATACCAGAAGGTATTTAGGCCTACTTGCACTATGGACACTTGGCGTGGTGCTGGTGGGCCTTACAGTCCAGTGATATGAGAAACAACGTGGAGTTGTACTTGTACTGAGCCTATTACAAACAAATGTTTACATGATTGTCTTGCTTGCTCTTTCTTTTAGTGAAAGTAAATAGTGTTATAAATTTCTCGATTTAACTGTACTTCGGCAACTTATGAAACTACTTCTTTGGTGCGAAACGAAAGCACTCAACCTAATGAGTGTTTTCGTTTGACAGGGGACAAAATAATCAGACTAAATTAACTTTTGTATAAAGTTGTCAAGAACGTAAAAATTTAACTTAAAACAAAACAGTTAGTTAAAGTTGACGGAACTATCACGCTTGTAGAGTAAGCTTTTGTACGAGTGGTTGAGCTCTCGCGCTTATCTCTCAATCTCCAGACAATCTTGAATCTCGGTAACGGCATTCCTCAGCCTCCAAAAAGTCCGTATGCCGCTGTAATGTCGATTTAATCCGGAACACCAATAAAGGGAACATCGAAGGGAACAGATAAGCCGCTAAGTCACCAGCAAGCGACTAATACGGCGCTAAGTCATGCCCGGGCAGGCGGGGCTAATTGCCCTCACTTAACAAATTGGGATCAGTTTCACTGGTATCAACACTGTAAAGAAAAAGGCTTAGTTTTTTGTGTCAGCTCATTTAGATACCTAGGCTATTTGATGTCTAAGGTCACAAGATACCTAAGTCTTGGTTTTTCAACTTGGGTTCATAACAAAACTTTCCGGTTGTTAAGCGTTATCTTCTTCAATTAAAACTAACTTTTTGAGTCTCTCTCATCCTGTGTATAACTGTGTGACCTCATCGACCTCCGACACACGCATGGCGCCCGTATTACAAAAATGTGTTCTGCAGTAGAAATAGTCACACTTATAGCAATTTCTCAGACGTACTGTTTTCCAAGGTGCTCACTATTAATAAATCTGAACTTTGCGCTATACACAAAAAATACGCAGTAAATAATTTAATTCATGAAGTAATAAAGATGTCCTCGTTCCGTTAAAGATTACTATGTAAGTACAAGGTTTAATAGCTTTAACAGCCCTTTGACTAAAGGCCCTCATCATCCGCGAACGGTAAACCCATACCCGATTATCATTATGTCGCCTGTGAATTATACATTAATGTAGGTACTACCTCTATCTACAATAATAGAATATATTTAACTCAATCATATACACTAGTCTACCGTTGTCAAACTACTAGCGAGTGGTTGTGGTATTAGTTAGCGGGTATTTCTATTGGTCGGGTTATATGGATAGAAAGGCACTGTCACCCAGGTATCAGTATTAGAGATGACGCAATACAAAGCAGAACTTTTCGGAAGACACGGTGTGGCTATATATTTACGATCGGATACTGTTTTGTAGTAATTGAGTATACATTTGTTATTCTATCGATCCATTGAATCAATGTTTTATAGATAAAGCCCCTCGATACTCGTTAAACTACTTACCCCCAGCACGGCGCAGCTCTGTTGACATGAAAACAGTCGGCAACAGAATCTTCCCGCCCCGCCATCTTTACGAAGACTCGCCCGTCATAAAAGTCGCAGCACTAGTTTCCTTCAGTTTTACTTCTATTCTGGGGGTCTAATCCGAAGTAGTATCCGTCTCCTGCTACGAAGTTACTATTAGGTTCGGTCGGTCCCGATCCTACACTCTTTCGAATATTGACTATGGTCCCGACCCAACTAAGCCGATCCAAACGCTTTTTTTCAATAATATTCGGTTCGGCCATCTGTCGGTCCGATCCAAACATTCACGGCACGGTTGGCGCAGTGGTTAAGCGATTGACTGCTGCGCTGCGTGTCGCGGGTTCGATTCCCGCACGGAACAAATATTTGTATAAATAATATCCCTGCACATTTCACACAGCACCATTTTGTCCCAAGCTAAGCAACCTAATGCTTGTGTTATGGTAACAAGATGGCTAATAAACTACTTATATACAATTTTTTTTTATTGTAAATACATACATATTATAGATAGAAAAACACCCAGACTCGGAACAAATACATGTAGGTCATACAAATATTTGTTCCGTGCGGGAATCGAACCCGCGACACGCAGCGCAGCAGTCAATCGCTTAACCACTGCGCCAACCGTGCCGTCGACCGTATGACCTACATGTATTTGTTCCGAGTCTGGGTGTTTTTCTATCTATAATATGTATGTATTTACAAAAAAAAATGTATATAAGTAGTTTATCAGCCATCTTGTTACCATAACACAAGCATTAGGTTGCTTAGCTTGGGATAAATGGTGCTGTGTGAAATGTCCAGAGATATTATTATTATTATTCGCATTTTGCACTTCGGAGTAGACCCCCTGACATCACCGCTCGTAAACATATAACTTCATTCAAGTATAATCAACTGGATTCTTTCTGACTAAAGATAGATAGGTACAGATGTCCCAAGAAAAGTATGCGCTTCGGGAATCATCGTCGATCTTCTGAAATACAAAAGTATGCGCTTCGGGAATCATCGTCGATCTTCTGTAATACAAAAGTATGCGCTTCGGGAATCATCGTCGATCTTCTGAAATACAGAAGTATGCGCTTCGGGAATCATCGTCGATCTTCTGAAATACAAAAGCGCGATGATGAGATCTAATACGGAACAGATACAACCATGGAATATTTGCCTAATTTGTATTACCATGATCACAAAATTGCAATGATAGGTTACTCTGTGGCACGACGTTCCTGCTCATACGGAAACACAAAGATTACCAAGCGCTTATCTTTTTAGGTTTAACTGTACTAGATTTTTATTTATTTATTTCTTTTGTTAGGGAAAACAAACAATTTTACATTAGGTATATATTACATTAGGTATATATTACATTAGGTATATATTACATCTAAGATTACATTGGAAGTGGGTCAATGTACAATCGACAACGTTTCCACAGATTACCTAGGTTGATGATTTATTCATCCATCTTTATTCTTGAAGTGATATATATTTACTCGGCTGGCTTATCGTAAACTTCACCCAGGGGCAGGACACGCTATGAATTATAATTTTAAGCTCATACATATGACGGAGCAGTGCAAAGACACGAATACTTTATCATCCTACGATATAGCATCCCTGGGGGTCGTAAGACGGATTTTATCAAGCAGGCTGGAGATATAGGAAACCATCTAAAACGGAAAAAACAGCTCGGCAGTATTATATACCTCGGATATTTTTTTTACCCTTTTCTCTCGATATTGTAATTTTTTACTAATAACTAACTAATTCCTTTTGCTTTTCTTGTTTCAATTTATATAAAACTGAATTGCTTATACATATAAAGTGACGCTAAAGTCATAAAACATTGTGTTATTATAGCAGCATCTTCGCAAACTGTCTCCATATATGCGTCACACGAGACAATTACTGTCATCGTTTGTATGCTAAGCTGATGATCAACACTTTGTTTAAACGTAGACGAACGCTGAGCAGTAATATGTTTCATATGTATTTATTTGTAGGAGAAATGTTAGGATTTGTGCAAGGTTTGTAGCATCTGGCTTACTCTAATAGGAGAATTTGACAAGAATGAGTAATCAAGTATGATTTATGATGTCTTAATTTTTAATATTAAAAGGTAAGTATCCACTCATTGCCTACCCACGCAAGATACTGATGTAGCATGGGTCGACAAAACATCTTCTATTTTAAGTACCGAAATATAAAATACGAATTTTAGTAGAAAAATATCGCGGATAGTAAAAAATTCACGGGAACATTTTATGTAGCAGTCCGTCGGCTCGTTACTTGCGTTTCTACCTACCCCTCTGTCGCGACCTTTACGGTTATGTGCGACACAATGCGGCGCTTTACGATCTCACACAATATCATATCTACGTAGGAGGCATCGTCCCGAGGATGCTATCGCTTTAAAATCTGCTTTATGTTTTCACGAGATTGAGTGGAGAGACAAAAGATAATGTCGATAGCAAATATGGTAAATAATCGTGGCCTTAGAGCACTCTTTACTCTATATCATCTTAGCAGGGGCTTTAATGAATCGAACGTGATTGTTTAAAGTGCTTCAAACATCAATTTAAACATCTTGTAGAAAGGTTACAACAACTTCTTATGTAAAGTGAGTTGCTCAGCCCGTCAAATATAATAACTTCAATTTTCTTACACCATTTCAGGAATAAACTTTTCTCGCGTTCAGTAAGGAAATACAATTCTACAAGACATATCCCCGTTTACATCACATTCTTTATTTGTTGAGATTGTTTGCCTCGCCCTGGCAAGCCTGGCGTGTCATTTTCATTTTGTACATATTTTGTGTGTCGTTCTTTGAAAGTGTATGTAACAAGGTATAACCATCAACAGTGAGGTATGTCTGTGATGCTCAGAGCTGAGTAAAACTCAGGTAGACACAGTTGCGAGACAGTGCTTGGATATAAGAGTAAACGGTAATGCTAATCTTATGCTGGAGATGCGTGACGCCCTACATAGGTGTGATGTCCTTAAACCAACCTATTCTCATGATGCGAATAAATTTTGCGGTATCAAACGGAATAAAGTAACTACGAGTACATTCCAATAAAAATATTCAATTTTTTCCCCTGCGCCTTATTTCTTTCCCCACCCAGACCCCATGACATTGAACAATAAAAGTAAGCACCGAATCGGCGCCGGCGCTAAGTGTTACGACGTGTCGTAAGCGACAGACAACTTGTCACTATCAACACCTCTTTATTGGCACTTAAACGATGTTCGTGTGTAATGTGCTCGAAACGTACGAACTGTACATACGAGTGAAAAGCGTCAGCAAAGCGAGAACAGAACTAAAAGTATATTTTCATTAAAAGTGTATAATATCGACACATTCGACTTGCATACTTTGTTCTTTCAAACTTTTGAAATACTTTCTCTCTTCACACAAATTGAAGTTATAAGATGTTGTACTACGTGTGTGTATGTTGTACTACGTGTGTGTATGTTACTGATATTCCTGAATACTTCGGTTGTATTGAGCAAATAGTAGACAGTTCGTAGAATAATAAACTTAAACTCCGTAATATCTCGTTAATATTCGCCTGCAATATATACTCAATAGTTCACAAAGGTTGCATATTCCCTCGTCAAGGCAGAGACGTCGCTCAGCTGAGCTAATACACTGCAAGCGCAAATTGCTCAAATGGGCTGTTAGCGAGCGAGCGGAGCGATGCGTTCACGATGCGTTGCGTCTGAGCAAATACAGGTTATGGAGTAAAGTGCCTCGGTATAGCACAAGGAAGGTAATATTGTAGGAAGATGATGAGATTGACAGACTTAATATCAGTAAACACTTGACGTCAATCCCGTTTCAGTATAATGTTATTATGACGCTTTGTTTGTGTTACTAAAGAATATTCTATTTAATAAAAGTCGTTTTACATAATATGCCACACGTAGCAAGAGTCTTCGTGGTCGTATTCGAAATTGAAATGGATATAATGGAAAACCTACCCGCCATAATGGAAAGTTTCCACAAATCGTATCCAATTAATTTCATTTAAAATCAATTGTACCCCGAACCAGGCCGCTGCTATTGAGTAGGACAGAAATACATTCAATACTTTCATATTAAAGCAATCGAATTGAATGGGGGACGAACAATGCAGCGAGCTTCCATTGATTCGTTCACCTTCTGTTCAAAGTTAAACGATCGCTCACTACGAGTATGTAAATAACTAACTTGGTTATGTGACCGATACCGTGTCGTGTTTGAATGATTTATACCGCATTGTATGTACTCACACAACTATTCAACAAGCTGTATCACATCGTATTGTTAATGTTTATCGTTCAATCTCGGAGAAGAAACATTTCTTTATGTTTTCATATAAGTTTTGTGAGTACCAGAAGTCTAACGCCAACATTTCACGCTTAAAATTGAGATTGAAAAACTTTATGAAATGCTGCGTGCTTAGCGTACACAACTTTAGCCTAGTATTTGAGATTAACTTGAACACACACAGTGCGATTTTTCGAGGCGGATGTAAATAAAAATACTACTACAGAGTGATAATATATGAAAAACTGCTGAAGACGATTGCTTAGTCGAATATTTTTTTTTCAACATGAAAACTTTTTTATATTTAAATTTTAACAATCGCTATGCGTTCGTGAAGAATGTCTCAAAACCTAAACTCCTTGAAGTTGATACTTGTATCAACTTATTCAAAATAAACAGAAAGTGCACCATTAACATCACTCCTTTTTTTGTTTTTTTTTTTTTGTCGCTGAGAAATGCTTTATGCATGCCCGCCTCTCGGGGGACGAGACGGGGTATGTGGGACTCCCTGTCGGAATGACAGTATACCCACTAAAACTCAGCGGTGTTCCCTCATCGCCGTGATGGGAGGGCCACGGGAATAGGCATACCCTTTACTTCCATAGCCCTCCCGGCGCATGCCCGCCCAGATGGTATGGCGGGCCCCGCATGCCCCCCACGTCGGGGGGCTACGGGAATGGCTGGGAGCACCTAGCCATTCCCGTCCAACACTGGTGGAGGCCTGTGCAATGCAGGCAACGGTGCCCCCTCACCCGTTGCCTGCTGGCCCCCACGCCCGCCTGTCTGGCGGGCCCCGCATGCCCCCCCGGACGGGGGGGCTACGGCCGCAGAGGATAGGGAGAACGGCAACGTCACACCGACACTCCTCTTCCCCTGCGGCCCCACCGCGTCCGCCATCGAACGGTGGCGGCCGCGGAAGGTAGGGAGAGCGGCAACGTAACACCGACACTCCTCTCCCGCCGCGGCCTCCAATCCTCAGCCGCAACGTCTCCCTCACGGGGGACATCGCGGCCCGCCTCGGGTAGATTGCGATGTCGCACAAGCGGCACCGCCACCTACCCGCCGGCCGCTACGTCGTCGGCTTAGCCGCAAAGCCCTGACGAGCGGCCGCTCCTCGGGTTCCTCTTAGCTTCACCGTGGTCCAGTCCACCACGGCTACTGAGCCCCCCCGCCTCGACAATGCGGGAACCCACCGGGGGGGATTAACATCACCCCTTTTTTTTTTTTTTTTTTGTCGCTGAGAAATGCTTTATGCATGCCCGCCTCGCGGGGGACGAGACGGGGTATGTGGGACTCCCTGTTGGAATGACAGTATACCCACTAAAACTCAGCGGTGTTCCCTCATTCGCCGTGATGGGAGGGCCACGGGAATAGGCATAGCCTTTACCTCCATAGCCCTCCCGGCGCATGCCCGCCTAGATGGTATGGCGGGCCCCGCATGCCCCCCACGCTGGGGGGCTACGGGAATGGCCGGGAGCACCTAGCCATTCCCGTCCAACACTGGTGGAGGACTGTGCAATACAGGCAACGGTGCCCCCGCACCCGCTGCCTGCTGGCCCCCACGCCCGCCTAATTGGCAGGCCCCGCATGCCCCCCAGGATGGGGGGGCTACGGCCGCGGAAGGTAGGGAGAGCGGCAACGTATCACCGACACTCCTCTCCCGCCGCGGCCTCCAATCCTCAGCCGCGATGTCTCCCTCACGGGGGACATCGCGGCCCGCCTCAGGTAGGCTGCGATGTCGCCCAAGCGGCACCGCAACCTACCCGCCGGCCGCTACGTCGTCGGCTTTTCCGCACAGCCTAGACGAGCGGCCGCTACTCGGGTTCCTCTTAGCTTCACCGTGGTCCAATCCACCGGGGGGGATTAACATCACCCCTTTTTTTTTTTTTTTTTGTCGCTGAGAAATGCTTTATGCATGCCCGCCTCTCGGAGGACGAGACGGGGTATGTGGGACTCCCTGTCGGAATGACAGTATACCCACTAAAACTCAGCGGTGTTCCCTCATCGCCGTGATGGGAGGGCCACGGGAATAGGCATACCCTTTACTTCCATAGCCCTCCCGGCGCATGCCCGCCCAGATGGTATGGCGGGCCCCGCATGCCCCCCACGTCGGGGGGCTACGGGAATGGCCGGGAGCACCTAGCCATTCCCGTCCAACACTGGTGGAGGCCTGTGCAATGCAGGCAACGGTGCCCCCGCACCCGTCACCTGCTGGGGGGGGATTAACATCACCCCTAAGGCAAGTTCTGTTAACCTACCAATTACAGTTTGTTGCACAACCAAGTCTATAACTGTCATAAAAGAACATCTTTGTGCACTATACAGTGACACGCGTCATACAGGCGCAGCCAATTTGTGAGCACAAGCAACAAGTCACGCTCCGATGCACGGGTATGCAGAGATGCTGGATGTGTTTGTTGGACACATTTATGTAATAGGCAGGTAAACAGAGGCAGGAGCATCGGCTGGTCGACTGTTGTTGTTTACTCTTGACGTCAGTTCAGCTTCCTGCTTGTAGCTGGCGCAATAAAACATTGCTATCATCTAGCTAGTCGATATTGCGTAGAACTGTTTAATGTTGTTAAAACATTTAATATCAATAAATTGTGATCTTTATTATCTTAATAAAATGTAAAATTACCATGAATGAAATTCATGGTAATTTTCGATTCATATTCCCACCAGGGCCGATAAAATAGCCTTAGGTACACCGCAATTATTGGTCAATTCCATAGTTATGACGCTAAAAACACATATTACAGATAGAAAAATACTAAAAATGTAAAGCCGTAATACTCGTATAACAATTATGATTTTTTTTATACCAGGTAACAATAATATATGACCCGGTACCGATAACACATTTTCCTATCATTCCCACTATAAAAAAATAACTCGCATCGACCACGTAACATGTAGTGTACACCCTCCGCCGTCAGACCGCGGCCATTGAAGAAAGATCCCAATTAAATGGGCCATCGTGTGTATACCAATCTGCGCGGGAGCCTGCGCCGGCTGATAACAGATAGTAACAATATTAGTGGCTCGAGTGTAGTGGCGGTGCGAGTGTTGTTCTTAGATATTATTGGGATTGTGGGACCTTGGGCGTCGGTCTCTAGGTTTGTTAGTGTGCGACTGTAGAAACTGATAGATTATGCTTAGACCGGGGGTTACTAACTTACAAACGTTGCAATGGTCTCAGTCAGGTCTCAGTTTTTGACAGATTACCATAAATGCCATACAAAATCGGTCAAAAACTCAATGGCGAGACCATTGTTGCCTAGGGCCTGACAGTTTTGGTTAAAAAAATAAAATTTAAATCTAGGGACGAAAGAAACCTTACGTTGGTGAAATCGGCCCCTTAAAGAAACCAATAAAACTGGGTGAATTACATAAAACCAGAGCCAATTCCCGAAATTAAAAACGTTCAAAATCTAGTCGCAATCTCATCTCAGCGACAATGTCAAGAAAAACTTATCAAAAATTTAGGGAAATTAGAGGTATTTTTGACCGACTGAGACTGAGATCAGACTGGTAACGCTCTTACAATTACGGAAATTACCCCTCAGATATCCACAACATCGGCAAAATAACTATAATATTCATAGCATTATTAGCCACGCCACAGGCACATGTGTGCTCCTTCAATCTCCATTTATAAATCGGTCGCGACACATGTTTTGGACTGAAAAGTCGCGCGTCGCCTCGGAGGTGAAACACATCGCATTGTGTCGCACTAAGTTTTATTAATATCGTGTTATTGAACACGTGCGACAGAACGAGCTGCTGGCGCTCGTACAGTGTGTTACGTTACATGTGCCTGAAATACCGTATTGTGGTTTAAATTCTTGTTTTAAATGTTTCATTAAGTGCAGAAAAGTTTCCCAACTTACGGATTTCACCTTGACCAGAAAGCTAAATCATACAATTTAAAGTTTTATTGTCAATACGGCGAAATGTAGGTGTACTGTAGACGTTTGCCCGACCCTTCTGGGAATACATGCGTTCTGTTATGTAATTGTCAATCTTTTTGCCACTTATTACCCGAAAATTGAGAACTTTCAAATAGAAAGACAATCTAATATTCCGTTTTCATATCATGTTAGCAATTGCGTTAAGCCCTTATTTTCGCCGTTAACTGTTTCATGGAAGCCCTCACCGAAATATCGTTAGAGCACATGTCGTAGCTTGCACCGTCGACCTCTACACTAAACTCATGCTACGACGCTACGTCCGTAGCAGCTGACGTAGCCGCTACGCCTTGACAGCTACGATACAATGTGCTACAAAGCGTAGCGGGAATGCTTCGAATACTGTGCTACGGAAATATGTGTTGCACAATTTCAGTTATTAAATTCATATTTCTATGCATTTTATTCGTTGTGCCGTACTCATATTCATTATAATTATATGGGATTTCAAATTATAATGAGAAATATGGTCGTCCTACACAATTCCCTGAGAGACATACAATTCATATCGCCGGTAATTAAAGCGGAACGACTTGTTTGAAGGCACATTGCTCGTAAAACATTATCTAAACAGGGTACAGCGCTGTAACGGCCACATTACGGAATATGTATGACGAAGCTAATCGCACTCGTTTGTCTCGGAGCACATATTTTATTATTTAGCTTCAGTTTAGTGGTTATTGTACGTGCTTGCGATTTTCATGTAAAGATGGTAACACACCATCCGGTAGTGAATAGTTTTGTAACGTAATATAATCACGCTTCCAAGGCCTTAGATGGGCAGGCAGATATACGTATATCTGATGAATACTAAGGCCGGTCGCCAATAACAGCGTCAACTTTCGTGGAATTCCAAAATTACAATGTTCAGTTCAGGGACTAACTTTTCAACGTAAATTAAAATCGTGATTACATTTAAAGCAATTAAGACATTTTACTTTCATGTTAAATCAATTACGCAGTTTTCATATTTAAAAGTATTTTTGGTTTATGTTGATTTATTAATCGGTTGAAGGACGCTGAACGAGACTAAATAGAAGTTTTATTGCTATTACGCCTGGGGGCGTTTAGTGTCCCTCAAAGCGTTAAAATGTTATAATAAACTACTCTCTTGCAAACAGTCTGCGAACCCCTTTAGAGCACACTAGGTGACTGCGAGCCCTGTGCCAAGCATGGCGGTAGGCGGCCTACAGCGCACTAGACTAGTGATTGTATTTAGAGCACACTAGGTGACTGCGAGCCCTGTGCCAAGCATGGCGGTAGGCGGCCTACAGCGCACTAGACTAGTGATTGTATTTAGAGCACACTAGGTGACTGCGAGCCCTGTGCCAAGCATGGCGGTAGGCGGCCTACAGCGCACTAGACTAGTGATTGTATTTAGAGCACACTAGGTGACTGCGAGCCCTGTGCCAAGCATGGCGGTAGGCGGCCTACAGCGCACTAGACTAGTGATTGTATTTAGAGCACACTAGGTGACTGCGAGCCCTGTGCCAAGCATGGCGGTAGGCGGCCTACAGCGCACTAGACTAGTGATTGTATTTAGAGCACACTAGGTGACTGCGAGCCCTGTGCCAAGCATGGCGGTAGGCGGCCTACAGCGCACTAGACTAGTGATTGTATTTAGAGCACACTAGGTGACTGCGAGCCCTGTGCCAAGCATGGCGGTAGGCGGCCTACAGCGCACTAGACTAGTGATTGTATTTAGAGCACACTAGGTGACTTCGAGCCCTGTGCCAAGCATGGCGGTAGGCGGCCTACAGCGCACTAGACTAGTGATTGTATTTAGAGCACACTAGGTGACTGCGAGCCCTGTGCCAAGCATGGCGGTAGGCGGCCTACAGCGCACTAGACTAGTGATTGTATTTCTCGTGGCTCTGCAATAGAAACGTCCACATAAATCCCGCCGACATGTTGGCACGATCAGATCTTTGTCGGAATCTTAAAATAGTTTCAAACTCGCCGGTCATTTATTATGTAAGCTGTTGTGAGCAGTCAGTTTGTTACTTTTACTTGTGGCAATTTGAAGTTTAGCAAAATATAATTTTGCTTTTTTTATTGAATAAATGACCTTTGATTGATTTTGATTTTATTGTTTAAAACCTTGGAGCCTGTACTGTAGTTTATCAATAAAATACGTAGGTACTTAGTTTAAATAAACGGATACCACCGCCGTACAAAATATAATATAGCACATTTTATAAAACAAAAACATGTTATTAATTTACAGAACCTTTCTATAAAACGGTCGCCGGACCATCACAACTTGTTGGCGCTGCACGCTGGCGTTGAAAATAATTAGAATTTTCCAATTTCATTCGTTAATTAAACTTTCGTCAAAACAGAAATGTTGTGTATTGAGTCTTTTGTGTGCGCGTGGCGGAAGCGTGGCGGGTGCGGGGCGGTTGCGTGGCGTGTGCGGGGCGAGAACGCGAGTTACAAAACTGTCAGCGACACAAGCCGAGTTGAGCTTTGTTCACCAAACTTGTGTTTATTTCGGCGTACCTATACCTGCTCTCTGCCACTGGCGTTATAACTATTTCGATAATTATTTCACAGTTTATGTGAAACTAACTTTTAATTGCTGCTCAGCTCGTAACGTTATTTTAATTTTTTTTTATTGTTGTAAACTAGTGCTTGCCTGCGATCCCGCCTGATGGAAAGCAGTGATGCAATCGTTGATGGTAGAGCGCACTAATTTATTATGAGCCTATTCACTCTAGCCTTTATGACACTTAAATTATAATCGGACGGGAAGACCGCTGCGGGCAAATTGTTCCAGTCCTTCGATGTACGCGGTATAAACGACGAGGCGAAACGCTTCGTCCGGCTCGCGGTGGTGTCAACAACGTAAGGGTGGACACTCGCCGTACGACGGGTTGTCCGATGATGGAACGGTGATGGCGGAATTAAGTCATGTAATTCCCGCGCACACTCTCCAGAATGCACCCTGTAGAATACCGAAAGGCTGGCTACCATACGCCTGTCCTCCAGGCTTTGTAGATTGGTCTTAACCAAATCTGGATGACGATTAAGAAGAGAAGATTTCTTACTTCGTGAAAGTTTAGCCAATTATGTTAGTATCCTGCACTTTAAAACCTATCTGCATAAGCATAGTAATAATAAATAAATCGTTTATTTATAAAAAGGGGACACATTTACAATGAATATCTTAACAATTAAAATAGCGCACAGTTTCTAATTTGCCTGAACTAGGTTGAACCTGTGCTTCAGGCTAAAAAGTGCATAAATACTTAATGTATAAATATAATTATTAACAATGAGTATAACGCAACAACTAAATTAAAACTCAGGTAAATAAAAGTTAAATAGCATTTTAGCAGTTCCATTTGGAGACAATAAGTAGGTCTTCTTCTGTGGATAGTCGATGGTTAGTAAATAATTAAGTATATTTTTTTTACAGCTATAGTAATTTAGTTTATAGATGCTTAGTTTTCTATTTAATCTATTGTACAGGAATGGGCCTAAGAATGTTAAAAATCTTTCTACAAAGACATGTTTTGAGGATGCATTAGACATGCATGCATAATCATTCCGTCTCTTGTTAGTGTTGTCGGCATTGTAGGCAAGCATGGTGTGCTGTTTTAATACTAACTGAATAATGAAAAGCTGGCGAACAGTTAGTACATTTCAGGATTTATAGAGCTGATCTGTGGGAAAAGACAAGGGATGGAAGTTTGCTACCTTTAAAATTACTCGCTGACTAGTAGTAATATTATAATAATATATATAATCGTGTTTGCAAGTTATCATTATTAACGTTGAACCGTTGATAATGTATTGAACCATTTCTACTTTAACTTTTATAGGCTTTAAACTGACATTTTATGAAAGCAATTTAATTAAATATGAGAACGTTTCATGAATCAGTGACGCGTCGCATCTGTCGTCATATGTCGGCGCGTGTCACGGAATCGTTAATAAGTGTGTATTATTAATACGCATATAATGTGTATCTATTAATGATTGTACCGCCCTCTATACGCAGGCATTGTGAATAATGATTGTTTAATTACGAAAGTAATCGATTGACCCATAAATCAATAAATTCATTTTAATACATTTTAAGAGTGCTCTACTGAAAACCACTTCGGCGGTTAAAACTAAATGTTATCTCTAGATTCTGGGCTCAAAATAACATTACCGTTACCCATATAACGTGAACCGTTTTGGAGTCCCCTTTGTATAATTTGACTGTTCATATAGAACAAACACTTGCTCTCGTGCGGTTGTTTCTCTTCGTGTAATCGCATCGCCGGGGCCCGACGACAACATACAGACATGTGGAATTTAATTAGTTAATTAGGCACGTCCCTTCCTTCCCACTAATAAGATAACATGACCTTCATCCAGCGCGACCGTAAGTCCTCTTCCTCTACATTTGTCCGGGCGGTAGGGGTCACTTTTGGCCAAATGAACTGGTCAGTAATATGTGTTTGTTAGCTCCGAGATCCATGATAAAACCAGTTTTTTTTAATTAAAACTTGACCTGTACTAGTCCCAGGTAAAATAAAGCCTTCTTTCAGGGGTGCATTACACTATAATATCAGTAATACTTTCTTAAAGAAAACAGAAAACGTCGGCCCCTGTATGACTATTTGTGGTGCCCCATCTCTTCACTATTAATATAGTGTTTTTATCTCACGAAGCGACGTGCGCTTTACTTCCACAAGTAAAGGGGAGAAGCTCTCGGTCCCGCCCAAGACAATGGCGAACTCGGAAGTGTGTGTGTGCCTTTGTGTGTTATGTGCTGACGCTACTCGTTTTCATGCACACGTTTACAGCGTGTTTGTACACTTGTTTACCACAAGTAAAGCGCGCGTCGCGAGAGATAACAATGCTGTACTTTCAGCAAACTAGATTCCCCGACCATCCGATATTAGGAGGATGTTAATATCTGCCATGATAATGCCATGACGCCGGGCTGGCGGGGGGGAGGGGGGTAATAAGCGTCACAGGCAGGCGGGGGTCACAATTTATGAGCTCAATAAAGACACAAGTGTCCTCTCCTCAGACGTTGTTGCGCAAGTACTTGCATTTTTCGCCCAATTTGTTTTTGAAGGTTTTCTTTTGAATATGTATCTGGCTGATGTGTTTTGTTTGTTATTATTATAACATTTCCTAATGTTTAAATAGCAAGTGTTATTTAAGAATACTGCCATCCTTGTAACTTCCATCAAATAGTTACGAACTCAAATACTTAAGGGCGATAAACAAAATCTTTAAGGAACACCTAGGTGTGATCTTGATCATAAACTCCCACAAAACATTTACACTATAACTGCAAATAATTAAACTGTTCCCAAAAAAACAGTTAATAAAAATAAAGAGTTATTTATTCTAACTGAGAACCAACACTTTTTGAACGTCAAAATTACATAAGACAGTCCCCCAAATTGCCCGCCCTTCACCACTTCCTAGTGCTTTAGCTGAGGAAAAAATTGACGCATCAAACTCCCCAGCGTCATGTATTGGCATATTTTAACGAGATCAGCATATTCTATAGGTATTTCAATCGTATCCGGCAGTCAGCTCACTCCATTAATTCCATTCAAATGTTGTTATACATTTATGTACTCTCTGATTGGTGGCCTCCTTTGATCGCACCGCCGCCACTGCACTGAATACCGAGCGTAAACGATTATGTTGCAGAATCAACCTGTTTGTATCCCAGGCTAACTGGTTTATAACTAAAACTGTTCGACGTTTTGTTTCGTGGTTTATTTTTTATTGGAACAGAATATGCAATTGGAGGATTTTCTGAACTTTACGAGGGGCGTTCAATGTATTATTGTATCAGGGTAATTTACTAATGATGTGGGTAATTTGAATAATTAATTAATTAATGAAATTATCTAAGGGTATTGAGGTAAAATTTCATATATTTGTGATCATTAGTTTGCTAGTTATCCTTATACAACGACAACTGGAATGGCTAACGTGACAATGTTGAAGAAAATCGAGCACCGCGCTGTTATTCAATTCCTTACCAAACAAGGAAAAAGTCAAAAAACTATTCAAGAAGTGATGGGTGGCTCTTTACCAATATTCTGCACCTTCGTTATCTTCGGTTCAAAAGTGGACAAATTAATTTAAAAGGGGCAGAGAGAGTATTGAAGACGACACTCGCTCGGGTGACCCGGTTACTGCCTCTACGGAAGAAAACGTGAAAAAAGTTGAGAGGCTTATACTGGAGGATGCCCGAATGAAATCAAAATGATAGGGAGATGACCCACCTCTGTTGGTTCCATACACACTATTCTTCATGACCTTCTTTACCTTTCAAAAGTCAGTGCAAGATGGGTCTGATGGGTGCCGCGAATACTCACGGCGCATCAAAAGCAAGTGCGAATCGAGTGCTGTAGAGAGTTTTTAGAGCTATGTGGTGAAGTTCCATCAAGTTTTTTCGATCAAATCGTTACTGGAGATAAAACGTAGGTTCGTCATGATGACCCTGACAGTAAGCAGTGGCACAAGAAGGGTACTGCGCCCCTAAGAAATTCCAAAGCTGCTGTGCGAGATTGTGATTTCGAAGAAATTAACCACCCACCCTATAGCCCGGACCTAGCCCCGAGTGATTATAATTTTTTCCCTAATTTGAAAAAAGGCCTTTGTGGGAAACAATTTTCCAAAAACAACAACGATGAACAGCTCTAGGTAGCAATAAATGCGATTTTTAATCTAATCAATAAATTTAATCAATAAATTTTTCACAGAAAGACAAAATATTTTTTACAGGGTATTGAAAAGTTAATTTCGAGATGTAATAAGTAATGCATTGGGGTAATGGGGGATAACATTGAAAATTAAAAATGATTTTAATTTAATTTACGTTTTTTTTTTTGCCAATACCGAGAATACATTGAACGCCCCTCGTATGTATAGGTATACCTGCGTCGCATTCAGAAAAGTTTATCAGCACCTGAAAATAAGAATACTCGGTTTTTATTTTATTTTAAAGAGTCGCTATTTCATGTAACCAAACGCACATAAATAATCATTCGAGAATTCATCTTTCATAAGTGACATTTACGTAAGATAACTTGAGATTTACAAATAAAAGAACATGGCGGATTTACAGCTTCTTATCTTGTCTCACAATTTGTAAGTCACGACGGAAAGCGTTTGTCATGTCAGTCCGCAGGGAAATAATTTATCAGGACCTTTCTTTCTCGAGGCTCTAGATTACAAAGCTTCAGACCTACTCTGAAATATTTCATTATCAATTACGCCTAAGGTTTGCCAGCACATCTCCCTATTATCTCTATTTAGTTTTTCAGAAACACACAGAAGATATTTACAAAAGAAATATTTGCTTTGTCATGAAGCATACCTGAATGGTAGGCATACCTTAGGTAACGAAGTCACCGGCCCACGCCGCCGTTATCCAAAAACGATAATACAAAGTCGATTAGTATTCACGTCGGCCTGTCCAGCACGCCGACAAAACTAAACGAAAACGTGATTCAAATACATTCCTATTTTCAATTTATATTTAACGGAAAATCCAGTTCAAAAGATCCTGCATCGCGCTATTGAAATTATCGGCGCCGCGCCATCTGTGCTAGGGATTGGTAACTTAATATTTTTCCAGATAATTAGTGTTTATTATAGACTGCGACATCTGAAGGGACTTGTTCTCTTCTTAGGAATGTGTGATACTTCCAGAAAAGTTTCCGAAGTAGAGGTTATTTTTCTTCGATTACATAATTATTTGTGTCTCGCCCGATGATTACGTTTGCTTTCCGTCTATACACAAACAGCATTTTTTTTTTTTTTGTTACCGACGAAACATTTCTACGTCGGAATCATGTGCTGACTTCATGGTTACAGTTTGCGCGTCGATGTCCCTGCCACCTGTGTTTGCATTACCAAGAAAACTTCCTCTTGTGCCATGTTTTAGTTGGCACAAGAGGAAGTTTTCTAAACAAAAACAATTGTAATCGATTTAAAGTTGTTCAAGACATCGAAGCTATTGGTAACAAACATTCAGGAATGTAATTAAAAAGTGCCTTTAATATAATATTTCTCATTTCTAACAATTATTTTATTAAAGGGACAAAACCTGGTAACAGCCTAGTTTACTAATAACAGTAACAGTTATTGGAAAAGTTCCCACTAAACGAAGTATCTCCGGCCATCCAGAGACAAGGACGCTTCATCGGCCATTGTTCATTGTTCGCTCTTAAACTGATATTAATAAAGTTGAAACACTAAACTGTCACCACTTTACAGCGGATTTCACGGAACATTTCAGTTATTTTAAATACTTTGTAGGACGTTGTGCGCCAAAATAAAGACGGAGTTTAATTGTTTTACATTATGTGACTGTTCCTAAATTACCCTAGGCTGATAAAATTTTCGTTTTTCCTAATAATGCTAATATTACAGTTAAGAATCGGTTCCCCTTTCGGGGAAAGGTTGCACCCCTCCTCCGTGCAACCCTATAGAGCTCGACTCCAGACTGGACACTCTCCCACCAATATAGATTAGATGAATTCCAAATATGAAGAAGTCCAGTGCCTTGTTTCATCAATATACCAAGGAAAGGATTGAAAGAAATGTTAAATAAAACTTAGGAATTCATAGTTCTTTATTAACATAGATTGAATGTGGTTTTAGAAAGCTAGTAATAATAGGGGGATGCAATTTATATTATTATTAATAAATTGCGAGTAACCCATACGCTAGCGTAATAGATATTTGATCAGTCAATACTCACACGAAACCTCACATCTACACTCGGAGTACTCAGAGCAACACTTTCATATACTCCAACCCAACTATATTTAACTTAATAACTAATACTCGCTACTTCGCGACAGCCCACTCGGACATAGCCTCTTGGTATTCCCTAAATCTTTTTATTTTTCTTCCGGTTTGGAAAATCGTCATGGATGTAAGCCGCCCTGGGGCGGGCGACGGGGTCTGTCAGACTCTTGCTGACTAAAAACCACCCCGGTGTTCCATCTCACCTACGCCGGGGGTCGCGGGAACGTACGATCCTTCCGCAACCCCCTCGTGGTGCCTCCTCCTCGGGTCAGGGGGGGGAGTGAGGTATTAAACTCCCCCCGCGACGTCGGCGAGGGGCGCGCGTGGAACACTACGCGCCGCCGCCTCGGGTCCTGATGTGTGGGGGGCAACGGACGTCCCCGAGTCCGTCGCCCCTGGACCCGTTTAGGGGGGCTGGAAGAGGGCGTTGTCCGCCCTCCGCCGACGCCCGGTGCGCCTGCTGCGGGCCGGGTGAGTGGATGAGATCTCCCTTTCCGTTTCGCAGAAGAAAACCACCGCGTCTCAGGACTCTTCACTGCCGACCATCGACTTGACCACGGCCGGCAGCGACAGGTCACTGCCTACTTCTGACATGAGGGCACGGCGCGGCTCCTCCCAGGCGGCACACTCTGCCAGCGTATGCCGCGCCGTGTCCTCCCGGCAGTCGACGCAGTGGTGACACCGGGCGTCTGGCTCCCTGTTTATGGGACACAGGTACTTCCCGAAGCAACCATGCCCGGAGAGCACCTGCGTCACCCCGCACCCTCGCTTCCTCGCGCCACCGATACAATGACGCAAGTACTTTCGCCTCGAGGTCCCAGGGCGGGGATCCAGCCAGTACGCAGGCCGCCTCGTAGGAGATCGTGCGATAACCCCTGATGACTCTGACGGCCATCGCTCTCTGCGGTTTCCGCAATATTGCGATATTTTTTTTTAATATAATCTATTTTTAATCGATGTATCTCCTTTATATTCGGTTAAACGACCCAGATTAAAAGTTTATGATATTTTATTTATCTATTTATTTTCACTTTAAGACACAAATATCAGTGTAGCCCTGGCTCTTACTACGAGTTCGGTACGGAATAATTATTGGCGTATATGGTATTTGAAATCGGATAAAAATATAACTTCATGTTAAGTACTTAACTTTGATTGAATTTGGACTTTACACATACAACCAAAGTAATCGAGTTAAAGATCTTGAAGTTTGGCGACACAGCCGTGTACACCTCGTAAACATCGCCGCTTCGCTCCAAATCTTAATGCTCACTTAAACGGCAACCTAGAGACGGCAGCCTTCCCAATTTTGCTGGCAATTGTTTCTCACAGCTGTTCACGGACAAACAGCTTCAGCAGTTGCTGTTGTGAATATGTAACGATCACAGAACTAACATTCTACGCTAATAGTATCTCGCCGCGCCGCAGTAAACAGTTAATTGTAGAACTTGTCGGGACGACCGCCTCTTCGCCGCCACCATTATTGTAAACTTAAAATTCAAAACAATAAAGATCGTTATAACACGCCCTCAGGCCGCGCCAACCATATTACTTCGCGTCGAGTTCGCAATTCAAATACCGCGCACTCATTGGCGCTTGGTAACGAACTTCCGCCAATGGCGTTACAGTAACAATTAAATCGCCCAGGGTTGTCAACCGACACCATTGTTAGATAACGGTACTTAAACAAATACTATGACGTTTTAATGATATCCGTCCGCAGGAGACGTAGGGCCTGTATTATGAAATATAATAAAAATCATGCTGAATCGCAAATGAATAGGCTCGTTTGTTCGCAGTCTCTTAAAATAATATAAATTATGGCACAAAAAGAGCGGAGGCGAACTGCGCGCGAGGATAATGAAAGATCCTTGTGATGCTCTTTGAAGCTGAAAATTACGTAACTGTGTAGTATTGGAATTCGTTATCTTTTGCTGAGAGTTTAACCTTTTTATCCTAATACATTTACTTTGGGACTTAACTATATGTACTTACATAATTTGTATTTCAAATACCTATCACTATAACTTTGTTACTTCGCCCTTAATTCGTTGACAGTAGGCAGCACTAGGCTTCAATGTAATCACACGAACTGTTTGAATTCTGTTGACCTGATTCCGCAAATGAGCGTGAATGAGCGAGCCAATGACGAGGGTGTCGCTGTGGGCACCTACGTGAACAATCGCACGCAGCCGGACGCGGCGAAAGATGGCGGCGTGATGGCGGCACCAGAGTCGGACTGCCCTCCGGAACCGCTTTATGTCGCTTATCGCAAGTATCGGCGTGTTGTCGCGAGCAACAGTTGCCGAGCGACGGCCGCCTGTAGCATGACACCTATTGTGCGTTGCGGGCAGTGGAGCGATGCTTGTAGGTTATCGGAAAGTAGAATTATTTTGCGGAAGTTTTTATTATCATTTGTTCGATTTTATGTTGTTGTTTGGTTGGAAAAAAAGCTGTTGACAACCATTTAGAAGTAAAATAAGATACAATGATCTCCTCATAGTAATGTTTTTCAATAATCTATTTTAAACGTCACAATTTAAAGTGACAGTCTTCCTAGTAAAATAATGTCTGAATAATATCTGAATGAGTTTCTACAAACATCATATTTCCTGTCACGATATTATCCTTATACAAAAACGTTCATCTCGCAGCTGAGTACTTCGGAAAGTATAGCCGGCTATCCGGCACTCCGACAGCCGGGACGGCGGGATATTAATCTAATATCCGTCTTCAGTTTGTCTCGCGATGTCCCCCGGCTCAGGTGTACACAAAGTACGATAGAACTTGGACAAGACCTTTACAGAGTTCATATTTGAGTTTGTCATGTATTACTGGTGAACTGTACTGGGAGTATTCGTTAATAGCTGTTAAGTCGCTAATCTTAAAAGTTTTTTTATTATAATAATAACGTGATTTATCATAATGAAACTAATATCACCAAATTGCATTCACTTAGTTAATAACATAAACTATCTTCTGCCCGCAACTTCATACGTGACATTGCTTTTCCCCCGGCCCGTCGCGTCGAATCACCTGCCTGCACTATTAATTCGTTTCAGACTTTAGTTTTGCTCGACTCCTATAGGTGTAAGAACCTAGCATCATGTAGTGTATAGTCTTCCTCGTGAATTGAGCGTCGACTGGTAGTTCCAAAGATCAGCGCGCTTAAACAAACAAACTTTTCATCTCTATAATTAGTCTAGATACGTATAGATATGTATGTACTATGTATATAGATAATAAGTCCTACTAATATTATAAATGCGAAAGTTTGTAACGATGGATGAATGGATGTTTGTTACTCTTTCACGCAAAAACTACTGAGCGGACTTGGATGAAATTAGGTACACAGATAGTTTATAACCAGGATTAACACATAGAATACTTTTTATCCCTATATTCCCACGGGATCGAAACTTATGCGGGTGAAACCGCGGGGTGCAGCTAGTAATCCAATAAGTTTCTCCTCCAATCAGTACTCCAAGTAATATCCTCTCACACTCCACCAGCGTCACCAACTCACTCACGTGACTCGAGGAGTATTTTTAGCGTCAATCATAAAATACGCTGAGAAGCTTCGGAAAATGACTCCCTCCAACATTTATGTGCAACATTATATGACGCTGTCATAAAAGTGGCGAGATATGGATATTGAGACATCAAATATGCTTCTGTATAAGCTGTGGGAAGAGACAATAAGTCCGGTTGTATGCAAGCGGCAGATTGGTGGGTTACAAAATACACCTGTTAATAATTGCTTGTAAACTGAAGTTACTTTAAAATAACACAATTTTACCTGTTAGTAGTCTTCAATAAATTGCCATTGAATTACTTATAGCACAATTTGGAATATCAAAATTTGTTGTGAAGTAGCGATAAGCGATACCAATATGGGCTGCTACGCCTGATACGCTTTCATTTTTTTTTATTCTGAAGAACACACACACACATTATATTTTACAAGGAAATAGAACATAAGGAGTTATACAAATGTGGAACCAACCACGTTCTCCACAGATACACAAAAAGACAAAGACAATGTTGATAAAGTTAAAGTCGGACAGAATACATATGTACCTACATTTTTTAAATTGAAAAGTACTGGATAGCTGCGTGCCATATTTTAAACAATATAAATTATTAACCCCATTAAAATTATTATGTTTGTACATTTGGATTGCAATAAGTTTGAAATTGAAAGCTAAGCTGATGGAATGGCTACTTCAGCAGGACTATACACAAACTGAATCTCTGCTAAAATGTATTGCCTAATATTGCCTTATTTTTGCTTTTACTCCCTCACATATAACACCTCACACTCACTACTCCCATATAAAAACTCACCACACATGGATACATAAATCATACAAACATACTCACACACATTCACCCACTCACATACATAAGTTTTAAATTGTTATTTGACGGCACGGTTGGCGCAGTGGTTAAGCGATTGACTGCTGCGCTGCGTGTCGCGGGTTCGATTCCCGCACGGAACAAATATTTGTATGACCTACATGTATTTGTTCCGAGTCTGGGTGTTTTTCTATCTATAATAAGTATGTATTTACAAAAAAAAAATGTATATAAGTAGTTTATCAGCCATCTTGTTACCATAACACAAGCATTAAGTTGCTTAGCTTGGGACAAATGGTGCTGTGTGAAATGTCCAGGGATATTATTATTATTATTATTATTATTATTATTACATTATTTCTCCTTTTTCCTTAAATATAATGTTTCTGTTAAAAGTAATAAGATTGTTAAGTTGTTAACACGTACCTACTATAAGTTGGCACAGTCCGCAGTTGTTTGATACCTATTTTTAAGTAACCTCACAGCTGAACACTGTCTCTTAAGATACAGGTTATCCTAGTTTGAGAGGCAGGGCTCACAATATCTGTATACAAACTACTGCAGCGTTAAATAGCTTCATGATAAACAGTGTATACTAATGTATATTTCTTGTGACAATAAACTATTTTATTACTTATTATTATTTATTTTAGAAATGGCAGTGTTCGTAAAATTTAACCCGGATCGCTTCGCACGTATGACTGACGTATTTCCACGGAATAGGCGTGACAATAGTAGTCGATGTATCGCTAGAGCTAGAACAACTTACTGTGATGCGCAAGGGTGTCTGCTGCATGGCACCGGTGATATATAATAAAATACCAAGTTGTTGGAAGGACTATAATTTGACATTATTCAAAAAAAGACTTCGGAATTTTTTAGTAGACAAAGTTTATTAAAGTGTTGCAGAAGTATTTTATATATTGTATTTAAATAACTATTACAAATTGTGACATTAATTATATTATTAACTGATGAACTAGAATTATGTTATTTAATGGAAAAGTAAATATTTATTTTAATTGTAAACTCTGTACTTTTGCATGCCTTGTAATTGGCAAAATATGGCTGTTTCTGTATTTATATTATGTACCACCATGACTTACAAACCCATATTTACATGAAATAAGAAACACACAAATGACACTATTACTAAGGATCACTAAAGATTCAATATTATTCACATAATTTTTTGATTGTGTCAAGCAATATTTTTCTAAATTTTCCAACGGATAAAGCAAATAGATCCAAGTTAAAAAAAAACTTATTTAAATTGCCTGTAAGGCGACGTGGAGGAGCCCGCAAGCCTGCGTTCGTACGACTAGTTGAATGATTCTAGGGACAACATAGCATAACTTGTTAGTAATCCTACTAATATTATAAATGCGAAAGTTTGTATGTATGGATATATGGATGTTTGTTACTCTTTCACGCAAAAACTACTGAACAGATTTTGACGAAATTTAGCACACAGATAGTTTATAACCAGGATTAACATATAGGATACTTTTTATCCCGACATTCCCACGGGATCGAAACTTATGCGGGTGAAACCGCGGGGCGCAGCTAGTATCCACATAATCATACGAGTTGTTACACATATCATATAGAAACATAGTTTCAAGAAAAGTTCGTCTAGACTTCAGAGAGAGCAAGTTGTATTTTTTCAGTAAGTCGCTATAGGGGATGCAGATACGACTTCTAGAACAGCGGTAATGCATCGTTTTCAAGAACTTACGTTGTAAACGCTCGATACAGTCAGTATATTTATTATAATAGGGACTCCACACCGGCACTGCATATTTTAGTTGAGACTAAATATGTGCTCGGGTGGACGAATTCCGTAGCCGATCTTATCACGTATCCATACATACCATAAGTTTGACTCATGATTTTATCAACATGTGCGTCCAGGTGCAGTTTGTCTTCGAGCAGCATTCCTAGATTACGAATTCTGTTTACTCTGGCTAAGATTTTACTTTGTAGTGCGGTTTTTAAAAGGGGTTTTATTTTTACTAAGTAGGAGTTTGTTTTTAATGCAATACTCTACTAAGCGATAAAGATCTTGTTGAAGTAAGTGACAGTGTGTTATTGATCTAATGGGTCTGAAAATGTTAAGATCGTCCGTCCGTTTTTAAATCTTATGGTCTTCCGACCTAATTTGTACACCAGCCATGGTCAAACATGTTGTGCCAAAGAATATCCTGTAACACCTGTAATAAACATCATAAAATGTATATTATCTACACATGTTTTTGCAAATAAATGAATCTGAATCTGAATCTGAGTCCGCGTAAAGTAGGAACTTAGACTTAAGAAAACACACATATCGTTGACAAACTAACAAATAATAGAGGTCCAAAAATTGAGCCCTGAGGCACTCCTGACATTGCGGTTATGGTGGTGGAATAGAACCCATTAACAGCTACTTTTTGTGTTTATATATTTGTCTTTATTTGATACATACGATACGATGTGAACCAACGCAACAAGTCTCCGCGGATACTGTTAAAGGCCAGCTTCCTTAAAAGCAATTCATGATCAACCTTGTCAAAGGCTTTTCGAAAATCCGTGTATACAGCGTCCACTTGCACACGAGGGTCCATACTATTAAATAAATAGTCACCGAAAACTATCATATTAGTCGTTCTAGACGTTCTTTTTACAAACCCGTGCTGTTGTTGTAATATTTGTTCATGGACAATTGGATACAACTGACTGTGAACGAGTCTCTCGAAATGCTTTGACAAGGCTGACAATATAGAAATGGGCCGATAATTTTCAACGTCCTGTTTTGGACCGCTTTTATGAACGGGGGTAATATTTGCCCGCTTCCAGACCTCTGGAAAAGTTCCCTAACATATAAATTTATTATAAATAATATGCAATGGTGCACATAACGCATAAAAACCCCGCCGTCTAAGCCGTCTTATTGAAGAAAATTGATGGAATACCGTCTGGTCCTGGTCCTTTAGTATAATCAAAAGATTTGAGGGCACAGAGTATTTGGTCAGCATTAACCACAAGGCCACTAATAAGAGAACAATTCTCAGCATATCGACTATCGTGGGTTTGAATATTTGCGAGAGTGGAGGGTTCGTACACCGAATGGAAGAAGTTTGCAAAGAGATTACAAATCTCCTCAGGATCGGTTGACGATTGACTTTTATAGTGCATGGTTGAAGGAATTGGAGATTTATATTGCCGATTAGAAACATAGGTCCAGAAATATTATTACTATGTTCTACTGAGTTAAGGTATACACGATAACAATTCTTGGAATCAGTTTGGAATCTCGACCTATAAAGTGAAAACTGTTCAGTCAGATATATTTTGATAAGTCTTCCATTTATTCCAAGCCTATAACTTATTTTTAAATATGTGTATAATAGAGGGGAAAACCACAATGGAAATTTGGTAGACCTGTCTTTAGAGAAACATGAGCTTTAATTATTTGGTGAACAATTCATAAAACGTATTCAGCGCGTCTTCTGCAGACTGCCCGTGAAGTTCATCATCCCAGTTAATTTTGAGTAGATCGCGATTAATGTGTTCATAATTCGCCTTAAAATAATTGTGCTTCTGAACCACCTTGCGCATCATTGCACTGCTGTGCTATTTACAGGACACTAGAATATATAGCGGTGGTTGATAGAGCTCTGTACGGTCCATGGTAAATGCACGCTGTGTTTGATGAGTTTTAAGGTTTATAATTGATTGTGTAGTACGTTCTGATTTATGAATTGCAAGTGTGTGCGCGACTTTGTATCTATTGCTTTTACTGAACTGCATGTATAGTAGTGGCGTGGCAGTGGGATCGTCTTTAGCGACATGGAGTTCTGATACATTTTCAACTACAGGGCATATCTCCTTCTATCCTTTATCTATGGTAACGTAACATAAAATTACGCCTGTATTCTCCATAGGGTTACGCAAAGGTGTACATATAGTACACCAACATTTAGGCAGTTACCGTTATGTTTAAGTTCCATGTCACCAGGGTGAGCCTATTGCCAAAGCTAAATATACACACACTGTATGTCAAATCTAAAAAATATACACACACTATATGTCAAAGCTAAATATAATATATACACACTGTATGTCAAAGCTAAATATAATACACATACACTGTATGTCAAAGCTAAATATAATACACATACACTGTATGTCAAAGCTAAATATCAACAATACCTACAATTCGTAGTTGTTCAGCCAATCTGTACTGTAGGAGTGTACGCGCAATCTCCATTAGCGAGTGAGCGACGGATTTCTACGCGTCGTTACCAGACTATGCGTGCGTACTTATGACGTACACTCTAGGCTGATCGGGTATAAGTAGCGATATAGGTCAAGATGTGGATGACTGAGTAAAAGTTTTATTTCACAACCAAATGATAAAGTATTGTAGAACATTTTCCGTCTGAAAATAAAATGTTCGTCCCTAGCAAACAATAAACAGTCAATAAAGATGAAATATGGAAAAAAAAAAATGTTTTCCGGAAATCTATTATCTCCTACTGTTTTTAGTTGTTAAGCATACGTTTTTTTATGAAAATCAAGGCGTAGGTATGCCTAGCCCTTCGGTTCAACGTGTATCTACCGGTCCTACCCACCGCTCATCAGAGCAGGAAGCACTGAATCGTGCGCCTACATACATATGTACAACGTTATCGTTTCAAATGCTGATAGTTCAAGCCGGTAAGATTCTGTTTTAATTAAACATGCAACCATTCTTTATTTTCTAGTCTCGCAACAGTGTAGCACCGTTATTCTTCTATTTCCGATGTGGTTCACGCGAACAGTCGTACGTATACAAATTAGAGTGCAGGTTCAAAGCCGCCGCGACTTTCTTCCGCCGGGCTCCCGCTGAAACCACTCTAATCTCGCACCCCTGCACCTCCCACCCCGGCTGAAGGGGGAGAGGGGTGACGCCGCACGGTCGCAACAAGTGGCGCCGCGACGCCGCGCGCTAGTCAATGAAGCTGACACGATACAGATCGACACTGACGGTGGGGCGGCTTTGAAGACAACACACTTAAGTTTTGATGACGAGATGCTTCATGTAGAATTAACTTTGATTTTTCTTATGGACCTGGCGCGTTCGCCTTAACGCAAAAGCGCTTCATGAAACTTCAGACTTGTACATACTGTAGTTACTAAACTTATGTTGGCATCCAGTGAGGACGGTGCCAACACGGTTTGACAGCCGTTTGTCCTCAAACATTTCTTCTAATAGATCATAACTCCATGCATAATTAATGCATAATCTTGCTTCCTATTCTGAAAGAAAACGCCACTCCACTACGCTAGTTTCGTAATGCAACTACGCGACACGTGTCACGTTGATGCTCGAGCCGCGCAGCCCCACTCCCCCCCACCCTCGTCACGAATGACAGATTAGACAGCTAACACGTGTTCCCATCTGATACGCGTAGGAGTACCTATCATGCAAAGGCTTTGAAACTCGATAGAACTGATATCGATACGTGTTATACACTATTTCTGTGAATGCTGTTAATGGCGAGTGTGTAAGCTCGAGACTATTGTTACTATATTACGTAAGATATATACAGAAGCTGTTGCTAAACCTATATTAATAAATAAATAAATATCGATACTAATGAATACAATCAAAACTACAAGAGCAAAAGCAGACTGTCTTATTATCTTTGCAAGAAGATAGTCTAAAACAAAAGCAAGTGTGCTTTGAATAAAACTTCCAAGTTTCCACTTTGCTGAAAGAACAAACAAACAAAGATTTATGATTTTGCTAAACAAGCGAATACCTACGCCGACGCAAACATATTTAATTTAACTAAAAGGATGAGCAAAACTGATGAGTTATAATTATTCATCGTAAATGTTCCGCGAGCGTCACGCTAAAATGAATATTTCTTTGTTGCAGGACGCGGCAGAACCACCCCGGCGCGGTGGTGGAAATTTGTGATAATCCCTTGGACGCCAGCAAGGTACGAATTACTCGAATTTTACTTTATAAATGCTCTAAAATATTAGTCGACAGAAATATTTTCTCTATCGCACCGTGGACAGGAAGTACGGGCACATAATTAACTAAATACGAATGCATCCATTCAGCGCCAAATTGCGATAGTATGATGAGCAGAGCTGTTTGTTTGTTGTTGTATGGAGCCCACATTGTATGTCCGTATGCTGGAGATGTCCACGTGCAGATAAGATACGTTCATTGCATCCTGCTAGAAACCAGATTCCTTTTGAAAAAACTAAAGGTGGTATTTGCCGTAACGACTGTCATTGACGGTTCTTTAACAGTTGTTACGGGTTGTCTTTAACAGTTGTTACGGGTTGTCTTTAACAGTTGTTACGGGTTGTCAGAAATGCCAAAGTCTGACAACCAGTCTTACCGAAGCGTATCGCATTGCCCAGTAACTGGGTCGTGGAGGTCAGATAGGTATGTTCGATGGCAAATACTAGTATTCAGCTGCATTCGGTTAGATTGGAAGCCGCCCTCAACACAGTTGGGAACAGGCAGGCAGATAATGATGATGAAATGTTTTTCTGAAACTTGTAACGTTCATGTTCCAGTTGCTGATAGCGTTCGAGACGGGCCTGGTGGTGGTGTGGGACCTGCGCGCGCGCGCGGCGGAGTGGCGCGGCGCGCTGGGCGTGGGCGGGCCGGGCGAGGGCGTGCGCGCGGCCGCGTGGCAGCACGACGGCAAGCTCATGACCGCGCACGCGGACGGCGCGCTCGCCACCTGGAGCACGCGCGCGCCCCGGCCTTCCTCGCTCTCTTACCCCCATGGTTAGTCATTGTAACCTTTAGGTTTTCCCTAGTTTACTTGTAAATTCTCCCCGTAACAGACAGATATTATATAACAATCTTGTTTTATCTGTTAGCTGCAGATATTATTATTCAGTTAACGACTGTTAAAATCAATGTCGCATAAATTGGACGAACATAAAATGTGGGGACTAACGATATCGTTTGTATATTTTCAGCAAAAGCGAACAAAGACGGCAAACTAGAACCTTGTAAACCTATACTCAGACTGGAATGGAAGACCTCGAGAACAGGGTGAGTCACGCGTTGTTACTTGATACTGGTCTACGGCACTGTGCTGGAAGTAACACGAACAATGTACACTCCGCTCCAGAGAAATGGAACCCCCCCGTTAATGACATCAAACCGCTTAAGTTTTTTGTAGTACATTTAATAATAATTTAATAATAAATCGTTTATTTATAAAAAGGGAACACATTTTACATTGGTTACCTTAACAATTAAACATAGCGCACAGTTGCTAATTTGCCTGAACTAGGTTGAACCTGTGCTTCAGGCTAAGAAGTGCATACATACTTAAAATAATAAATTAACAATGCGTATAACGTAAAAACTAAATTAAAACTTAGGTAAATAAACGTAAAATAGCGTGTTAGCAGTTTTATTTGCAGACAATAAGTAGGTCTTCTGTCTGTGCATAATTGTTTGTTAGTAGATAATTAAGAATAATTTTTTTACAGCTATAGTAATTTAGTTTATAGATACTTAGTTTTCTATTTAATCTATTGTACAGGAATGGACCTAAGAATGTTATAAATCTTTCTACAAAGACATGTTTTGAGGCTGCATTAGACATGCATACCAGATCATTCCGTCTCTTGTTAGTGTTGTTGGCATTGTAGGTAAGCATGGTGTGCTGTTTTAATACTAAGTGCATAATGAAAAGCTGGCGAACCGTTAGTACATTGCAGGATTTATAAAGCAGATCTGTGGGAAAAAAGAAGGGATGGAAGTTTGCTACCTTCAAAATGGCTCTCTGAGCTCTTTCAAGAGGAAGCAAATTAGTTTTTGGTGCGCCACCCCAAGAAGTGATGCAGTATTGAATTATAGATTGACATAGGGCCAAATAAACTTGTGTGATTAATTTGGAATCTGCTAAAGTTCGCAATTTTTTAAAAACATATATTAGTTTGCGTACTCTTTTCACTAGGCTTTCAATATGTTTTTTGAAAGAGAGTGTGTCGTCTATTATTATCCCCAGATATTTTATGTTGCTCGTTTTGTGGATAAAGGGACAATTACACATGGTGATTGTACGGTTTCCACATTGATGGGCATATAGATGAGGGTTAGTAATGTTAAGTAGGGGCTTGCGCATGGAGAAGTGAATATATTTTGTTTTGTCGGCATTTAATGTTAGTAAATTGATTTGAAGCCAATTAGTCACAGTATTAAAACCTAGTTGAGCAATTTCGAACAGTTCGCTACTGGTTTTAGCGCTAAATA
This sequence comes from Apamea crenata, assembly GCA_949629185.1. Taxonomy (NCBI): domain Eukaryota; kingdom Metazoa; phylum Arthropoda; class Insecta; order Lepidoptera; family Noctuidae; genus Apamea; species Apamea crenata. The sequence goes on along the minus strand of OX451365.1, from coordinate 488,025 downwards.
TTAACGCCGTGTCGTCGGCATATGATATTATTTTACAGTCTTTGATATTTAGATTGTGAATGGCACGTTGGTCTAGTGGTTAAGACTGCAGCTTAGCAATACGATGGTCACGAGTTCAAATCCGCCAATGAGATACTTGATTTTTCCAAATTTAAGTTCTTTATTTATTTATTTATTATTATTTTTTTTATTTTTTTAGGTTATTATGTGATTTTCGTTAATTATTATTTAAGAAATCAAATGTTAAATTAGGAATAAGGTTTGTAAGAAAAGCTAGGCATGTTGCATAAACAATATTCATTTATTTCTATAATTACATTTCTAGGACTTCATGGAATCTGTTGAGTATACAGTTTTCTATCTGTGTTAAATTGGGGTTATTTACTTAGAATATTAACTAAACACAAAATAGATACCCTGGGTGAGGTATAACGGTTCGTTTATAGATATTTCTAGAAACATAACTACAATATTTATTTATTTAAAGTTGTTTCAGTTTTTTCTATATATTTTTTCGTATTATATACTTGTATATAGTATATATTAGTGTTAGTTCGATAAAATGTAAATAAAAGTACATAGAGAAAAATAACGTGCTATGTATTTTTAAAGTTGTGAAAACATAATTTTTTATACTCTGTATGATCTTATGGGACAAAAACCCTTGTTAAAAAAAAGAAATGTTGTCATTCGTGCCTGTGAATTACAGAGGAAGAACCAACATGCTAAACTATACAGTATAGCAATATACATCTTTCTCTTTTATCACATTTTCTTATAACCCATTTAACACAATATTATAGAAAAATATGTGAGTTCAGATGGTGCATCGTTAACACATTAAAAGACTACTTGTAAACAGGAGTAACTGGATTAATATTAATAAAGGTTGTTTATTTTTGATTAACTACTAATGATCCCACAAATATTGGGAATTATTAACACTTGATCATGTTCCAATGAAATTTTATCAGATAAGTTACACAATGAATCTGCTGAGTAAAACCCTAATAATAACGAAGAGGATGACCGTCACTGTCTATCACTTGAAGAGGACTTTTCGTGCCCAAAACCATATTAAAGCATGCAGCACACGCTACATCAGTGCTAAGCGACACTCCAAAAGTTTCATCACTTGAACGCGTAGTTTTGAAGGGTTCCACCGAGTGAACTTCCACAATGTTACGGTGTCGCTCCGATTCATTAGTGTAAGCAATTGGACGAGGGCCTTGGCGATCACATTTCACATCACCCGTCGCTTGATACCTTTGTATCCATCTACGAACTGTTTTTCTCTGTAATGAAAATGATTATATTAGAAATACATAAAAAAAATTCAACTTGTAAGTAATAGTGCAATAAATCTTACCGTTATGCCCATATCTCGTGCTATTTTCTTTATGCTTTGTTCCTGTTCTCAGAGAACAACAATTTTAGCCTTGAAAAAAGTAGTTAATCGCACCATACTATCGGTTAATAAAATCGACTGTTCAAAAACTTAATAAATCGGATAATATTACGACGAAGATATTACACACAAGCGGATCGGCACGAAAACGAAACGATTTGTAAAGTAATTATACCCTCAATCACAGTTTAGTAAATAAGGCGAAGAAGTATTCTAAATTCAACCTTAACTCGCAGTTCATACAGCAGTTAAGTTTCTGAAGTAAAATGACGGTAGTGCAATAATCGGAATCAAGCACATTCTATTCAACCAAACAAGAAATCTATGCTAATTTCAACCTTATCTTTTAGTTAATTGAGGAGTTACGTGGATGTTGAAATTTAAACCTTAATATCTCGAAGATTAGGCCGTTATCAACCTTGTTCGATAAGAGGAGTAATGCTGTTAGAATTTTCGTTGAGATTGACAACTGAGCCAATAGCCTAGTGGTATAAGGCACGGTCTAAATGATCGGCTGGCGTCTGATGATGCGGGTTCGTATCCTCACCCGTACGTAAAGTGTCTTTTTGAAAGTTATTCTTGGTATATGGTTCGGTCAGAAGCCGAAAAAATACCATATTATTAAAAACATGCAAATAATATGTGATCGGTGGATCGGTGGATGCTCGGGCAGATATGGGTGCAGCGGCAGGGGAGGGAGCTGCTCGGGGCCAGAGTCACGTGACGCGCCTGCCGTCGCTCGGGCGATAATCTTTAAGTGTTGGGGTGGGTCGTTTACTATGACCCTGACTGTACATTTACACGAGATTATTGTCAACTCCTAAACAGCAAACTATATAATGTCAAAACATTATTTTCAGTCGAGTCAAAAGACAAACTTTTGTGTAATATACATACAAAGGTACTCCCGTCGGCCTTCTCACACCACCTGCCTTGTATTAGCAACAACCTTCAGCGACATTCACGCTTGTTATAAACTATTCCTACACGTGTATCACTACGGCCTACTCAATTCAATTCGGGGAAATTTAACGCGAATATTCCGTTTTTTTTAATTTATTTTGTCGATCTTTTCCAATTACTACAATACGGAATAGGTGTACATGAGAGAGTTAGTTTCACTATATCCCGCACTTAGTACAAAATAAAATTACGATAAAAACTACTTACACACAATATAACGAAATTTTCAATCCAATAGTCCTCAGTTGGATACGGCTAATGTAAGTAATTCAACGAGGAGTCAAGCAAGACGACCCGCTGTCTCCCAAACTCTTTACAGCTACGCTAAAAGAGGTTTTCCAGAAATTCAATCCGAACTGGCAGGACAGGGCTATTGTCGTCGGGGAAAGGAGATTGACCAATCTACGTTTCGCCGACGACATTGTCCTCTTTTTTTCCTCAGCAGCTGAGCTAGGCCAAATGCTCGAACAACTGAGCCACGAAAACAAAGCTGATGAAGAACAGCACTGAACGCAACCTAGAAATTCGGTGTGCAGGTTGAATATGTCCATGAGTATATTTACCTCGGCCAAATAGTATCCTTCCAGTCGAGACAGGACGAAGAAGTCGCTCGACGCACAGAAAACGCCTGGAAGAACTATTGGTCGATAAAACATCTCATGAAAGGTACTCTCCCGCTTTCACTTAAACGAAAGCTCATGGACATGTGCCTTCTTCCCACCCTCACGGAGCGCAAACATGTTCTCTTACAAAGCGTCATAAGTCCGCACTTGGAGTCTGCTAACGGGCTATAGAACGAAGTATACTAGGTGTCAAACTCACTGACCGCATTAAGAACTCTATACTACGTTCCAAAACACAAATAGCGAACGCAGGCCGCACAGCTCGCATGTCGGAGCAGTAATATGCAAAAGCCACCACTCAGTGGATCCCAAAGGGAAGGAAACGACCGCGCGGCAGAAAGAGATGGTGGGATGAGTTGGACTCCGCCTCAAAGGATTGGCCCAAAATCGTAGTAGACCGGTGAAAGTGGAAGGAGGGAAGGGAGGCCTTTGACCTGCAGTGGGACCACGCAGGCTCATAACAGCTGTATCTCTACGTTGACTTCGTGGTGGGGCTTGCGCGCTCTAAACTCTAGGTCTGTGACAGAACAGTTTACATTGTCGGATCAGGTCTAGGGTGAGGAGCCAGACCAAGAAAGATACAGGATCCCGCAGGGCAGCATGTGGCGAGCTGTTGGGCAGTAGCGATCCCACGGACCCTATCTCCCGGGAGAAGTCGTGTTCCTCACCTCTGGCTTGCCTTTATTGGCCGGCTGTATGAACACTGACGAGGGACAGAGCTCCCACTTCATTCTTGCCTTTATTGGCTGGCTTGAGTGGAGATTCGCAAAAGCAAACGTGCTCGGAGGAAGGTAGTATTTCAGTTAGATGCTGGTTTCAGGGATCTTGACCGTACTTCCGGGATTGTCCTGATAGCCGTGGAATACCTCTCCACTCCTCACAAGCACATCAGGACATGTTGCCCCCTTGTTGCTACGACACTGTGTGCTAGCGAACATTTTCGGGGGCCCATTATTGAGTGTGCAAGTCACCCCCTGTCATTTTATTTGTGAATTATATTATCATTGGTCAGGCAGGGGACATAGACCTTCCATAGTTCAAGTATAGCCACCCACACCCATAGCCCAGTATATTTTGTTTCCATGTTCTGCAATAGTCCTGCACCAACCGGGGGTTGTCCTTGGGTGCACTTGCATGATGCATACAGGGATAATCATCGGTTGGTGCCTCCTCATCATTTAAAATTGTCTAAAGGGCCTCTGCGATTTGGCCTCGGCCCCTGGTACGCCTTTCAAAGGTCCGGGACCCCAGGGACTTGAGATATGTCAATTTAAATTATAATTATGTAAGCAAATGCGTTAAAATTAAAAAATCCCGTTAGCTTGATATCAAGGCGTCGCATCGGGCGAGATCGGCTGCCGTCGGCTGACGTCACTCGTTATCCTCCTCAGCTAATGAATCGGAAAGCGACAAACATTACTGCCACTGGTTGCTCATCCACCGCCGCCCTCCACCCTCCACGCTACATCGACGCATTACTAAATCTCTTCATGGCGCTATAAACGTTTAATACCGAGTTCCGAACTGTTAATCTCATTCGGATGATCGTTGCAGCTTAATGTTGTACTCGTTTCAACTGTAGGTAGACATCGAAAAAATTATCTGGCTTGACAAGCTTTTAATTGAGTTAAAGGTCAGAACCATAAAATAGAATGTAATGGATGAAACCACTCGCCATCAATCATCGGCTGGTAAACAGCGGCTGGAGTAAACCACGTCAGAGAGAACAGGGGTTAAAGTAATTAAGCATAAAGGCAATGATCAAACCGGAATTTAATAAAAATATATATGTAAAAATATGTGTTAGGTTAAGGATAAATAGAATGAAGAGGATGAAAAATCGATTTGTGACTTCAAGTAACAGCTATGTGAACAGAACCCAGTAATGCAATGTAAACAAATATGTAAGCTGTCACGCCCTTTATGCCTGGAGGCTTTTATTTTGGGTAGTAAGTTTTTATTTACATTTTAATTTTAATTAATTATATTTTAGCTTGAGTACGTATAGTTTTTATTATATTTGTTGGTATATTGGCGTGGCTAGCTGACTAGTGGCGTGGCGTAACTAGTATTGTATACAGTTAAGTATTTTCTAACTGAACAGACAGCTGTGCTGCTGGGGAGTTTGTTGCGCCACTTCTTCTTCCCAGCGATAGCACTAGAAATTGGTGAAGGGCAGGCGTTTTTGGGGGACTGTCTTTTGAAATTTTGACGTTCAAAAAGAGCTGATTCTTAGCCTAATTTGAATAAATGACATTTGATTTTGATTTTGAAAGAAATGGAAAAGCTGCGTGTCAATGTCCCTGCCACCCTGTATATGTATATGAATGGGCCTGTGTCGCCTGAAATAAATGGCATTATTATTATTTAAAATGTCTGACATATTTCGGGGCTCGTACCTTTGGAAGGCGTACCGGGAGCAGAAGCCAACTCGCAGGCCCGTTAGACTATCTTAATTTTGTTATTTTAATTTTTCTATCAATTCAATATTAATTACTTAACATACCTAGTATTGTATACAATCAAGTATTTTCTAACTGAACTGACACCTGGGCTGACATTGATCTGCTGCAACTAACCCCCTCCCCGGTGTTCCAGAGAAAGCCTGGTGATATTCAGCGGCGGGCTGCCCTCCGACAAGGCGGGGCGGACGCACAGCATCACGGTGCTGAACGGCAAGTCCACCACGGTGCTGGAGATGGAGCACAGCGTGGTGGACTTCGTCACGCTCTGTGAAACGCCACACACAGCCGGTAAGCCTTAATTATTATTATAAACCTTTATTATCAGACCACAGAGAATCTATACAGTACTGTTAGTAAAGAAAACTTAAAAGAAATGAGTCAATCAGAAAATCATGATAAAACACATTACAATACCTCCCGAACGGGAAATATTCAAGCATGTAACACCTACACAGGTAGTCATCTAATCAGTTACCTTCCGTCACCACCCTCTACCACGAAGACTTCAGAAGGTTAATCTGTCAAGTTACAACAAGTTAAGTAAAGCTACTTTATGTAATTAGTTATGTAATTTTTCTTTATGTAATTTAATGGCGACACTATTGAATTAGGTCCAGATCTGTTCTGACACTCCCTTCCGCTCCACCCAGAGCGGGAGGGGTCATTTGATGATTTCCCATCCACAAAAAAAAAAAAAAAGGTCCAGATCTGTAAAGATAGTTGAGAGATGTAAAAATAGTACATTATGATATAAGTGCGGTAAGTTGAAAATTACAGCCGAGGCGATATTGCTAGCCCGAGCCATAGGCGAGGGCTACAAGAAAGCAGAGGCTGTAATTATCAAAGCGCACGTATGTCATACGACTTTTTATAAGATATTTGCGAGGAAATAAATAAAACTCGGACTTTCTTAAACGAATAAATCTGTAATCACATGTTAAAGCAGTTATAAAAATTTGAACAAATTGTAAATGTTTATTTATTATATTTTATCTCCCAAAAGTAATTTTATTCATAAAATTCTGACCACTTTTCTGACATAAAAACTCTTTGCTAAGATTTAAAAAAATATCGTTCGTTTAGACGGAGCATCTTGATAAACCGTGCGTTTTACCTTATTAAAAAGAAACTCGTGCGTTTTACATTACAATAACGCACAAGTACGTAATGAGATACAATACGATATTGAAATTGGTGAAATAAGAGACCCTTTACGAGCAAATGTGTTATAAAAATATATAAACCATCAAAGCATTATCGGCTAGATCCAGGACCTCGCAGGTAGAGGTAATTTCCACTGTTAAAAACTTTCCATTTTGTCCCACTCACATCTCCTTTGTATAATGATGGAGTTGTCGTCATTCGTATGTTGACGATGCTCAACGCACTCGGAGATCAGCCCTGGACTGGTCTAATTGCTGAAAAATGGGAGACGAATGTTAGAATGTTTGCGGTTCTGTGCGAAGTCAGAGTGGAAGGATTAACTTAAATTAGTATGAATGGCTAACTTGCTGTACTAAATATGTTAATAAATAAATAAGTCCTCTTCGACGCTGACCTTGTTTCCCTGTTGTTTCCAGACTACCAGGAGCCGTACGCGATAGTGGTGCTGCTGCAGAATGACCTGGTGGTGATCGACCTGCAGTCGCCCGGCTACCCGTGCTTCGAGAACCCCTACCCTATGGACATCCACGAGTCGCCTGTCACCTGCTGCTCTTACTTCGCTGACTGTCCCTCCGACCTGGTATGTGCGCAGCAAGTGTTTCAAAGAAAAATAACATTTCCTATGCTAATATGAAAAATCTTATAAGTTTCCTGCGGGACAGGCTTAGATTTCAGACAAGGCAACAAGTCTGGAAAATGTGAAGTGTTCAATTCTAAGAAAACTAAAATACAATTCCCATGCGGCGGCAGAACTAGCAAAGTACAGAACACTACGATTTTACTGCTGTGATCCATACTTATCTTATAATAATCGATTTTGGAAACAGAGGAATGATAATGTTTGCGTTGGGTATTTTATGACATGTAATTTTTTTTTTAACTGCAATGTTTCAATTTAGTGATTTTGTTTAGAATATTATTAATTATATTTACAGATTTCCAAGTGATCCCAAAGTTAAAGAAATATGGATTGAAGCGACGAGGCATGAAAATTGGTTCCCAACACAATGTCGAATTTGCTCTGTTCATTTTAATGAAGGCAGCTTTACGGAAACAAAAAAGTTTCGACGCCTGACTACAAACGCAATACCTACTATTAATGTATTGAAGGCGTTAACTAATGCTGGAGTTACGTAGCTGAAGAACTGGGAATTGACCACAAAACAGTTTTGGCACATTTGAAAAAAACTGGGTACACAAAAAAGCTCGATATTTGGGTACCTCACGAGCTCACTGAAAGAAACCTAATGAACCGTGTACTCATTTGTGATTCTTTATTACGACGTAATGAAACCGAACCATTTTTTAAGAAGCTGATAACTGGTGATGAAAAGTGGACCACGTACGACAAGAACGTGCGTGGTCAAAGTTTCATAATAGCGCCTTCTACTGGCTTTTCTTTTTGTAGATAAAATTTCTTCTAGGGTTTTTTTATTCATGTTGTAACTTTCCTACAACAAAGTACATAATAAGACTAATTAGGTTCAACCAACCAATAAGAACAAGTTATATAATGACATAATCGAAAATGACTAACATTTCAGAAAAAAAAAAAAATTTTTGATTTATCATTCCTCTGTCAATTTATAATTCCTCTGTCGTGTCGTTTTATCATTCCTCTGTCGTTTTATCATTCCTCTGCCGATGAACTCGAATAATCGATTGCAAAATCGATATTATAAAATTATTATTTTTATTCAAATAATCAACACATAACAAAATTTAAATACCTATCTACACATATTTACTTACGTAACACTCCCTCTTCCCTTTCGGGATACCTAGGCACAGCCGGAAGCAGTGTGAACAAGTAGGTACTTACGGCCACTTAACAAAATTTCATATTTCTTACTATTCTACTCTGTTAGAACCAAACTTAACTTTCTTTTACGTAACGGCTACTGGCGGACGAGGCAAAACGCGGCGGGGTCTTTGAATCGTTTTGAATCGTTTACTCGCAGACGGGGAGTTCCCATCACTAAATCGCTCAGTAGGTAGAAAAATAATGGCACACTTGGTTTCTATACAGACGATGAGACTTGCGTTATCTAGCCAATATAAGTGTGTGGGTTCTTCATATTCCGGAAATGATCAAACTTTCAACCCCATTAAGGGATGAATTTTTGAAAAAATTCGTCATTTTTGCCGAAGTGTAATGCCATCGGGCACATTATGGCTTTTAGTTTAGAGAAATATGTCGAAGCTATTTATAGGAAAATGGTGTTAATGGCCATGAAGGGAAAACAAAGTAGTTAAACATTATACATATAATAAAAAGAATCTATCCGTGTTTCCAGATCCCAGCGTTCTACTCGGTGGGGCGGCAGGGCAACAAGAAGCCGACGGGCTTCAGCGAGAAGCTGTGGCCCATCAACGGCGGCGAGTGGGAGCCCGCCTCCTGCTCCTACAACGAGATTATTCTTACTGGGTATGCTTATAGGACGTCTCTTAGTAAAGTTAGTTGGTGAGAATAGAACGTGTCATTCAATCTAAGCATTCAAAACATTAACGCTGACGTATCACAAAAATGGTCGTCGAGAAAAAGGTCGTTTGCAGTCTTGATGACTCTTGTGGTGTCGAACCATCGTATCGATGTGTTTCAAAGCTGTCATCTAGTTTGATTTCGGATTTTAATAAAATTGTAATTACATATCTTTTATAATGTTTCAGACATGCGGACGGCAGTGTTAAATTTTGGGACGCTAGTGCAGGGACCTTACAAATTTTGTACAAATTGAAATGTTCTAAAGGTTAGTAATAATAATAATATCCCTGGACATTTCACACAGCACCATTTGTCCCAAGCTAAGCAACCTAATGCTTGTGCTAGTAAAAATACGAAACATTCAACACGATATTCTAATAATATCATTGCCCTTTTGAATGATAGAGATATGATGTATACCCTGGGCCGGGGTAGGTATACATCATATCTGACATTAATAAGTTCAAGATGGACACTGTTGCACTATTCGAGAGAACTTACATTTTGGATCTCATCTTGCTCTCTCATCTTTGCCATTGTTTTTTTTTTGTCTCATTGCCCATTTTTTTTTGTGTTCTTTCTCTGTGTCATGTTAAGCACAAATAAGCGTATTTGGTTTGCTGGTCCCAGTATTCGAGCGGCGCGCGGGCGGCGCGGGCTGGCCCGAGGACAGCCCGCTGGGCGTGCAGCAGATCGCGCTGTGCGCAGAGTCGCGGCGCCTGGCGCTGGCGCTGCCGCACGGCCACGTCGTGCTGTTCAAGTTCCGCAAGAGCGACACGCACGGGGAGACGCATGTGAGGACACGGCGCTTCTCATCCCTCTCATTCTCTTGCCCTTAACCTATTTGTTTGTTTCGTTCATACTACTCTATGAACCGTAATCTCACTCAACTTCTGTCTGTTCCAAAAATATCTGATGAAAATGAAACGAACCATGTTCAGGTTACATTTTTCCGCAATTACTCATTGCAGGGAATTAGTAACACATTCCTCTGTATTTATAAGGTTTTAAATTAATATCTTATCTTTTTTTTTTCAAGTATGTTATTACATTAGAAAAAGAAATAAAAAATAGAAAATATTGTATTGTCCAGGTAATACAGTAAGCAGGTACACAGGTAAATAGCGAGCTGAGACGAGACGAGTAACTTACAATACTACCTACAGCTAGGTCACCATATATAATTTTTTCATTATAAAAGTGTCATTAAAAAATGGTCAACGAAAACTGAGGTTATAAAATGAACCTCCATAATTATCAAATGAAAAACATTTGAAAGGTGGGTGAAAAATAACAATTCCGGATTAAAGTACTAAAATAATGAAATAAAAATCACTACTGCCAATTTGTAAGTGGCACTGATCCATTTCACTTCTCGATCAGATACTTTTTTAACAAAAAGTCCTAATACCCGGTGCCACCTGGTCTATAAAATGTCAGACGGAATTATAAATGTTTGATCTCCCTCCGCAGACACAGCTATTCAATTATAAATGTTTGATCTCCCTCCGCAAACACAGCTATTCAATTATAAATGTTTGATCTCCCTCCGCAGACACAGCTATTCAATTGCTGGTAGATGTGTATCCCAAAGTAAGCAACTGTCTTATTATTGTATTCCGAAATAAACAGCATTTGGATACAAAAAGAAATATCGATTAAAACTTTGAATAAGACTATTATAGTTAATCCTACAAGTTCCTCTCTGGCTAGAGATTTAATTCTGCCTGACATTTTATAGACCACCTCATGCCAGGATTCGGTTCATACAGTGCAGGATGCTCCTTAAAAAACTTAGTTTTTCATTAGACAGTCAATCTAACACCCGTTCAATCTGTTCAACCGATGACACAAGGACTGTATAGCTGAGTGATAGCTTGAAATAATATAATACAGGAATCAAGCAAAACGTAACTAATTGGTTAGGGTGAAACGTCTTCGTCGTACTAATAATTATGGTCTCTTTGAAACGCTCACTGCAGCTTAAAACATAATCAGTGACGTTTACGCAGACGCCAAACCTACCTTAAATACTCAAAAAAACTTTCTTTTTATTCAATTATTTTTTGTCTACTGTTTCAGGTATTAGAAATTCCGATGATAACGGACACGTTAGAAGAGGAGGGCTCCCCGGAGGCGGAAGGAGGCCGCTCCATGTCGTTCAGTCGAGCGGGCGACGCGTCAGAGGGAGACAGCAGAAGAGTATGTTGGTCAATGTATTACAGTCTTGTCGGAAACGGCATTCTGGGGCAATTCAATTTCATTTGGGCACTCTTGAGCATCTTTTGAGGTGATGTTTTGGCTGCACGCATGCATAAAGCACGCGTTTTTCTACGAATTCCCAGTGAATACAGACAGCATCTTAAAAAAAAAATGGTTGTGGGTGTTGTGTTAAGTCCTCTTGTACATTCTACCGCCCTGAAATTCAGTTAACAAGGACGATCGCAGTAACAAGTTTAACAAGTCTTTTCACTGGACGTCGTAACACACCACCTTTGGTCCATATCCACAGTGCGAACAATGTTGTCACCTCCGGGAAATGTGTTAACTACAAGCCCCATGGGCTACGAGTTCCGCGCGAGGTTACTGTCCGCGACCAGCATGACGTCTCCGGTGAGTGTCAGGGTATCACCTCCGCGGGGCTCCCGCCGCAGCTGCGGGCCGAGACAATATTCGCGCAGCCATCTCGCCCAGAACTGATTGACCAGCCGCTGAGAGACGCGCCATTGCGCGTGTCTCACTTGTGTTCTTCGTTCTTTCTGCTGTGTTGTGTAAAAGTGTGTTGTGTTGAAGTAGGATGGATGGTATGGTGGATGGATTATGGCATTGATCTATTAAAAACTCGGAAGATAGGTTACTAGCCTAGAGGCTAGTAGCCTATCTTCCGAGTTTTTAGAGCTCTTGGACCTCAAATTAGGCCACGTTGTCCTAATTGATTTAGTCGCATTACGAGTAGCGTTCGCTTAACACGTGTGCGTCATTAAGACACTTTCGTGTTTTTTTTTTGTGGACATCCATGAAAATTAAAAAAAAAATTAAGAACAGTTTCCTGGAGGTGGCGTTCAACAAGTCGGAGGCCATGGGCGCCGCCGCCTGGACCGCACATCGTGATCGGGGGGGGGGGTTTGGGGGGGCTCGAATCGTTGTCGAGCCTACCATGAAGTACCTGGGATTGGTGCCAAGTTGTTGGGCGCGGCTGGGGTTCAATCAACGCTGCTTCGATGGCCCTGTATGGGGCCCCAGTCTGGGCGACTGACTTGACGGCCTGTAGCATCGCAGTTTTGCGAAAGCCGCAGAGAGCGATGGCCGTCAGAATCATCAGGGAGTATCGCACGATCTCCTATAAGGCGGCTTGTGCATTAGCCGGATCCCCGCCCTGAGACGTCGAGGTGAAAGTACTCGCGTCATTGTATCGGTGGCGCGAGGAAGCCAGGGAGAGGGAGATCTCGTCCACTCACCCGGCCCGCAGCAGGCGCACCGGGCGTCGGCGGAGGGCGGACAACGCCCTCTTCCAGCCCCCCTAAACGGGTCCAGGGGCGACGGACTCGGGGACGTCCGTTGCCCCCCACACATCAGGACCCGAGGCGGCGGCGCGTAGTGTTCCACGCGCGCCCCTCGCCGACGTCGCGGGGGGAGTTTAATACCTCACTCCCCCCCCTGACCCGAGGAGGAGGCACCACGAGGGGGTTGCGGAAGGATCGTACGTTCCCGCGACCCCCGGCGTAGGTGAGATGGAACACCGGGGTGGTTTTTAGCCAGTAAGAGTCTGAGAGTTTAGTCAACAGCATGCATGATAAGCTTCGGTGAGATATTCTGATAGTTTTGTCACAGTGTATTCCAGCTATGCCGGTTCTCTCATGGTTATTTGTGATAGATGCCTTGCTAGCAGGGCGGCTAGGAGGCGCTTGTACCCGGGCACATCGGTGCGCCGCGGGTTTCGTCTCGGTGTAGGTTTCTTGGTGTTGATAGTTAGTGTGAAGTGTGAAGCTGGGATCCTTCTATGGTCCAAGCCAGTTTGTGATGAGATTTTTCGCGTTTTCTGTAGCGAGTGTTAAGTCTATGATCATTTGTTCTCGGACTGTGATCCAAGTGGGTTCGGAGCCTCGGTTAATAATATTAAGGTTATTAGAAAATATATAGGTGGAGAGTACCTCTCCTCTGGGGCTCTCTGTGTCGCTGTCCCAGGGCGGATGATGGGCATTGGAGTCGGTGTAGATGATCAGGTTCAGACCAGTGCCCTCGCAGTGCTGCACTAGTTCGGCCATCTCTTGCTTCGGGCAGTTTGTGTCCTCGCCCGGCATGTACACCGAGGCTAGTACGACGTCTGTGAGGTCATCATAGAAAGAAAGAAAGAAAATACCATCATCGGTCCCTAGCCTGACAGCTGCCAGGTCTCTGGTACTGAATTGAGTGAGCAGTGTGGTAAGGATTTTAATTTTAATTTTATTTATTAGGGACAAAAAACAGTTACATGTTAAGTTCAACAATTATGATTAATTACACAAATAGGTAAACATATAACCCACACTACTGTCCACGGATTAATATAAGAACGAGTTAGGAACGGAAATGAATTATGTGAATATAAGTTAAGGTTGCGGTAAAAGAGAATCTATCGCTAAGGTTTTAAATTTTATACTTTTTATACTTTTATTTTTTTATTTTATATGTCTTATGTATATTATGTATGGGATGTCTTTGAGTATGTACACACAGGTTCTAGGTTTGTCTGAGTTCTCTGTGTTGAGGATTAGCTTACCTCCGATGTTACTGAGGCTGCAAATTCTGTTGTTCCTGGCCCACGGCTCCTGGATCAGTGCTATGGTTTGAGGGTTAACCTCCAGCGCCCTGCGTAAGCTAACCGTGGCAGTCTGGCTATGTTGGATGTTTGCCTGTATGGCGTTGAGTGCGGGTGACGGCGATGGAGGGCGGGAGTTAGTCGATGGTGGATCCATCGGACAATCCCTCCACCGCCTCCTCCCTGTACCGGCCGTCGTGTTGACCTCCCGGCGACGATGTCAAGAGCTACTCGCTCCAGCCGGAAGATGTGGGCGGAATTATGGCCTCGTCATCAGCCATCGCCGCACGGGCCATGACTTCTTCCAAGTGGGCAATGTCGTCCGTTTCGTCGGTCCGTGTCTCTGTCGGTGTCGTCGTAGGGTCTGTCTTGCTGGCAGAGGGCTGGGTCATAGGCCAGAAGCGCACATATATCGAACCCAGTAGGTACGATATCCGCCGCTCCCGGCTCAGGACCTTTTGCACTTCCTCCGGTGGTACACCCAGGGTCAAATAAGTCCCATAGCTGTCACCACCGACGGTAGTTGCCCTGTACAGTGACCACCTGGCAATGTCATACCACGTATTTTGACGGATCATAATACTGTGGAGCCTCTGTACGTCACCTCTGTACCGAGGGACAAAAAGCAAGGCTTTGCCACGGGTGGGCTGCCTGTCGCATTACGGTCAGTTTGAGCTCGGTGTTAGGGAGTTGTAGTAGGGGTACATTGAGGGTCAGGGAATTGTCGTCCTTGCACCACATCTGCACGGTACCCTCTGCTACCCGTGGGTATCCGCGGAAGACAGGGAGTGGTGACGATGAGTCCGCGCCCATGAGCAGGTCTTCCAGGCCTACCTAGACCGGTTCGGTTTCCTCTTTTGTCATGTCTCTGGAGGGGGGAGGGAAGCAGATTGCTACGGCGAGCCGCGCAGGTATATCCTTAGTGGCCCGCGCGTAGGTCCTCGGCTCCCCTTGGGCGGAGTGGACCCTTAGACGCTTGGCGTCCCCCTGAAGCGTGTTCGGTGAGGCCGAGTCGTCCGGGCGCTCCCACTTCGCCGGCCCTGTACCGCTCGGTCCAGGCTGCGGCTTGGAGGTGCCCGGCAGGGTGGCGGCCTTAGCACGCAAGGCTCCAGCTCGCCTGCCTGCTGCTGGTCGCGTGGTTCCACGTTGCCCCACGCGTACTTGCGGCCGTTCTCTATTTTCCGCGTCCGGCCCTTATTCGCGCTCGGTTTCCCCATCGCGTCATCCAGGCTGGTCGCGTACTACCTCCTCGGCGTCCAATCGCGCTTCTCGCTGGCTATTGCCTTCGCAAGTGTTGCGCTTTTGGTCGCCTACTTTCCTCCCCCGGCATGAGATTTTTCCGCGCTTCTTCAGCAGTCATACTCGTAGTGTGTCTATGGGCGCGTTAGCCGCTGCCTGTGTTGTGGGCGCTAAGTCAGCAGTCGGCCGCGCTAAGGAGCGCGGTAATTATTGGCAGTTAGTTTAGTTTATTCAAAAAAAAACAATTTACACTGTGTTGAATATTATACAGTTGCCCAAGAATACGTTGGGGGCTGACCGCCTTAGCGGAGTAGGATTCCAGGACGAAAAGAAAGAAGTAAAGGACGCTACCCAGGTAGTGACCTGGGTAGCGTCCTTTACTTCTTTCATTTCATTTAGTGGGGGGTCGGCTTTCTTGGAATCGAGGTTCCCCGTCCTCTGGGACCGACAGAATAATAATAATAATTACCTTATAGACATTGCAGTTCCCAACACCCATAACCTACAAAAAATAATCGCTGAAAAAATAAGCAAATACGCCGAGCTTAAAGAAGAAGTTACAATAATTTGGAGACAAGATACAGTTTATGTTGTTCCTGTCGTTCTCTCCACGACAAGTGTTATCCCCAATCATCTCCTCCGTAGTCTGAAATTAATGGATCTAGAAGAATACCTTTACATCAATCTGCAAAAAGCAGCCATCCTAAACACATGCAGAATCGTTAGGAAATTCTATTACATTTATCGTAGTTAATATTTATAAACTTACACTCTAATGCATGCTATAATTATAACGAATCTCATTTTTGTCTATCGCGATTCTATATTATTATAATATTCTCTGTAAATTGAGAGGTCTGGCTCTTGTGATACAGGACCCCCTAGTACAAGAGCCAGGGCTACCCTGATGTTTGTGTCTTGAAGTGAAAATAAATGAAATGAATGAATGAATTCATGCAGTTAGACGAAAGTACATTATCACCATAAATTTACCACACGCTGCATTTACTTGGCTTTGGCCCGTAAATGTAGCTAAAACCAGCCTGAGAGCTGAGTTTTTAAAAATAATGATATTTTATTCAGTAATACACAGTCACATTCATCCGCTCCGCTATAAAACTACAAAAAAACCCTTAAATAATACATCGCGACGCATATAATACAGACCGCTAATATAAATACTCGTGTGATATACAAATACCAAATAAAGTGCATCACCGTGAATCCAGAAAAACAGTATCTTTGTTCTGGTGAACCTTCTGTGTTCTTCGTTCAGCGAGCACGTGTTACCTACTCTCAACCCCTTGTGTCAACGAGTTCCACCCAGAGGATTCCCAAGTAAGTCCTACTCTATATATTCCCCCCACATCCTTTTTGCTGGCAAAAACTGCGTCGCGCATTAATTACATTCGGCTAAGTTATATGCCCGTAAAAAAAGGTCCTTCGAGAAATAATAATATAAGATTCTGAACATTTCTGGTCCATTCGAGTTGGATTCAAAGAATCAACTATCTTCTATACTTTTCTTATAATTTACACCGCAAAATACAAGTTCGTAACGCCGCCATCTTAAACTGTGTAACTGTCGTTCGTACATTCCCGCTAGGTACATACTCGTAGTTCATTGAGAATTTACTGTATCAACTTAATATGTTTCCTACTTCATTGAAATAGCATAGGTAAATATTATAACCGCCATATTGGAACGCGTCGTTCGTAAATTCCCGCTAGGTACATAATTCATTGAGAATTACTGTATCAACTCAATATTTATCCAATTGCATTGAAATAGCATAGGTAAATATTATAACCAGGCTAGTTATCGTGAGTTAGCACGGCTAACTTACCTTCAACTGCATTCTTTTGTTATAGGATTTCATTTTGTTAAATTTAGCTTTGAGAAAGTTAGACCCCGCTACCGTACATTTATTCGAAATGTATAAGAGAGATGAGGAAATTCCTACTTATACGGATTTCGTTGAATTTATAAAATCACAAGTTAAAATATTAGATCGCACTATTTCATCTCGAACCGCGTCAGTGGGTAACAATCGTAACGGAAATAATTCTTCTCGCAATCAGTTACGTGATAACACAATACACGCTTTTGTTGCTTGTGATAAAAATCAAACTTGTTTATACTGCAATAAAGCTGATCATTATTTAAGCTTTACATTTGTCCCACCTTTCAATCACTCTCAGCAAACTCGCGTTTGGACTTTATTAAAAACAAACGTGGATGTGTAAACTGTGTAACGCACACTGCTCCACAGTGTAAATCTATACCACGATAATATTATGTATATAAACAGTTTTGTGTGCGTGTGAGATTTATTGTCTTTGGGTGTGTGTACGGAGAGAAATGAAATGCGGCGAATTCAGAACATCACTTTATCTACTTTAACAACTTGTTATCAATATTACAATGGAGTAGTTGATTAGGTCGGGAGCGCGCTTATAGCTTACGGTGGTTACGGGCGAACTGAACTCGCCGAGCGCTGCGCATTTGAAGAATACAAAACTGATGTGTCAGCGCTCCTACAACAGTATTGTAACTCGGCCGCATCTTGGAAATAAATGCCTACAGCCGCGCGGTACGTAAACATGCGATAGGGCTGCCCGCCTCCAGCATTTTAATTAAATTTGCCTACTTTGTGTTTCTATTTAGTTTTGTGATTGTAAATATACTTTTTTTATATAAACAAATAAAATACTTTGTGAATTGAATAGGAAGTGTTAAATAAAAAAAAATGCGTGTTGTTTTTTGATTGGTAGATTTAATTAAAAAACCATGTTTATGTTTGAATAAAACATAATATGTGTATATATTTATATTTTATAACAACCGATTTGTTATAAAATATAAATATTTACAAATATTTGCGCCTCGACTGAGACGTACGAAATGCTTTATTATTAAATTTTAAAGTATAAAAAATCCGCATTCTAATACTTGTCATATTAAATATGTACTTGTACTTATTTTTTGTGAAAAAATCGCGCGGTTTTTGTTAAAAAAACAACACACCGTCCGTTCGTCACTGCGGCACAGTCGCGACTGCCTGCATGACGAGCGCATACCGAGATCGAGGCGCGTAGGTACCTATAGCTCGCGCTTCGTCCGTTTATATGAAGTTGGAATAGTGTATAGATAATATTACCGTGTCTATACCTACATACTTGTAGGGCGTGTAACAAAAGACATCATTCTTTTTACATCTAGAAAACACCACGCAGCCGTCTCGGTCGGTCTCGACTGACGCTGTCACTAGTTCCGCGAATCCGCAACAGGTGGCGCTGTGTGCATGTTCTTGCGTAGGTACCACCAGCCCGCTTACTACAGTATTGTTATCGACTGCGCAAGTCTATATTACCAGCAAATATAGCAAATACGTTTCTGTGAGATGTTTAATAGGTAACGCTTCGCAAAATAATATAATTACTTCCGCCTGTTGTAAAAAGCTACAATTAAACATTATACCGCTTTCAAACTCATTTATAGAGGATGTCGGAACCTCTTCGCGGACCATCATAGGTTACGTTGAGATTACAGTAACTGCTAAAAATAAAATTAATTCTTTTAAAATTACCGCTCTTGTTGTCGATTGTATTGTATCACGGATAACTTACCATCTCACTTTGTTGACACTTCTGCAGTGCAATATTTGTTTGATTTGCCGCTCGCTGACCCACTATGGCATGTACCTGGTGAGGTTGAATTGCTTCTAGGAATCTAGGGGCAAAATTGTTCCCGTATTTATTACTTCAAAATAAAATTATCTCACGTACCGCTCCGTCCGCTATTGAAACCGTGTTTGGTTATATACTTATGGGTGAGGTGCCCGCTAGTTTATCTAATAATAATTATAGTCCCGCTGAATTAAATACCGCTTCATATTTTTCTACCGCGCTAAATATAAATAATTCTCATTGTTTTCTGTCTTTATACGAATCTTTACATAAATTTTGTAACATCGAAGAAATACCTTCAAAATCTTTTATGAGCCCTGCTGAAGTGCTGGAGTGTGAACAGCTGTACGCTTCAACTGTGTCACGTGACTCCAGTGGTGGGTATTGTACCGCGTTACCATTATGTAAAAATCCAGATTCACTTCGAAACCCTTATGCTGTCGCTTATCGACGTCTAATCAATTTGGAAAAAACTAAGCTTCTGCACACAACTGCTGAGTGGCCTATCACTCCTTTTGTTTCTTCATGCAACGAACAATTGCCTGAATTTAATAATAAATCTCTAACATTGGTATCTACCGCAACTCTTCACCATATCGGCAAACGAAGCATTTCCCGCAGAACCAGAGTCCTTAATCGTCTGCTTGTGCTCTGAAATATGTTCCATCAGGTCGCGCTTTTCCTGAAGGGCATCAACCGCGTTATATGTACCTATACTAATTACCCATGTTTGCAAATGAATAAATGATTTGATTTACGCGTGAATGGCTTTCTGCTTGAGCGACTGGTATAGGACTGCCATTTGTGAGGTTTCAGATCCTACTTTACGGCACAGGGTAGAAATTTTCATTTTCTGCTCCGAGTTGAGTTTGCTATCCGGCAATAGCGCAAATTCATTTAAGTGTTGTTCAATTTCTGACATCCATTTTTTAATCTCGGGCGTTGAAACAACATCAGCCGTGACCGACTCAAGGGCTGGCTTCCGCGACGTCGTCTTCTACGGCGAGGAGTTTAAAGTAGGTGATTATTAAATATTGCTAACGAGCACGTCTGTACACTGCGAATGACCACGACGCAATCAATTGCATATGAATTTAGGGATAGGAGGGAGGGTGTTTGGTGTGGGTTAGTTGGGGGTCACCCTATTTCTGGTATTTGGCCTCAGGGTTTTGCGGATTCATAGGATTTATGGATAGGGAACGGTTGTGTTTGGTTAGGTCATTAGGTACATGGGTAACGAATTCACCTTGTATTGGTTACCCTAAACCTGGGACTTGGTGTTCGGGCACTTCTCTTGTCCGGGATCTCTTTCGAGATGCTCCGGGTGCGGGATCGGCTGCAGGCAGCCGGTCTCGCAGCCGGAGTTGGGCTATCCGCAACCTGCCCATCCGCTCGGTTGCAAGAGAAGAAGTGCCCGGCAGTCTGGGTCGCTCCACCACGGATGTACCTACGTATACATTTGTGTTGGTACGAGCTAGATTGCCCCGAGCGGCCACCCTGTAAGCGTACTTCGCCTTGACCTTATCCGTGCCGGTTCAGCCGGCCCGCACACTTGCTAACACCCCCGCTGTATATCTGTAACCCGAGTGAACCATGGGACTGTAATCATCCACAATATTCGGCCTCTAGTAAAGCTCTACAAGTCTACAATAACACACATCTACTAACATTGTCACAATCTACTATTGTGAGTTGAGCGGCCAACTGGTGTAGTGTCTCCAGTCTGGACTTAGATTCTTGCGAACATGAACTTATTTCTTCCTTATCTTGAAAAACTTATCTGTGTACTTTAATTGATTTTTTTTTTGCAGTCGGGCGTGTGGTCGGGTGGCGGTGCGGGCACGGGCGGTGCGATGCGCGTGCGTGGTGCGGTGGGCTCGGGAGGCGCGCGCCGGGCGGCCGGCTTCCAACCCACGCTGGTGGCGCTGCAGAACGGCGCGCCGCATGCCGTGGCCACGCTCACCATCAACTCCTCGTACGGCCTGTACGTACCACTGACTGCTCTGTTCCATCACCTATAGGGCGGCCGCTTCCAGCCCATGCTGGTGGCGCTGCAGAACGGTGCGCCGCACGCCGTGGCCACGCTCACCATCAACTCCTCGTACGGCCTGTCCGTACCACCGACTGCTCTGTTCCATCACCTATAGGGCGGCCGCTTTCAGCCCATGCTGGTGGCGCTGCAGAACGGCGCGCCGCACGGGTGGCCACGCTCTCCATCAACTCCTCGTACGGCCTGTACGTACCGCCGACTGCTCTGTTCCATCACCTACAGGGCGGCCGCTTCCAGCCCACGCCGCGCTGGTGGCGCTGCAGCACGGCCAGCTGCTTAATGGCCCCAGTATAATTCCTTGCAGTATGCCCATAGTCCAATATGCAAATCACCTGATATTTACTTAAAAACATTACGCTATCGTTTCTTATGTTTAAAATGGTTTTTTTTTATGTTTCTATGAAACAAATGACTTTCTGTGATTGTCTTCGATAGTAAAATAATACTAGCTTACTATGTCAAAGGCTTTATCAAACTCAAGAAAAACAGATAGATAAAATGTATCAGATTTTCAGACGTGTGTATATAAAAATGTATCAGATTTTCAGACGTGTCTATATAAAAATGTATCAGATTTTCAGACGTGTGTGTAAAGCAACGCAGACAACAAAATTACCCATGGTAAGCAAAAGTTGCGCAACACTGTTTTAGTTACATTTTTTATAGCTGTGGGAAATTTGTTTTCAGCAACATTTAAAATGTTGCAGTGTTGCTGACTACATAATACATTTTCATATTCATGATAGAGAAATATTGGTGATTTTCTTTTGTTTCCTATGAATACGGGTCTCGAGCCCGCCATGATGAAGAGGAAAATAAATAAATCACGCAAACGTGTCACATTGACGATGTTCCACCCTTGGGTGACACGTTTGCGTGATTTATTTATTTTCCTCTTACAACTATCTTTACAGATCTTAGGCTTAATTCGATAGAGTGGCTATCAAATATTATTAATATACTAGCTGACCCGGCAAACGTTGTTTTGCCATGTAAATTATTTTTGCCCGGCGCTACTTCGTTCACGTGGTGTCCTACCCCCTACCCTACCCTACGCCTACCCAACTCCTACAGTACTCCTACCCTACTCCTACACTACTCCTACCTCCTACCCTACTCCTACCTTATTCCTACACTACTCCTACCCTACTCCTATCCTACTCCTACCCTACTCCTACCCTACTCCTACCCTACTCCTACCCTACTCCTACACTATCTACTCCTACCCTACTCCTACCCTATTCCTACCGTACTCCTACCCTACTCGTCCTCGTACTTCAAGGAATATTCTAAAAAAGAATTAGCGAAATCGGTTCATCTGTTCTCAAGATTTGCGCTTAGCAACACATTCAGCGATTCATTTTTATATTATAGATACATAAACTCACGGCTTTTTTCCCATGGGATTGGCAGAAACTACAGAACTATACTTTTGTGAGTGTTATGAGTAAGGTCAGGGATAAATGATACGCGAAACGGTTTTATTCTGAAATTGTTAATTTATTTAATAATGGTAAAATACAACTTTGATTGCTTACTATAGTATGCGACTGGCGAGCACAGCGCTCCAGTTCCTTTATTATATCAAAAATGCGATTCAGCAATCGCGTCGCTAAGGCTGCTACATCACCCCCCCCCCCCCCTCTCCCTATTCTCCAAATTTTTTACATAAATTACAAGAAAAAAAAATATTTGAAATTCACTATGTTCACAAATGGTTTGTACAAACTATACTACCTAATAATATTAGGATGTATTATCGATCCATATTATACAATATTAAAGTCGCTTTTCGTGTCTGTCTGTGTGACCGCATTAGGTAATCGTCTAAACAACGCAACGAATTTTAATGCGGGTCCCTCCATCATTTAGAGAAGTTATTCCGGAAGGTCTATGTGTATCTATGTGTATCAACCTCGATGTTTGGACAGTAAACTGCACCCGGGCAGGTCGCTCGTTACGTTATTTATGTGTGTGCCTGCCGTGCCCGCAGCATGGCGTGGGGCGGCGAGCGCGGCGTGGTGGTGGTGGACATGGCGCGGCGCGCGCTGGTGTGTGCGCACGCGCCGGCCGCGCTGTACCACGCGCCGCCCGCCGCGCGCCAGACCGACCGCCAGCGCTCGCCCAGCCTCGACCAGGTAAGCAATCTCAACCACTCTGCATAGCCTGTTCCCAACTATGTCGGGCGAAGCTTCCGGTCTAACCGGAGGCGGCTGAACACCAGTCATTTACATGGAGCGACTGCCTATCTGAGCTCTACGACCCAGATACTGGATAATACGATACCGCGCGGTAAGACTGGTTGTCAGACTTTCGGGCTTCTGACTACCCCTAGCGACCGTCAAAGATCTACGAACGAAAGCCTCTGCTTTCCGAGGCGCCGCCGCCGGGCTCTCGTGCTGCGGGCTACGTAAGAGACCCACGAGCCGACCGCGACAAGCTCAACCTGCCACCGACCCGTGCGGCTGTTACATTCAGACACGCGCCCCTCGAGTAAGCACAACCATCAAGTTAAAGTGAACTAACCATCGTTTATTTCTACATTCAAATTACAATATGGAGATAGCGTTTGCTCCCAAACTAGGCACTACCTGTTTCTGAGGCACCATTATATGAAACATTTTGGTATTGTTATGAATAAAAGTTGAAAATGGCGACAGTTAGACTAGTTAACCTCTTCTAGACTGCAAAACTAAAAATATTTACTACTAAAATAATTAGGGTACGAAAACTAAAATAAATTCGTATAGATAAAATTTTAATATAAAAGCCAGGGAAGTATACTTTATGACCAGACTGGTTCAAAAATGACTAAGAGACTATTCTAGTAGCCTTATTTATTAAATTATAATCAACTGAGCGGGGTCTCCAGGTTGACACTGACAACGTTGACGCTGACAAGGTTGATGCTACGGCTACTTGACTACTTACGTCCGTATATGACGCCCGCTTATGAAAGAACTCGTTCACATTTACTATTCAAAAGTTAGTCCTATCAAAAATAATTCAGAATTCTCTTATAATTAATAAGTCCTCGTAAATGAACATTTATTATATGCGTGCTTTATCTATGAATAAAAGTAGTCAAGTAATTGTAAAATGTAGCTAAATATTTCTACGTAGGTTAGGTATATTTTGCAAACGAAGTATTATGATAGCGATCTAATCTTTGAAATAAAGCGGCCAGTAACGGGCATTCGAAAACATATTAGAAGAAGCACGACGCGAACAGTCGGCGAAACTAATCGGTGATGTTACGAGATGGTGGTGTTTACGAGAACTGAACTCGACGTCACGCTCACAGTTAGAGCACGAAGGAGACAGCGCAGCAGTAACGGTTTATTTCACATTACATTTAATTTGCTTTTTTATTTACTTACATATGATTTGCTCTGGCGAGCGCTCGCCACACCCCTCTACTTTTATTATTTCTTATAATTTTGTAATTTGTTTTGAACTAATTTAGCAGTAGCGCCATCCCGGCTTGTCCCAGTAGCAACATGGCATGGCATCGTCAGACATTCTTTACACTCGGCCTGTCTTTCTCTCCTATCGCATACATATTTAAATAGAATATTTTATATGTCAAGTTTACAGATTCTCCGCGTCACACTCCTCTAGGAGAGTGCGGTCGTACCTCACTGTATACGCTAGTACTGTACTGTCGTCGGACGTAGCTCGTTCCGCCCTCACTGTCGCACCGAGTAGCGCTCCGTCGTCACAGCTCACGGCATCCCATACCCGCACGGCTCACTGTCGTCGTGCGCGACTTTACTTCACATTTATATTTTTTCCCATCCCTCGACTGTAAGCTGGACGAGAGCGCCACGCGACCGTCCCCCGCCGCCAGCCCCAACGACCTGTCCCTGGACGAGCCGCCGCCCGGACCGCCGTCCGGACAGGCCGGACAGCCCGGACAACCGGCACAGCCCGCGCAGCCGGCACAGCCCGCGCCGGCCGGACCCTCGCCCGCGCCAGACGATAAGGCTAAACTCGACACCCGAAGGAAGTCGACCTCCTGGAAAAATTTTAATCTGAAACGTCAGCTCTCTAAAGTGGATCTCAAGTTCAAGGCGGCATTCGCGACACCCACTGAGAACAGTCAGGAAGAGGTGATCGCAGAGAAAAGCAACTCACAGTTTTACTGCGAGGCACCCGAGCGGCCGGACGGCCCGGCGCCGCCCTCGCCCGGATCGGTGACCGGGCCGGTGACCGGGCCGGTGACCGGGCCGGTGACAGGGCCGGTGACCGGGCCGTTGCCGTCGCCCGGTGCGGAGTCGCCGTCCAGCGAGGAGACCAAGCCGTCGGACGTGGAGGAGGAGGGCTCGTCGCCGCTGCGCGTGTGCTCGGACGTGTTCGAGCGCATGCACCGCGAGCTGCAGGACAAGCGCGGCACCGACGTGTACGAGCGCATGCACCGCGAGCTGCAGGAGCGCTGGCAGGCGCAGGCGGGCCCGGCGCGGCCCGACGCGCTGCCGCTGTGGGAGGGCGAGGCCCCGGCGCGGCCGGCGCGGCGTGCGGAGCGGGAGGCCCGCCTGCTGTCCGTGCCCAACATCAAGTACAAGGAGCGGCGCGCGCCGGCCGCGCCCGGCTCGCTGGGCGGGCTCATGCGGCGCTTCAGTAAGTATCGCGTCACCCCGCTCACCTCACGCATCAGTACATCAGAACATCGCTAGCCGGTCTCCGTCTCCGTCGTAGCACCTAGACGTTCCTCGCTGTTCCTAGAGTAGTTAGGTCCTCGACATGAATGCTAATGGTTTGCGATTTTTGATCTAACACACTGGTACCGTAGCCCCCTTTTCGTTCGGGACATAGATTTTTTGACTAGCTAGAGGTGATGGTAGTTAGATGTACTGAAACGTTTTCAACTAATTTGTAACATAATATTATTATTTCTGAGAACTAACGGTCGCTAACGATTCGGCTGTAGACTTGAAACGGTAAGAGATTGCGAATTACGACTTTAACACGCTTTGTGCTTCTTGTGATATTTGGCTTTTTATTTGATTTGGTTTATAAACTATGTATAATGTATATGATAAGTAAATGTATGTAAGACGCGTTATGTATGTATACAGCGTATACCACATGTACAAAGGTCGCACGTGTTCTGTGCTGCTCGTCACTCGTGTAGTGTCACATAAGTACGTACTTGTAAGTCAGCACGCTACTGGTGATTGATGTGTATATTTCTTTTATTTCCAAGGAAAAGGACTCGTCCGACGAAGACTCTAACTGCCTAAAATATCTATTCGCTGACTTTCTCGGTAATTAAACAATAATTAATACAATAGTTTAAATGATTGCATCAAACCGTAGGTGATCTCTGTGTTGTCGATGTCCTGAGATGGTGTAAAGTGCTAATGGTACGAGCTGAGTAGTCGGTATAGATGGCACCACTCTCGCTTGTAGCTTCACATCAGTTAGCCGTCATCCGGACGTGTCCTGTATGCGCTCGCTCACGGCCCGACTTTCCCCAGGGGAGTTAGTAGCGCGCCTGTGCCCACCCGACCCTCGCCCGGCGCAGGCGCACGAGCTGCGCGTCGCGCCGCGGATTGGTATGACAGTCACGCCACAGCCACACGACTAATAACGGCCGCACGGGCCTCGCCGCGTCACTAACAACGACTAATACTACTTTACCTGGCACAGAGATCACGGGTGTGCTAACATCTGTCGCGCCGTCATAACAGAGAGGGTCTTCCATGTCCATGTTCTGTAACGGTGGAGGCAGCCGACCTGTAACTATCGAGCCCTGCAGCGTCAATCACACAATCTGTGTCTACGATCGACACTCTCATTTCAATAGTGGTTTCTTGAGTAATACAGAAGTCGGAGTGCACGGGTTGTGTGATTGATGCGGCCGGGCCGGCTCGGTGGTGGAGGGGCAGGGGAGGGCGCTCGCTAGGAGGTGTGTGTGTTGTAGATGAACGGGCCGGGCGGCGGGGCCGGTGGGGGTGGCGGGGCCGGCGGGGGCGGCGGGGCCGGGGCCGGCGGGGGCGGCGGGGCCGGGCCGGGCGCCAGCGCGGCGGCGGTGCGCGTGCGCCGCTCGCGCTCGCAAGGTACCCGCAAACTGCACAAGTGCCTGTCCACGGCGTCCGACGTGTACGCCGCGCCCCCCGCCCCGCAGCACTCGCTGCTGACGACGCGGCAGTATTGCAGTTTTGGTAGTACAGTCACCTTGTACCGAGTCCACTCGGCTAAGTCTCCTTCCGTTCTGAGGCAGTCGCAGTTTCTTCCGTTTTGTTTTTATGTTTTGTTCGTTATGGTTTCTATTCTCGCCGCGGACGAGCGCTCGCTTGAGCCGGCGCGGCGCGGCGGCGCGACGCATCGTGCGAAGCATCTTGAGCTTGACTGGATACGATCTTGCATTTTGGCAGATACTTATCGCTCAGCACCAACTGTAATAACTGAAGCTATGCTTTTTCTGTCTGTATCTAAAGTGTTAATGAACGCTCTCCTGGTACTACTGGTACTGGTCGCCGCGTCAAGCGCGCTCAGAGGTCTGTTACTACTCTCACTGGTTATCTCTTCGTTATATTTTGTTTTTAACTTTTATTTTTTGTTCTTCACTCTCACTGAAATACTTCTTTCCATAACTGAATATCAAACATGTTGACTTGCTGTAAGTTTGAAGGTAGTTCCTATCAATTACTTAGTTAGTACCTCACTACATATGTTAGTACCTCACTACATATGTTAGTACCTCACTACATATGTTAGTACCTCACTACATATGAGCGCACTGGTGGAAGTGATTTGAATTTTAAATGTAAACGTTTGGCTTACCTTCAAGCTCACATCAGGTTTGTTTAGAATGTTGGCCTTACAATGCCATCCTTACATACATCAAAATATTTACAGGGTCATTTGTAATCCAACGAATTCCTTCCAGGACGTGATAGTCCCTTCGCAACATGCAGCACAAGCACCCTACATAGCATAGGAAAAATATAGCAAGCATTATCGACTGTCTCGTGGAGTCACGGGCAGCTCTAAATATTTTTTTCTACATGTACTAATGTTTTCAATGTGTTCACTCTTTAAATGAAGGTCTTTTCTCTGTAATATTTCCGCTTAATGTCATAGTATTTTATAATTATATAAATGGTGTCCAAGTTCATGTACGTATATTAAAATTTTATTTATGTTTCAAATAATAAAGACGTTATTTCAAGTTAAACAAATATCAACTTTATTTTAATGGTAATTAAGTTGGTTTCAGAGTGACTAGCTATAGCTATTGAAAAAGTTATAAAAATGTTTGAAGTTGTAGCGTAAACTGAACTTTGAACTTTGTTGTGTAGAAATTAAAGTTATTTTTCCATAAACTCATATTTGTTTAAATTTTTGGCGAATATCGGTAATTATCTTCTTGTTGCACCAATTTGTTGTTTTAATTTGAGAGTTTAGAGAAAAAAGTTTGATTTTTAATGACGAACTTTGGGAAATTTTCAGAAATATATTAATTAATAGATTTTCGCCTAGGCTATATGGGGTGCTTAAATGTTGTAAAGGGGTCACACTGTCACTCCCTGGAAGGAATCCGTTGAATAACAAGTCACCCTGTATGGTTGTAACTTAATCATAATACTTTGAGTTGGCAATGTTAACTGGACATAAGTGGCTGAACACCAAGCCGCAGTCACGGTAAGATAATATTACCGTGCCGCAGTCTCGTAGAGATCGAACTCGTAACGTTTAGTTCGGCCCCTCGTTATTTCCCGATGCGCATGTGTTGTGTTGAACTGTTGAGTTACTTCCATATTTATTTATTTGAAAACTTTCCAATTTCAGATCGGAATCATTTAATAGGTAACCATTGGAATATTCCTCACCTATTTTAAGTTATAATTTGGTTTCTCTAGTTGTTATATCCGAGTAGTTTTATCCTTCGTTGTCATTCCGAGTCCGAGCTAGAATGAGTTCCTCATGTTTGATGGTGTTCCATGTATGTCCATGTCGGCTTGAGCCGCCCTCTGCTGTACAGATGTAACGTGCGGCGCGTGCTGCGCTCGCGTGCTGCCGCGTGCGGCGCGCACTGCACGCGAGCGCTGCACGCGCCGCTCCTGTGACCGTGCTTGTAACATTTGTGGTTTTGTTTGTCGGTACAGAACCAACTGTTCCGCAGACTCTCGCATCTATGGAGTACTTACACATTATGCAACCCAATGGTATCCAATACAACATTTGCATCGTTTCGTTTTGTTCTTAAGTTATTTGGTATGGTGTTCGTTTATTTCCGCTTGTGTGCGTCGGCGCACGTAGCTGTTCTCTAGTGCGACGTGGCTGTGACTGTCTTGTAATGTACACACACACACTATTGGTCTGCGCACTCTTGTACCGAACCTCTTCCGACTGGCATGACTCATAGTTGTACAACTAAAAGGTGACTTACTACTCAAAACTATTTTATAATCTCTCACTATTATTGTTACGATGAACGAGACCTACTATACTATATATATATGTTATATGTGCATAAATACGCGAGGCTTTCCATATTGTATGAGACACACGATCTATATTATCATTTGTTCTTTCCTGTATTTAGTTTCCGGTCGATACTTTATCCTCACAGCGATCACGTTATGTCTTTATTTGCCTTCGTCTGCAGCGGTCTGGCAGAGCGCCGCTCGGTTCCTCCGCGGACCGAGTCCTGACGCGACTCTGCCTTACTGTACTTTATCTACTTCTAATGCTGTTGAGTACATGAATGTTATTTCTTTTTCTAGCCCGACCACAAAGCAAAAAGTTTATATGGCTCGTTTTTGGCTGCCTCTATATTCGGCTGTCATTATGTCTATGTATGCTTACGGTATTATCTTACTAACAGTGCAGTAGCTGCATGCGCACGCCCCGCCCGCGCACCTAGTGCCGCTAGCTGTGTTGCGTGTCCGTCCGCGCGCTGCGCTGGACTAGTGCCTGCCACCTGGTCTCATCCCCATTCCATCTCCATCACACCTTTGTGTTGCTTTTTGTACATCTTCTGTTCCGTAGCGTTCGGCTCGCTTCTCATCTGCTATGTTCATCGTTAGAGCTGTTTATCGATGTGCTCGTTAAGTTAAGATAACTCGACGATGACTGGCATCGAATGGGGTGACCGGTGTTTTGACCGCCGCCTCACTTGCGCCGTATTCTGCCTTGTATTAACCATTTCATGTCCCGGGTCAAAACACTTACCATCGAGCGACTAGCAACAATATCTAACATAACTCTACATTAACAAGACGTTGTGCAAATAAGCTGAGATTGGACGGGCATGCAATCGCCTCACGGTTCTTCTGACGCATGATTATTATTCCTTCTCTTTAACTTGTACTTACATCTAATGCACTGGTGTATGGCACTTGACTGATGATGTCAGCTAATTTCACAACCGCACTAATTACACCGAGCCCGTGAGCTAAGCTCGCTTTAGTCTGCAACCTTACCTACTGTAGACGAGTGCACTAGTGCACACGCGGCGGTGGTGAAGGACACAACATGCTCGATAGTCTTCTTTTGAATCTTCTGATCCTTTAGAGAGAAATAAGACAAGCTGAGCGGAGCACACATGCAAACAGATACGCTGTGTGTATATACTTCCCTAAATTATAGCTAAACCTCAAACATTGTGAAACATTTGAAAAAATAACACGATGGCTTAAAAATAAAAAAAAACGGAAATTCGAAAAAAAAAAACACGTTTATCTTAGCCACACAATATCTCGTGTTATAAAGCCATACAAAAAGAGCTTGCACCGCTCACAGGTTGTCTTATCTACTCCCACCCACGTTAGTTAGCCTAGTACTCTAGCCTCGTAGTAGTTGTGCCCTCACCGCCGCCGGCGCCGGCGCGGCGCAGTGCGCGGGCGCCGGCGGTGGCAGTAACCGAGTGTGTGTATGTTGCCAACCGGCCGGTCAGACAAGCTGGACAGCTCGTTCTCGCGGTCGCGCTCCAGCTCCATGTCCAGCCTGGAGAACATCTCGCAGGAGGGCATCCAGTGCCTCGCCTTTGCTGACAGCTACACCAAAAAGTCTGGTGAGTTTATACATTTTTTCTTAAAGCTAAAGTAAAGTAAAGTTTTTACATCCCAGGCCGATTTCGGCATAATGAATAGAAGGAAAGCGTATTGCCATCAATTGCGCACACATCAACTGCGCAGGCGCACACATCCAGATTCCGGGCTGTTACTGGGAAATTTTCAAACGAAAATGCCTACAACACTGACTGAGGATCGACATTTTTGGCAAAATAGGTTAATAAATGTTTCGACTCTATTTATGTCGGACGAGTGGATCGGACGTCACTTTATATGTTTTGATTTTGGCAGACCCAACGGCACTGATGCCGACGCTATGGATCGGCACGACGCTAGGCTCGGTGCTCACCATGATGATCAGCCTGCCGGAGGCGGAGCACAGGCACACGCAGCCTGTCGTGGTTGCCACCAGCGGTACGTATGCGTGTTACAATAGCACGAGTTTGCTGTTTACGGGTTTTCTTTATTGTACAGTCACCAAAGTAATAAGTAATTCGTATATCGTATCGTATAGTTGAAGTTTAGTATGAAACCGATAGATTGTTTTCGAATGAAATTTAATTTGATAAATGAACTGTTTGTTTTCTATTAATTTAATTAAATTTTATTCGAAAACTAGTAGTTTTTCCCGCGACTTCGT
The DNA here is from genome assembly GCA_949629185.1 of Apamea crenata. NCBI lineage: Eukaryota > Metazoa > Arthropoda > Insecta > Lepidoptera > Noctuidae > Apamea > Apamea crenata. Next base: position 456,475 of record OX451365.1, on the reverse strand, counting down.
CCGCGTGAAGCAACTTTCTTACATTTTTTTTCCGTAAGAACCATGCTCGTACTTCAAGGAATATTCTAAAAAAATAATAAGCGAAATCGGTTCAGCTGTTCCCGAGATTTACGCTTAGTAACACATTCAGCGATTCATTTTTATATTATAGAAGATATCTATTGGTTTCTTACAAAACTTCAACTATATCCGACGACCCTGGTTACTTATCCAGTGCCGGATTAAGCCTGCGCGGGGCCTGTAGCAAATGTTAGCAGGGCCCCTTGGTGTGCTTTAGGTTATGAAGTTTATGGTATTAAATTATACGAAACTGTTACAAAAAAACTTTTCTGGATGTAATTTGGGAAAAATTTACTTTTCATATCGACTTCTTTGAGCAAATCGTATTCAATATTCATCAAAGTGAGGTGATTAAGACGTTCTTGGCTCATCGCGTTCCTTAACTCATTTTTAACACGTTTTAATGTTGAGAAAGAATCGCGATCATGAGAGACAAATAAATGCACAAGGCCATTTCTACGTTTGGGAAACAAGATTCTAAAAAAATATTTAACAAAAGCTTGTAAAATTGCAGAGCTTCGTGCTTCTTGCTATCAATAACGCTAGCCACATCAGATTTCAGCAATGCAGCGAACTACACTAATACGTCGCCTAGGCTGTCCCCCAAGTCATCTGCGTAAACACTGACGATAATTGAAGATTTTTCAAAATCTCTACTGTTGGAATGGTTGGAAGCCATCGGAATATTCCAAAAACGCCAGTAATTTTATGATATCAATTAATCAATCAATTCATTAATTAGTCAGACAAATAAAATATCCATATAGTAAATACACAATTTCGACGTAACATAAAAATATTAGATAACATAATCAGAATACACTGACAATTCATTTCAATATCTGAAAATGTGGATCACATTGCTTGAATGTACCCACTCATAAAGGGCGCATCCAGTGTTAAGGTTAACTGCAGCGAAGCATTAGGTCGCTTGTAAACGTTCTAGCATTCCGTTCTACACAATTGTCACTATTCCCTTTTCCAATACACTCATCTTTAAAACTAGTCCGTAAGCGTAAGCGTTTTAAGCTTGATCCACGTTATTGGAAATGTCTTCCAAAATTTTCTTGATAGTAGTAATACAAGTGCCTTCATAGCATTAGCTCGGGCTGACCACCCAGTAATAATAATAATAATATAACTTTATTGATACTAAATACCTTTGTTAAATAAGTAGTAAATATAGGTTACAAAAACAATTTGCTGTAAAAAGGTGTCTGGAATGGTGGAAACCCCTGCCTCCTAAACTAGGGGAAACCTGTGCCTTAGGAGACAGTGTTCTACTGTTACTTCGTGCACAAATAGTCCTTTTCATCGCACCTTATTCAAAAATACATGAACGGTGTAATAAGAGAAATAATATTAATTACCATAATACAAAACAAAAATAAAAAATAAGAGGGAACAAAAGAAAATTTAAATGAGGAATATGAATATGTAGTTTGTTACAATGACTGCGTGTGTAAGTATGCGTGAGAGTGAGAGTCAGTGCGCGTGTTTATGTGTGTGTGTGTGTATGTGTTGTGTGTGTTTGTTAAATAACTACTAACATTCACAATTAGGTTTGAGTGGGATGATTAATTTAGCAAGACAAATATAATTTGGTTTAAGCATGGTTGAGTACAAGCGTAGTGGAGTGTGATTGTACATTTAATTGCGAGACTAGCAGGGAAAGATGAGTAACTCTTCTGTTTTAGAATAGTCCAAGTCGTACAGCCAATTTTTTAATTTGGTTTTTGCTTCATATCTATTTAACTTATTTATTTGAACTTTTTTGCTGATATTTCTATACATAAGGGAACTTACAACATACAGTTGTCGACTAGCGAAGGACGTTTTGTGGGGTATTGATGGGCATGATGTGATTAGTGATCGCTTGTTAGGATCCGGAGGGGGGAGTTGGCTGTGTTTCCAGAGCGTGGCTCGAAGCACAAAGAGCTGTCGTACTTTGAGTAAGTACTTTACAGTCCGCATATAATTGGGTTGTGGGGAACCTAAACGGTCTGCCAAGCATCACCTTAAGAACAGCCCTCTGTGCCCGCTCCAAACCCAGCAGTTTAGTTTTGCCAGTGCCACCCCACACCGGGATGCAGTAACCAATAACGGACTCGCAAAGCGCAAGGTACACCATCATCAGTGTTTTTGAATCCGCACAATGTCTTAGCGACTTAAAAATGTAGATTAGCTTCCTAACTTTCGAAACCAAATTATCGACATGGGTGAACCACTTCAGCCCGTCATCGATCGCTACACCCAGGTATCTGGTGTGACTGGCACGAGATAGTGTTGTGCAAGAGCATGAAGGGGAATCATCACATGAATGTGCAGTTATGGTAAATTCCGGTGGGGCTTTGGTTCTGTGACTAACACAGAATGGTATGAAGTTGGTTTTGGATACGTTTAGGGAAAGTAGATTATGCTGCAGCCAGTTCATAACCACCTGTAACGACTGTTGAGAATGATATTTCACATCAGCCCATGTATCACCATAAACTACGATTGCCGTGTCGTCAGCATAGGTGAAGATATTGGAGTTGAACAGTGGCAGTGTGCAAAGGTCATTTATATAAACTAGGAACAATGTAGGACCGAGTACACTGCCTTGCGGCACTCCATATGAGACAATTTCTACACCCACTGACGCATGTGTCAATCTTGACACTGAGTCTTCTATGTTGGAGATAACTTTTAAACAAATCGAGCGTTTTACCACGAATACCTATGATTTCCATTTTTGAGAGAAGAGTAGGAACAGAGACTGTGTCAAAGGCTTTTGTTAAGTCCAGGAATATGGCAAGGCAACTTTTATGGTCGTCTAACTTTCTCGTGACAAGTTCTGTAAGATCGGTAATTGCATCTTCTGTAGAGACCCCTTTTTTAAAGCCATACTGGTTGGGCGCTATAATTTTATTTTTCTCTAAGAAGTTCAGTAGACGACCATTTATCAACCTCTCCATAACCTTAGAAATGGCTGAAAGAACAGAAATCGGTCTATAGTTGTTCGCACAGTCCCTGTTCCTGCTCTTATAGATCGGATGGATCAGGGCCTTTTTGAATGGTTCGGGGAAAATTCCATTTGCTATGGATATGTTGATTACATGTGTTATTAATGGTACAAGAGATTTTCTACATAATTTTAGAAGAGTAGGGGATATACCGTCCCAACCAGTGGCGCTATCATTTCTTAAGTTCATAATGGTGGACTCGACCTCAGCGTCATCAACAGCAGTGTCCGACAACATTTTCAAAATAGGAATTTTTTACGTGCTTTCTTTAAGTACGTTCGTATTGGCGCGCCACCACTCGGGCTGCGCGGGTGTGCGTGTAGATTGAGTGCTCCTTTTTAAAAGTTAACTATGTTTTTTACGAAATCAAGAAAGAATTTAGGAAATAATTGTGAGAACTTCATGGTGAAGATAAACAAATTGTGAAACCTAAAGTCAAAGTTTTTTTATTTGTAAGACATAGGTGGTGTAAAACAGCTGGTGTTGTTATTAAAATATATGTATAGGTACACTATGTTTTGCCGATGACGGCGTACAAATATGAATAAGTTATAATCAATTTAAAATTAATTCAGCAAAAATAATAATTGAAAAATGTCAACAGTAAAAAATAATTAAATAATCGAAAAATGTATGTTAAAATGAATGCTTCAGTCAGATAATTATTGTAGAGATATGTCATATGATATGTAATCATTTGAATTTCAAATCTAACTTAATCAATAATGTCAGGTAATCAGTTATTAATGTCATATTCTTGAAAATCAAATTCACCGGATAAATAATGGTCATGCATTAATACAAAATAAGGGTATAGCAAATTAATAAATTGAAATAATATTGAGCATAGCTTCTGCCCGCGGCTTCGCCCGCGTGGATGTCGGAAATTATCCCACGGGAACGTGCTACCAGGATACAAAGTATGTGCTTCCCAAGGATGCCATCTATCTCTTTGCCAAATCAGAGTTCAGTGGTTTATGCGTGAAAATGTTACATATAGTTTCAAGTACAAATCCGCCCTAAAAAACCGAATTACCCCTTTTTGCCCCGTCAGGGGTAAATTTTCGACAACTTTACATACTTATTATTAATTATTTTCTGTCAAAAGTATCAATACTGAGTTTCGAGTTAATCGGACCGCGCATTCAATTTCTTCCACACAAACTTCAACACCCCTATATCCCCCTTTGAGGGGTAGTTTTGAAAAACTTATAATGATAAACTTTATTACTTACTTAGGCAAGTATTGTTGCCAAGTTTCAAGTTTATTAACTAAATTAATAAGATGTTTCATATAAATTTTATCTCCGCTTTTAACCCCCAAATGCTGGAATTTAAAAAAATCGTTTGAGATATATTCATAACTTGACTCAAAAATTATTTATACCAATTTTCTAATTAATCAAGCCACTTATTATAATCCTCCCCTGTAAAATTAACTACCCCTTTTCAACCCGTTAGGGGTAGATCTTCGAAAAATCCTGATACATGTTATTCTTTATTTTTGGTCTTAAGTAAAAACACTGAGTTTCGAGTTAATCGGACCGCGCATTCAAATTCTTTCACACTTTCCCCTATATCCCCTTTGAGGGGTAGTTTTGAAAAACTAATAATGATAAACTTTATTGCTTACTTAGGCGAATATTCATGTCAATTTTCAAGATAATTAACCTAACGAATAAGATTTTTCATATAAACTGTATCCCCGCTTTTGACCCCCACAGGGGTGGAATTTTGAAAAATCATTTACGATGTGTTCATAACTTGACTCAAAGATTATTTATACCAATTTTCGAGTTAATCAAGCCACGCTGTAAAATCCTCCCCTGTAAAATTGACTACCCCTTTTCAGGCCGTCAGGGGTAGATTTTCGAAAAACCCTGATACACATTATTGTTTTCCTTCAATTTTAGGTATAAATACTAAGTTTCAAGTAAATCGGACCGCGCGCTAAAATTCTTCCATACAAACTTTGAAACCCCCCAATCCCCTTTTAGGGGGTAGTTTATAAAAACAAAAAATGCCCAACTTCATAATTTACTTTGATAAGTATTCGTGCAAAGTTTCAAGTTTATTAACTCAAGGAATAAGATTTTTCATACAAACAAAATCCCCCCATTTCACCCTCTTAGGGGTGGAATTTCGAAAAACCCTTTCTTAGTGTATACCTACTCTTCACGAAGAATACACCCTCCAAATTTCATGTCTCTAGGACCAGCGGTTTAGGCTGTGCGTTGATGTCTCAGTCAGTCAGGACTTTGAATTTTATATACATTTATATAGATAGATATAGATAAAAGTTTTATTTTATACCAAAACTGTAACACTTGCGTCCAAATATAGCATATTAATTCAGTTTTTAAATAGGATAATATTGTCGAAAGGCAACCACTTCCGAACTCGGTTCCAAGTCATTGAAAAGCCATTCTCCTACGTAATTATAAAATGTTCTCGATCAATAGATACGAGTACTATTATCATTTACTCCTGCTACGAGTAAGCAGCCCCTATGGACTATGCTGAAACATGCACTTCTTGATAACCGCTTTATTATTAGTATACAGGGTGGGGACATCGACGAGTAAACTGTAACCATGGATTCAGCACATGAGTTTAGACCCCATAGCGTCGAAATTTTTCGTCGGTTATTAAAAAAGAAAATCTGTTTCATACGGTTTGACCGCGTAGCCCGTAGGTATTGCACTTTTCTATGAAACAGAAGTTTTTTTTTATAACCGACGAAAAATTTCTACTTTTTTTAAAGGTTCAACGATGATTGGGAAAATTTGTCAGTTTCGGGTAGCTTGATCTGCTGGCGTCTATACGTGAGCATAGTAAATACCTTCTCTTCACTGCTACAATATAACACTCTTCGAGCGATATTTAGTGAAGAGCTTTCAACGATTGAAGCTTATTTTCGTTTTGACAATGTTCGTACTTTCAAAGATATCTTTGTATGTTTCAGGTGGTCCACTATTTAGGTTAAAGGGTTCAATCCTGACGATGTCATTTCTTGACTGCAATGGTGCTTTAATACCTTACTCCTACGAAAGTTGGAGAGACGATAGTAAAGATGTAAGCATACGTTGGTGGACAACAATCATATTATGAGATGTGCGGCTTAAACTTTTTCTCACCGATAATATTCTTTCAGCAGGTAAGAGACCGGCGCGATCGCACGCCGACGAAGCAAAGCTCATCGAGCAGTGGCAGCCGCATGAGCCCGACGCCGGGCTCGGACGCGGCCGGCGACCGGCAGTTCGTGGTCGTAGCCTCGGAGAAGCAGGCGCGCGTCGTGGCGCTGCCCAGCCAGAACTGCGTGTACCGGCAGCAGATCGTGGAGACTGACTTTGTTGTCAAGGCTGAGACTGTTAGCTTGAAAGGTAGCTCCAAGTTGCAAGTGTATACAGGGTGTAAAAAGAGCTACCTATTACGAAGCCGTCTGTTTATTTTTGGCGTGAAAATTCGCTGTTGACGGTAGTGCGCAATGTAACGCACTCAAAACATTGTGCTTATGAGCGCGTGCAACGGTACAGGGGACACAGGGGTCGTGGGAGTATTTAAACTTTAGCGCTATCAAACAATAAGTTGAACCGTGTGACTTGCAGACAGCGTGTGTCTGGTGAACTACCTATCCACGGGGCACCTGGTGGCGCACAGCCTGCCGTCGCTGCGGCCGCTGGTGGACGTGGACTTCCTGCCGCTGTCGGAGCTCGGGTGAGGCCGCGCCCGCACGCCGCGCCACTCGCCCGCAGCGACTCCGCAGCCTCACTGCGGGTCGCGTGCGGGCGCGTGGCGCCGTCCCGCTGCGTCGCCGGGACCGACCGGCACACAGATCACAATTAGACGATTTCTCTGCACCGAACGAAGGCACTAAATGATAAACGGCTTGTTTTATAATATAGTACCTTTTATCATTAGCTTCGCAGTTTTATCATGTTGTATGCTATTTTGGGCTACCGGAGATTTGTCATTTTTACGGTTTTCGCATTCATTATTTGTCCATCAGAGATTTTAGTTGTACCGATCATTCGCTATTTTATCATTTGGGAGCCTAAAGATAGACTTCCTGTACAGTAACGATCGATGTTAGAAACGTAGCCTCGGTTGGCGCAAGACGCGACTCGCGCGCGGCCGGGCAGCGCGGGCGCATGTTGCGCCAAGCGAGGACGGTGGCATCTTCTATCGAGCGTGTGGAGCATTCAGCTACTTCGTACAAAGTCGCGCTGTTTCTCATCACGACGTAGACAAAATTTTGCAAATCTGTCGAGCACCACCTGTGCTTACGATATTTGGCACTCTTTCTATTTTTCAGTTTAAAGTAAACGATCGGACATCGCCCTCAACACGACACACGTTGTATACAACGCGCCGTTATACCGACCTTTATGTTTATGAGAGAACACCGTATCACTACCTAAATACTCGACTATTTATTTTGGTGTTGCAAATTTATTTGGATGTAAATACACACTGGTTACCCGACACTGGACCGAACACCCGACCGCCATGGAATGCAACCGACACCCCGCGCTAGCCCTCCGACCATGTTACGATAGTGTGTACCGCCCTGCATCTCTTACATCTGACTAACTTTTCACCCTTAGAACAATGATGGATTAACTAATCGGCGCGCACCTCGCCTTTGTCGCTCGTATGGCGGCGCTCTCGGTTTGTCGGAGTCGTCCCGCGTAACCAACTCGTTGCCGACCGCTACTGACGACGTACAAACCGGGAGCGCCGGCGCACAAAGCCGGGGCGCGCGCCGGAGCGAGTCACCGCTGACTGGTGTCTGTGTTCCTGGTAGCTTCCAGACACAGTCCAAACAGAGGGGTATCGTAGACCCAATGCTGTCCATATGGGGCCAGCAGCTCATTGTTAACGAGGACACCGACCAGTAAGTCGCCGTCCATGCAGATGACATGCGTTAGCCACGTACCGTCACTTGTCATGTGGAGTCGCTCACTCCGGCCTCTGTTGCGTACCTAGACATGTTCATGTAACGTTGACAGTTGCTTCGTACCCTCATCTCCCCACGCCCTAGACTGCCCCCCCCCCCCCGCCCCGACCCTCGCCTGTTATGTTTCATTGACGTTTCCACTCGGCCACGGGCAAATCATTATACGCTCCCGACACAGCCACGTGTCAAAATTGGCGTTTAGATGTCTAAAACAAAATTGGAATACCGGAAACTTAAACGAGATAGTCCGTTATGGAATTACATTTAATATGAAAATATCATAAATCGAAAAAGCATAACACAGTATTCAAAATTAAATGAGCCTACCTCCCTTTACTGCTTAGGACACACGCACACAGATGACGTTTCCAACCTTCCGTACAAGCGGAGCGTCACCGTCGCTCGAAATGATTTGCCCTCCGGGAGCTGCCTGCGTCCTGCACTGTGCTTCACTAGTGCTCGGTGTCATGTGCCCGTACACTCACACACACTCGTGTACAGTGACGACACTCACGTCCACTACATGGTTGTAACTCTCTCTGTGCGATCTCTCCTATTTCCTCGCTGGGCTGCTACTCTGCTCTGTTACATGTGTTCTTCCTCGTTCTTCGCTTGCAGCATGTCCGCTTCTGAATGTTTAATTTTCTCATTTAAATGTTTATTAGTCGCGATAGTACTCGTTAGTTACGCTTATATGTTAGACTAAAGTTTGTCCAATAGACTCCGCCACTGGACCGCGAGGATGTATCAGGTGAGACGTTCACATTGATAGAACAATTACTCTTTCCCCCACTTTCTCATCTTCGTTCTTAGTCTATGAGTCTCCTTTCTCTTTCTTCTTGGACTATGAACAATATAAACGCCACAAAGTGAACACCAACGTGCGCGTCGAGGCGACTTGTAAAACGTTTGTTGTGTGTGGTATTGCAGGATAGCAAAGACGTTCTGCTTCAGCAACAGGGGACACGGACTGTACCTTGCTTCGCCCACTGAAGTGCAAAAGTTCACCATCGACGCGGAGTTCTGGTCAGTATGTCTGAAGTGACCAGCAATATGTACACTGTTAGTCGGTGTGCTGGCGCTAAGTGTGTGTCGTGTGTTACAGTCAGCAGCTGAACGAGATGATCGGCGAGCTGTTCCTGCCGCGCGACATGCCGGAGCCTCCCAAGGAGAGCTTCTTTCGAGGACTGTTCGGCGGCGGCTCCAGGCCACTCGACAGGGAGGAACTATGTGAGCATGCTTTATCGTTCAGTTTGTGATGAACTTTTCATTTGTGCACTAGTTCTTTTTTGAAAGAAAAGAATATTCGAAACTCCCTAGATCTCTGGTGTTTTCGAGCTAACTGCTCATTCAACTCGAAAAAAGCCAGTGTCGATGCTATCGTTACGAATGCGGCGTGTATATCGATGTATTGCGGGTTCCAGTCGGCGAGAGCAGCGGCAAGCCGCTCCGCACGGTGGCCAAGCACATCCCGGGCGGCGCGGCGCAGCTGGAGCAGCTGGGCGCGCGCGCGGGCTCGGCGGCCGGCGAGGTGTCGCGCGCGCACATGCTGGTGCTGGAGCGCGGCGACAAGCTGACCAAGCTGGAGGACAACACGGAGCGCATGCACAACCAGGCCGCAGAGTTCTCCTCCTCTGCGCACCAGCTCATGCTCAAGTACAAGGACAAGAAGTGGTACCAGCTGTGAGCTACCCTAGGTTAAGTCTTACACGCAGGCTTCTAAAGGTGGGACGTTGTAACTTGTATGAGGAATTTCTATGTTAGAACGTACCAAAAACGAATTGTCCCCGAGAACAGACTCGTGTCCGCTCGTATTTGGTACGATTCCTAGACCCCGCCAGGGGTCCTGGCTGTCGTTGACGAATGCCACAGAGTGCTTTATTCTGAGATTTTTAATAGCGTGACGATTGCATCAGTCAGTACAGTGTCGCCCCGGCAGGTGCAGCAGGAGAGCGGAGCGCTGCCCGCCCGCTAGAGCTTAGCTACCACGTAGACGTCTTATGAACCTTACCCTAGACTCTTATAGGCGTGACTCGATATGAATGAACGCACAAAGTATCGATACTCTCGAGCATAGTCGATTACGATCAGTAGTGTCCCGCTTCCTACGAACACACTCTGAATCGTTCAATTATTCGTGTGCCTCTGTCGCGGCGCCCTGGAGCCCGAGCCCTGGAGCCCGAGCCCCGGAGTCCGAGGCCCGAGCCCGGGCGCCGGCGCGGCCCCGGTGTACATAGCGCGCTCGCTCCGCATTCGGTCACGCGATGTGATAATGTAAATAAATCGAAAGCATTATTATAAACTAATTTACTTAAACCTTTTTTATACAAGTAATACAGTAGTGTCACGTCGGACTTTGACGGTCTCTCCTCGTGTCTTCTGTTAGGGTTAGGATACGATAGTAGCCACCGCCGCACGACTGCGCCGCGGCCGACCAATACTGCACGCTGTGCGAGCTGCAGGCAGGCGCGTGCGCAGCTCGCGAGGCGGTGCCGCTACTCAGTTCGCGTCTCTGTGCTCCAGCGTGGTAGGCTGCATGTGTGTTACCTACGTATACGTAGATATACGACTGTGTTAGCATCGGCGTAACACATGAGATTATTTGAATGTTGCTATTACAATACATGTAGATGTACATTTTATAGATACAAAGTAAACTCTAATCTAATATGTAAGGATAGTCGACGATGTTGATCTGTATAAAGTATTAAGTAATAATATAAAGAAAAAATAATATATTATAAAGATTGGAAATTTAAGCATTGGATGACAATAATTTTTGTTACTTCTCACTGGAGATTTCTTTGACACATAATGTGTAGTTTAGTTTCTCTTCTGAGCACCTCCCGCTTGTGTTGCCAGTTCGTTCTGTTCGCAGTGTGCACTACGTCAGCCGATGTGTTATTACGTATTTAGTACTATATTAATTGAATATTAACGTTTTGTGGGCATTTGTTAGTGTCGACACGTTTACATACGGCCGCACGGCGCGCGGCGTCGCCGTCGGCGCATTACCTTTAGTTGGTGTTCGCTACTTATTGTATATTGTAACGCAATGATAGCAATACTACGTGCGGGCTGCCAGCCTAAAGTAAACCAGACCAATCGGTGTCGTGTTGGTGTTGCTAGCTAAAATTAAACAAAGTAAAATAAAGCGATAACTATTATATGTAAACTAATGAATAAAGCTCCCTTGTATATCGCTGGTATATATAGGTACGCGGCGAGGGACTCGCTCCACGATCAAGTTATGTATAAATATATATCAGTTCTGTATTCTTGCTGGACTAGAGATTGTATGGAATTGGAAGAATCAAGAAGAATATTGTTAGCACTCGTGTAGTGTTGCTGGGTATGTAGGTATTGAGGGTTACTGCTGATGTGCAAGTTTCTTTTGTCGAGTGGCGTGGTGTGCGCAGGAGCGAGTCTCGTCGCCACATATAAATAAGTAGAGTAGTGGATATCGGTGTATCGCATGGCAATAAAAGTGTTCTATGTCGTCGCCGCATGTAGCTGTTACGTTGCTTGGTTATGTTTCGTCGCTCGTAGCTTGCTCGTAGTGTAACACGTTACACGTTGAATGCCACGAGTGTTGTCGGACTGTTAATGTTTCGTCGCTCGTAGCTTGCTCGTAGTGTAACACGTTACACGTTGAATGCCACGAGTGTTGTCGGACTGTTACATTATCAGCATGTTACAAAGTGGAATGCTGTAATATTTTCCCTTCAGATACTAATCGTATTTATACGTCCAGTGTCGTTCGATCGCCTTACTTAGCTTGACAATTTTATACCTTAGACATGCTAGTTCAGTTAATCGTATTATTAGTTAGCGAGTATACTTCAGCCGTGTACGATATCGGATGCCAAACTTTGTACTGTTCTCATGCTGTGTTATTAAATATTATAATTGTTACAAAACTTGTAATCATGTTCTATTAAGTTTATCTAATGAAGCTCTGGTCTAGACAGCGGCTGTGATCGCGCGCGCCCGCGCACGCACAGCACGCACGGTGCGCTCGCGCGAGCACCGTGCGTTTAGCTCACTATGACAACTTAGCGTTACCTAATATTACGTCTCGAACAAACAAATAATTAACTTATGCTGTTCCAGTAAAATATCAAATTTTTAACCAGATTATTTTGTTACTAACGATTTTATTCAACAAATATTTTCGTAGCAAAGTTTACCCAATTTTATCGATCAATCAGTAGAAATGGTTTAAGCTAATTTTAACGTTAGACATATTATTTTGGGTGGAGACTAGCTTGCACGAACACCGCAGTGTTAAATTCAAGTGGCATATCAGAGGAATATATCAACCCGTGACCAGTCTTATTGTAAGATCGTATAGTTTTGAGACGCCGCTTAGTACATTTTCTAATGCCCTTTAATATCAAGTAGATTTTTCATTTTAACCTCGATAATAAGTAAGGTAAGAGTTTGAAGTATTATTTCACCGCATCACGTCACTCTGTGCATAGCATCCATTATTCTGTACAGAGCTATAGTTCAATTCATAGCCACCTGTCTCAATACATAGCTCGCGTAGACAATATTATTTTATTAGATTAGTTTAGAAATTGAAACGGAGTTTCGTTGTTGATGCAAATTTATTTCTATAGTATCTATCTCGACGCAGCCACAGTGCCGTACAGTGTACTGGCACAGGGACACGTCTGGTAGCCGCTGGACGTCGTCCGAGGCGGGCTGTGCGCCACTGTGCTCTGCGCCTCGACTCTGTCTGCCATAAGCGCGTCTAGTCCTTGTTGATGTCACTACGTGTTACTTACGTACCTCATGCTCCGTGCAATATTCTATTTAACTATGGTGTAATGTAAATGGACAAGTTAAGTTTTCTCAATTCTATTAATTGTTAATTATAGTTGAAGTACGCCACGTTGCATTAGATGAACGTTGCGTCCGGTGCGTGGCGCGAGCGCGGCGTGTGACGTATCGTGTCGTGTCGTATCGCGCCACGCACGCAAGACGTCGCTGTCGACAGTCTGCGTAACGCACGACAGTTCCATTACACGCTGACGATTCATTTGGAAATTATGGGACTAAATTATAACTATAAGTATTTGTAAATAAATAATTAAAAAAAAAACAAAAATCTTGTGGCAAATTATTACTTGTTATGTAACGACGTGTAGGATTCATTTCAACATTATTTTGTATGATTAGACGAGTGTCTCTTTTCTAATCGTTCTGAAACGAGGGTTATAAAGAACTATAATAACTATACATATTGTATATAAAGGATGCTGTTGAATTATATTGATTATTTAGTTTGGTAGATGATTATTATAGTCATTATATATAAATAAATTATTAAAATATGAAAATAAAATTATATCAAAATATTATCGTTGTTTTATTATATGTTCCACTATACTCAATCTGTACCCCTAAATATAAAAGGAGAAACTGGCTGACTGATACAGCCTAAACTACTGGGACTAGGAACGTGAAATTTTGTATAAGGGTTCCTTTTAGGCGAGCACTAACCTTTTGAACGCCATTGTTATACGTGACAAGCAAGCGCGCTGCCCTGTACGCCAACGACACAAATATGTGACAAAAATGCGGTGCACTTTATCACGAAATAAACAATTAAATCATTATATTTTTGTGTGTTTTTATTTGTATAGGTACCTTAAATATCCACCATATTTCTTGTCCATGTTTAATTGCTTGAAACGAATTAAATTATACCATGGATATTGAGAAATTTGATGACAACAAAGGAGAAAATAAACGTTTAAAAAGGAGTGTTCTCACACGCCAAAGTCTTCTATATGTGACCGCTAGTGACGTGACGTATGATTGATAATATCGATAAATCCTTACTAAAATTCATGTGAAACTTGAACTTTAAATTAATGTGAATATATTATTTTTGCATCAATTGGTATCTGGATAATCCTGTTATAAGATTCAGTCTTATAAAACCATACTATAGCAGCTATAGCATGGAAAACAAAATCTAGTTAGGTCTAATTTCGATATACGCTAATCTCATCTCGGGCATCCCTAGCGCAACACCGATTATCAGTCCCTTGTATGCCATGGTCACAAATAGACAACAAAATCGTGACGTCATATGCGCAGAGATAATTTTTAGTGAAGTCCACTAAATATTTTATAGGAGTATAGTACCTAGTATATTATAAAAGTGATATTTCTACGAACCCATACTTAAATTACTTTGATTTTTTTTAATAATCATTTATTTTGTTCGTATACATTACGTAAATAAAAAACAAAACAAATATAATTTCAAAATCTAAAGTGATGAGCTTATTTCTTTTATTTACCTAAAAAATAACCCGATTCATACTGAATCGAATGAAATACATGTATACCACTGTTCACCAAACTTTTGAAATACAAAAACAATATAAAATTGTTTAAAAAACACAGTGATATCCATATTATAAATAATTAAATACTTAGGAACAAACACAAAGTACAAAGTATTGATAAGGGAGATGTTGATGTTATGTTGCAAGATCCCGTGTCGATATATATCAAATATCGGATATTTTGATATTTACTACCTATAAATACTTAGGCGCTGTCTCCACGAGCGAGAGAATCGCGGCGATATTATCGCCGTGCCACGTTTTTCTATACACTCTCTATGGAACCGTCTCCACACGGCGATATTATCGCCGCGATGCGACGAGTGGCAACGAGCACGCAAAACGTCATTACATCGTTGCTAGCCCGCCGCGACTAGCAACGCGACCGCCGCGCGCTCGGGGCGCGCTCGCGACGAGCGCGCGGCGGGCGCGCTGTCAAACGCAGCGTCATTTCAGCATTGCCTCTCGTTAAGCAAAGACGTTTCTAGAAGCTTTTTAAGTACAATGTTTGACATTGAAAAGTTTATACTTGAAGTGAGAGAGAGACCTGCCCTTTATGATGTTCAGTTGGCCGAGTATCGAAACAGAGAAATTAAAGCAAAGAATTGGTATGATGTGGGAAGTGCTATGTTCACAGAATGGGATGACCTAACCTCTAAAGAAAAAAAAGAAAAAGGTACCTAAGCGTACAATATTATTTATTTAGGTATTTTTGTTGTTATAATTGTTAGTTTTTATTGTATATAGTATAACAAAATAATATACATTCGTCGGTAGTACCGACGAATGTATATTATTTTGTTACTATATACAATAAATCGGTACAAAACCGTTGTTTACAGTAATTATATGAAAGATAATTTTCATTAAACGATGTAGTCATTTTGCCAAGGAACCGCGCCCACTGTGTTAAAAAAATCTTTAAATAAGTTTCGAATTTGCAACCCCGAATTCCTTGTCCTTTGAAGTACGGGTGTCATATTTTGTTGATTGTATATGTCTTCATTTTCCCCGTCAGTGGCATTTAATGCTCGACGCTTTATGAAGTTGTGCAAAACGCAAGCTGCTTTTATTACAAGAATTGCACTGTCCGGTTGAAGATTTATTGTATTATGGAATATGCGAAATTTTGAGGTGATTTGTCCAAAGACACATTCCACGTAACGTCTCGCACGAGACAGTCTGTAGTTGAAAATCTTTTTATCCGTAGGAAGACGTCGACCTGGATACGGTCGCATTAAATTTCGATGAATACCGAAGGCCTCATCAGCTACAATCACATATGGCATTTTGGGTCCGCCAAATACCAGTTCTTTTTCTTCCGGCAAATCAAGGGCTTCTTCATTTAGCTTCCGACCTAGAATTGAAGATTGAAAAATAGTAGAATCATTTTCACGGCCATAAGAACCTACGTCAATCACAGTGAATAAATAATTCGAATCCACCAAAGTCAATAAAACGATTGAATTGTACTTTTTATAATTAAAGTATAGAGAACCGGAATTCCGGGGGCACTGAATTCTAATGTGTTTGCCGTCTAGCGCTCCCAAGCAATTTGGGAAATTCGCGTTGTCTTTAAATCCCTCTGAGATCCTTTTCCACGATTCTTTGTTCGGGGCTGCCATTTCTGTAGGTGCTAGAACTGTCCATATAATTCCACATGTTTCTTTTATTAATTTAGCCAGCGTTTTTTTCGAAATTCTGTACTTATTCTGAAGGCTTTTATAACTTGTTCCAGAAGCAAGATATCTGGAAAATGACATTATTATTAAAAAAAATACTTTATCATTTTTTTTTTTATATAAAATAGGCTCGCGTTTGTTTGAAATCACACCTGATGGAAAGTATTTTTTTAAATGGAATGTAAAACGAAGACTCCATCCAAGCGTTCGGATTTATTTATCTGTGTTGTTTTTTTATAAGTTTATAAGTTTATTCACAGAAAAAAAAATGTACATTATTTTACAAATTAAGTGCTTAGTCTACAGTTACTGTACACAAAAGTTTTAGCATTTGGGGCCGAACTAGGCATGGCCTGTATTTCAGCCCTCAACGCCGATCCCCCTGAGTTACAGCTGAGTTGAGTTGTGTTAGTTTTTTTTATTAAAATACATAATAATAATTAATAATATATGTATACTTATATATTATTATAATATTCAAATTAAAAGTTATCTCTTTGCTTTAGGACTTGAGTTAATGACAAAATGGAAATCTTTAAGGGATCAGTTTCGTAAGGAGTTAAAGTTGCAGCAATGTTCAAAATCCGGTCAAGCTGCCTCAAAACGACGAAAGTATATTCATTATGATGCATTACTTTTTTTAAAGAAACACACAGAACACGCTTCAACGTCGTCAAACATGTTCAATGAGGACAGTCAAGATGTTTTTGAGGATGACGACAGTTCGGTTAATACCATCCCTAGTGTTACGGAACCATCGACGTCTAATAAAAAGAAAACATTAGTCCAAATGTTTCTGGAATCTAATAAAGAGATATCGAATGTTATGCGCGAGAGTATAGATATACAAAGAAATAATGTTCAACCACAGTATCGCGACGAGCGTGGAAATGAGGCATTTTTCCGTTCGTTGCTGCCACTCATGGACAAAATAAAAGAAGACTGTTTAATTGATGCCAGAACTGACATTATGGCCGTAATTAAGAAATACACACCACCATCACATACATTGCTAGACTCTTATTCTCGTACATCCACACCAACAAGCGAGGACGATATTGCTCAAATGTTAGAACACTTTGATGGAATGTAAACTTTAATTTGATGTAAGCGTTTAAGTAAAATAAATATGCTTTAAACTTACTGTAGTGTTACTGCTAATCTTTCACATGGCCCGATACTTTTCCTCATATTAGTATCTTGCTTTGATAAGTGTCTTGATAGTAAACTTAATAGTTCATCGAAAACAGGAATTGGCATTAAATATTCATCTTCAAACCATTCTGGATGATTTCGATATTCTTCATAATTCACATGGAAATGTCCATGACTTTCACGACGTAGCAACATGGGATGTGTCCACCAACGGCGCTTTTTTTCCATTCTTAACAATAACAATAACTGCATATTCACTAGCGTACTTGCAGAAGCACCCCACAACACTATATCCATAATAAAGAATTATATTATCGACTGAGACACTACTTATTTCGCTCTCGTCTGGCACGTAACTGAATTCCTTCTTTCGCAACGTGACGTCAAGGAAACGCGGCGATACCGTTACGAGTCGCCGCGATTCCGTAACGACTCGCGACGATACGCGGCGGAATTATCGCTCGTTCGTGGAGATTATCCGACGATATAAGGGCGGACTCGTCGCGATTCTCTCGCTCGTGGAGACGATCGGTTCGGTCGGTAGATCGGTTTTTTACGAAACCTGTTATTAGATAGAATCGATAAGCGACATTCTGTACTGCTACATACCTAAATCAGATGCGAGGAAGTCATATAATGGCTGGCAGCCCACGCCATTGTCACAATATCAAGACAGCAGATCGAGAATAGTGCTGTAGCATAATATAATTTGTTTTTTTTTTTGTGGTCTCCTAATTTCTGCTTTAACATTGATAAACTCTGTAAATGCCGTGAAATGACTACTATAGTGGGAATGAGTGCGAAGTTAAATAAAATTTCAATGTCATGAGGAGTGTTTATTCGAAAATTACAGACAAAAATGTTACAATAATATTGTTTATCGATAACATTTTGGAATCCCTATTCTTTTTGTAGCTATTTGCGGCGAAATTGTGGCTTGGCGTGGAGGGCACGCGCGCCCGCGTGCGTTTATGTCCTGGCGTTCAAAAGGCTAAGAAGGGGTTTTTGAAATTCGATCGTCAAAGGGGTGAAAAAGGGGGATTGGTTTGTATAAATAAAAGTCTTAGTCCTTGAGCTAATAATCTTGAAACTTGGCACGAATACATTCCGATATAAATTATAAGGTTTTTCGTTCGTTTTTCAAAACTACCCAGAGGCCTTTAAAGTTTGTATGGAAGAATCCTAACGCGCGATCCGATGAACTAGAAACTAGTAATTTTGACAAAAAAAAATGCGCGAACAGCACCGTAGGTACACGTGGCAGAAGTGAATCTTCTTTAAAAAACCGGTCAAGTGCGTGTCGGTTCACGCGCAGTGTAGGGTTCCGTATTTTTATAACAGTCAAGTGCGGGTCGTATTCGCTGACTGATAGTTTCGTACCATGCTCTAACTAAAAGCCAAACATGACTACCTACCTAATTTGACTTCCTAAACAAATCCTCACCTGATACGACAATTTTGCACGAAAAGTTTTCATTTTTTTTGAGATTTAGATAAGACTTGTCATAGCCGGTGTTTTGAATTTAAATAGAGGACACGGAGCTTCACTACTCACTCGTCACAAAAAAATAAAATTGTGTTTTTTTTGGTTTGATACAATGATACTATGTATATAGCAAAATAATAAATAAATAAAAACATATTAATTTGGATTCACTCTAAAAACGGGCCCACATAGGGCGATGGAAACTGAAGGATTTATAAAAACCAACTTCACAAGGGAAGTTCGAAAAAATATTAACTACATATTTGAGTAGGTACCACCGTGTGTGGAGGGAAATGGTTGTAATAAAGACTGGTAACCAGCGTCACGTATTAATTTGAATACTGCAGTATTGTCTTTACGGAGATAGTCTTCATTAAAATCTCCAAATATTATGCAAGGACTGTTATGCGATAGTAAATTACTTACAAAACCTACTGCGCGACTGTTGGGACATTTACATGATCTATAAAAAGCTATAATCTTCACTGCATTTATTTCGAAAATTACTGCTTCACAGTGGTCACCTCCAGCAATGTCAATGTAATACCATGGGTTGCTATATTCAATATAATTTTTTGCCCATGCACACACACCAAAACCTGGGTTTGAACTAGACTGTTCAGGGCCATTTGTTCTAATTATTTCCTTAAAATTAGTTATATCAAAAGAAACTTGAGAACAGGTCCACGTTTCTACTGCTAAGTAGATATCTGAAGCCATTATTTGAGGATCGCTTACAGTATCTTGCAAGTGTGCACGTAAGGATTGAACATTATCTATATATATTATTATACAAAGCAGGGCAAGCATATTTAGGGTCCTGGGGGGTGACCACCACCTCTTAGAGCAGTATTATTATAACCTTACTTCCGTGTGTGAAAGAGATGGAGCTATACATTCCGTATAGCTCCATCCTTTTCCCACACGAAGTAAGATTAAAATAATACTGCATTAAGAGGTGGTGGTCACCCCCCTGGCCATGCTACCTTCTGCATACTAGTAAAACTGTTGGAAACCATTGTTGTACCGATACCGAAAAATGTTACTGGTGACGTCACGGAAAAAAGAAACCAACCCTCTAGCGACTGTAATTGCGAAGGTCTTCGATGGTATACTAGACGCTCAACTCAGCAAGCACATCGTAATAGTTTGGCTTCCGTGAGACACTATCGACTGAAAGTGCTATCTTGACACTAAAACATACTGTCAACTACTACGTAAACAGAAAAACACCTGTCTATGCTTGCTTCCTAGACTTATCGAAGGCCTTAGACTTAAGCCAAGTTTGGCCTCCCACGGATTTCATTTCCATCTTGTGCTTCTGATACAAAAAGCAGAAGAACTTCGTAAAGTGGGGGAATGTTTTGTCGGACGAGTATGCGCTGGAGTGTGGTGTGAGCATGGACTGGTATGAGGTAAGTATAAACAACAAGTATATTGAGCAACTTTTTTTAATAAAACTTTAACTATGATATAAATACAATAGAATACACACGAGCATTTATGATGTGCCGGGCGCGTCGGGCGCGGCCCTCTGCTCCCGGAAGGCACAGTCCTCGTTCAACTGCAGGCGGGCATTATGCGCCCGCCGTAGCGGTCACAACTGATCATTTACATTACGCGTGGCAACGTACTATGTACACGGTAGATGCTGACAAGTAATCACAAGTTGCAGTCATATTTTTGAGGTAATACGATTAAAATATTGAAGTCTATTAAATTGAAATTGTGCCCGAAATATGGCGTTGCGTAATCTGTATCACATTGGGACATGACACCCGGCACCTCTGCAGTCGCTTGAGGGCTGAAGGCAACCGTGTGGTTACTTGTTCACTACCACACACGTCACACTCACACAGAGTTCAGAGTCAACAAGCGCAAGCCTGCCGCCTTCCCGGGCGCTTCACTGTACACGCATTACATTGTACAACGACACACTCGCAGCGATCATGAAATGATTCCAATCTATCGCACGAGATCGATGTCGCAACTGTAGTCATTCTATCGATAACTAACTATAGTATGAATTTTACATCAATTTAAAAGTTTTATCTTAAAGTTGACGGCACCTGATGGATGTTGTCGTCGACAGAGCGACGAGGCGCCGCGGATCGTACACTAAGTAAGCATAACATCGAGGACGGTCGCGGTTAGCTGAAGGTACAAATCGAAAACGTACACATTATCACAAAATCCTGCACATTGTATAAATAGCTGGAAATACCAGTGAAAGTGAACCGACACGTGCAGTTACAAGGATCACATGCTGCTATCACACTCGCCCGATACTAATCACTTATAGGTATATTTCGCTACGAAACTTGACTTATATCCAAAATTATATCGAGCCAATAGGAGAAGAGGGCGAATTTACACACAAATGTTGAGTGGTCTCCTCAGACAGACACGTTACACACTCGACGAAAACATTACAATCATTTGTTACCGTGTGTTACAGAATACTCGTTTACATTCATCAGTATTTACATAGAGGTATGTGTGAACTGAACTAGAATATAACCGAAATCAACAACATTACCTACTCGCTTACTATTAAGTTAAATATATTTGACAACAAGACCCAAAGGCAACTAATTGCACTAATACAATGTTTACGTTCACAGCTTTAAATGCTAACAACTATAATACTAACGTTTGAGGAAGACGACCATCAACTATACGAAGCTCTTGATAATGTGTAGGTTGTCTACTGGAGTGAGGAGGTTCCCGCTACAAAGAATATTATAGGGAGCAGTAATCGTCTTCCTAAACTCGCTCACATTCCACATTGTGCAAGACACGGTGACGTCACTATATGTCACTATATGTGAGGGATATTAACCAATCAACTCATACCGCTCCTTTCGCCCAGAACGCAATCCTCTGAGAACTCATTATTAAAATTTGTTAATTTTATATAATAATAGTAAAATTTTAATGAAAGACAACAAGAATATTGAACTTATGAGCTAATAATCACAATGTTACTGTCCGTGGTGACAGGCGTATTATCGCTCACACGAGCGCGGCGCACTCGAGCTTGTATATAGCACCTTCCGAGCTTCCGGGGCTGGGCCGGCCGACCTGCTGGTGCCGTACATATCGGTCTCAACGAATTTTAGATTTCTTGTAACAGCAAAGCGCGTCTCACGACCCGTCCGACTCTCACATCAAATTCCTTACATCGTTCCAGGAGGAACGATGTAACGAATTTGATGTAATACATATACACATAGGAATACATATACACACAACTAACAATAAGGATTACGAAACATGGAAGTTTACAAAAATATCGTGCCTAAACTACAACGATGACATGAATTACACACATGTACTGACAATAAAACTAGTGCGTCCTATACAAGTAAGTTATCTCCTAAGATTTGTTCAGCGGGAGGTTGAATACGTGAACAGAGCGGCAGTGCGGCAGCACGCTCGACTGCAGTGAACGATACGATATGACTCTCAATATGTCTGCGGTACATTGAAATGTAAACATATTCCTCACACTTGCTAACATATAACATACGTTTCTTATCATTTTAACGATTCCGTTTTGTATAAAAGTAAAAATTCATATCATTTTAGATTAAAAAAGAAATATTTCATACAATAATCTTACGACTTTTTTGGCGACAATTTGTATGCACTTACTGCAAAACTCCTATTTATTTGATAATACACTTAAAAAGTAAGTTTATTTAAAAAAAGATTAATCACGTATAATAATATTGCGTGTCCCAAATTATATTAATTTAGATTAAAACAAAAAATAAAATTATGATTGTGTTAATTCATTCGTAATATTTGGCACCGGTGAGTCAAGCAGAAGCAAACGATAATACTGCCTCCAAACTTGCCATCGAGAACTTGCTCTTGAAAATGTCCAACCAAACCAACTAATACTAACCTATTGATATTACCAGGATATGTTCACAAAACTAGGACTAATCCGGAAGCAAATAGCTCGTGTAATAAGGGTGTTTTAGTGTTACACCGCATGCGTGGCCGCACGCGACACTGACACACGCAGAACACTAAATAGGACCTAACCGATGACTAAGTAATATTATGGATTGCAAATGGAGCCTGCCACGGGAAGACTAAAGCGAATCCGAAAATCGCTCGCGCCGATTGTGCCAACTAACTCGAAGTGTTGAAACTGGCGCAATTAGTCGCGTAACTTCCTACTCATTAAAACAAGCGAGGCGCCCAGTTGTGTCGCCTCCGTGAGGCCGGAGCTGGAACTGCACTAATACTGTGGCCGGTTTGCAATTTTGGTGCCTCGCTGTCACGAGCTGTGTGAGTAATGAGCGCGGTAAGCAACTGTTGAGACATGCCATGCGGTCGATATGTGAACTGATATAGAGTCGATATGAACGTCGATATGAACTCGAGATTCCCATCAGATTCTTCTCCATAGAAAACGACCAATTCAAACCGGTCACCTAGCTTCTGACGTTACATACGTGCCCGTGTACGTTTTTGTTTATTTTGTTCAAGCAACATGTGGAGTCAACTTAACAGAGTGTGTAGTGCGTACAGTGGACTGAAATAGTCTAGATGTTGAGAACAACAACGTAGACAGAAAGGCTAAGCGGCGCGTCGCGTCGTCTTGAACCGTGCTACATGTAGGTAGTACAACTGTCTAACTGATGCGTGACAGTACAACACCCGCTCGAGATACAATTGAGACCATTGGACACGTCTGGAAGATGCACCACTAACTAAACGAACACCTTTCATAAAGACATTTATTCATTTAATTTCAGTGTTATTTGTTAAGTTTAGTGTTACTGTGGTCAGTATGTAATATTAATTGGTAAACTGAAAGTTACGACAAGGTCGATAATCGCCTGCAGTTTAAAACGAGTGCGAGTTGTGAATAAGTATAATATTGAATGATAGACTTTATCACTCCGGTAATAAGGAATTACCTACAATGGGTTGTTTAACAGCCGACTGGCGTCGCGCGTCGCACGAAGAGCAATACTTTGTCAGTAAAGTGCAACGTTTTTTTTTACACGAAGGTCAGAACATCATATCGTTGTGAAAGCAGCTTCTTGTGTTAACTGGCAAACATTTCTTCCAGTTCCCCATACTTTAAGTCGCTTTCTACATCCACCTTCGAGTAAGCCGCGCAGATTCTGCTTGAACAGATTACTACAGGCCCACTCCGTCAACCGCTAAACGTCCCACACGAGCCAACTGTATGAATATACACAAATTTAATTTAACTAACACGTCACAGCGGGCCAGCCATGATCCGCCGACCACTTCACATCATTTGTCAATAACATTCACTATAACATTAGGAATTTACAATTTAAGGTAAAGCTCGATAATTGCCCAAATTATTCTTACTATATACAATTAAATCGTTGTGAATACAATCCGCTCCGAGGTATGTGCACGCGCACAGACAGCCCCTATGTGTTACAAGCAGATTACATAAGAAGTATATTACAAGTAAGCAGATAGGAAACCATATCAATAACGACTGTTGCCTCACCGTGATAAGTGATAACCGAGGAACCGGGGAGGGAGAACTCGGGACTCCCACTGGAAAGTATTCGTCATAAGATAAGGACAGAAGGAATTTTCAGTTTGGACCAATAATGTTCAGGAGAATGGTGTTTGGAATATTTAGTAAGCCTGCAAGTTGTCTGGGCAACACTGTGAACAAATGACTACAAAACTACTTTTGTGGAGAGTTTTCATTGTTTTTTACATAATAATGATGACTTTACCTTGCTACGGTAAAGTCATTTCGTATCGCCTATTTATATCTAAGAGATCTTTAAATCCTAGCAGTAGTTTTGTAATATACAGGACGCTACTATAGCATCTAGTTTCGTTAACTTTCAACCAATACGACACTACATGGGCATTGCTCAGACAACCGCCAGTCTTAACTGGTAGCACGTAATCACTACATATGGTGATTTTATTTAAATAAAATCATTAAACAATGTGGCTAAACTAAACAACGCAACATTCTACGATAGCACAAAGTAGATAGATACAGAAGTCGCCTCCATACAACGAGCGTAAACATGCGCACACGCAGAGGCATACCCGCTGTGTGTGTGGTGTGTGTGTGGCGTGTCTGTGTGCGTGCGTGTGCGCTCGGTGTATGCAGCTGACGCTCTGTACGTATCTCTGTTGTGACGATAGCGGGACGCGCGTGCGCACCTCGCCGGGTGGAGCGGCCGCGTCCACTGTACCGCATACACTACGGTTATGATATAATTTGTTCAACTAATATTAAATTATGATATTAGTATTACATTTCGCTTACATGAGTAATGATTAGATAGTATACGATTAGGAAATGCTTATGTATGATTTCTTCCCCAATTGAACATTTAAAACACTTATTTGTAAGACACATCGAATTCGATACTAAATGCAAATTTCGTAATCACTGGCGAGCCTTACATTAATTCATCACTGATAATCACAATTTATTCTTATTATTATTAATGGATCGATTTGATGAATAGTCAATACGCGTCACGAGAATCTGTATGTGAATAGAAGAGAGGGTACAAAGATACGAGTGAACGCGTCCGCTCCACTGTGTCGCACGCCGTGACGCTCACACGTGGGACACGTAGCGGGCGGGGCGGCCGCATCACCTCGGGCTGGGCGGCCGCGCGCCCGGGGCCGGAGGGGCCGCGGGGGCCGCGGGGGCCGCGGGGGCCGCAGGGGCCGGCGGGGCGGCGGGCGCGCCCGGCAGGTTGGCGTTGACGATGTTGGCGATGGCGTCGGCGGACATGGCCGACATGGCCGTCAGTAGGTTGTTGGCGAGCTCGACGCTGGACGCCTCGTCCATGCGTCTGTCGGTCAACTCACCTTCTAGTCGAAGTGTGCGCATGCTTGCTTCTAAGTCTGGATCTGTAATGAAACGAAGTGAGGGTAGTTTTTTTTAAGGGAAACTTCTTAGGATTCGATGAAATTAAATATCTCTTATTGTTTAAGAACTTTCACTTCTACCGCGTTTACGTTAACGTTTACTTTAACGTTTACGGTGCAGCAAAACTATGGGTTTTTGTTATGACAACATTGCATATCCCTGGCATATATCTATGCAACGCTAAATTGGAATGTGTCAAATGTTTCATTTATGTATTTACTGAGAAATTTAAAGATGACGAGGACATTGAAAGACAAACACGCTCCCTCGCTGCCAAGGGTAATGTTGGCACAACGATTTGCGATTCTTTTTTTTTTTTTTTTAAACGTTGCCCCACACTCGGAATTTCTCCTGTGTCTTGGGTGCGTTTACAGACATAATATATAAACTCACATACACAAACAGCCAGACCCGGAACAACTAATTGTAGGTCATACAAATATTTGTTCCGTGCGGGAATCGAACCCGCGACACGCAGCGCAGCAGTCAATCGCTTAACCACTGCGCCAACCGTGCCGTCATGTTCATGCCGAAATGTTCACATCAAGAGAAAATCACCCGTTTAACGCATACTGCCGGAACTTTTACACTTGCGCTATGGTACAACTGAACGCAGCGCGCTCACAACACGTTGCGTGGGAGCTATAAGAACGCATTCATCCACTACATCTACTGGATCTATTACCACTACCATAGTTATTAATTCATAAAGGCCATGACACCATATCAGGTAAGCGGCCGGTAACGGTGTACTGACCGTGCGCATGGTGCGTGTCAGCATACGACCAGAAGGGAGAGAACTCGTGCGCGTGCGCGAACTCGTCCTCGGCGGCGAAGGCGGGCGCGCTGGGAGGCGGCGGGCCGGGCGGGGCCGCGGGGCCGGGGCCGGGGCCGGGGCCCGCGGGGCCGGGGCCGGGCGCGGCGGGCCCCGCGAAGGGGTCGTGCGGCTGCAGCCCGTCGCCGAACTGCGCCCAGCCCTCGCCGCTGCCGCCCGCGCCGCCCGCGCTGTCCCACGCTACACGACATACATATACCGTTAATCGTCATTACCGCCTAAACCTTCGACACCGTAGTAAACTGTCCCGTGTTCTGTGCCACGAGGCTGAAGAATGATAAAATTGATTCACCGGACGACTTATTCACAATTTGTAAGGCAATTTATGCCGTCGACTTTATTCCACCCATTTATTATAAGCCAGAATGTTTGAATTCACGTTAGAGCAAAAACAAACCACCAACAAAAATGATCCAAAATTGTAACCTTCAATCATTGTGGTGATCAAGGGTCCAACAGCCACCTCTGATCTCCATAGATGGAGCTATGCCCTCCATCCCTTTCTCACTATGAAGTAAGATTAAAATAATATTGCTATAAGAGGTGGTAGTAGGCTCCCAGCAGTAGCTATTGATTGAAAGATACTAAGCCACGAGAATAATCGGTTACATATTAAGCTACAACATGTCTGTGGGGTCAGCAGTAAGTAATCCGTACGCGAGTGCTGGTCGAGCAGGTCGCGCGCGGCGGGCTCGTGCTCGTCGCGCGCGTGCTCGTCCGCGTCCTCGTCCGCGTCCTCGTCCGCGTCGCCCGAGTCCTCCCACATGCTGCACACACGAATATATTGCATCATCAACAACTGTTACTTCAGATACAATTTGAGACGTTGACATTAAAATATATGAGATTAAACTAATAATAACCACCAACTGCAGCAGACTGCTTGAAAAGTGAGTTTATTCTGAAATTTTTACTTTTACTCGGGTTTTTTTTTACAGTTCCATAGTGGCAATACTTTATTTTCAAATTGGATATACTATTCCTAAGACGACGCTCTTATTAAGTCCAGTTTCTACATTCACACTCAAAACTTTCTTCAATATTTTCCTCATTTCTCTGCATAGTGTTTACATATTTTTTAATTTATTTTGTCACACTAAAATTGTAATGTGTAACTGATTTTTTAAGCCCCAATAAAGTAAAATAAATAAATAACATGCCCAGCTTGAAGCAATAATAATCCACGACATGGTTGAGGACAGATTTTGATCATAAAGAAAAAAGTACACAAAAACTTACTCGTCATCAAATCTTTGACTGGCCAGCTCTAAGAAGTTGCTCTTAGCTGCTCGCATCTGCAAATAATAAAATATGTTTGATCTACACATCTATCATCTACACTTATATCGTGAAGTACTTATTTTGAAATAAAAAAAGTACTATAATGACAGCCACGAGAAATTATAAAGATTCATTAAAACAGTTTCCCTAACAACACAATGCACTGTTGTATCACACGAGGCGCGGCTGCGCGGCCGCGGAGCCATTTGCATTTGTGCGCCATATTTACGATATTATCTATTGTGTTTTTGATAAAAATTGTCTGAGACTAGATAAAGTAGTGTATGAAACTGCACACAACTAGGTTTTATAATTCCCGTGTAAAATCTCCTCTATAAACCTCGCACATGTTTTATTAACCCCTGTTATGTAACAGTTTTATCGACTACTATTATTGCTCAGTTCAGTAGTAGAATACACATTATCTATACAAATACATGTTATATTAATAAAGTGTGTATGTATTACTTTGTCCGCGTCGTCGATGCCCAGTCCGTCTGCTATGAAGTCCGGCGACTCTCCGGACAACCCCATGGCGCCACACATCTGAAATAGACAAGTAGCTATAGCATTCGGCAATATCCATAACTTTTTCTTATCGAAAAATCTGTCACCACTGAAAAACAGAGGAGCCATACCCGTATTTTAAGCACGTTCTCATTCTCATCTCAGTCTCAATCTGTCATAGATAATACCTCTATTTATTTTACATATATTTTATCGACTATTCTATTCATAATTTTGACGAAATGAGATTTCGACTATATTTTGACCGTTTTTAAATCCGAGAATTGGCTTTCATTTCAATAAAATGCAAATAATGTTACATTCACGTGTACCGACCTCGTTGCCATCTGCGTTCACTTCGTCTGCGAGTTCGTCCATCGTCGCCGTCGCCGCCATGTCATTGAACTGAAGAACAATCATTAAACTTAGTACCAGAGAGGGAGAACAAAGATTTCGACAGATCTAGGATAAACAGCGGTTACTTAAATATACTCACGTCGGCCATAATCTCCACCTGAAAAGCGAATATAGTGTTAGCAGACTGTGTGTATGAAGAAATTGGATGTTTGGTTTTGTTTCGAAAATAAGATAAATGTATTTCGACTAATATAGATACTAACCTCGTAGATGTTTTCTGAAGGATAGTAACCACCCTGAAATACACAATAATGATTAATATACAAGATACAATCGGGAAAGAGCATAGGCTAGCTCGGGCGGGCGGCGCGACTCACGAGCGGCGTGTCGTGCTGCAGCAGCAGCGGGCGCAGCTCGTCGTCCAGGAAGGCGTGCCAGCGCCGCGCCAGCGCCGCGCGCAGCCCCAGCGCGTGCGCCAGCAGCTCGGGCGGGGCCAGCGCGCGCGCCGCGCGGGCCAGGCACAGCACCACGTGGCCCATGTAGGCCGCGCGCGGCCCGCTCCTGGACGAGACGGTACATTGTTCAGACGCCCTTTGAAAGCCGGGAGACACGTATATCCCGACGGCAAAAAAAAACGAACCGTACCACACAGACAAATGTACAATAATGGTATACAATCTTTTCACAGTTGTTTTGACGAAATTTATGAAATTTTTAGTCAGGAAAAGTTACCTTATCACCGATAACGGTGACGAATAACAATAAATTACATAAATACACATACTGTGAACATTCACAGTATGTGTATTTACGTAATTTATTGTTATTCGTCATATTCGTTGTTGCGCATACATATGCGCAAATACAATAGAGGGCTTAAAATTAGAAAAAATCCTACCTAATCTTACTGGTGTTTGTAAGACACGATCTCTCCGGTGAACGTACAATCACTTCTCCGAACTGACACTATATCTATTGTTCATAAAAAACTGAAATTTTCATCAAAATTTAAAGTTCTTTTAACTGAAACTTTAAAAAATCTTACTTGTTATTTGTGTTCTCTTCAAACACGTCCATGAGTCGCGTTAACAGATCACATTCCACAAATAACTGTAAAAAAACAAAATTAAAGTATTTAATAAATCTGACTTCAAGGGTCACTTGCACCACGTTTGTGGTGCATTCATGACTTAGCCAATCAACGCATTTAGCGCTAAATATTGTTCCTTTTTTATTTATAAACGTTGCTTAAAGTAACGAGACGTTTAAACACCAATAAGTAGTGAAGGGCGGGCGTTTTTGGGGGACTGTCTTTTGTAATTTTGACGTTCAAAAAGTGATAACTCTCAGCCCAATTTGAATAAATGACTTTTGATTTTGATTGATTTTTAATAAATGTATGATTAAATAAACAATGGCTAATCATAATATTTAACTTTAATCAAGGTTTATAAATAAACCCAAATATTTATTACATCATTCTCTCTAAGTCATCTTCAAATGATTGAAATAAACAGAGCTTCATTTTAAATATGTTTAATGGCAAACGTATTAAGTGAATTGTGGTGCAAGTGCACCTGCATAAGTCTAATACAGGATGATTATTATTTACAAGGTACATGCAATGTATCGCTGGTAAGTGAGGCATACTGACGTGTCGCGCGTACTGCGTGCGGTACACGCGGTTGGTGAGCGCGTGCTTGACCAGCGTGTACACCTGCGCGTGCAGAAAGTTGTTGTTCGGGTAGCGGAAGAACATGTCTATCAGCACGCCCGGGGTACCTGCACCAGAGGACGACAATATGTTTATTAATTGCACGTTGCACACAGTTACAGACTATGACTACGTTAAACCTATGAGTAACTGACCCTGTAAGGGCGCAGCATGTAGTAACATTTAACTTATAGCTAGGTTATACATAAGACGAAAGCGCCAGGGTAGCCCGAAATTCGATTTTTCATACGTTTCTTGCAATTTGCAAGCCTGTGTCAGGTTACATGTTGATCAAAATATACGTGAGCATGGTGCTGGGCACCTCCTCCACCTCGGACAGCGCCAGGTGCGCCAGCAGGGCTGCCACCTGCCGCGTGGTGTAGCAGTGAGTACGTACCGAGCGTGAGCATGGTGCTGGGCACCTCCTCCACCTCGGACAGCGCCAGGTGCGCCAGCAGGGCTGCCACCTGCCGCGTGGTGTAGCAGTGAGTACGTACCGAGCGTGAGCATGGTGCTGGGCACCTCCTCCACCTCGGACAGCGCCAGGTGCGCCAGCAGGGCTGCCACCTGCCGCGTGGTGTAGCAGTGAGTACGTACCGAGCGTGAGCATGGTGCTGGGCACCTCCTCCACCTCGGACAGCGCCAGGTGCGCCAGCAGGGCTGCCACCTGCCGCGTGGTGTAGCAGTGAGTACGTACCGAGCGTGAGCATGGTGCTGGGCACCTCCTCTACCTCGGACAGCGCCAGGTGCGCCAGCAGGGCTGCCACCTGCCGCGTGGTGTAGCAGTGAGTACGTACCGAGCGTGAGCATGGTGCTGGGCACCTCCTCTACCTCGGACAGCGCCAGGTGCGCCAGCAGGGCTGCCACCTGCACTCGCGCCAGCCCCACAGCACCCGAGCTCGCCTCAGAGTCGCCCGTCGGCGCCTCCTGTACACGAGGAGATTGTCAGACACACCTCACTACTCTCCAAATAATTCAATAGGTTATTCTGTACCAGTGTCAAAATAACAAATCAGTTGTACAAAGCTGCAATCATGACAACAAACCCAATTAATAATAAAATAAAATGAATAGTTGGTATGAATGTTACTCATTGTTATAGTGTGTGATTATGATTACACAACAGTTATAGGGCATTTCATGTAGATTACTTTTTGATTGACGTTTCAACACAGTTATCGCGTTATGCCAGGCCTCCGTCACTCGATGTACTTGCGCGCTATAATTACCTACCGCCCGGCCGAGCGGTCTCGGGCCGTTTGCGGACCAAATTCAGTGCTGTGGGATCGCGCCAAAGAGTATAATAATAATACGGGAACGCGGTGCGAAGCAATCACAACTGTCACACATTTTAGCATGCAGCGGTTGCTGACGCGACGGAGTAGGCTATTATAGCAGTAGGTATTGGAAATTTTGTGAAAAAAAGGTATTGGAAATTGTGTGAAAAAAAGTGAAGTATCTGTTACGTAGTAACTATTTAGTAATCTGTAGTTATGCCACCGTCATGTGATTGTCATGAAAATCAGAAACGTCAAGAATAACTTATATAACTTGGACAGCAAATACACAAACGTCGTATATTTGCTGGGGAACAAAATGTCGCGGGATATGGTGTAACGGTACGTTACATGAATAATCATTGTTTATGGTAGTAACTTTAGAAAAATAGTCTATAAACGAATGCTTGGTTCTTTGTTTGTGTACGACTTGGAACGCGCCGGGTAGGTATGTGCGGTGCGGGGCGAGTGATGCGAACGAGATCGCGCCCGCGCAGCTGACGGGAGTCCATCAGTCGGTCAGTCCTCGTCAGTCGCTTCTAGGATGTGAGAGTGCACGTATCGCTTTGCGTCCTGTCGAGCGCCCGTTACGTAAACCTTTACCCTTTCTTTTCCAAAATTTACAACAAAATTATGAAGTGCCAACTAAGTATAAGTGTTAATCCCGATTTAGGGTAAGTTTTAAATAGCACACGCTGGCACAAGTGTTTTCACACTTAAAAGGAGAAGTCAACCTCATTATTGTTAAGACAAATTTTGTTACCAAATAAACATTTTTTCATTTTTTTCACACAAATAACGCACGTCATAGTCACAGTATTACAATATTTCCTACAGTAGCGCAACGTCTTTGATGTCGCGCGATGCCGCCGCCAGTCTGACGCTGTCACATGCAAATATGCTATCATGCATCATCAGACCCTCGTTACCATGTAGTATCAAAGTACTCGTTAAGACGAATTAAAAGAGCCCAAACTCGATGGGGTTGCGTGGTTTAATTATGGAGTTCCTATGGCCACCTTCCAGCTCCATCCTCAAACCCTGGTTACCATGTAATATGAACGTACTCGTCAAGACGAATTAAACGAGCCCAACCTCGATGGGGTTGCGTCGTTTAATTACGGATTTCCTATGGCCACCTTCCAGCTCCATCATCAGACCCTGGTTACCATGTAGTATCAAAGTACTCGTCAAGACGAATCAAACGAGCCCAAACTCGATGGGGTTGCGTCGTTTAATTATGGAGTTCCTATGGCCACCATCCAGCTCCATCATCAGATCAGCTCTATGTCATAATAATATTGCATTGTCATCCGATTTATACATGCATACAAAATTTCAGTTCAATTGGAAACCGGGAAGTGGATCTAATTTAACTTGCAAGATATGATTACAGACAGACAGACAACGGGACAATGAAACTAAATAAAAAAAAAAGCTTGTAAAAACACGGCCGCGTCTGCCCTTCGCGCTCGGTACCGCAAACTAAGCGTGTTTGCGGTACGCGGCCCGCGCCGCCCGACCCCCCGCGAGTTCCCCTCCGTTGCTCTGCGCAAGTACATTCGTCGCGCTACTCTAGGAAATATTGTAATACTGTGTCATAGTCATGTAGCTTTATTGTCAACCACTATTCAGTGTACTACTATTATTATATTTCTCCCTCAGGAATAGCCTCAGGAATCGCTGATAATGCTGTATCGTGCTACATAATTTCCTTCTAGCTACAAGTACATTTTTAATTTTAAAATTTAAATTCTCCATTACTTTAGTGGTTCCGGAATTGGTCTTTTAAGAGGAACCGGGACCACCCCTGTGTGCGGATGGTGATCACCGGGGTGGTTTTAGTGAGGTAAAAATCCCACACTCCCCGACCCCACTCCCCGGAGGTCGGGACCCTTTTGAAGGTTTCCCCCCGAAAACAAAAAAAAAAAAAAAAGGCACAACGACTTATCAAGCTATACATTTTCAGTATAAGCTGACTCCTGATTGTACGAAAAGCCAATGCAATACTAGGTCAGCTTAAACTGCACCGGGGTACTCTGTTAGACGGTTTCATCGACCGACGGTATTGTTCTAGACTGGAATATTAGAAAGTGCATTTAGGCACATCACTGTATGGGACAACAATGTGGCAGAGCTCGCTCTAATACAAGGCCATGGCGACTCACGAGCGGCGCGGCCGGGTCGTGCAGCAGCGCGTGGTGCAGCAGCGGCAGGTGCGGCGCGACGCCCAGCTCCACGCTGCTGCGCTCCGAGCACTCGCTGCCCGGAGGGTACTCCTCGTCGCTGGACGCCGTCTTCATTCTACTGTCGGACACGTTCGTTAGTGGCTCCAGTGTTTCGTGCGGTGGCGGTGTGATCGAGTCGCGGAGTTCTAAGCTTCTAGACAATTAAACTCGTATTTGATATTAATATAGGAAAATGATTATTCCTATAGTTACGTTTTACATCTAGACTGGCGCCGTCAGCTACCCGAGCTGACCCTCTATTCTTTTTCCGTCCTTCTAAATACGATATAGTGCGATAGGCACTATATCTTATTCAGAAGGCTTAACGTATGCCATGCGAGTTATCGATATTCGTTCCGCGGAGGTCAGTCCAGACTCGGCGCGCAGTACTCACAGTATGGGCTCGTGCATGAGCAGCGCGCGCAGCACCTGGCAGCCGTTGACGAGCGCGTGCGTGCGCGCGCGCGGCGGCGACGTGAACATGCCGCCCAGCAGCGCGCGCACGCCGGCCTCGGACTGCAGGCGCGCCACCAGCGCCCACGACGTGCGCGGCCTGCGGACCAAGGCGCACGTTACGTACGTAAATAAAAAAAATACTAATAAGTGAATGTGATAAACGAAATAATGAAAAATAAAATATCTCTTGTCCTAATGGTGGTTGCACACGATTAGGACGAGAAATACCCCTAACGTAAACTATAAAAGCGTGTAACTTCTCCGTGTTTCCATCGATATTATTATAGAATGACGGAGAAGTTACACTTAGTTTTTGGTAGGGCTATTGCTCGTCCTCATCGTATGCAAACACCATTGTATGTGGTGTAGAGTTATTATGACGTTGACGGTATCATATAATATGTCAGTCTATTTTTAACAACACATGAACACAAAGCAGGTCATGTGCCAGCATACCTGGTGGAGCATCCCTCCCCGGCGCAACCGTTGACGATGAGGTCGCACAGCAGCGCGGCGGCGTTGGCCGACGCCACCGCCAGAGTGCGCGCGCGCGCCTCCGCGCTGGGGCCCGCGGCCGCGCCCGTCCCCAAGCCCGGCCCCGCGCCCGGCCCCGCGCCCGGCCCCGCGCCCGGCCCCGCGCCCGGCCCCGCGCCCGGCCCCGCGCCCGGCCCCGCGCCCGGCCCCGCGCCCGGCCCCGCGCCCGGCCCCACGCCCGGCCCCGCGCCCGCGGGCCCCGCCCCCGCCGCCGCGCTGCCGGCGCCGGCCGCGGGGAACACTGTACTATTGTCGGGCTTTGATGAACCTGACAAATGAACAGTTGAACACCTCGAATGAATAGAATAGATCTTTAATAATAATAATAATAATATCCCTGGACATTTCACACAGCACCATTTGTCCCAAGCTAAGCAACCTAATGCTTGTGTTATGGTAACAAGATGGCTGATAAACTACTTATATACATTTTTTTTTTTTTTTTTTAAATACATACATATTATAGATAGAAAAACACCCAGACTCGGAACAAATACATGTAGGTCATACAAATATTTCTTCCGTGCGGAAATCGAACCCGCGACACGCAGCGCAGCAGTCAATCGCTTAACCACTGCGCCAACCATGCCGTCAAAATTTCTTATTTGCACAGAAAGTAGGTACAAGTTACAGATGTTAACTTTAAAATGATCCTTATACTAACTACCTTAACTAAGGCACGCAAACAGTTTTAGCTATAATAATAAAGACTAATTAATATATATTATTAACACATTCAATTAAATAAATACCATGTCAAGATGAAATTCAGTACATAATTTGAAATAGGCAACACAATACATAATGTCAAGTTTAATAAAATGGGATTATAAATTGGTCAAGTTCAGGGTCAATACAGTTAAATCGAAAATATAAATTATTTAGTACAAGTCAGGAATACAGAGATGTCATCATTATCAATTTAAATTCTTATCGGTCAGAAATTCACCAATTGAGTAATAATATTAATTAATTAATAGATCTGTCAAGTTCTTTTTGAAAAGTGGAAATGTCTATTTTTTTATTACATCAGGTATTTTGTTAAAAATAATCGGACCCATACATTTAATACTTTTCTTAGCACATTATCAAATTGTATACTGTCTCCTGATTGGCCGGTTTCTATTTTCGGACACTTTATTTAAAAAAAAAATAAAAAAACAAAAAACCCGACTGCGTAAAAAGTGAACCAAACTACGTACATAATAAAAAAAACTGAAAAGAAAAAAACAAGCACTTAGATGTCCGGTGGTCTAGAATTCTATAGTATATTATTGAATGAATACTATTGAAGAAAATAAAATATATTCTAATAATGGAACATAACAACTGAACAGTCGGGACCCATTATTCGACAGCCAATCTAATTTTTCAATGGATTATAAACCAATTATCATTTTTGTAGAATTTCATTTTTTTCATTTTCACAATATGGCGTCCAGTAGTCGCCATATTGAATTTTCACTAACGTCATGCCTTTAGTGACACTCGCCGGACTAAGAGGAATCAATTGACGTGTGAATCATTAAAATCGGCCCAGGCGTTTGGTCTGTATAGTGCTTCAAAGGAACATACATACATACATAGGCTGATAAACACATTACCACTCCTTTGCGTCGCGCAGTCGGGTAAAAAGATGCATATTTGACTTAATAAAAACAGCCTAAAGTGATGGGAATGTTAATAATTTTAGGTACGCAGCTATCTGTTACTATAAAATTGCACATAGCCCTTATACAGCGTTTTTGAGCCTTGAACACCAGGGGGTCTACTCTGGGCGGCGGGATCTTCCGAAAGGGTTACCGCTGCCCTGGAACAGAAAGGGCTAAGGAAGGAACACGGGTGGGTTTTAGTCAGTAAGAGTCTGACACTCCCTTCCGCTCCACCCAGAGCGGGAGGGGTCATTTGATGATTTCCCATCCTCAAAAAAAAAAAAAAAGGGGGTCTACTCTGAAGTAGTATCGGCCGAATGTTCGGCCGTTTCCTGCTACGAAGTTACTATTTGGTTCGGTCGGTTTCGATCCTACACTCTTTCGAATATTGACTATGGGCCCGACCCAACTGAGCCGATCCGAAGTTTTCTCATTTTTCAATAATATTCAGTTCGGCCATGTGTCGGTCCGATCCGAACATTCGCACTTTGCACTTCGGAGTAGACCCCCTGTTCCCTCATTTCCCCAAAATATTATGCCGGGTCTCAATTAATCTTGTGGCCATATTTACTTTTTTACACAGGTTAAAGAGTACATACGCAGCTACACTAAGTTTTTTGCATACTTCTTCTGCTTGTGGTTTCCAAGTTATTGGCTATCTATCATAATGCCAAGGAATTTTGCAACTAGTACTTGGTCAACTTTTTGTCCATTATAGTGTAAATGTAAGACTTCTGGTGGAATCCGTTGTCTTTGGTATATTAATCATTAAATTATTTTGGTCAAGCCAGCGTATAATGTTTACTAACGTTTCATTTATGTCATGTTCGTAGGTTTTTTTGTCAATACATTTAATCAAGGCAGTACTATCGTGGGTAGCGGGATCGTCCGAAAGGGTTACCGCTGCCCTGGAACAGAAAGGGCTAAGGAAGGAAGACGGGTGGGTTTTAGTCAGTAAGAGTCTGACACTCCCTTCCGCTCCACCCAGAGCGGGAGGGGTCATTTGATGATTTCCCATCCAAAAAAGAAAAAAAAAAAAGGCAGTACTATCGTCAGCGATAAGACCATAGGATCATTAATATAAGTATAGCAAAAATAATAGAGTGACGGCACAGTTGGCGCAGTGGTTAAGCGATTGACTGCTGCGCTGCGTGTCGCGGGTTCGATTCCCGCGCGGAACAAATATTTGTATGACCTACATGTATTTGTTCCGAGTCTGGGTGTTTTTCTATCTATAATATGTATGTATTTACAAAAAAAAAAAAATTGTATATAAGTAGTTTATCAGCCATCTTGTTACCATAACACAAGCATTAGGTTGCTTAGCTTGGGACAAATGGTGCTGTGTGAAATGTCCAGGGATTTATTTATTTATTTATTTAATAACGGGCCCAGCAGACTGACCTGTGGTACGCCATACATAATTCTTGCCTTAGATAAATATTTTTCTTCGTGCTTACTTTTTAGACATATGTATTCTAGATATTTCTGTGTGCTGCTTACGATTATTAAGGTTAACAACGGGTTGGTGGGTTGGTTATTTTAAGAGATTAAGTACATTACCTCTGATGCCTATGATGTGTAGCTTTTTTGTAAGAATTTCATGTCCAACACAATCAAATGCCCTCGTCATGTCCGTGAAAATTGCGCAAACTGGTACTTTTTATACACATGAAAATGACATTTATTAAATCGTAAACCCGTATTTATTATACCTTTATTTTTTCTGAAACCCTTATGTTCTGCACTTAAAACATTCAAACAACACAAACAATATTTGGATAGGAAGTTATTAACAGAGTTATAAATTATTTTTTCTATAACCTTAGAAAAAATGTGTATTAAATAAAGCAATTGGTCTATAATTTGCTAGTACTTCTTTATTGTTTTTTTTTTAAAGTGGCTTCACTATAACTGTTTTTAAACTTTCCGAAAATACTCCAGTACTGATACATAAGTTCAGTATATGACACAGATGCCAGGCGATGTCGCCTGATACGAATTTTACAACCTTTGTTGATATATCATCATATCCAGTGCTACTTTTATTTTTTAATTTACACTACCTCAAGTTAGGCAGGTGAAAACTAATGTGTGTATAAAGGCCGAAGAATTGAATCCTGAAGATAACACCGTATTCTTGGGCATAATGGGCACCGTATTCTTTGGATGCTAAGCTTCAGTGGGGTCCGCAGATAGACAAATTGTCAAAAAAGCTAAGTTCCGCAGCATTAGCTGTTAGAAAAATTCGTAATTTAACTGATATAGAGACAGCCCGTTTAGTGTACTTTAGCTATTTTCATAGTGTAATGTCGTACGGTATTCTATTGTGGGGAAATGCCGCTGATATTCAGACTATCTTTGTCTTGTAGAAGCGAGCTGTTCGAGCAATTTATAAATTAAGTCCGAGACACTCGCTCAGAGACAAAGGAGATTGTTCTAGACCGCCCTATAACCAACAAACATTTGACGTGTACGTTAATTTTAATTATATTTTAATATACTTTTTAACAATAATAAATTCAAGCGGACACTGTTTAATTCCTAATAGGTTTTTAAAAGTGACCTCATTGATTTTATTACCAACCAAACCCGCCATCTTTCATGGAATTGTCAATGTGAATGTCACAAAAGATTTGATAGTGTCGCTCTCGCTCATATTACATAAATATCGATAGGTATCGGCGACGATGTCTATAATATCTAGTGATAAATAATAGATGTTCGATATTTATCACTTCCAAAACATTGAAAATGTGCAACATAAAAGTTTTTCATGCATATTTTTTTCATGGAATTAGTTCCGTGATCATTTTAATGGGACTTATGATAAATAGGGCCTAGCACGATTATGATGAAAATATAATGCAAAAAACAAACTCACAAAATGTACTTACTAGTCGAATGAGGGATTTTCTGACAAGTGAGAAAATATTAGTTTAATAAAAGAGGCGTTGGTAAAAAATACGTCACTGTCTCTGGTTTTTGACATTAAATAAGCTTTCTTATTAACGGATCTTATTTTTGTTATCAGTAGCCAGTAAAACAAAGACGTATTTTTTACCCACGCCATCTATTGAACTATGTTTTTTCACTAGTCAGAAAATCTCTCATTGAAAGATTGAAATGTCATTTACGACACAACTCTAGTGAATTGTTCTCATAACGATTCCACGACTTCAATAGCCATATTTTTACTTTTTAAGTACTTAAACTCTATTTTTAAATGTCGCATACTAAAACGTTTCACATTGTTCGTTGGGAACAAAATATTTTATTTAATGTGAAGTAGAATCATAGCAACAACGTGTTTATGTTTGAAACGGAACAAATTAATTTACATTTGACATATTGATCTGTCATTTTGGTCTACTAAATTAAAACCACAGATTAAATAAGTGGTCATTGATAATCGATATACAATGATCGATCTTCGAGAAGCATCTCTACGTCACTACGTCAGTCCGTCAGACGTTCAGATGTGTTGTTGTGACTAGGTACCTATTAGTATTTGACGATTTCTTTTGGCAATTTTGTTTCTGTTTAACAGACTACGATTTGGATTGCTTTCAACGTGACCTGGCTTCGAACAACTGATTCTGTGATCTGCTTAAACGACACCTTGGCATTTTGATAACGGATAACGGACTTCGCTTATGAAATGGAAAGTGGATTTTGTATCAGCTGTGGCTCTGCTGGTGGTTGTATGTTGTTGGAAGATGAACAGATTCGTCGATAGATTCAGGAAAGGGCTCCATCACTTTCGGTAAATAACTGTTAACGTGTATTTAACATAACGACATTTTGTAGAAGACATAACGTGTAATATTTTTCTAAATTGTTTATTTATTTTTGTCTAAGCTTTTAGTGCAATCATAAATATACCTACATTTTAAGTAAGTATATGTTCTTTCAGATTCAAGCAAGTGATATTATATGCACAATATGCTGGACTTCGGCACAACAAAGCATACAAACAACATCAGAATACATTGGTAGAAATTGTGCACTATGCCATAACACACTAGGACGTCGAACTCGTTCTCATCAAGTTATTGCTCTGAGAACCGACACACAGCACCATATTAATATCAAGAATATTATCACAGAAAGATTAATGCCATTGGAGGTATATTATCGTCTAATTCTGATAAGCTACTTAGAAATATCTTATTGATATACCAGCTCAAAATGTACTTTTTATTTTAGATACGTGCTTCTCACTATATTTGACATCCTTGCTGGCAGAGAGCAGATCGTGCTGCCAGGCATTATTCAGAACCGTCATCATCTACACATACTCCAACAAGAAGCAATCCCTTGCGATGTGCCAATTGTGGGATCAATTTAATAAGAATGAGAAGGCACATACTAAATGATGATGCCATTCTTCTGCAAATACAGCAACGTGTTGCACCGCAAGTGCTAGACAGAAGTCAAGTTGGAAGACAATCCATAATACAATATTGTTGCAATTGCATTGTTGGGCGCGGGACCATAGGATGCTGCGCGCATATCATGACCATTATATGGTATTTAAGTTATGCCCGATATGAAG
This sequence comes from Apamea crenata, assembly GCA_949629185.1. NCBI lineage: Eukaryota > Metazoa > Arthropoda > Insecta > Lepidoptera > Noctuidae > Apamea > Apamea crenata. The sequence goes on along the minus strand of OX451365.1, from coordinate 415,438 downwards.
GCAACATCGCCCCACCTGCACAATTCTTAGACTATATTTTAATAGAAAATGTAGAAGATAATGAAAATGAATAAAACTGTAATACCTAATACAAAATAAGTGTTTTATTTCTGTTCTTAACTATGAGAATGTCATAATATGTATATGGCTACTTACAAAACCTGATGTTGGTCTGGTCGGAGTATGCGACTAACGACAGGATTCATATCAACTGTACAATTAATCATCCTAGCTTATTATGTAAACTTCAACCAACAAATAATAACTGCACCTAAAAGGCATAATAAAACTGTAATTACAGTAATATTTTACTGTATTTGAAGTTTAATCCTTTGTAGAAACCAGAAATAGCGATTTTAGAAGGAATTACTTAAGTTTTCTTTTTATTAAAAATAACCTCAAAATCTGTTCCTTTTTTTTAAATAAATCTGTTCTCTAAAGTGTCCGTCAAGAAACTTTGTTCTTATGGGTTACTAAGGGCAATTTACAAATAGAAAATGATTTTTTCTATGCAGTTGGCTCCAGGGCGAACAATGTATGGGCGTAGAACAATCTCCTTTAAAGAGATTAACGTTATGACTGTGCCTTCTCAGTACCTATATTTATGAAAATCTTTTATATGCCCATAAAAATATCAAATTGTTTAAAAAATACAGTGGTATCCATGATATAAATATTAGGAACAAACACCAATTTGTTGTACCTATAACAAGGCTCAAGAAAATAGGTGGCTCGTTCAGATGCCAATGTATACGCTTTTACAATAAAGTTCCAAGACCCGTTCAAGATCTAAGCCTTAATAAATTCAAATCATTCATTAAACGTAAGTTCTGCCAGAAAGCCTTTTATACCGTTAAGGATTTGATCGAGGACAAAAAGGCTTGGGATTGAGTTGCTTCCAATTTTTTTTACCTATTGAATGTTCTTATTTTTCTGTTATAATGTTGTTTTTTTTTATACACTTTGACATTAATGAATTTTATATAATTATACTATGACATTTGCTTACTTTGTAAAGTATTATATTATTTTAATTATTGTGAATGTGAAGACTATGTGGGGTCACTTTAATTTTATTATATTTTATTTTTCTCTCTCTCTTAGTTTTTGTCATGGTCTGGCAGTTTGAGTAATTAATGTGGCCTACCCAAATGTCCTTTCTTTGGTATTGTTCGTCGTATCGTCGAGCTCCTTAAGTTTTGAGTTGAGCTGCACGATTTCTGACAAATGCGTGCACTGACTGGACAGGTCCTCTCAATCTGTGTGGTTCTTACATATACATTACACATACATGGCTCATGAGGGTGCTGGAGTTGTACAAGATAGATGCAACTCTACGCACCTTCCTTGAGTCGTGTATGGGGCAATGGAAGACGGTCCTTCGCTATCCAGGGTGTCGACAGATCCAGGGGAATGATGAGCCCGTATGGATTAAGCGGGGAATATTTCAGGGCGACAGTTTGAGTCCACTTTGGTTCTGCTTAGCCCTGAATCCTCTAAGCACACTGCTGGAGGACTCAGGTCTAGGCTACCGGTTGAAGAGAGGTGGTCAGGTCATATCTCACCTCCTCTACATGGATGATTTGAAACTTTTTGCCTCCAAAAAATTGCATCTGATGGAGCTACTGAAGGTAACTGAAACTTTCAGTAGTGCCATCAGGATGGAATTTGGTGTGGACAAATGTGCAGTCATGCATGTAAAGGGGGGGGAGATTATGGAATCCGAGGGAACTCCACTTTCGGATTCCATACACCTTAGATCCCTTTCCTCATCCGAAAGCTATAAGTATTTGGGTATGTCGGAAGCGTTAGGCATCAACGATGCTGACATGAAGCAATCGTTGAAGGAGCGCTTCTTTTGTCGCCTGAAGAAGGTATTAATTAGTCTTCTTTCGGGCAGAAATAAGGTGCGCGCCTTCAATGGTTGGGTCATGCCGGTTTTGATGTACTCTTTCGGCATACTCAAATGGACTCAGACTGAACTCGACGCCCTGGATAGAAGGGTCCGTACACTGCTGACCGCAAACCGGATTCATCACCCACGATCATCGGTGATGAGACTGGTCACGACGCTGCGTGAAGGCATACACGAGGGGCTTGTGGTCAGTATAAACTGCTGCGTTCTGCACTTCTAGTATGTGCCGAAAGTGTTGAACGCTTTCGTACACAGCTAGAAGTTTCCTATAGTAAGCAGGCCACTGAGATTGTTTCTCGGTAAGCTTTTTGCTGAAATATGCTAGGGGTTGCCAGTTGTCGTTGACCTTCTGCTGTAAACATGCACCTACATATGTGCATGCTCGACGCATCGGTAAAAAGACCTAAAGGGGCCTCACTATTTGGGTGCGATAGGGTAGTAACATTGGCTAGGCTCTTCTTGCAGTCATCCAAACATTGTTCGAGCTCGGGCGTCCATGGGAATGGTTTTGCGCCTTTGCTATTAGTAGCAGCGACTGCATCAATTAAGGGAGCCTGGTACTTGGCGGCGTCGGGCAAAAATCTGCGGTAATAATTAACCATGCCCAAGAACCTACGTACGCCTTGCACGGTCTTAGGGAGAGCAAAATCCACTAAGGCCCGGATACGGTCGTCGGCAGGGAAGGTGCCTGCAGCATTAATACGGTAACCCAAAAACGTTACCTCGGCTGCCCCAAGTACACACTTTGCCGGATTGATGACCTCACCGTTCTGGTGCAGTCGGTGAAACAGGAGTCTGAGGTGTTCAGCATGTTGCTGGGAGTCTCTCGAGTACACGAGGATATCGTCAACGTAGGCAAAACAGCTACTGCAGCAGCTGCTTTTTACCCTGGGAGTAACGTCTAGGTAGACACGAAAGATCGGATCCGGTGTCGATTAAAAATCGTCGGCCCGAATACCGATCAGCAACAAATAGACGGCGACTTGCTAGGGAGTAGTCAGCGGTCGCCACTACTGACTGCTGCTTGAGTTTTCCTGTGGTACGAGACCAGACCAAGTGCACGGTTGTAAACACCTGGAAGCTTTCGACGCGAATCGCCTGTGATACCATAATTGCCGTTACGAGTGCGTGAGCGCGAGCTTGAGCGACTGCGGTTATTTCTGTCATTACTTGTGGTGAGGCCGGTCACAAGCCGTGTCAGGTCCGCCACTTGTTGTTGGAGCATCTTGAGTTGTTCCTTGGTGTCTTCACTAGATGATGATGCCCTACCTGCTGCATGGACATTCATTGGTTGCGGACTGATTTCTTGCAGCTTATCAGCCAGCTCGCCCAAGTCCTCAAGGGATGAATGCTTTTGGGCAACTAAAATACCTTGCATGTAATGAGGCAACCTGTTCATCCAAATACTTTGTAGGAGCTGTTCTGGGAAAGAAGAACTAGCAACAGTCCTGAGGTGACGGAAGAATGACGAGGGCTGTCTATGCCCTATCTCCTCTTTTTCGAGGAGTCTTCTCTTCATATGACTCAGAGAAACGGGAGATAAGGGCGTTTTTAAGACAAGTGTACGGTTGACTTTTAGGTGGCTCGATAATTATGTCTTCAACTTCAGTTGCGGATTTGGTGTCGAGCTGACTTACAGCATAATAATATTTAGTTAACACTTGTATGACACTGTTAATGTGGCACTGTGCCTCCAAACTTGCAAACCAGAGACCTAGTCGGTCTGGCCAGAAAGGGGGAACGCGGATGGATACTCGATTTACTAATATAGGTTGAGATCTAGATGGGGACGCGACCGCGGACTGTTCACCACCAGTGCCAGATTCAAGATCCAGGAAAATTTCCTTTCCCTCGGTAGTCATTGTGTTACTATACAAACTATGTTTATCTCACGAACAAAAATACACTACCATAAGAAAGGGAAAAAACGTATTTTTAAATAATAAACTCAATGGAATAACCAGAATAATGACTAAAATCAAAACAATGCACAAAACAAACAAAATAAATACAATTAAATGTTATATGTAGGCATTTAAATTAGAATCAGGCACTTATTGTTCTTAAAGAAACACCGTTGTATTGAAGGTGGGTTGTACGAATCACAGAACACATATATACTCCTAGCGGAGGTACATACGAATGTCCATCGATGCACAGTTGAGAAAAAAAAATAACTTACAGGCTTCTGTTGTCACACTATTGGATACGGAACACACCTTTGAGTTTCGAGTTTCACTGGAACGCAGCCGGTTTTCGTTTGACGTTTGTAGATAGTGATGACCATTGAGATAGGAATAAACATGGAGACGCCGCGATAATCTATACATACATTTGCTTATACAAATATGAGTGAAATATGATTCAGAATTTGAAATATCGTTATGTCTCATTCTTTCTAGTGAGATAATCTTATTTGATAAAAGAGACAACTATATTTTAAGTTGTTGCTAATTATGGCAACATTTTGTCGTGACGTAGGGATAGTTGTAGGTAAGTGCCGTAGCAGCCATCTTATACGACGAGTTTCGTGGTAGTTTTGCTGTCAAATGGTTGTTTGTTTTTTGTAAAGTAGAGATTTGCGAGAAAATTACGAGGATTTTACCTTTTAAAACTGCATGTAAATGTTGGAAAATAGAAATTGAACATGCCTCTGTGTTGTATTGTGAAGTGTGGTGCAAGAAAGAATGCAAATCAACCTCAATTGTCTTTGCACAGGTTAGTAACCGGTTTTCATACATTAATACATACACTATTACACATTTGATGATACAATTGTAACGCGATCATGAATTTATGGCTAAAGTATTGATATTTGGGTTCATTTCCATATAACAGGCCTTTTTATTATATTTGTTAATATTCATTCTTTTGTTTACAAACATATGTCATAATTGAATAGTGTTGTACCGTTGCCTACTTGCTGTAATAGTTTCGGAAACTAGTTCCTCCGCTGAAACGATATCCGTATATTCTGCGATGTTAACAAAAATAATCCTGCATCTTATTCGGTCTGAGTGACCTAGCTAGCCGCTAAGTCCGGCCTGTGGTGCACACTAAACTTTACAGCACCAAAATAAAAATATTTCACATAAACCTACATGAAGCTAGGTGCATGGTAACAATTGGTAACAATTTTCCTATGGAGAAGAACCGGCAAGAAACTCCACGGTTACAGTTTTAAAAACAATTGGCTTTTACATTGTTTTCTATTTTGTTAAGTACCTGATACATGTTGACAGACCTACACTGTCCTCCCCTACCTATTTTTTTTCTTAAAAGTATTGTTTAGACGATAAGCGTTTAGTAAAAAGCTATTATTTTGACATTACCAACAGACACTTAAATTTTATTTATTTGTATAGATAACAGAAGGTAAGATAACCTACTCAACTTTTTCTGTTACAATTACAACGGACTTTAAGTAAGTACATAATATTAGGTATGATCCAAACGTGATAACTAGTAAAACTCGTATATAGTATCGATACTCGTTATAGTAACACCGATGTTACTTGATTGACACAACCCTAGCAATGGCAGCCATTTTATGAGACAATACGAGTTGTAGGTATGCACCCTTTTTTCGTAGGTATTTCCAGTCCATACTTTTCTTAGGTCAATGGTGATGACAGGAGATATGTGTCAGTGAAGTGTCAAACTCCTATGTTAACTTTGAAGTTTACTTAAAATCCGCACAAGAAAAAGTGGCGCCGCTATCGCGGAATTAGCAGGTTGTTCTTGTCAGTTCTTGTTTCAGGTCGGTAAAGTTCAAACAAGGTGTAATTTGGCACAAAAGGTATGCACGGCCGAACACTATCTCGTTAGTCAATGCACTAATAGCACAAAAGTTCAAATACTCCTCAATTTTCGTAGGTAAACTCGCGTAATGACGGCGAGTAGGTACCGACTTGGACTTGTTGACGAAGAAACTCGCTGACCGGTATGAATGTGAGCTCGATGCGCTTCACAATACTGGATTCCGATTATTCTTTTTACACTGGTAAGTTCTTGTATCGTCGGGGTCACCAATTTAGGCGCGTCATGGCGCCTTGTTTACTCGATCCAGTTGTAAGTTACAACTGGATCGAGTTTTGTAACAGATGTGTATTGGTTTCAAAGCACAGTATACAAGGGATTGCGGAGGAATGCACGTTTAACCAAACAGGAAAAACAATCGTGTTTGATTCACATAGAATGGGGTAATAGTAATATATAGTTTTACATTCAATTTCAAACGCTGACTCTGACCAACTAGTTAGCTGTCTATCATAGACCTCTAGACCACCGTAGTGTTGTCTTTTACATCTCACAGTGGGAACCATAGACAATTAGTTTGGTTCGCCACAGATTAATTACGGAGCCGGTTTAAAAACTTCTGTGCAATATTAGAGTTACGACACTATGTGGCCGGTGACTACTTTACCTCACCATGAAACTTGTATTCCACTGCCATCAGTTAGTGCTGACTTTGGCGAAAATTTAACCTACATAACTAACCTAACCTTTAAAGACTGACGCAGATTAGAGCCGCAATCGACAATCCATCTACATCACCTTCGTACATTTTGTATGAACGTTGAAATGCGATGCGCTGCAGCCTGCTGCGACTGCGATGTGCGCTCAGCTTAAGGTTTCTCACAGTTCGAACATCAACTTGTAAACCAACAACATAAAAACGTTGGAAATACAATTAAATCGTGTCTTAAAAACGTGTAACTCATAATAGACGGGTCTTCCTTTACCTTTCTCTGCATCAGCGTCACTACCGCCGGCGTCGTCCTTGTGGTTGGCGTCGGTCTTCTCCGAGGGCTCGCACTCCGCCTTCTCGGGCGCATCGGGCTGCGCTCCCACCAGCTCCTCCGCCACGTACGTGCCGCACACGATCTGGATCAGGCACTCCAGGAACTGGTGCTCTTCTAACCACTGATGAAAGACAACACTGTAGGTACACACTGTGTACACGACTTAACTAAGGAGTCTAACCACAATAAAACAAAGCACAACATGTTTTGTTTATTTTCTGAATTACGATTTTATAAACGCATTTTTTGTGCAAGAATGTGCGAAAATATGAGAAACTAGCTTCCGCCCGCGGCTTCACTAGCGTGGTATGTCGATAAAAAGGCCATGTCGCCCATGTCGTTCCCCAGGGTTCAAAGTATCCCCACAACAAATGTCATCAAAATCGGTCCAGCCGTTTCGGAGATTAGCCGGAACAAACCGACAGAGAGGCCGGGACTTTCACTAGCAGATATCCGGTGTTGTAAAGAGTAACTTTGGATAATAATATTTTAGAAAAAGAATTAACACTCGGCGCAAAATAAATAAACACTCATGAAATCCGATTTGTTTTCCGACATGAACGAAGTCCCGGGCACAGCTGGTAATAAATATTATGTAAGTCTGAAATCGCCAACCCTTCTTGAACAAGCGAGGCGATCGTTGTTCGTGCCTTCTCCGTGTGAGAAGATGTCTTGGCCTTGCAGGGACAATAATAGACGGCTGTTATTATTTATTTATTACAGACGAAACTTTATAAAGAAAAATCGCTGGTTTCATGAACGCAAGCAACTGACATCGTGGCGGTTCAGTTCGCTCAGTGTTATTGTGTTTTTCCATAAGTCTCAGTAACAGCCCGGAGTCGGATTAATATGCCTGGTTGGTGACAGAGCGCGCCACTGTTACATGCAACTTAAACATAACTGGCGATATGGAACAAAAAGAAATCCTGTCCTTCTCCAATTTTTATTCAAAGATTTGAAGATATAGTTAGCGATTATTACCGCGGTTTTAAAAACAGATCCAATCACAAAAACCTAATTAGAGTACAACGCACCTTCGGGTGTAAACCAAGCCGTACGTACCGGAGCAGAGCCCATGACTAATTGCTGAGTGTAGATCGCACCTGTTCTAACAGTGGGCACTTTCGTACTGTCCAGATGTTGCCCTAATTCGGCATTTCATTGTGCATGTTTGTAAACTTTCACACAAAACCCATCGACAACACAATATGTGTGTATTTATCACATTCCTACTGTACTTACTTATTATGTATGTACTTTATTCGCACATGCTAAGGCTGACTAACTGAGCAAATATTACTAACTGAACGAAAACTTTCCTCAGACTGCAAAAATGTGAATTTTCGAGACAAAGTTTTTATTACTCACAAAATAATTAAAGTTACATATAGTAGTAGCACATTGACCCGCAGGCAATAGGCCACACAGTAGTCTCGATACCGCGCATGGTGTTATAGTAAATAAAACAGATACAATGGTGTTACAATGTATTACGTATATTATGAAAGCCTGGTTAGTGCAATTGACAGCCGTTGTCAGTGCCTCGACAGTTCAAAAGTGCCTGTAATTGGTATTTGAATTAAGCTTTGAGTTGAAGGAAGCGCGATTGTTGAACGTGGGGTCTGGGTTCGACTCATCGGCCCAGAGCCTGGATTTGTGCCGAGAACGCTCTCGGCAAAAGGCAAACCCCCTATGACACAAGTTTAACTAGTGAATTGTGGGTGTACTAAAGGTACAACTCCGCCCCACCCTTCGGGGAATACAAGCATGACGTTATGTTATGAGTTAAATATGACTGACGTGGGTGTACTAGTACCTCTGCCTACCCCTACAGCGAACACAGGTATAATATTGACAACGTGATACACGGCTGCACCTCGCGCGTCATGCTACTCGTGCCGCCGCCGCCGCGTAAACACGTCCATCACAATTATCTCTGCTCATCCTCACAAAGAGAAGGCGCCGCGCTGTGTCGCGCCGTGTTTTGGACGTCGCACACAAAGTAACACAACACAACGCAGCATCATGCGACAGATTATGTTTCCTAGATAAGCAGCCATTGATAGCACCACAATATGGTTCACGATTCTTCCGGCATTGTTTCTGATAGCCTTTATGTGATGATAGACTTGATGCATGACTTATTTTAATATCATTTTATGTTGAAACAATCAACTGATTTGTAAGGCGTCCTAAAAATGATGCAAGTAGTGGCGCCTACCCTGACGCAACTATAATACTGCTAAAACAAGAATGATAAATGATGACACTCATCAGCGTGTTTACAAGCATGTGTGTGACAAAAATAATATTGGAATCAATCCAATATATCAATCCATAATCCAATATCAGAAAGTTTTTCATTGATATTCCCTTAACACACTACTTTTGTACCTGAACTGCCATTAAAGCTTCAACTGAATGGCCCCATAGTATCAGACCACATCATGACAGCACAGACGATATGTTTCCGTGACATGCAGTGACTGCTGCGACTACGGACACTGTTGTTCAAAGACGTTTTATTGCATATACAAATTTGTCCACATGTGACTGTTCCTAAATTACCCTAGGATGATAAAATTTTCGTTTTTCCTAATTATGTGAAATATTACAGTTAAGATTGGCTCTCCCAAGTTTAATTTATACTGATGTTTAAATTGATGTTATTAAGCCAAATTATGTCTTTGACTGATTCATTAATTTCCTGTTATAATTTATTTTTTGCATTGCATTGCATTTTATTGTTAGTGTCGTATCGACAGCAAATAAGATTATCTCGTGCCACGTAAGTTGCATTGAGATTGCGCGCTGATTGTCACAGCAATAAAAATATGAGCAAACTACGAAATCAATGTTCTGTAATATTACTAACTATTATTGCAGATACATAATAATATACCTCTTGTTTTATACAACGTGGCGCTACAATGGCGACATTAATTTAACACACGGGTAGGGCTAGTGTCCAGTAATCATAAATATTTTAACAACATAAAAATAATCGTAACTTGAAAACTTCCACCTGCGCCGCTCGCCGACATAGGGCTCTCTCTCTTTCCTTCAATTCGCCTTCTCTTTGCACGTTATTTGTTTTAATTACATTGATGCGATGTTATGATACATGACCTCGGCAAATGACCCCTGCGCTTCATTCTTCAAGTCAGGTTGCTGTTAAAGGCTATTTTAGAAAATAAATAAATATTAATGTTATTAAAATATATTCATAAAATTAAAACGCAAGACCGTAAACGTGTGTTAAATTAATGTCACTACTAAAGCGCCACGCTGTATACTTCTTGAAAATCAAATCTTTATAAATGTTATGTCAACATTTTTGTATGATTGGTTATTGGTAATGTCTTTTGGTGTAAGCTGTTAGCTTATATTTCATAAATAAATGAATGAATGAATTGTATTCAACCCATCACAACGACTGGCATGAGATTCGACAGGCGGTTGAACTTCAGTAGCCGAATTCTTTTAATTAATATCGTTCAAAATCTAGTCGCAATTTTATCTCAGCGATAATTCATAGCTGCTGAGATCAAAAACTTGATAGAAAAATTTACGGAAATTACAGGTATTTTTGATAGTGAGATTAGAATGCGAACATCATCCCTCTGGGTTCAGAAAAAAATAGTGTAAATGTGACCAGGTACCTGTATACATATAAAATAGAATCACCTGACCTACCTCCATGACAGTCTTCTTGAACAGGTCGTCGAGCCGGATGAAGTACTTGAAGGTGTCGGCGATGGCGGACGTGGACATGTGGCGCAGCAGGTTGGGCAAGAAGTCGCGCCGTGACTTGAAGAAGTCCAGCACGCGCAGGCACACTATGTGGTAGAGGTAGCAGTCCTGGGGAGAACAGCTGTTATTGTATTTTTGAAGGATTTAATAAATGAGTTTAGATGAAGTAGTGTATGAAACTGCACTTAACTAGATATTAAAAGTTAAAACAATGGTTGGATACTATAGGTGGAATAGGTACACATTTATACTGCCAGAACCCTGGTTGGATACTATAGATGGAATAGGTACACATTTATACTGCCTCAACCAATTACTGCTGTGATGTGGGGAGCAACCCGTCACCCTACTAGCTAGAAATTGTGCAGCTTGAAAGTTTTTTATTTTTTTTATTTAGTTAATATATTTAATTTTTCTGGTTACAAACCAGAAAAATTGTCGACAAAATAAAGAGGATGTAGACAATAAGGGGGCGTGTGGACAAGCCGTACGTGCCATGCTTGTAACAATAGGTATCTTGAATGTATGCAGTTGACGTCTTTTGGTGTCATCATACGATTGACGTCTTTTCTACCTCCATCACCTCCATGACAATGACAAAGGCGACCTCTATTAATAGTGGCATGTTACGCAATCGATACATAGAGGGTGCGCTCAATAAAAATTAAACATCACGAATTACCTGTTTAGGACTTCTCTCCAGTAGCATTTCCACAGTTTTACTGAAGTACGAGGCGAGCAGTGGGTTGAGTGGCGGGTCCTTGTTGATGAAGTCGCACAGACGGTTCATCTGAGTGGCGTCCAGCGAGAGGCGGTCGCTCAGCTTGGACAGGTGGCTGGTCAGCACCTCACACGCGATGTTGGCGTGCCGGTACTGCGATGCCAGTTCCAGGTTCTTAGGAGGCTCCTCTGTTATCAACGTTATCAGCTCCGCCAGAACCTCTGGCTTTGTTAGGCTGGAATCAGACACAAAGTTTTATAAGGACTTGTGGAACTGTGGAATGTTAGCGCTTCCATGACAACACAAAACCAGTTTTTTTTTTTATTCAATTAAAACTGACTGACAATTTATTGTTTAATTACGAATTAAGATTCACATTATTTAAACATGCACATAACACACTGGCACAATGTATTCTGCTATTAAGTTCTATTTAATCTGGTAAATAGAGTGGCTTCTTTTTTAGTAACTTGATATTTATGATCAGAGACTGAATTATATACATACTTAAATACATGTTTGCATAAATGCGTTTGTATATTTTGGTTGTCTTTTCAGGTTATTGTATATTTTACCCATTCCTTTTAAATCTACTGATTGTGCATTTGGGCATGTTTCTTATCATTTTTACGATGTAGTGAAATACAAAAAGTTTTGTATACTAATATACAAAATATTATATTATAAAATACAAATTCAAAAAAATACTGAGCAGGAACAGAACTTAGTACAGACGGCAGCAGGTCAAGCTACCCGAAACTGTCATATTATCCCAATCAACCTTGAACCATAATGCTTTAGATATAAAGTTGAAAACCTATTACAGAAATTTGACAGATTGTAGTAGCTTGATGTGCTGGCGTCTGTACATTTTCAAGAACAAAAAATAATAATATTTTGTGAAAAATGTAGTAAGTCAAATAATTTGTTATAGTTTAATTACCTATGCTGATGTAATTGAATAAAAAATCATTATTTTGTAGTATAGATGTAAGGTGTTTAAATAAATAAATAAATTAATTAGAAAATGCATAATTACTGGGGCCATATTGTTGCATAAATGCAAGCATTTGTTATGCATATTTCATCAATTTTAAGTGATAAATAATCTGGTCTCTATGTATCATAAAAGGTTTGCCCCCTATAAAGCTGCATGGGATTCCCGCATGGACAAATGGGTGTCCTACACACTTTGCCTACCCTTTTACAATTACAAGCGCGATGTTATGGTGTGATTTATGTAAATATTTTAAATTAGATAATTCAAATGTCAATTCTGTAACATACTGAAGGATCAAAAAGACTCTCTGTCAGAAAAAACCCCTTCTTATCATTTACAGCTATAACCTTTTATTTACTCTAGGCTTCATACAAATAAACATGTAATAACACTGAACTTAAAGAAGCATGACATGGATGTTATCACTTCAAGAAGAATCAAGTAATCATTTGAAAGTAGTTTAAGAAGACTCCTTCAGTTAGGTGTTCATACAAACTAAATGTCATTCAAGTTATTGTGATGTCACAAAGCAGATTATGCTGATAAGTCTTAATGTTGAATACATTTCATGCTTTGATAGCAAAGTAATTACAGTCCACACAGGGTAGTCATGAATAACTAGAGCACCTGCGCACCCTCACTGGCACGAGAGGCATTAAATATTAAAGACTTGCTATGTAAGGTCTTCATTAGTCAGTCACTAAACTTTAGATAACAACAGGCTGGGGCAACCTCATCAGAATGTAGTTCATGTTGATACTCACAACTGTGTGAGTGCTGTGTTGTCCGCCTTGCATTCCTGCAGGATGTCGTCGGCCTCCAGCACTTGCGACAACGTTACATTCTGAAACAATAAGCTTACTGCACATCCACAACATACCACACAACAACATCGATACGCCTCTCCACTCGAGCACATGACAATGACATCATCGTACACCTAGAACGTTGATTCTCATCACAAAAGGCGTCAACAACACGAATTAATATGAAAATTTATCGTTTCAACCACTCATAACCACCAATTTTTCAACAAAATACGCACCTCCTCTTTGAGAAGAAATTTTAACTCCCTAACCACGATATAGTTTCCGCTCCAAAACATAGTTAAAATTAATAAGTACAAGACGTGTAATTATTCTAAATCCATAGAAAACTTATTATTTTAGGTATTTTAGCGTTCCTAAGAGTGCAACGATCCGTTTTCTTTTTGACAGCTGTGTTGCCGGTGTTGCCAGGAAAGCCGCCCAAAATCCAAATTAGAAATTCAAACAACTCATTGTACTATAGAACAAAACGTATTGGGCGAGTATCCCATGGTTCATTTCATTCCAGCTTGTGTTCCAGTTGTTGTTTAAAGATAGTTTAATCCAGTAGACTATTCCAGTAATTTAAAAAGCCATTCAGAAACACCTAACATTACACAAAGGATACAGTTTCTACTTTCTACCGCACTCACTGGAATCAGTTTGCTATCGATTCCAGTCGCACTAGAATTAGAATAGTTAGTAACGCACTGGGGGCTTCCCACCAAAGAGTACATTATACTTTAGGAGCTTCCCACCAGCTCTTATAGCAGGGCAGAAGTTGAACTGCACTGCTTTTTTGTTTTATGACTAATTACAAAAAAAGCAGTGCATTTAATTCTGCCCTGCTTACTGGTGGTAAGCCCCCTGTACCTACTGGTCCAAACTTCCGATTAGTGATTTATTTTATACGATAACTTAGGTAACAGTATTTCTCCAAATTTCTACGAACTACAACAGAAAAATTATCAGAAATAACGTATGTGTACGTACTTATAAATAATATTTAGAAAAGGTCATCCACCGTGCAATTTGAAGTCGATCAATCTGCCCAGCATTTTCCATACTATGTTGGGGTCGGCTTCCAGTCGAACCGGATGCACCTAAATTCCAGTAATTTACATGGAGTGACTGCGTATCTGACCTCCACAACCCAGTTACTGGGTAACACGATAACCCTATTAAGACTTGTCAGACTTTTGGGCTTCTACGACTGTCCGAACCTTTGCGATAACGACTGTCTAAGATCTACAACATCTACGATCTATAACAGCCGAGACCAGCGGCTTAACGTGCTTTCCGAGTCACGGAGAGGTCTCCATAATATGTACCTAATGGATGAACCTATCTACGAACCGACCGTGGCAAGCGTAGCTTAACCTTCGATCGACCCGTGCTGCTGTTATCATTTAGCCACGAGCCCAGTGGCGTAATAATAGGGAGGCAGGAGTGGCAAAATGCCACGGGCCCCCAGCCTGAAGGGGCCCCCGGCCCGAGAGGGCCATGAGCACAGGAGGATCCTAACATACATAAGTATAGAAACGCAAACTTTTTTCCACCACTAAACCAACAAAGCTGTCAGGTATTCAATTTATTAGTGGAAATTACGGATTCTACGCGGACGAATTCGCGGGCGAAGTGCCAGCAAATAAAAATTGTAACGTTGGTTGAGCTTCTTTACATTGAGGGAGGACCTTATCCCATGAATTTGCCACGGGCCCCAAAGGGTATAGTTACGCCACTGCACGAGTCACTTATTAGTAAATAATAATAATAACTTTATTTGCATTTGCATGCCACAATACAAAAAATCACGGCTGTTTTTGGGTTAGGCAGATGTGCACTTATAAGAGAGGCTTAAAGGCGCGTTAGCGTATACACCCTTATTTCGCAATTTGCGTTCAAGTCTTATGGTACTGAGAAATTCTTGATGGACAAACCGAATAACACTTTGCCCGACCTGAGAGTCGAACCCGTCATGGTCATGCAAATATAGCACAAAAAAAAAAATAGTCGCACTCCATTAATAATAAACGAAACTGGCTAATCCTAAATGAGTATACCAAATTGCGCTATGTCATATGTTTTGAGGCGTTGGTGTTATCTTAGATACATATTTTATCATAATATATTCCTTAAATACATCGTGGAAGCGTAGCCGACTACTACGCTTGGCTAGCAAGCTGTCTAGCAAGCTCAGCTACTCAAATGATGGCAAGTGGTTATGGGTTTCGTTCTTAAATGAAGTATTTTGCTCATGGATTATAAACATATTTATTAATTTAACAGCATAGATAACAATGATCATCGCTTGGCTTGCAGCAGCTGCATGGCGAGCGCCTCTGCCTCGCCGACGGACAGCGACGCGGCAACGTCCTGCACCTTCTTCAGCTTGCGCGGCGTCACGCTCGCCTGCGGGATACCGCGGCTCTCCACCAGTTTCCGCTTTGTAGGCCTGCAACACATGTTATCACTTTATTCTATCTATCGTACCCTATTGACCTGACCTAGTTCAAAATAGATAATGTTAAAATAACATGGATAACCTTAACTGACAATTGAAACAAAGTTTAATTTGAGGACTTAAATTATTCATATTTGTACGCCGTCATCGGCAAAACATAGTGTACCTATATATTTTAATAATAACACCTGTTTTTACACCACCTATGTTTTACAAATAAAAAAAACTTTGACTTTGACTTCGCCAAAGGTAAAATTTACATTTAGAGAAACTTAAGTCAATCCTCACCTGTGGAACTTTTGGTCTACTTCAGATTCGTCACCTGTTTCCGCAGATTCATCATCATCGTGATCTGATCCTTCAGGTGCGCTACCTTCATTAGACCCTTCACTTTCATCACTGCCATCTTTTTTACCATATATTTTGTCAGGGTCAGGCAGCCATGATAGATCAGGTCCATCAGACTCTGATTGTGACCCAAAGTCATCTTGCTCACCTTCATCTTCTTTGTTTTTATCCTTAAGTTTACGTTTCTGTTCCTTATGTTTAGCTTTAACCTTTTCTCTAAACCTGATCTTGTCAAACTTATCCTCTTCTTGTAACATCTCTTTCGCCTTCTCTATATCAATGCCTCCTACATTCTCATTCAAGAACTGTTTCGCAAGTTCTGATTTTACATCTCTCTTTTCATCTTCTATTGCCTCTCCCTCCTCTGTAAACTTCACTGTTGTGTTAACTTTGATCTTTTTCTTCATAAGTTTCTTAGCAACAGCTGCCTTTGTTAGAGGCTTTGCTTTCTTTTTTGATATTGTTTGTACTTCTTCAACTGGTTCCTCCCCAAGGTCAACATCCACCCTTTTGACTTGCAACAAGTCTTCCTCATCAGTGTCTGCATCATTATGAAAATCAAATTTAATGAGGGATTCCTTCTTCTTCTGCTTTTTAAGTTTATTTTCGAGCTCAAGTTTAGGTTCTTCTTCTTCACTTTGATCAGTTTCTTCATCAGATCCAGTTTTAGCTTTCAACTTCTCAATGGCATCATTGTTTTCATTTTCTTCAGCTTGTCTCTTCTGTGCATATTGATATTTCTTCAAAAATTTTATATAAGGAGGCACAATCAACCCCAGGGACCTTGCATATGCATCTGTATCTAGCAGTTGGACACTGAATATCCTTTTGTTTTTCATTAAGAATACTGACTTCAGATAGCTGACAAATGCCCTCTGTGCACTCTGTTTGAGTTCAGTGCTGTCAGAGAGGAGACTCTCAATTTTCCTCTGTGGTGCAACCACTTTGGATGGGTCAACCTGTATTTTGTTAATGGGAATTTTACTTTTTTGTAGATCTTCAACTAATTTCTCCTCATGTGGTAAGAGCATTAAGAGACCTTCACCTTTACCAGTAAATCCTCTAGCTGTGCGACCAGCTCTATGAATGTATGTCTCCACGTCTTCAGGACAATCCATTTGAATTACCCAATTAACACGGGGGAAATCCAGTCCTCTAGAAGCTAAGTCAGTAGCAAATAGCACCACATTTGATTTCCTACAAAATTCATTATAAATTTTCTCCCTTTTCTCTTGATGTAGAGTTCCATAGAGTGCCAGCAAGCTGACCCCAGGCCTCAGTTTACAGAACAACTCATATGTGTACTTGACTTGTTTGCAAGTAGCCATGAACACAATCACTTTTTGCTTCAAATGGTTCTTAATGAAAGACCAGAGAATCCCAATCTTCTCATCAATATCACAAATGATATAACTTTGTTGCAGCAAGTCTGGAGTGACTGTCTCCGCCTGCTCATGTGGGGCTATGTATGTCGGGAACGACAAGCTTAGGCGAGCTAGATCTTTTACTGATTTAGTTTGTGTGGCGGAGAATAGGAGAGTTTGTCTTTCAGGCGGCAAGTTCTCGATGATTGCATTCATTGTTGTCTCAAAGCCCATGTCTAAACATCTGTCAGCTTCATCTAATACAAGAACCTGAAGGTGGCTACAGTCAAATAAAGGATTCTCATCCATGTGCTGCAGGAGGCGTCCTGGTGTAGAAATCAATATATTTATTTGATCCATTCTCTTCCTTTCAAATTTCAAATTCTGTCCGCCAATAATGAGGCCTGCTGAGAAGTCATGGAGATGTCCAACTTTCCTCAAAGCCTCATATATCTGATAGGCTAGTTCTCTGGTGGGAGATATGACTAATGCCCCGACACCATCTAATCTTGTCCATTTCTTGCAAAATAGGTTTTCCAGTATGGGTATCAAGAATGCTAATGTTTTGCCTGATCCAGTTTTAGCCGCACCTAGGATATCTTTTCCTTGCAATGCATAACCAATAGCTTGTTTCTGTATTTCAGTAGGAGTAACATAATTATTTTCCTTTAGCCCTTTAAGAGTCTTCTGTGACAGTGGGAAGTCTTTAAACGTTTTTATTTCAGCCGGATTTATCTGTAAATATTAACAAATTAAATATAGTTTATGCATTCTTGAACACTTAAAAAAGTTACTAAGTAAGTACCTACAATAATGTATTAGTTTTAAACTAAGAGTGCACTTGCAATTTGATAATAAACTTATACTTAATTAACCGAATCCAGAATATATTTTACGCGTTTGTTATTGTCCAAACATAGCCCACATGGCTACTTTGAGGTTCACATATAACTGATTAAAAATGTATTTTCTTTTTTCTAAATATGTTCTCTATGCATTTTGCACAAATTCAACAGTATGTCAGTATTCAACAGTGTAATCATTACTTGAACTAAAGTAAATTCAAAAGCTTTTAGGATGAAATACAATTATTACGCGGATAAAAATACAATTCACTACCTTCGCATACTGGGCCTGTAAATATTGTATAGCAGCATCTTCCTCAACGCTCTTTTTCTTCCTAGGTTTGTACAGCTGTCTCTTCTTGCCTTGCTTTTTCTGCTCTTTTCCATCCTGTTTCATTATGTTTTATTCATAAACACCTCAATTCTGAAATTCGAAAGTTACAAACTTACAAAGCATGAGGATTGAGGTTGACGAGTTGTTGACAAATGACAGTATTGACAGTTGATTTGACATATTGGAGTTAGACTTTAGACTGACTGTCAAACCCTCACCAACCATTCAAATTCAAGTTGAGATTAGGCGAAACAATCAGCCGAAAAACCGTAAATATCTAGAACGTTAAAGATTGATATGTAACACGGTCACATTTACGTTTTCGGTAATTAGAAGTAGTTGGAAGTAATCAATAGTATAAATTTTCAATAAAATATTAACTCGAACAAACAACATTCAATACTTTCAAGAATGCGTCTATCGATAACAATGTTCAAAAGGAGCACGTTCCTAGTCGCAATTAAATATCGACAATTCGACATTACACAGCGAATCCGAAGAACGCGCACAAACAATTGGCAAGCGGCCGTGTTAGTACGTTTCTGAAAAACATTTCAAACTCGTAATTTTAACAATTTTAATTTATTTGTGTTAACATTTAAATAAATAGAAAATTGGTAAGTTTTGTTTAGTTACATTTTTCCACGACATTTAACAAATTGAATGCTGGTGTAACCCAACTCTCAAGGTTAATAGGAGAACCTCCTTTGTGTTGAATCATCCCACGGTCTGACGGTCCACCGCAAGTCAAACGTAGTTTCGTAGTTTGTAGATATCGCGTGTTGTTGTTGTTTGCTTTCTTTGTTGCGTAAACAATTTTATTTCCCGAAACGTGTAGCAGAAACAAGTTGATTGGATACACCATGGTTCCCATGACCACAAGGTTTGAACAAAATTAAAAGTTAGCGTTATGATTTTCGATAAATTAAATAATTACGACGTTCGTAAGTCTACACAGAGGGTAGTAATAATTTACTTTATTGACAAAATTCTTGAAAACGTAGAAGTTATTGCTAAGTCTTTTGTAAACTTTTGTGCTGTAATTTGTAAAATACTTAAATCACCTACTTACCAAAAATTTTATGCGCGACTTGATTATTTTTGTGGATGCCATTTTTTCCCAAAATAAGGCGAGCGTGCTTGTTGTAGTGCTAAAACAATTATTATTATTTTTTCTCATTAAATATGATGATGACTCCCAGCGAACGAAACCAACAGAAAAAGAAATAGGTGGACACAGACTACCAACTCTAAATATCCTTTACCACTAGGTATCTACTACATAAAATATTTCTCATTTAAAGTATCGGTTCTGAAACAAAACTTATACGATGGTTTGGTCGCATTATCACTGTCCTTACTTCCTCATTATGGTACGCCGTAGTTGCTTGTGTATCACGCATTCACGCGATCTGAGTCCGCTGCCCGCCAACATTGATATTCCGTCATCGTTCACGAGAGTGACGAATATCGTCCACTTCCCTGTGCTAGTAGGTAATTAAGTTAATTTAGTTTTCATTATGTAGGTACTTAGGTTTGCCTTTACGAGCTGTTAGTTGCACTTCTCAAGTTCTCACCCTTAAGGGCTTATTATTTATTACACTATCCATTTAAAGCAGCATTAGCCTTAGCATTTTAAGGAATGCTAACTAGGAAATCGGCAGATGTAATCGCAGTTAGAACAGATTGGATCCAATTTATTGTAAATTGGAGTTCCAATCGCACTACTTCCTAAATTGTGTACCTACAATCGTTCTTCACGAATGCGTCTGCATGCGTCGTTTGGCCGATTTAGAATCCAATTTAGTGTAGTGTAATCACTAGCTTCCGATTTCCTAGTTAGAGTGTTGCTAGTTAACATTCCTTAAATTGGATAGTGTAATAAGCCCTTTAGTACCTACCTACGATAGGGCTAAATAGGGCAGGGACAGCAGGCAGAATGGGGACCCATTTACAACAGTAAATTTCTCATTACCTTTCTCACTAACCTCGCTGACGATCAAAGAGTAACTGTAAATAACTGTAGAACTCTTCGTTGCGTAAACGCAGTCGTTTGCGTTATTATCGTCACAATCTTTTTCAAGTGTTTATTTTTTACCATGCGAGTAATTTTCGAGTTGCAGCCGCTTATTCTATAATACCTATTTATAATAATGCTCAACATCCTCTCTTGAAATCATCACCACAAAGAGCTGAAATAATGTCTTGTCACTACCACCTTACCTCAGAGTGATGTTCTCACGTCGCGTCGTCTTAATGTAGGTATGGCAATATTGTACACAAATAATTGGAAATGGTAATAATCCAGGGGCTAGTAATTTTTGCAGCATTTCAGCCACAATTCCCAATTACTTCCGACTTGTACCTATTTACCATTTACAATAAACCTGGTGCGCCGCTAAAGACGACCCTCTGACCGGTTGACCTAAGTATAGAGAATAGGGTTAACCCTCTATCTACTTACAATAGCAGCACCTAACATATGTTGGTCTTCTGCAGCAATCGCGTCACCATGAAGAGTATAGCAGTGTTGGTGTGCGTGCTAGCGGCGGCTGTCAGCGCCGTGTCCTTGATCGACCTCGTCAGGGAGGAGTGGAGTGCGTTCAAGGTATGTGCTATAAGCTGCAGGCTGGACTGCAGGAGTAGTATAGCTGTGAATCAAACAATAATTTTGCTATGCCTTGACAGGGGCTACAACGGTTCTTAGCTCTAAGCCTTAACTTAACATCTTGTTTTACCTTGTGGAACGCAAATAAATGAATATCAAGATTGGACTAGTGAAGACTATTTTGTATGGAATGCAAAAAAATACAAAATCTTTGTTTTCTATGGACAAAAGCTGAACAGTGTGGTTAGTCCCTATATTATTATCACCATTTTCATATGTTTGCACTTGTAAAACAATGTCTAAAACTCGCCAAGTGATTCAGCTACGAATACCTACCTAACATTGCACTTTTCAAATATACTAGTTACTGAAGAGAGTCGGTAGGCAAATGCTGGTTGTATATTTTTTTAAACGAATGGCTAGAAAAAAGTTACAGGAAAATAATAGCAACTACTGACTAACGGAAGAAACTTTGTTATATTTTTCGTAAAAAGCTAGAGACGTAAAATAAAGATGTTGTCCAATGACTTCACACATCTTGCCCTGCTGAAATTATTAGTCCCGTATCTAAGGATCCTTCCTTTCTAGATGGAGCACAGCAAAGAATACGACAGCGACGTTGAGGACAAGTTCCGCATGAAGATCTACGTGGAGAACAAGCACCGCATCGCCAAGCACAACCAGCGCTACGAACAGGGCGCCGTGTCCTTCAAGCTGGGCAGCAACAAGTTCGCCGACATGCTGCACCACGAGTTCGTGCACACCATGAACGGATTCAACAAGACTACCAAGTGAGTACACCATGTCTTCTATAGTATTTATCAAAGGGTATGTGCTGATCATAGTTCCGTTAACAGGCTTGTGTGGTCAAACGAGCTTGCTTGCTTCAGAATCATGTCATATCTTACGGAAAACTGTATTATATGCCATAATGATTCCTGTATACAGTAACCTATATATTTAGGTCTTACTATTAACCAGGATTACCTACACGTACGAATCACTCACTGCTGGGACACAGGCCTCCTCTCGGTGAGAGGGGATGGGCCATAATCCATCATGCGGGCCCATTACGATTCACTAAAGAAGGAAAACTAACAGAAATCAGTTACTTAATGACTGTGTATAACAGAAAACCTATGAATTCATCACTGATCGTATTGTTTGGTATCTACCTAGTTTGTTTTTCTGAGTTTCGCTTGACTTAGTCTATGACTAAACGCCTAAAGAATCGCTCGATTAACAAAGCAGCTTATATAAAAACTATATTATTTAGGTATAAATGATGTATTACGCAGTTGGCGTGGCGTTATATGTTTGGTTTAACATTTCAGCTGAGATTGCGTGTTTTTAGACGTTTCCTTTATAGGTCATATTGATAGCAATGCAAAGATAAACTAACTGCTTATACTCACACTCACACTGTCAAGCGAGTCAATGTCATTGTATAAAATATGCTGCTCGCGCATTTTCATAAATACAAAATACCCGTATGTAGGTAAAGTATGGTAAAGAGCCTACTAAACCTGCTTGAAGTTTATGTAACTGGCTTATTGCGTCACAGTATTGCATGTTTTCTTAATTTGCATTAAAAATATCGAGAACAATTTTTTACCGACTTCACAAAAAGGAGGAGGTACTATATGTTCGGATGATTGTGTTTTTTTTTATGTTTGTTCATCGAATACTCCGCCAATTATCGACGGATTTTCAAAATTCTTTTTTTTTTGTTCGAAAGTAGATAGTTCTGAGGTGGTCCCACTGTCACCAAGTTAGGATCTGATTTTTAAATGTTTTTATACTTTTTATATTCTAATATTTAAAAATATAATTTATATGGTGTAAGTATATTAAAATAAAGGAGATAATAATAATATTTTATTTAGGTCCTTTTACAAAGTAATACATTTACACACTTATAAATACTTAGTAGTACCAATTACTAATATAAAGCTAGTTTAATTTATACGTTTTTAATTACCTATGAAAGGTGATTTGGTACTGACATTATAACTTGTGGCGACCTGCCTGAGCTAGGTTAATAAAAATAAAAACCTGTGTTTCAGGCCATCCCCATACTAAGCGATCAGCTGATTATTAGTCCATACATAGTTAGTTATTTTTTAAATAATAATGTCCTACTTCTAGTAGGTACTAAATACAAATAAAAAATTACCAATTTAATAACTACATCATTATTAAAGTGCTTCTAGAAGTCTTTCTGTGTCTGTGTAATCAAGTTTACCCAAATATTCGCGTATCTTCAGGCTACAATGTTTGTAACTGGCACTATAAATATTGAGTACTCTATTGAGCTTATTATATAATTCGGGTCCTAAATAGACATAGAATCGATCATCATGATGATGGGATCTTAGACAAATCGAGGGCAACCCTCGAATTTTATAGGCTCACTTATTGTTATTCGCATATTTTATGAAGTATCTTGTGTATTTGCGTATGGTTGTCACCATCTCAGGTAGCTGGGCTGATGATGGAAGGTACAACTCCTTAACAGTAAGAAGTTACTCGAACAGGCAAGGACTGTTTTAGTAAATTGTTTTGATGTTTGATAGGGCATTTGCCACATTTGGTCTCATCATCATCAAGTCATGACCTGATGCCGCAGTCAGGATAGTCTGCAGAGTACATAACTCCTCGACAACTAGCAGCAGCTATATCGTGTTTAGGCTCATTGAAAAGGGCTCGATGTGTGGATAAACGTACTGCTAATGAGGAACACCGAAGTACATAGAGACCTGATGCTGAAGCCAGGAGCATCAGAAAAAGTACAACCTTGAAATTACAGCACCATAGTCGTGTTTGGGTTGGGCTCATTTTAAACAGGACTAAATTTTAAGTTCAATGCAATGTTGACATAAGTCTGGCCTGATGCTGCAGCCAGGATTATCAGCATCTAGTCTAAAAACTAATAAATACTTTAAAGTGAAATACTTTAGCGTGTTTTTCTTCTGTATAATTATTATCCTAACAAAGGTTGCCGGTAGTGGCTGGATGAGAGAAGCGGAGGACCGTGAACGTTGGCGCAAACTTGGCAGTGAACTGCAATAGGCTGATGATGATTTATAAAAGCCTCAATCGTTGCATTTCACGCTATGCCTTTTCGTTATGTGGTCTACATATTTAGCAATTTGGTAGGTTCCAAGTCGCATAATACAATGCCATCCAGCGTCCTTACGAGCCCAATGCCATCAACTTACCCCGACTCGGGCGCTACTGAGAAACTTCAGATGGAAAAGCAGGAGGTTCTCAATTCGGAGGCTTGTATTTTTTTTTTTTATGTTTGTTCGCGCATAACTCCGTCGCTTGCCAACCGATTTGAAAAATTCTTTTTTTGTTGGGGTATATATATTCCCAAATGGTCCCATGAAAATTTTATCGAAATCGGACAAGCGGTTTTTGAAAAATCAACAAAAATCAAAAAATGTATCACAACAAAAAAGTGAAAAACAAAAACTTTTTTCAAAAAAAGAAAAAAACAACCGACTTCCACAAAAACACTACAAAGTGAAAAATAACTTTAATTTCGGAAGTCGGTGGCGGTTTCTCTGACAACTTAGTCTAGTTCACTTCATTATTCAAGTTTGTTCAAAGTATGCCACAGCGTGTGACAAAGACTAGTTGTGTTCTTTAAACTTAAAGTAGTCAATTATTAAACCTTCCTTATAAAATAACTGCTATTCTGTATTCTTTGAAACTTGAGTAGAAAGCTGGAAACCATAACATAACATCACGTGCACTCCTCGAAAGAGTTAGGCAGTGGTGTTACATACGCCCATGTTTGCCCGTTAGTTTCGAAAGCCCAAGAGGCAAGCTTATTACTTATAAACCGGGCACAAATCTACATTCCGTGCTAGAATTGAGGAATGCCGATGCATCATCTGCTTAGCTTTTTTCCCAATTATGTTGAGGGCTTCCAGTCTAACAGGATGCAGCTGAACACCAGTATCATCATACATGGAGCGACTGCCTATATTAGTTACTGGTTGGTGAGAGTGGTTGTCAAACTTTCGGGCTTCTGATGTCCCCTAATGTTGTAAGAAACGCCCATGTGATCCGAACTATAAATTTTGTTTTGCTTAGGCACGGCAAGGGCGTCTACGGCAAGGGCCACGGCGCGCGCGCCTCCACGTTCATCGCGCCGGCGCACGTGTCCTACCCCGACCAGGTGGACTGGCGCAAGAAGGGCGCCGTCACCGATGTTAAGGACCAGGGCAAGTGCGGCTCCTGCTGGGCATTCTCTACCGTAAGTATTACCTTCCCATCATAACAAGGTCCGAAATGATCCTTCAACATGATTCAGATTGAGATTGATAGTGTGTTACGCAATTAGGGTGCTGGACTGTTTTGAATGGAATGTCTTATTGACTTATTGACGGCCTGCCTTCAGCAAACTTATGAATTCTATGTTGTCTCAAGTGTTGTGAAAATTGTCATTTTAGAGATTGTATGAAGCACCGAGCACGCAACAGCTACCTACTGACAAGGAGTAAAACTGAAAATGTTAACTTGTGTCACTACAGTTCGTGTAGGTACCTAGTGGCTAGTTTGTGTTGTATTTAAACCTATACATGTTAATGTGTACCAAAGTTGAGAACAACACAATAAATAGTTCAGTTTGACTCATGTTAGGCGATTGTTAGCTATTTTCCTTGAGTTATCACTCTCATGTAGGTTTCAAGTTTGTGTACAGAAACAAAATAATGTTATCGCTTGGTTAGATGGGATGACTTATAGTTAGGTACTTACATAATGATTTTACAAATATTTAATAAGTATTTTGTAAACTTGTAAACATCAACAAACCTGTTTTATTCTAAATGTTTTGAGGCTGCACTTTTACATAAAAAAAACCTTTTTTTTTTTTTTTTTGGATGGGAAATCATCAAATGACCCCTCCCGCTCTGGGTGGAGCGGAAGGGAGTGTCAGACTTTTACTGACTAAAACCCATCCGTGTTCCTTCCTTAGCCCTTTCTGTTCCAGGGCAGCGGTTAACCTTTCGGAAAATCCCGCCGCCCCACATAAAAAAAAATACCTAATTGCAATTGTAAGAAACTAGTAGGTAAGTAGGTACCTACGTAAGTACGTACATAGACTGAAGGATAGTGGGTACCTCCCGCAACGATCGGAAGTGTGGGACCGGCAGAGCATAATATGAAATAGTGTTCAGCACCAGTTCTACCTATTGCTTGGTAGTAGTTTACGCAAACAGAATTAGAATGCATAATCTCTATTAGTGACTGGTGTACGTACAAGGTCTCCCCGGTCAGCCCCGGTGGGTGCGCACATCGGTAGATACAGCGAGTACCTGTTACTGTAGTATTGTTGGTATGATTTTCTTATAAAAGCGATTGAATGTGATCGATTCGTTACACACAATAAAAACGCTAAAGTTATTAACTCAACAATAGTGAAGTATTATGTAGGTAGTAGGTACGTACCTAGGTACCAGCAGGTACCGAAGTGTACTAACGTGTGTAAACGTCGTCGTGGCCATATTATTTACTTCCTCTTATCTCATTACTATACGAACTGGCTTGGTGTAGAACTAATGAACTGACACGAAAGACAATGCTATATAAATATAGTTAAACGCCAATGTCCAGATAACTTATAATTAGTAGAGCAGTGGTTTATTGTTGTTATCTAATGTTATTGTCCGTCGAATCGTCGGTCATGTGACAGATATGTGTGTCATT
Organism: Apamea crenata; assembly: GCA_949629185.1. Classification (NCBI taxonomy): domain Eukaryota; kingdom Metazoa; phylum Arthropoda; class Insecta; order Lepidoptera; family Noctuidae; genus Apamea; species Apamea crenata. Next base: position 388,754 of record OX451365.1, on the reverse strand, counting down.
TCGCACCCGTCTGCTTCGATTATCATTTCGTATCGTATTTGAATCTGTAATGAGCGGTCGAGTGCCTTTAGGTAGGTACTAATCGTACTATACGTAGGTAGGCAGTAAATACAAGACCGACGAGAATTGTTGATTGTAACGTGATTACAGCCTCGAGGATAATCCACAGCTGCGGCTCATGTTTCTATGAATAAGTATTATAAGAAACTGCATTTATAATGACTCGGGATCTTTGGCGTACTGATGACGGCTATAAGAAGAAAAAGACATGTTGTGCCGAGCAGCCGAGCCCAAATAATTGGGATTGAACCTTTAAACCTTAGCCACATTTCATTATTTAGGTGCCGGATAATATGTGTTTCGGAACACTCTGTTGAGGACAATATAATACGTCATTGGTTGAGGAAGGAACTTTGTCGAATGAATAATTACCTATTGTGTTTATCGAGCAACTCAGTAATCGGGGAAACAAAGGGAACACGGACTCAGCGGTAACACTACACCTATGCGTGTTTTCGTCGAGTCACGAAAGCATCTGTTTTCAAATGTTTTGTTCAGCATTAGTCATTGACAATAGCGCGATGATTCATGTCGATATCGAATTTACCTACTCTGTTCTCCATAAGTTCAACTTTGTGTAGGTAGGTAGGTACATAGTATTGTAGGTATAATATAGGTAATTTCAAACCTGGCTAGGAACAGGTTCATAGTAACCTAACGGGTACGCTGCATGTCGTCACTCTCACTGGCCTAGTTCGCGGGGTATCGCCACTTTCTTATTTATCGACAACTCTTTTTTTTTTTTTAAACTTTGCCCCACACTAGGAATTTCTCCTGTGTCGTGGGTGCGTTTACAGACATATAAACTCACATACACAAACAGCCAGACCCGGAACAACTAATTGTAGGTCATACAAATATTTGTTCCGTGCGGGAATCGAACCCGCGACACGCAGCGCAGCAGTCAATCGCTTAACCACTGCGCCAACCGTGCCGTCAAACCTTATACCATACCTTAATTTTTTTTGCTGTCTGGGTCTTTTAGTTTTTCCCTTAATTTATAAGTTATTATAATAGAGAGTACCTACCTAGATATGTTCGTGCAGGCGACTTAGGTAACCATGGCACAGTATTCTAGGAAGTGGTGATACGTAAACTCAGCAGCTGCATCTGTCTTCAGATAACGCCGAGTTACTCGGAGTAGCTCGGTGACCTGTATCTACCTACATAAAAATTAGTAATTTGTGATCATGATTTTTGTATTGTCATTAATTCGTGTCTACACGGCAAGGTCGGCTGCACTGAAACACATTGTGCCGTTGTTCATACGCAAGCCCATTATCTTTAATCGCATCGACACGGCATTATCTTTAATATTGTAAGTTGTGTACTTACCTAGAGCTACACACATGTACTAGGTACCTTTCTAATGTAAATGAGCTTACTTAAGTGCCTACTATCAGCCAGCAATGCATAAATGTGTAAGCTGTCACGCCCTTTATGCCTGGAGGCTTTTATTTGGCTAGTAAGTTTTTTTATTTACATTTTAATTAATTATTTTTTAGCTTGAGTACGTATAGTTTTTATTATATTTGTTGGTATATTGGCGTGGCTAGCTGACATATTGTGGCAAATAATTAAATTTTATGTTCTGGCTTTGTAATGTTAATTACCGAACATAAGCACCTAGTATTGTATAGAAGCAAGTATTTTTTTTAAATTGAACAGACAGCTGTGCTGCTGGGGAGTTTGTTGCGCCACTTCTTCTTCCCAGCAATAGCACTAGGAAGTGGTGAAGGGCGGGCGTTTTTGGGGGACTGTCTTTTGTAATTTTGACGTTCAAAAAGTGCTGATTCTCAGCCTAATTTGAATAAATGACTTTTGATTTTGACTATAGGTACCTTCTACCTATTAGTAGTAAATATGCAGCGTCACAGATAGACAAGACAAGACAAGACAAGCGACAAGATATGGATTTTAATTATCCGAAATAAATTATTCTATTCTATTCTATAAGTCAATTTCGCGAACGAAACATTTTGGGAAAAATTGCAATATGCAGGTACTTAGATTAGGTTTAGGCTCGAACGCGCGAAGTGTTACGTAAATTCTAACGATTTTTTCATTGAAGATCCACTAGCTCTAGCCAAATCCTCATCAGATCTGCTTTGTGTAGGGAACACTAATATGAAGCTCACTGTAGGCACCTGTCTAGTTTACTATACCGCAGTGAATATAATAAAACTTTTCCAACAGACTGGCGCTCTCGAAGGTCAGCACTTCCGCAAGACTGGCTTCCTAGTGTCGCTGTCGGAGCAGAACCTGGTGGACTGCTCGGCGGCGTACGGTAACAACGGCTGCAACGGCGGCCTCATGGACAACGCCTTCAAGTACATCAAGGACAACGGCGGCATCGACACCGAGAAGGCTTACCCCTATGAGGGCGTTGATGACAAGTGCAGGTGAGTGACATGCAGCAATCAATTCAAATCAAGTCACAAGGCAATCTGGTCTCATTATCATCGTCTCAACCCGGAATCCGCCATTGCCGGTTACCTACAACCATGGTATAGGAAGTTGTGGGACCCTCGCCTATTACTTCATGTCAATAGTTACTTTGTTTCTCCCGATCCTTAATGTAAAGTGTATGATAGATACCCGTTTCTAGTTGATCTAGCTCCCTTAGTTTATATGAACCTCTAGAATCTGATAGTTGAAATTGTGTGCGGTCCGCAGGTACAACCCCAAGAACTCTGGCGCCGACGACACCGGTTTCGTGGACATCCCCAACGGCGACGAGGAGAAGCTGATGCAGGCGGTGGCTACCGTGGGGCCCGTGGCCGTGGCCATCGACGCGTCGCAGGAGAGCTTCCAGTTCTACTCCGACGGCGTCTACTACGACGAGAACTGCTCCTCCACCGAGCTCGACCATGGAGTACGTATAGCTTGTACCTATATTACTGGCAACCTATTGCAGCCACACACAACAGTAAAAATATTGGGACGATACGAAGTTCCAGAGGAGGCCAAAGTAGCAACTAACGCCGCCATCTTGTTATTTCAGTATAATTTCTGTGACAACAGTAAACATATCTATTCCCTGCCCCTTTATTTTTAACGAAAGAACCAAGGCTAGAAGGAAAAGGAGTCTTGACTCTTTAAAAACTTGTAAAAGTAGAACAGTTATTAAAGGAATGTAATGTAGGAATGTGTTGCGATAAACAGAAACAAGAGAGCAAAGGTCTTTATCGTGATTGTCACAAAACCGCAATGTTTCTGCGATAAAGCTAAGAGTTGACCTTTCCATAAGCTTCGATAAAAAAACGATGTTACTTTTTACTACCAGGAAAGTATTATTATCGCGCAGTTAGCATAGATACAATTTCCCAATATCAATCATTGGGCAATTGCCCGCCAGACATAACACCCGTCTGGTCGGAGGATCCTCCCTTTTCAATGGAGGATGAGTGAACTTTACACCCTGTTCCTCATACCTCCAAAACCTATTTTATTCGCATACCCAGACCAAAGTATGTGGGTTACTTGTCATCTCAAATAGATCGAAACCTTTCGTCATATTTAATCATAGCACGTTATTATCACTGTACAGTCCTTTCATTGACATTTTTATTTTACCTCCGATTTTGCATTTCAGTTATCTTTATTCTCGTTGCACTATGGTTTCTGTTCAGTTGCTGTCAGAGGTAACATTTTACAGTTTTTTACACACCGCAGTTTACAACACGTAGTAATGTGGCTATGTCCTCAGGTGATGGTGGTCGGCTACGGCACGGACGAGGCGGGCGGCGACTACTGGCTCGTGAAGAACTCGTGGGGCCGCTCCTGGGGCTCGCTCGGCTACATCAAGATGGCGCGCAACAAGAACAACCACTGCGGCATCGCCTCCAGCGCCTCCTACCCGCTCGTCTAGTGGCCACACAACCTATTACATTCAAATAGCCATCATGAAAAAAACTAAACAAAAAATAAGAAACTATTCAATTTTCAAAACTTGCAACCCCAGAACTTTAGTCCTAATTCAAAATTTTGATGCAAGTTTATACCAATGTCTAAAAACGTGTGTTCAATTTGAATTTAAATTAAAAGTTAGTGAATTACTAACAATTAAATTGATAAGTATACATGTAGTTGCATAGAACAATGGCATGACAGTGACACTGAAGTGTGTGAACGTTTCTAGATCACTGTAAACAATGTCTCGTCACATCCGAGCTCGTACACGTGTCATTTAGAGTTAAGTCATAGCTTAGGAAGTGTAAAGTTTATGAACATAATAAGTAAGTTAGCGCGAAGTTAGTGTAAAGCACTTGTGATATTATAGTTATCTACTCGCGTCATTGTAGCGTTGTTGAGCTGAATATAAACATTTTATAAAAACACCTGGTTTTATTATGCAATCATAAATAAGTTCTGCTAGCATAACCAGTCTATCCTACTGTTTCCACTGCTGGGACATAGGCCTCTGTGAGATGGAGCAGGCCATAATCCACCACGCGGGTTCAGTGCGGGATGTCACGTCTTTTGGAACGTCTAGAACGAATTTTTGGTTCTAGGACATGCTGGTTTTCTCACGATCTTTTCCTTCCACCGTTTTGAGAGCAGTGGTGGTGATGAAATACACTGCTCTAAGTTCTGCTAACATAGGTATAAATGATTGATTGATTGATGAGATTTGCATTGGCAAATCCAGCTAATAATCACACAAGTCGACAAATTCACATCCATCCTTCTCATCACATCGTCAAAATGCCTAATGTATTCCAATTTCCATGGTCAACATTCTTATCATGGATCTATGGTCAAAATCATAACTGTAGGTGTTTTTATTGTAGGTACATACACTGTACCGTGTCCGTAACCTACACATTTTCCTACTTATTAGAAAAACATTCCAGTTAGTGCTACAAAGGTAAAACTGCATGGATATGTGTATTTACCACGTCGAAAAACTGCTAAAATAAAATCACGAAAAATATTATTTTTTGGGGTACCACCCCTACTCGTAAAGCGGGTTGATGACTTTTTTTTCTCGCGTCTACCCCATAGTGTGGGGTATCATTTTAGATAGGTCTTTTAAAAACATTGAGAGGTTGCTAAGACGATTTTCTGATTTAGATATCCGTTTGCGTGATATTCAACTTTAAAGCACATTTTTTTGTTAAAATAAATTTCAAAAAAAAAAAATTCCCACTCCCTCTAAAAAAATTCATGATGGTAGTCCATGTGATGAACTTTGAAGAAAAACTAGGTATCACGGCTTAATAACTTTGTTAGTTCGGAGTTATACAACGTTTTTAGGGTTCCGTAGCCAAATGGCTAAAACGGAACCCTTATGGATTCGTCATGTCTGTCTGTCTGTCCGTCCGTAAGTCACAGCCACTTTTTTTCGAAATTATAAGAACTATAGGTACTGTTCAAACTTGGTAAGTAGATGTATTCTGTGAACCGCATTAAGGTTTTCACACAAAAATAGAAAAAAAAAACAATAAATTTTGGGGGTTCATCATATCATTTTTTTCTAAACTGAATAGTTTGTGCGAGAGACACCATAGATTATACAGTATATTGGTCGCTACTGTGCCGCAGTGACGAACGGACGGTGTGTTGTTTTTTTAACAATAACCGCGCGATTTTTTCACTATATTAGGTAAGCTTTATATTAGAATGCGGATTTTTTATACTTTAATAATAAAGCATTTCGTACGTCTCAGTCGAGGCTCAAATATTATTCGGTCGCAAATTTATAAGATAAATTTGTAAATATTTATATTTTATAACAAATCGGTGGTTATAAAATATAAATATATACAAATATTTTTTATTCAAACATAAACATGGTTTTTTAATTAAATCTACCAATCAAAAAACAACACGCATTTTTTTTATTGAACACTTCCTATTCAATTCACAATAGTTATTTGTTATACAAGAGTGCAGAGTTGCTTTTTAACCGCGTGTTCAATTTTGATGACCGAGCAAGCGAAGGATTCTAAAATTGAATTCAAAATTAGAATCCTGAGCGTTAGCGAGGGAATCAAAAGAGCACGACGTGAAAAATCTTTGCACTCGAGTGCAACACGTAACTTTTCATTCCACCTCAGCGAGGAAATGACTAAATGCAAAAAAAAAACGTTTACAATCACAAGATAGGTACTCTTTTATTTCAGTTTAGGTATTAATTACTACATTATGACAGGTAAGTATTACAGAATAATCTTTAAATTATAACAAAATAATACTAAGGTATAATTAAGAAAATTTTAAAGTAACGTTGCTACAGTTATTTGAGTGTAATATTTTTGTTTGGTACAGTAATATTGGTGTTAGTCACTTGTGTACTGTTTTTCGGTAAACTATCTGTCATACTTAATAGTTGTACCGATTCATCGGATTCTCTTGGCGTGAATGTTGGAGAGAGAGGGAGATGGTTAGGTGTTTCATAACGGCTTATTTTTGATGTAGAAGGGCCAGTCCAAGGATCTGATTGAGGCTCTTTCAGTGTAATGGCTCCTACGATGCCTTCACATATTTTAGACTTATTTTGGATGGAATCCTCTATGTATCCCTCTACAACTGCATTGGACTTCCAGCCTCCGTGGCGCTTAAGGGACAGGAGATCAGCTCCGGAATCAGCCAAAAGTGTGGCTGAAGTTCGTCGGAAACAATGACCCGTGTACAACAGGGGTTCTGGAAGTTCAAGAAATGTTGCTATTTCTCGTGGGATACTGCCAATTTTATTAGTACCCATAGGCTGTCTAACACACTTTCCATTGCGATACTGTAGAAAAAATCGATTGATTGGAGTGTTAGGCGGGCGTAAGGCTAGATATTTCTCAACAATCGTTACGTATTCCTTGCGAATGACGAAGTTGCGGTCTATTTTTGTCTTTGTATTAGGTAAATTAATTAATAGTAAGTCATCTGAATGTTTCTCAATGTTTTTGACATTAAGTTGTGTTAGTTCATTAGTTCGACATGCTCCGTTTATTCCAATAATAAGAACAACCTGTAACGTAAAGAGTATTGTAGTAGATAAATGAATAAAATTGATATGAACGCATAATTATGCCTATCAACATCTACTAAGTATACTATTTAATTGAGATTAATATACTTAAGTAGATACTGAATGTGCAACTGACTTACTTTTGCCGCCAAATATACGGAATCGGGTGCTTCGTTAAGAAACTTTTCAATATCAGATACCTACTGTGAAAACCTTCGATTTTTTTGGTTGATGACCAGATGAGGCTCTTTTTAAAAATGCCACTAATTTAGGATAGGTATCGATATGTTTGTCTTTTTTCATCTTTATTGTTGCTTTAAGCATCGAATACGTACTCCATAGAGTGCTTGCTTTCTTGTTCTCGGATAATTCTATAAAATATGCCAGCAAAACGTTTTCTGAGAAAGTTTTGGCTCCTTTTGCTAGTCGCCACGTGTTGAACATATCGTACCTACTGTTTTAAATACTTCTCGCGTGATTGTTGAGGGAGAAAGCTCATTTGCGCATTATTAACAGTTTCAGTCAATTCTGTTGGCGTCAAGCAAACTTCCTCGTCGCTAGAATCACTCATTTTAGTTTTTTCACTGTTTTAAAGTTTCTTGTTTTTAATATAAGGTTTAACAATGACGTGAAAAAATGCCGCGTAAAGAACCGCGTACAAAGCAAATTGAAAAAAGAACACCAAGAAGGTTCCGAGTCTGAGTTTTTAACAAATTAAAAAAAAGTTGTATGATATATTCGGCACCATAGAGGTAGCAGTAGGTAAATAGGTTTAATGTTTTTTTTAATTCACAAACTTAGTGCACACGATGTTCTAATTTCAATTTACTTTATCCTCTAGACTCTAGAGAATAAAAACGGCTTTTCCACTCAGATATTGAAGATTAAAAATACTCTTTCCGAGATGGTGGGATGAAAAGTATTTTATTTGTTTATATAAAAAAAGTATATTTACAATCACAAAACTAAATGGAAACACAAAGTAGACAAATAAGTAAGTACATACATATAATTAAAATGCTGGAGGCGGGCAGCCCTGTCGCATGTTGACGTACCGCGCGGCTGTAGGCATTTATTTCCTAGATGCGGCTGAGTTACAATACTGTATACAGTATAGATAATATTACCGTGGCGCACGTGACGGAGGGGTCGCGGGGTCACTGGCCGCCGCTTGCTCCGTGCGCGGTGGTTCTCTGGCTGCGCATCACGAACTGCGTCGCAAATTGTTCGTGTTGAACATAATTTATCTGATATTTTCCTCGTGTGGGTACCTATCTCGCCAGGGACATAAGTAGGTATCTAACAAGAAAAAACCTACTTACCTCTATTGAAAAATTATCGGCTGTATTTTAGTAAGTACCTAACCTATAGTAGGTAACACTTATCATCTCCCTAGCCAATTCCCATCTATGTTGGGGTCGGCTTCCAGTCTAACCGGATGCAGCTTTATACTGTTACTGGGTAATATCTACGATACGATACCCCTTCACCCTTGGTAACAATGGATAAATCTGACTTTCGGGCTTCCGACCCTGGTCAATACTCTTGTATGTACCTAACCGAGACGCGCACCGGCGATATTATAAATCGTCACGATATGCTGTAATTAGAGCGGATAGATGATAATAATATGCAATAATATGTAATAAGATCTAATTAATAATGATCGAGTCCGATACGTCCCGCGGCGGCTGGGGGCGGCGAGATCACAATGACATGACGTCGCCCTTATTAAACCAATACTATATTATGCCATTTACATTACAGCCTGCTGATATGTTATTATTATTATGTAGGTGCGTCTGTCTGCACCAAAGAGTAGGTACTTTTTATATGGTCTGCACATGATACGCCCCCTGGTGTCTTTGGGTGCCGGTTTGTGCGAACGTAATATAGATAGATATGAGTTGTAGGTACAGCGCCGGCGCGACCGCGCGAGCTGCGCATAACTTCAATAACTCAGTGTTACGGGACAGCAGACGTGCATGCAAATGCTGTGCCTGTTCTACACCTCAAGGGCGCACGGGAACAGACGACACGCAGCTGGACAGACAAGTGGTACATGGTAGGGAAATTGGGCAGGGGCGTAGCTACCGCCGTATCAATAATACGGGGCCCCCGGGCTACCCCCTAACGTGTGTAAGCAAAAATTAGTAAATTGTTATCCACAATGTCACTTAATCTTCTGCTTCCCGGGACAAAACCATATAAAAACTGTCATACGTGCCTATAGAGTTTTCACTTCAGAAATGACAAAAGTCAAAAAAGCAATCTCTTTTTTTCCCGGCTTAAGCGTGCGCCCAAAAGTTGGCAGCATCCTACATCGGTTATTGCGGGATTCCCCCGTTTAAGTGAATCCCGCAATAACCGATGTAGGTACAGACGCCAGCACATCAAGCTACTACAATCTGTCAAATTTCTTTAATAGATTTTCAACTTTATCGTTAAAGTATTAAGGTTCAAGGTTGATTGGGAAAATTTTACAGTTTCGGGTAGGTTGACCTGCTGGCGTCTGTACAGTGACAATCCACGGAGAGCAATATTTACGCGTTACAAGAAAAGTATATATTTAATGTGAATTGTTTGGATAGCTCAATTTCTAGGAAGAAGTGATAAGTTATAATCAATAAATGTTTATTTTAATGAATGCAAGCATTTTTGTTTCTTTTGTAAAAAATCCCTTCTCTTGGGCCCCCCTCCGAGACACGCTACGCCACTGAAGTTGAGTGTAGACTACAGTGATTGAAAGACTACGACCTATCTGCGGCACACTGGACAATATAATATACGAAGATAGAAATAGAGGATAAAATGGTACAATAAAAGATGCGTCGACATTGATAGAACGCTTTATATTATAAAACAAAACGATTGCACTCTGTGTGCACACGTCTATGTACAGATGTCATGTATCACTTACTATGTACCCACTTACCGAGGAGCGCTCACTCATTTGTAGCAAGCGTTGGTGTTCAACGTTCATAATTTTTACAACATGAGGGATTGTTACAAAAAAGTGTGCACCCTTGTAGGTAGGTATATAAGAAAGATATGCTTATTCCTAGTCCTACCCACTCTAATAGCTTCGTACAACAAATAAATAATACTGATTACGTTAATATACTTAGAACACAATCATATTTACACATCTTAATTATATTACTTTTAATTGGCATTCAATGGATTATTAGGCATTTACTAACAACATACACAATTACTGCTATTTCCACTTAAATATTTAAAAATCAACAAGGGCTTCATTAATTTCGGGTTAGTAAGTACGTTGCTATAATAATCACAGAATTGGACTCCATCGTAATTAGACAAGAGACATAAGTACAGCATTGTTAAGGTTGTGACGAGTTCACGCGACATCTGAATCAACTAAGTAGTTGACCTGAAGGAGTGGAGTGCTTCACTTCGGCGGTGACGAATAAACGCTTTGTTATGAATAACGAAGCTTTGTTGTCGAAACTAGAACATGTCGCGACCTTTGGCACTTGTACACAGATTGTTCCAAATTGTTAAAGAAACCCAGTGATAAGGTTTACTAAAGAATGCCTCGAGGATAAGTGGACTGCACCATCTGAAATTAATATTGCGTTAATTGAAATTAACAATTCGTTTCAGCAAATTGCGGTTCCACCTGGGCACAGCCGATAGGAGTTAATACCACGATTCATTTATTTTCGGACAGCTCTCCGTTGGAACAGTCTAGCTTCATAAAATTAATTATTAGCGCTAGTTTTAATAGACATAAAGGAAGTACATACCATTAAGTTTACTTGACATGATTATAAGTAACAATCTATAAAAATGTTTAGTTTGGCACAAGGGAGAACTAAAATATTACTAAGTATATCATTTTGGCCACTAGATATTCAGTCAAATTCAGGACTGGGTTGGGAAGACGTCCCTTACATTTATATTAATTGGAACCATCACTTCAACGTGTGAGTATCCCGGAAGCAGGGTGAACTCTCCCAACCCTGGTTCAATCTGTAACAGGCTAATCAACGACATGACATTTCAGTTAGTCAACCACAGCAGTTAGTTTGACAGTCTGTTGGCAAATGTGTTGTACAGCTTTTTAAAAAACCGGCTGCCTTGATGACTGATGTCTTCGATGTACTATGCGCACCGAGTGACGATGGTTATTATGTACAACAAATGATTTGGCACTATGAACATGGGGTACCTACTAAAGGTAACGACGAGTTGAGTTCACACTTAACTAACACTAAGCTATGTACAAAAGTATACAGGCTGACTTATTTACATCATGATTGTTTCTAATCTGTGGTTTGTTTTGGATAATACCATAAAACTGGAAAATGGAGATAATTATCCATTACTTGGGGCTGATCTTCCAATCGTCAGAAAACTTTTATTTGAATAATAAATTGTTCGACATATTTTATACACAAAAGCAACTTTTCTTTCTCAGATAAAAGTTATCTGAAGAATGAAAATCGGTCCTTAAAAGTATATTCAACTGAAAAGTAGAGTTTGTCAGAGCTAATTCTATATGCAATAGGAGCATCCTGTGGTTTCAATAGGGCACACGCTACATTTAAGACAAAAGCACTTAGCCCAAACTGCTTGTGTGTCATCATGTGCACTTAAGTGTAAGTATATTAGTCGTTTGCAAAAAAAAAAAAAACACATGATACGCTGCTTTAAATATCCATTCCTTGTGGTTCGTAAAACATGGACTTATGAACCAGCAGAGTAACAACTGGCAAAATGAGTGCATGAACAACGTGAGCTACAATAAATAAGAACATTGAGATCGGTCCGACGGGCGCAGGCGCGCTCCGACGCGTCGCGAGTACGTGCGGCACTGCGGCGCGACTATTTCTTCTTGGGCTTCTTGGGGTTGCGCGAGCGGCTCTTGGCCTTGCACAGCGGACAGATGGGCGCGTTGCGGTGGATCTGCTGGTGACACGACAGGCACGACTTCATGGGCGGCGGCTGCTGTCTGCACACACACACACACACATGCACAACTCACCACTACTCGATATTTATTGAAACTGCAATGCGATGGATATGTTACCGTATGAATGTGAACACCGTTAGTTTATAATCTATTTTGCGAGATTGTAAACTGTCGATAAATTGTGAACTGTACATATTCTGTAACTGTACAATAATGTAAATATTGCTTACAATATAAACGTACGGTCCCGGCGAACTTCGTACCGCCTCAGAATCAATAAATGTATGAGAAAAAGAATTATCTTATTTTTTTTTTCTTCTATTATCTTCATATTTTAATAGTTATTCTGCTACTCGGGGGAGAGACAAATCCAACAAATTAAAGATCATAAAAATCGGTCCAGCCGTTCTAGCGTCATAAATGGTGTAACTAACCCGACTTGGTTTTATTCTAAAGAAGATTAAATTTCGATAGTTTGTAATCTATCCATGTCAAACTTAATTGTGAACGAAACGTCAGTTCGATTTCACTAGCTGTCCGGTTTTATCAAACGTTTTGGCGGTCTTAGGTCGAATTGGTTACCAAATGGGTTGGGTTAGAACTGTGACCACCGCCCACGAGCCGAGCGAGCGAAGCGAGCGGTGCCGCGGCAGTCCAAAACTTTTCTATAGTTTCTCGCGAGATAGATTATAAACTAACGATGTTCATAATTTGTCAGATATATGAGTTACATCAATTATTGGTGTAAGTGAACTTTCATTCCAATATGTGTAATCAATAATAAGTACAGAATAAAATAGCGTATAAAGTCTCAAACAAAAATTAAAATTATATCATTGGATAAAATAAATCGTAATCGAATAAATTAATAGTTAATAGGTGAAGAGGTCAGGGCAGGTGAGGACGGGCGGAAGGAAGTCGGGAAGAGAACCAAAAAGAGAAATAAAACATAATCGAACCTCAGCGAGACGGTAATGAAATCTTGGTCGAGGGCAGACCTGAACGCGGGCGGCGGCGGCGGCGGCTTGCGCGGCGCGGGCGGCAGGAACGAGGCCAGCGCGCGCGGGGCCCCGGGGCCCGGCGGCGGGGCCCCGCCCGGCGCAGCGGGGAAGCGGCTGCAAACACTGCAATCTTACTCCATCGTACACCTCACTAACTATATCATCAAAATTCCTACTCCTGTTTGGTAATTGTGCACGAGTAAAACATCGTCAACATTCTTACGAGTGCGTAATGCTGAATTCATCTATAATGTACGCCTCCTCCTTGCGGGAGCGGGTGCGCTGGTAATGCACCACGAGAACTACTACTTTATACAGGGTGTATGTAACACATTGCACAAAAAGAATTGCTGGGAAACGACTTTTATTTTGTGTGAAAAATCGCTTTTTACGGTAACGCCGTAACGCGCAATGTAACGCACGCAAAAAATATACTTATGGGTGCATGCAACGACATAGGAGTGGTGTTTAAAGTTAATTATTACATTACATTATTATTATTCAAAACCTGTTTTCATAAAAAAAAGTCATAAACAATTGGAACTTTGACTTTCAATATCTCCATGACAAGAAGGTTCAGGTATGGTCCAGTACAAAAAAATGGTCATAATGACGGGGACAACAACTGACTCTCGGCTTTGTTAAGGGTATTTTTACACCCGTTAAATATATTGCTGTGAGCACAAGGACGTGAGTCCCTGGCAGACAGTCGGCAAGTGGGCGGTGTAGGAGCCCGGGGACGTACTCGGGCGTGATGGGGCTGCCCTCCTCCTCGTGCAGGTCGGGCAGGCGCTCCAGGCCGAGGCACTGGCGCCGCAGCAGGTCCACCTCGGCCTTCAGCGGCCGGTAGTCCTCGTGCAGCCGCGACGCCGCCGACAGCTTGCGCGTCATGCTCTCTTCTGTCTGCTTGATCACCGTTTCCATCTGTTGACACACAAATGATTTGTTATAGACATACATCCGCTAATCAACAATGTTTACAGAGAGTAACATGCTTGGTGAACAAACTTGAATTCCAGAGCTCTCATTGCGAGACTGTTTGATCAAGAATGATACTAACAATGTGGTTGTGCCCAAATTGAAAAATGTGTTTGAATTTTCAAAAAAAAAAAATTTTTTTAAGTAAGTAAGGTCAGGTCTGTGTCAGGTTCTATTTTGATCAAAATATGATTCGCGACCGTAACAAATGTATTTACAGAATTATAATCGATAAAATCATCAATAAAACTCTTGGCCTCAATTGCCATGATTTCATGAAATACTCATTAAATAGGGTAGTTTCCTGGGTAAAAATATAATAATTATATTTAGTCCGTCAGTTAGATTATCGAAAAATAATGGACACGTATTTTTTCTTTTGTCAATCAAACAAAAAATTACAAAGATAAAGCGCGTCAAAATTTGGGAGTGTCGTCACGCCATGCTAAAAAGTGTCGCAAGCAAGTGACGTCTCGCGGAACTTTAACGGGCGATATCTTCATCATTTTTAGGGTTCCGTAACCAAATGGCTAAAACGGAACCATTATGGATTCGTCATGTCTGTCTATCTGTCCGTCCGTATGTGTCCGTCTGTCCGTCCGTATCTACATAATGTGTAATTTGAAGATGAAGAGTTGTACTGATGATGAGATGACGACTTATAGAGAAGTATGGAAGAAAAAGACATGTTGCGCCGACCACGAATAAATTGTGGTAAAGGCAGGAGCAACAACCATAAAACCCAGGAGAATCATGATGAGAGTTTGATGAATTGAATGATACATTATAATTCTGTAAATTTATACTTGTTACGGTCGCAAATCAAATTTTGAACAACATACTAACCTGCAAATTGCAAAAAACCGGCCAAGTGCGAGTCACACACAAAAATATATATTTTTGTGTGAACAACATAATGCGGTTAACAGAATACACCTACTTACCAAGTTTCAACAGTATAGTTCTTAGAGTTTCGGAAAAAAAGTGGCTGTGACATACGGACGGACAGACAGACGAATCCATAAGGGTTCCGTTTTAGCCATTTGGCTATGAAACCCTAAAAGCAGCAAGAAAATTTGAATTTCGCGGGTGTTTGATGCTATTCTCAGCATACTTTGAAATTTAAAAAATAAGAGGTAATTGTTGTAATTCATTAATTTGTTAATACCTATCTAATTTATGTAAAAAGAATATTACAGTGAAAAAAAAAAACATCTGTAGTGTCTGCCTAAACTCACGAGTTTTTCCCATAGGGGTCCATGGGAAAAAGTCGTGAGTTTATGTATGTATGTACTATCTATTTTCGTTATCCACACACTTTACGACATTGACACTTATAAATATTAACAGTCTGCAGTAAGGTAGGTATATGCTGTTTATAGTCGTGCATGATCATTGGGAGGCCGGCAGGAATTACTTGGAATTTGGAGCATGTAGAACTGAATTCAAGTATTCATAGCTGACCGTCACAGACTGACAGAGAAAACAAACAGTTTAAAATGTTACAATTGTCGGCCAACAATAGCGCGCGCCTAAGTAAACAAACTCCCGCGCCATCATACTTGTGGTATTAATAGCCCCTACATGCTGCTGCTGTACTTCCAAGCATACCAATGTGTTTTAGATAAACTATTGTGTATTGATGTTAGAAGGACATTCTAGCATGATGGGGTGCAAATGTGCAATATTCAACTATGTGCAAAAACATATTTCAGCATTTAATCTTACTATGTATCAACAAATGATGAAGAAGAGATGTTGAATGTTGCATAGTGAAATAGTAAAATATCATACAGCGTTGATATCAGCATGAATCTGGCGCAGCTCCTCCACGTGGCTCATCTTCTCCTGCTGCAGCAGCTCCATCTCGCGCTTGTACTGCGCCAGGCAGCGCCCCTCCTGATCCCCGCTGCGCACCTCATTCAGAATACTGCGCTTCATACGCTCCAGAGTTATCGTTTTATTTCTAAAAATATTTAACACATTTAGATATTAATTTGGTCAGGGGTGACAAAAATACACAATGCATGTTTTTGGCTGAAGATAAGTAATGAAGGCAGAAAAAGAAGTACGGGGCCAATCCTAAGTAAATCCAGCTATACAAAGGTTAATTATTTTCTATATAGTAAAAAAAAAGTATATGCCAACAATGTATACATATGAATCCATACAAAGCCATAAGAAGGTTATTTATTTTCTAGAAAGAAAAGAAAAATATTTTATTCTGCACAAACAAAACGCACATTATTAATGTAAAAAATATAGTTTTATGGTATAGTAGGTACTTATGCCAACAAACTGTTTTCTTTCTTTCCTATACTTTAGTTTCATTCACAAAATAAAATTGTGAGCATGCAAAACTAAAACGAAATAATCGGTCAGAGGGTCATCTTTTAATCTCAAAAACATATTTGATGAATCCATTCAAAGTAATACACTCGTGCGTGAGGTTTTTAAATTTAGTTACCTTTTATTTTAGATTCATCATGCAATATAAAATAATAAACATTTCAAACGATGTCAAGTGTTTATTGATCGAGTCCACAGGTGCGATTTTGAAGAGCATTTTGAATAATTTATCAATAATAAATCAACATACCTGATCTCTTTCATAGCTTCTAATTTATGATATATTTCGCGTTCGTTTTCAGCGGTCATTTCTTATTATATTTTTGTTAAAAACTACGAAAATAAATGAAAATGCACAACCACAAAGCGAAAATCACATTCGTCGCCGAGTCGCCGTCGCCGTGCGTGCGTGATGAGCTAATAGTGATGTGCAATGAAGTTCGCGACTTATGTTTTTTGAGATATCTTTTTCATGTTTTTTAAAGATATTATCAACAAATTAGTTTGATATTTTTTGACCGCCGAAAACCAGGAGGACGTTCTGAATTCGACGCCCGTCGATACATTTTTACTCCATAATAAGGTTTTCATTTCAGCAACAGCATAACCAAAAACATAACTTATTTTTATGATGGTTTATGGTTAGTCACATCACTATGCAAAATAAAAAAAAGGAATTGAAAGGAAAATGGCCGCTTGACCATTGATAGCGGCTTGCTGTCAAAATAGTGGAATCATTATAAGACAACGCATACGCAATAACTTGTGTGGAAACAATCTTGATGCATGATAATAATTAGCAGACCGAATGAATTTCTCATATTTTACCTTAGTTGACTCGAATATTACTTGGCGGAGGTCATTTACACCTTTGCAACTGGCTTCGTGTCGTGCCCACTAAATTCCATTCGACACTGTTTACTTGTGAGAATGAGTGAGGAGGGCAGCGAGGATTCGCCTCCACGGCCCAAGCGCAAGATTAAGAAAGTGATGGTGCTCTCGTCGGACTCGAGCTCGGACAGTGACGAAAGCGTCACAGCAGCGGGGTCACGCAGAAAGAGATTGAGGGTGATTGAGCAAGCTTCAACACGTTGTGTTAGTGCTGGAGTCGATGGAGTATTACAATGAGTGTGTTACAGGTGCTGAGTGATGACGGCAGCGATAGCAGCGGCAGCTCAGTGGTGTGCGCGGGGGCTCGCCGCAAGCGCGCGCTGCCCAAGCTTCGCGACTCCGAGGGCGACAGCGACACGTCAGGCTGGGCCACCGACCACTCGGACGCACCAAAGCCCGCCGCCTCTGCCGCCAAACCCACTTCTGGTTTTGCATCGGACAGCTCAGAAGGAAACTCGGACAAGTGCTCCATTTGTCTTTTGCGTTTCACTGATCAAGAAGTGGGGACACCACAGAGCTGTGAACATATTTTCTGTTTGGATTGTATCACGGAATGGTCAAAAAATGTCAACACCTGTCCAGTAGACAGAATTACATTTGATTTCATTGTAGTGAGGACTTGTGCGGGTGGTCGTGTGCTACGTACTGAGCCCGTAAAGGTGGTCGAGCGCCGGCCTTCAGTAGAGCTTCTTGTGATCGAGGACCCAACTGTCTGTGAGGTAAATATGTTCATGCTACAGCCTTGTGACTACTGCAATTGGGCCACTGGTTCAAGGTGTTAATATTGAAAGTTTATTGTTGTTGTTACTTAGAAGTCACAAAAAACTTTGGCAGTCAATCAATTACACTTATTATTATTATAAACAAGCTGTGCTGTGTTTCATACTGGTTTGAAATGGCAAATTACTAAATGCACTATCAAATATTGTATTTTAGGTGTGTGGCCGCACAGACAATGAAGAAACCATGCTTCTGTGTGATGGATGCGACCTTGGATATCATATGCAGTGCCTCACCCCACCACTGTCGGAGGTAATCTACACAGTTCTTGAAGTTTTGTGACCGAATATAGATACACAATATTGTTATTTCTTCATAAACTTCAGCTTCATTTTTATTATATTGCAGGTTCCTATTGATCAGTGGCTCTGTCCCAATTGTGACAATCTGCTATCAGATGTGGATTTCTTATTTTCTGGCATCACAGATATGGACTTACCAATTTCATCTAGAAGTGCATTAATCAGAGAGAGAAGGAATGTTAGATCATCAAGGGCACACAGCGCAGATGAACCATCTACATCCTCCGGCAACAGAGGAAGCCGTTTGAATTCTGATGATATACCAACAACATCAAGAGGATCACACTCAGCGCAGGGCAGTAGCTCACGAACAACTACGAGCAGGCGTAAAAGTGCTGCACATACAAACCGTAGAAGGCCAAAGAGGAGAAGAACTAAAACAGTCATTATCGAGTATGAAGTGCAAGAAAATGGTAAATTTCCAGTCACCAAACGAGTTAAAAGGAAACTAAAGAAAAGGAGGGTGAGTACATGCCTTTCAGAATGTAGCTCGATAGGAAGTTAACTTTGAGAGCTAACACGGTTGTCTATGCGCAGACCAAGAGACGGCAACCGCGCACGGCGGCACGGCGCTCGCACGTGCTGGCCAGCGTGCGCGCGGCGCTGGCGGCGGCGGGCGCGGGCGGCGTGCGCGGCGTGCGCGGCGTGCCCGGCGTGCCCGGCGTGCCCGGCGTGCCCACCAGCGAGCTGGCCGCGCGCCGCTCGCGCGCCGGCATCCCGGCGCTCAGCCTGTTCGGCGACGCGCACCAGCTGGACTACTTCCCCGAGGACGACGAGCACGGCGTGTCCGAGCGCGCCAGCACGGCCGTGGCCGCGCGCCCCACCTCCAGCATCCTCAGCGCTTACAGACAGGTAATTGCAGCTGCATCATGTTCATTGTTTTATTTGATAGTGTTTACTATTGTCTAATAATGACGTATGTGATGACTTATTCCCAGGCGAGAAGAAAGATGATCTCTATTCCCTCTCCTACGCACGCATCGTCGGCCCCCGACGTTCTCTCCTCTATCCTCGAAAGTCAAACTTTGCTTCATTCAAAACAATCTGTAGTGTCTATTTCTGTAGACGGTAGTGTGAATATAAAATTAGAAACTCGCGAAAAGTCTAAGCAGCCGAAGAAACAATCCGACGAGCCGAAAAAACAGGACAAGATTGATCTCTCGCAGGGAGAGGACGCCGCGAGGAAGGTACCGTCGTACCCCGGACAGTCGCGCGGCGGGCGCGGCTGGGGCGGCGGCTACACCGGCAACTACCATCGCGAGCAGGGCACCAACAACCTGAACAGCAGGGGCGGCGGCTACGACAACAACTACAACGGTGGCGGCCACCAGAACCGCCAGGGGAACGCGTTCAATCAAAACAACAATGCGCGCCGCGACGACATGGACACCTATAACAATTACTCTAGAAGACCGCACCAGTATCCGCCGGGAGATGACCTTCCTTTTGAGCGCAACAGGAGACAAGTTCCTGAGCAGAACCGAGGCCAGAACAATCAGCCGTCGCAGCGCCCCGAGCCGGGCCGCTACAGTCTGGCGCCGGCCTGGCAGCCCTACGTGCCGCCGCCCGCCCCGCCACGCAACGACCCGCCACCTGTCCAGCACAGGCACTCGTTTGGGGGCTTCGAAAACCCGCTCGACATGAGAATGGGTCCAATCCGGCGACAAAACTCAGCAAACAGTAACCCCGAGCCCGCGGCCGCAACACAAGCGCAGCAGCTACCGAAACCTCAGCCGTACCGCCCGCTGCCAGAGCCGCCTATGTTTAAATTCGACAAAACGCCCGAACTCGACAAGTCAGAGGACGAGAAGAGTGATTCTAGTTTAGTCATAGATACCGAGAAGTACGACCCCACCGAGCCGACCAACGACGACGACGACAGCGGCGACGTCGACGACGTGCCGGCTGCGCCGCCCGCCCCCCCCTCGCCCCCGCCCGCGCCCCCCTCGCCCCCGCCCGCGCCCCCCTCGCCCCCGCCCGCGCCCCCCTCGCCCCCGCCGGGCCTGCCGGGTGCGCTGGGGCTGGGCGTGCCGCCGGGCGTGCTGGACAGCTGCGTGCGTGCCGTGCTGCACGAGCACCGCGCGCTGCTGACGCCGGCCGCGCCCGCGCGAGCCGCCAGCGACGATGACTCCGAGGGCGACTGCCCCAACTTCTCCATCTACTCCGCCACCAGCGTGCACATCGCCAACAGCTCGGCCGAGGGGCCGGCCGACGCGCCGCTGGCCCGGCTGGTGCCGCACGACAGCCTGGAGGACCTGGTGCAGGAGGACGACGACCCGCCCACCCCTGCTGACCCGCCCGAACCGGCTGACCCGCCCGCCCCGGCAGACCCGCCCGCCCCGGCAGGCCCACCCGCCCCGCCGCCGCGTGTCGCATGTGACCACACTGTCAGAAACAAAACTGAAGAAGAATTGAAAGAGAAAGTCTCGAAGAGATGTCCCATCACGACAAATCCGCGTAATCCCATTAAAATTAAACTCAACACGCCCTCGTTGATTAAACGACAAGTTAGTCTGTACGACGAAGAAATAGAAGACGAAGAGGTAAATGAGGATAGCGAGAGTGCGCCCTCCGCGGAGCCTGGCGACCTGCCGCGCGACAAGACACCCGCGCAGGAGCGCGACGCGCAGGCAACGCGACCAGACTCGCCCGCTAAGGAAGAGGAGGTTTCCGAACTCGCGCCGGAGACGCTCTCCATCGAACCGGCTAATGCTAACCTTGAGGACCCAGACCAAATACAGGAAGAAGTCTCGAAGAAAGCAACTGAAATAGAGAAAGATGCTACCACACCTGACATTGAGGAAGAACCGACCACTCCCACTGAAAAAGCAGCATCGGTGACTGAAGACAAGTTAGACGATGATGATGATGAGACCATGGACAGTGCGGAGCGCGCGGTCACGCCGCCGCCGCGCCGCCGCGACTCCTCCAGCTCCGACGACCTGTCCGCCGCCGACGACGAGTTGCCCGTGCTCGAGCACTCTCCTAGGAAAGGCTCCGTAGACAGAAATGATGACTTGCTAGAGAAAATGACCGAGTCCATCAGCGAGACCGAAGATGAAAGGAGTTACACGCCCTGTCTCGACGAGAACAAGTCCAAGGACACGTCTCTGGAGACCGAGAAAGAAAAGGGTATCGAGGGACTCGACACCGAGATGATATCCGAAGACGAGGGCAACGAGATGTTCTCGGACAACGAGCGCGCGCCCTCGGAGGCGTCGCGCGCCTCGCCCGCCCTCCCGCCGCCCGACGACGAGGAGGGCGAGATCGTGGACAAGAAGAAGGAGCCGCGAGGCGACGACGCCAAGAAGAAGAAGAAGAAGGACTCCAAGAAGGAGGGCAAGGACAAGAGCAAGGGCAAGGGCAAGAAGGCCGACGTCGCCTTCAAGAAGCTCAGCAAGAGCGGCAAGGAGCGCAACTACCGCGACAAAGACAAAAAGCGCGAGCGGCGCGACTCCAGCGACGCGTCGCGCGAGCGCAAGCTGCGCCGCAAGGAGCGCCGCAAGGACCTGGAGCGCTACGACGTGCGCACCCTGGTGGGCGAGAAGCGGCGTCGGCCCAAGGACGCCTTCGGGCGGGACGTGTCGCCGCGCGGCTCGCCCAGCCTCAGCCGCTCGCCGCCGCCCGCCCGCCTCACGCCGCGCCGCGAGCCCGACGCGCCCGGCCGCCGCCGCTCCGCGTCTCGCCCGCGCCGCTCCGTCTCCCGCGTCCGCCGCTCCGTCTCTCGCGTCAGGCGCTCCACCTCGCGCGTCAGGCGCTCCGCCTCGCGCGTCAGGCGCTCCGCCTCGCGCGTCAGGCGCTCCGCCTCGCGCGCGCGGCGCTCCGCCTCCCGGGCGCGCCGCGCGTCGTCGTCCCCGCGCCGCGCGCGCCCCTCGGCCTCCCCGCGCTCGTCCCCCCGGCCCGCGCCCCCCGCGCGCCCCCCCCGCCGCCGCCGCTCCGCCGAGCGCGACAAGCGCGCGGAGCCCCGCAGGCGCCGCTCGGCCGAGAGGACGCGCAAGCGACGCCGCTCCGGCTCCGGCTCCAAGAGCCCGCGACCGAAACCGACGAAAAGAAAGAAGCGCGTCCGCTCCGAGCGCTCGACCTCGCGACGTCGCTCGCCGCGCAGGCGCAGCCCGCGCCGCCGCCGGGTGCGTCGCCGCAGCGCCAGCCGCTCGCCGGAGCCGTCGCCGGTGCCGTCCGCGGGCGCGGCGGAGGCCGGGCCGGGCTCCGTGGACTCGCGCCTGCTGTCGCCGCGCACGCCGCCGCCCGAGCCGTCGCCGCCGCCCGCGCCCGAGCTGCGCGAGCGTCGCCGCCGCGACCCCGCGCGACACCGGCGCCTGCGCGACGCCGCCGGGCCCTCCAAGGAGGTGTTCACGTCCGGAGACAACATCCTCGTCAGCGTCAGCTTCAAGGAGCAGGAGCGCGCCGAGGGCGACGAGCGACGAGAGCGGCGGCGCGAGCGCAGGCGGCGGCGGCGCAGGGCTGCGGCGGCCGGGCCCGACGACGTGGCACCGCGCCCCGTCGCCATCATCGACCTCGAGCGCTCGCCCTTCCGCGAGCTGACGCCGTCGCCGCGCAACGTCATCGTGCTGAGCGACAGCGACCCCGGCGAGAAGGAGCCGGAGCGGCCGGTCGCGGCCGGGCCGGCCGCCGCACCCGAGCCGGCGCACGCCGTGGGCCCCAAGACGCCGCCGTCGCCGGGCCGCGGCGTGGAGCCGGCCCCGGACGCGGGCGGCCCGGAGGACGCGCGCGGGCCGCTGACGCCGCCGGAGCCGCCGGACTCGCCGGACGCGTACGACCCGTACGAGCCCACGCGCTCGGCCTCGGCCTCGCCCAGCTCGGCGCGAGCGGCCAGCCCGCCGCGCGCCTGCATGACGCTGGAGGCGGCGCAGAAGACCAACATGTCCGCCGACGAGGTTCTCGACCGACGTCCGCTCTCACCAATAGAGAAGGTACTTTATTTTACGATGACTTATGAAATAAAATAGTAGGTAACTGTGAACTTATGAACCAAAGGGAATAACATTGAACTTGCCATGTTATATAACGCGGCATATTAAGGGTTAAAGTATGAAATTGCCGATTTGTACTGAAAAATTGTTTTTTTTTTTTTTTAATTTAACATATTTATTTAATCAAAATAATTACCATTATTATCTATACATTGATGCCATCTATAGGAAAATCATTTATGCCTTTGCAATAGAACTCACGTGATCTAGATTCGACAAACTGTGTGAAAGCATTTTGTACTGCCTCCTGAGAAGAAAACTTTTTATCACGTAGAAAATTGTCCAAATCACGAAAAAAATGGCAGTCCATTGGAGCAAGGTCTGGCGAATACGGAGGGTGACGAATGGTTTCTAATTGCAGTTCCTGTAGAGTTAAAACGGTTTCTCGTGCTATATGAGCTCGCGTTATCATGGAGCAATAATGGTGAAGATCGATTCATGAGTCGGGGCTGTTTCACTGCTAGTTTTGCTATCATTCCGCACACTAGACATCTGCCACTGACCACTCTTCTTCATCCCACTGTATGTGTTCAGGGCCGTATCGCAGTCTCGCTACTCGATGCTCTCTCTCGAGTTTGGGGCCACTCGCTGGTCTTCGGGGTTTCAGATTTGCTTCAGCAAGTCACTAATGTAGTCCCTTCGGGTCTGAAGAAGCTGTTGCTGGACTTCAACTGCATTAAGGTGGCGATTTCTCAATACAGTGAAAACAATATAACGGTCTTCTCGGTACTAGTACACCTGGGTCTGCCATTACAAGGTCTCCTCAGATAGTCTCTTCGTATCTTCGCTTCACCTTCTGTACCGTTCGTAACGTCACACCCACCATTCTTGCAGTACGACGCATACTGATGCCTAGTTCCAGAAAAGTCACGATCCTAGCACATTCTTGACGAGGGTGAATTATAAAATTCTTGGAATCAATATAAAAAAATGCGAAGATTTAAACAAAATTATTTTATTTTTCTATATTATCTCCCTACAATGCAATGTATTTAGAATAACGCGTTTCTAACTTTCTTATTCCTTGTGAAAAAAAATAGTTTTTCTTGACTCTCGAAAAACTCCTCTACGGCAGCCATAACCGCGTCATTATCGTAAAATTTTGTTCCACGAATGTCCTCTTTTAATTTTGGGAATAAGTGAAAATCACTTGGGGGTAAGTCCGGAGAATATGGTGGGTGGTCAAGGAGATTGAAGCCAGCACAGCGGATTGCGTTGAGCGCAACTTCCGATCGATGAGCAGGAGCGTTATCTTGAAGAAACTACACGCCCAACGTTAGTTTTCTTCACGCCCAACGATAGTTTTCCACGACGTTTTTCTTTAATCGCTTCACGTGCTTTCGGGATTAAATTTGCATAATAAGGTCCAGTAATCGTCTGGCCTTTTAGCATGTAATCAATAAAAAGGATTCCTTCACTATCCCAGAACACTGAGGCCATAACTTTGCCAGCGGTAGGAGCAACTCGAAATTTCTTAATGGATGGAAGAGGATGGTCGTTTCCAAGACATACTTTGTCTCTTAGTTTCAGGATCTAAATGGTGGACCCACGTTTCATCCATGGTGACAAGGCGACGGCAAAAATTATCCGAATCACGCTGGAACATTTCGAGATTACGCTTAGAAATTTCCAAACGTCGCTTTTTGTTTTCGTCGGTTAACATTCGTGGCACCCTTCTTGCCGACACTTTTTTGAACCCCAGTGAATCAATTAAAATGGATTGAACGCTATCAAATGATATCTTTAGTATCTCAGCTATATGTTTTATAGTTATTCTTCTGTCTTCCAAAACCAGATTCTCAACCTTTTTGACATTTTATTCCGTAACGGAGGTTGAAGGCCGCCCAGAAAGCGGGTCATCTTTACAGCTTGTTCTACCTCTTTTAAAATCAGCCACCCAGTACGCAACCGTAGAATAGGGTACAGCATCATCCCCTAATGTCTGCTGAATGTCCGAAAAAATTTCCTTCGTAGACATTTTTTACAAACTGAGATATTTTATCATATATTTTAACTCACTTTTATCCATAATTTTGGGTTTTTAGCAACTCGTTGCACAAAACAATTTATTACGTGCGACCGAACTGACAAAAACAAGTGACAGTTTGGATAAATATTATGTGATTGACACTCTTTAATTTGAATATCGAACGTCTCCCAAAAATGTTTTATATATATGCAATTCTAAGAACTTTTTGATTCACCCTCGTATATGTAATATATGTACATATACTAATAAATAATAAAGCTGAATAGTTTGTATGAACGCTCTAATCTCTGGAACTACCGGTCGGATTTGAAAGTATATTTTAACATTTGATCCCAATTGTTAAGGAAGGCTATAGGAGTTGTATGGCTCAGAGGTAGCCAGTTCGTTAAAGTTGAGTTGTTGGACGTGAGTCGACGAAAACCACAGATTTCACGATAATTTCGTTTATTCGGAAAAGTTACATGAAAGTTCCGTTGAATGCTAATCCGCGGTAATAGCGCTACGGCAGCTATTGGTCAACTAAACAATTATAATAAATTATAAAAGTAAATAAAATGAGTAGCGAAAAGTAGGTCGCGGCGTTAGCAATTTGCCTGTACGTGAACCGTACATGCTCCCGAGGGAAAAGTGAGATGAGCATCCATTACAAAGTAAATAATTAAAGTTAGGTAAATAGTTAACAATAGTACATGTGTAAAAGTATAAATGTAAAAGTATAGGTTTAACACTCAATTGAATTCGTCAAAGTTAAATGCTTTCTTCGCCTGTCTTGCTTCGCTGTAAACGGGCTCCGCTGCTGTCGAATGTATTTCTTGTAGCTCGATGTCCCCTCCAAAGTTATCCCTTCCTCTAGGTGTTACTCCTGTTTTGGCAGAGAGTGTTTTGACACCTTTCTTTGTTTTGCACTATCGTTTAATGATAATATAGAGGGTAAGCACAGCGATTCCTCCCAACAACAAAGATGTGACCGAGTAGAGATAGATGTCGTGACTTGACATGTCAGATGCCTTTATATATTCGTTGTAAGTAACGCTATCTAGTTTTTGAATTAATAGGTGAACCACGATCGGATCCCAATTGGTTGTGTCTAGACCGATGTTTTTGAGCCCGTTCAAGCACTCCATCATGACGTCGTGAAGCTTCCGTATGCTTGCAGCGGTTGGTTGCTGAATACTAGGTTGATTCAGGAGCGTATTCATGTATGATGTGAATAAAAGCCGTTTGTTATCGTAGCGGTGGTTCAGCAGCTCCCAGCAAGATGCGTAGTTCTCAGCACTGATGCCAAGGTGCTGAACCAGTTTCTCCGCCTCACCCTTCAGTTTTGTCTTCAAGTGTTGCATTTTTTGAGCTTTCGAAAGTGTCGGATTGTTGTGTACACTTCCGAGGTAGAGATCTCTAAAAGCCAACCACTGGTCATAGTTTCCATGGAAATCCGGTATTTGAATTTTTGGCGTAGATTTCTCATAATGCGCATTATTCCAGATGTTGTGCTGTAGTTTCCTTTTCAGGTGATCATAAAGTTTTTCTGCGGTGTTGTATTTCTGATGATAAATTGAGTCCTCATCTTGTAGTATGTAGTCTAGTTCCCAATTTGCCTTTTCCACACTGCGTTCGAATGCTCTAAAGTTGCAGTATTGTTGACGCAAAAGATCTTGTTGCTTTTCCGTCGCCTCGCTTGTTTCCCGAGGTGGTATGTGGAATTTGATCTCGTCGAAAGTAAATTCCGATTGTCCCTTACCTTGCTTAGGCGTCACGGGTGGTTGTTCCGTCTTACTAGTAGATGCAGACGGCAGTTCAGATTTACGTTTCAACATGTCTTGCAGCACTTCTTCATACATCTTCTTCGTACTGTTGAAAATGCCGTCGTTGAAGTATTGAAGGTCTGTTGTTCCAGAGTCTTCCAGTAGTTGATGGTTGTGAACAAACTTCCCCCAGTTATTGTTCAGCCGAGAAAGACGCTCCTCCAGGTACGCCAAGTTCTTCCTGGTGGGACTGTCCTTCTTATAGTTGGTGCAAATAAGCTTCAAGTCTCTGAAGATAGTTTCTTGACGGCTTATCAGTTCCGTTACACCCTGAACCATTGTTATTAGTTATTGGTTTGACCGTTGGTGGAGTAGAGTTGTATCACCGCAGGTACTAGTTCACCAAAGTTGCGAAGTTTCCGCAAGTTTCGGATATAAAGTGCGTCGGCACCCCACTAACGCGATCCGATCTGCTGAGACACCAGCTAGACCGATTTGCCAACGTTAACAGAGACTCCGCACCTTATCCGGCTCGAAGGACCACTTTTATGTATGGCTCAGAGGTAGCCAGTTCGTTAAAGTTGAGTTGTTGGACGTGAGTCGACGAAAACCACAGATTTCACGATAATTTGGTTTATTCGGAAAAGTTACATGAAAGTTCCGTTGAATGCTAATCCGCGGTAATAGCGCTACGGCAGCTATTGGTCAACTAAACAATTATAATAAATTATAAAAGTAAATAAAATGAGTAGCGAAAAGTAGGTCGCGGCGTTAGCAATTTGCCTGTACGTGAACCGTACAGGAGTATAGGCTATTTAACATCACGCTAGAACTCTTAGGGGCCGAGCATATAGTAGTTAATAGCGCGGGCGGGCGATGCGATGCGACGGGGTGGGTCGGGGGAACAAGAAATTTCACGCGGACGAAGTCGCGGGCAGAAGCTAGTTTAACATAAAACGCACGACGCCATCGCAGCAGGCCGAGGCGGAGATGGCGGCCGAGTTTGACTCCTACCGTAGGGACTGGCCGCACTCGCTAAAGACAGATTGTGTGCTAAAGGGAGAGGGAGGGCTTTACCATGCAGTGCGACAATACAGGCTCGACAGATTAGATTAGGATTCGTAACCCCTTCTATCTGCAGTAGTTTAGTAGTATAGGTAATAGGTACTAAACCGCAAACATTTCAGATCGTGAATGATGTATTATAGTTTTAATAAAAATGGTGTCCACAGGTAATGGCACTGCTTCAGTCCACTCGCGACGTGTCTCCGGAGCCCCCCCCGGGCGACGCGGCGCAGTCGGCGCCCGAGGCCGGCTCGGCGTCGCCCGGCCTGGCCCCGCCGGGCCCCGCGCCGGCCGCGGCCCCCGCCCCGGCGGCCCCGGCGGCCGCGCCCGCGCCGCCCGTGCGCATCGTGCTGCCGTCGCCCACGCGCTCGCAGCCGCCCAAGCTGTTCCTGGCCAAGCCGTCCCCGATCAAGTCGGACCCCATCAAGCCCATGCAGGCCGCCAAGCTGCCGCGGCCGACGCCCAGCACGGCGGCCGTGGCGGCGCGGCGGCGCGACGAGTCGGACGCGGACGACTCGCCGTACTCGCCGGGCTCCAGCGACTTCGGCGACCTGTTCGAGCCGCCGGCGGGCTCGCGCGGCGTGTTCGACGCGCTGCTGGAGCGGCCGCGCCGCAAGCCGCGCGGGGCCGCCGCCAAGGTGCCCGTCAAGCTCAACCGCAAGAAAGGTACGTCTGCGGCCCGGCCCGCCGGCCCGCCGGCCCGCCGGCCCGCCGGCCCGCCGACCCGCCGACCCGCCGCTCTCGTTGTAACGCTGTTTCCGTCGGCAGGTAAAACGCAGGTCGGCGTCAAGATCGACGAGGACAACCTGAAGATCCTGGACGACCTGCCCAGCTCCGCCGTGGAGATGCAAGTGAAGAGCAAAGTGAGCAATCACGCTGTTTATGTGTGTGATCGATTTTTTTATTTAGTTAGTTAGAAACTCCCCGCGTGTGCATGCTTAGCTTGATACACCTCGTTTTTGTTTCGTTTTTTTCGTGACCGCCATCTCGAGACTGTAGCTGGCGATGTGTTACAGTTCCTGAAGAAGCTGAACCGCCAGGAGCGCGTGGTGGAGGAGGTGAAGCTGGTGCTGAAGCCGCACTACAACAAGAAGCACGTCACCAAGGACGAGTACAAGGACATCCTGCGCCGCGCCGTGCCCAAGGTACCTCGCTGTGCTATCAGTCACGTCTATATTGTTGAGACGCCACTCGTCGTCCTCTCTCTTATAGTTTTTCATTCCAACAATAGAAGTTGTCCCAACAAAAATTTGATACTTAAGGCATGCGATAAGATGGCCCGCGGAATTCAAATTTCTTAAGTTTTTGCAATTTGCAGGTCTAGGTATCAATACAACTCTAAGATAGAATTGACGTCAAAGCTCATAATTTCATGAAATGGTCATACAGTAATTTGAACTAGAGTTGTATTGGTGACTAGCATTTGCCCGCGGCTTCGCCCGCGTGGATGTCCGAAAATACCTTACGGGAAAGTACTACCAGGATTAAGAAGTACCCTATGTGTTGTTAATACAGGTTATAAGCAATCTGTGCTCTAAATTTCATCCAAATCCATATGATGTAATTACAGCTATGAGTATGCTAAACAAAACGCATGGTTCCAGATCTGTCACAACAAGACGGGCGAGATCAACCCGGCCAAGATCCAGGCGTTGGTGGAGGCTTACGTGAAAAAGTTCAGGAAAAAACATAAACTGGGACTAGTGTAGTGACGCTAGTAATAGTTGTATACATAGTGTAGCATAGAGGAGCGAGCGGCCCCGCGCCGCCGCACGCGCCGCTCAGATGTTCTATCAGAATATTGTAATTATAATTTATGTATGGACGATCTATTTTACTTAAACGTTTATTTAAATAAATAGTATTTAATTATGAAATTAATATGGTATTGTTTGTTTTGATCTGATCTCCGTCGAGTCATGAATGCGGTATTATTAAGATAGACAATTTATGTGAAACAACATCGCAAGTACTAATATAATGTAATTACTATCCACACATACAATGGGAGCAATCTGACAAGCTCACTGCTCACTCGCGGTCTAAACGTACGAAATTCAATGAATTTATTCATCTTGGAATTAAACAACACACAGTTGTTTCTTCAATACGGATGATGACATTTAAAAAAAAATTAAACTAAAAACTATTGTTTGCGAATAATATCATAAAAAGTGTAAATAAAGCTTAATGAACTACCAAGTTATAAACGTTTTAAAATAACGGCTAGATAAAGACAGCACTATCAAGTGACGTCATGACTATGTAACTATACTAGCGCCATACATATTCATATTCTTTATTGTGGATCATAGGTAGGTTAACAATACATACAATGTTCTTAATACGTTCAATTGGATCAGCTATGTCCCGCCGCTTAGGCATACAATAACAATCACATAGTAATAAAGATTAGATAAATTAGAGAAGTCAATAATATACCAATTCCAATAAAAATGTCAGAAGAAACTATAACATTAGAAAAATAATAAAAATATATAATATGTTACCGGCCAAACCCGATTTTAGGATGAACTAGTTTCGCCTAAGCTAAACTAGTTCTCCCTACACTGTGGCGCTGTGGCTGTGTGGTTTGATTTTACATTCAAAAATATGTTACTGGCACTCGCCGGCCGCTGCCGCGGCGACGCTCGCTTCGCTCGCTCGGCTCGTGCGTTATGTGGTCACAGTTCTAACCTAACCTAACCTAGCTTTTTCGATTTAAAAAAGATATATGCGTGTTACGTTGCAAATTTCACTAAACTATAACTTTTCGAGTGTAGGGAGAACTAGTTTGGCCTAGGCGAAACTAGTTCATCCTAAAATCGGGTTTGGCCGGTAACATATATAAATAATCTCATTGTCCACCGATGTTAATTAATTGAATGTCAAAAAAAAGTTAAAGATAGTATCTTTAAAGGTACTGTACGCATCATGGTTGAGGTAAACTATATCTTGCAAGTGATTCGTCAGCTAAGAAATCTTTTACAGAGTAGTAGCATTTGTCGACTAGCATGTCATGGAGTTTCTTTTTAAATATTTTTATTTCTTGAATATGTCTTATCATACCCGGGATTTTATTAAATATACGTGGAGCCGCACAAAATATACTTTCGTAGAAGAAATGTGTCTTGCTAGCAACTGTATTTAATTTAAAAAATACTGCAGTTTCAAATATATAAAGGCTTGGTAATGTCAATATTTTCATGCTCTTAAAAAATGGTTTACAGGAGTCAGTTTGTTGCAGATTACACATAGACCTGACACAGCGTTTTTGAGCAATAAATGCACGTTGTTTGTCTACACCACTATTGCCCCAAAATATCACACCGTACCTTAGAGTTGAACTAACATATAGGCGTGATATGCCGTAAATAGGGCTGAGGTATTCGCAACTTTTCTCAATCTGTAGAGTGCATATGAGAACTTGCTAAGTGTTTTACATATATGGTCAATATGTGATTTCCACTTAAGGTTACTGTCAATATGCAACCCTAGGAATTTGGTCACTTCAGTTTCTTCTATATTACTGTCTAAATATCGAATAGTCATAGGGGCAATACGATTAGTTCTTATTTTAAAACTCATAATTTTAGTCTTTTCAATATTTATCATCAGATTGTTTTTAATCAGCCAGTCTATAATTAATGCTAATGATTGATTAATGTCAGCTTCAAAATTTATGTTATTGTCATTTGTAAATAAAACCGTACTGTCATCCGCAAATAGTGTCATGTCATTATTCGTAACCAAAGGCATGTCATTTATATATATAAGGAAAAACAAACCACCTACAACACTCCCTTGTGGAACACCAAGCTTAACAGTTCCAGCTTCCGATGCATACACTTCTTCCATTTTATTAGTAAGGTTCAACATTTTGACCTCAGTATACTGTTTTCTGTTGGAGAGATATGATTTTATCAGATTGTACACATTCCCCCTCACACCATAAGCATACAATTTATCTAACAGAATACTGTGATTAACGCAGTCAAAAGCCTTTGACATATCCATATACAATGCTACAGCGGGAGTCTTTTGTCCAAGTTGATCATTACTTTATTCAGGAAGTTATATATCGCTACATTTATTGTTTTGTTTTTTCTAAAGCCATATTGACTAGGCGTTAATATACTATGACTCTCAAACACATTGTTCCTACCGCGTGACAAGGACGGGAATAATCCCTACCATAAAACTTTAAAAGCGCTAGACGCTTTCTGCATATTTCCATCGATATTACCGATTATCTCATCAGCACACTATGAAAATGCTCTGAAAAACGGTCATCCAGTTTGTATTCGTTCCATCGAAAGAACGCATCATTTTAAAAGTAAGAGTGGAGCACGCATGGACCATACTTCAGATGTCAGTTTGGACTCGTGTGTCGGCGCGTCGTCACCCGTACAGGGGTACGTGATATCGATTTAAAAAATTAGTCCGACGCCTGCCAAGTAAGGATACCAGCTGAGATTTACTGACAAGATTCTCTATTTGCTATTTGCCCAGTCAATCGGGTCGTCTTCATAACATTCCACTTTGTCATAAGCATGTACTAATTATGTTGGAACCACGTTTTGAAATCTCGTAGAACTGGCGTCACATAGTCTGTAGATGGTGGGCGCCTGCGTGCTGCGGTGTGCGCGCCGTAGATAGTAGCGTGCAGGAGACGTAGGTCTATAAAGGCTGGCGCAGAATTGAGCAGGCCGCACAGCATTGCAATAATTCTCCTACATCACTTTCATTAAATTAGTATGAACCTTCGCACATTTCAGGCGGGCCGGACCGCGCTTTATAGTATTAAAATGCAATGCGATGGTTGTAATGTGCGGTTAGCTTAATACTGCACTTACTGCTAACAAACAATCAAGTTCGACGGGCATGCTAGGAATAGTCGTGTCCTTGTGTGTGTCGGGAGCTCCCAGATTTATATATGTATAGAGAAATAAAAGCGAAACTATATTATAAATCATTACTTTGGAATTTTTTATTTTTTTAAATCTGAGTCTAAAATAAATAAACGTCATAATGGAGGGACCAACTCTTGTAATTGAAAGATTCTACCACGTATATTTAGTACTATTTTGTACCTGTCCTGAAATTTTTGTACATCACACGGCATAAACGGAATTTCACGATAACACTGGTCCCGCCATTATGATGCGTCATAACGACGAGGCCATGCCTATACTCCAAAACTACAACGTTTTTGACATTTTCTACGCCTGAATAATTTAACGAGCAAAAATACTTCAAGTAAAAAGTTGCAGCAACATTTCGTGCAGGCGCTTTATTATTAATGATATTATTTATCATTATGTTATCAAATAATATCGGTTAGGCCAAGCAGGAATCTCCGTCACAACTTCAATATTTAAATT
Organism: Apamea crenata; assembly: GCA_949629185.1. Lineage (NCBI taxonomy): Eukaryota > Metazoa > Arthropoda > Insecta > Lepidoptera > Noctuidae > Apamea > Apamea crenata. Next base: position 355,312 of record OX451365.1, on the reverse strand, counting down.
TTGAGTAAAGTATTTATGTTGCAGACTGACCCTCGCGTAAATAGGTATACATATTTAAAAAGTAGGATGTACAGATTATTTATAGTAATACCTTTATAAAATATGTTAAAGAACGTATATAATAATTTTCCTGCTTGGCCTAACCGATATTATTTAATAACATAATGATAAATAATAATTTAAATAATATGATTAATAATAAAGCGCCTGCACGAAATGTAGCTGCAACTTTTTAGAAAATGTCAAAAACGAAAAATTGATTTTGTAAAGAAACTACTTCCGTCACCCACTGTTGATCTAGACTTCTAGAGGGATTTTTGGAGGTACTAAATACTGGTTTGATCAGAATGATGTAATTCGTTGGAGTTTTGGAGTATAGGCATGGTCTCGTCATTATGACGCATCATAATGGCGGGACCAGTGTTATCGTGAAATTCCGTTTATGCCGTGTGAGGTACAAACATTTCAGGACAGGTACAAAATAGTACTAAATATACGTGGTAGAATCTTTCAATTACAAGAGTTGGTCTCTCCATTATGACGTTTATTAAAATAAGATGAGAAGATTTGTATATTAAACAGTACTGCCAATGATAGTAATACTACCTTGTCCTTTTCACTGCCACCGAACTGATAGGACTACACGACATCATTTACTCATTGGTTATCCATGTATGTGTATGCAGCACGGCTCGAGTGAACATTTATAAATAACTGGCTTTTGCTCAGATTAGCTCTGGGCAATGCCTAAGAGTGTACATAATTCTCTAATTTCATAGTTAATTAAATAAACTAGCATAATGTTACGTTAACCGGTTCTAATTGTTTACAGCAGCAGTTACGTTTGTTGTAGTTTATGGTAGTCGTACAATAGAATAAGAAAGGCTCAGTATATCCGGAGCGAGTTGCTCGCCTCGACCCGAGACTATCACTGTCCGTCGGGCGAGTCCTCGCTTGCGACCTGTTTTGTTGCACTTTCGAGCCAGTGTGGCCTTGAAAAGTTTTTAATAAACATCATTAACTTAATTACGGAGATTGAAAGTGTTTCATATTTTTTGTATTCAAATTCGTGCGAGTTGTTCAAATAATGTTATATTAGATATATGAAATAAAAGAAAGATATATTTTTACAACGTTTTATTTCTAAAATACAAACATAAAAATACTCAAAGGACAGCATTGTCATGTGTTATTCTGTCAAATGGCAATGTCATGGTGATAACTTCAGATATTAGTGGAGCATACTGCATGAATAACAACTCTATATAAGAAAGCTTGGATTTATTGCGGCGCCAGGAACTCGCTAAAATGACTACTCTACTGGAATATAACATTAGTTGATTACTGGTGAATGAGTCGCTCAGACGGCGGGCGCGAAGCCGATGCGCTTGGCAGCCACGTCGAACTCGGTGTAATACTTGCCGATGAATACGTCGCCCAGGATCCACAGCGGGCCGTTGGGCGGCGGGATGTCCAGCCCCATGAAGCCCGACAGACACACCGTCTTGCCGAACTGCGTCACCTGCGCACACACACGGGCCTTACTCTCCGGGTTGACAATGGCAACAGTACCCTGTTGTTCATAAGGCACCTACCCCCTTACTAATAAACCCGGAGTTAAAGTTTTACAAAAAAATAACCAACTTAACACAATCAATCTGCCTAGCCTTTTCCCAACTCTGTTGGGGTCGGCTTCCAATCTAACCGGATGCAGCTAAATACCTGTATTTTACATGGACCGACTGCCTGTTTGACCTCCACAACCCACTTACCGGGTACCCCTTGGTAAGACTGGTTGTCAGACTTTCGGGCGTCTGACGACCCGGAACATATGTCAAATATCCAAGCATGACAGCCGGTAACGACACGAGTCTCAGTATGTAAAGATGGTCACCCACCTACGGACCGACCGCGGCAAGCGTAGCTTAACCTAATCGATCGACTTGTGTGGTTGTTATTACTTAGTCACAAGCTCCGACGTTACCCTATAAAGTGAAAAACCACTATAATTTCGGATATTGTTATGATATTTTTTTTTGCCACCGACTCACGAAACTTTTATTTTTCTCATTGCAGTGTTTTTTTTTGGTAAAAAGTCGATTGTGTTTTTTTTGTAAAAAGTTTTTATTTTTCACTTTTTGGCTGTATTACCTGCCCCACATAAATTATTATATCACTTAATTTGTAAATAACAGTGACAGGATTTTTTATCATTAACAACATACACAATGTGGATTAAGGGGATGCAACATTGAATATGTTACGACTGTCCTCAGGAATACTTTAAAAAAAAGAATGGCTTGACGTGGAATCAAACCAACGCAACGCCCAAGTAGCCAGCGAGCTCGTTGCGATTGCGATGAATTTGTAATCTACCGTCCGTTCTACTTTATCATTCGGTCTCTGTCTAATTTGTTGTTGTTATGTGAGACAGCATTCATTTTATTTATGTATTTATTTGCTCTCATGCACGTCATGCATTTTACAATAGATTAAGTGTCGGCTTTTGTACGTGCACCCTGTCAAGTTAAGTTAACGACTACGGGTCTCATCTAGTAATTTTATTTAAGTTATTTCTAATTCTAAAAAAATGCTAATGTTTGTGATATAATACCAAAAACATTAGAATTTTGTAACCAAAAATAATAAATACTATTAGTAAAAGGTCATTCATTTATCTTTATTTACTAGTTCTTTTTTTCAAATCAAATCATTCATTGGTTTGCAAACCAACAATTATTATTTTTTGTATTAAATATTGCAAAATAATGTAGGAAATAAGACCTATACTTAGAACAGCTAGCGGATTCGAAAATCTGCGACATACATGAAATCAATCGATCCCAGCTCACAGTTCATAAAGGGTGTACTCACGCGCAGCACGTAGTCGGTTCCCTCGAGCGTGAACTTGGTGCCGGCGATGGTGAAGGAGACCGGCGGCAGCTTGGCGATGAGAGAGCAGTCCACCACGTACTGGCCGAACGCCATGGGCGTCGCGCCCAGCGCCTTGTTCAGCGCCTCCACCTCTGCGCTGGGGCCCGCGATCAGCGACGTGCCGGTGTCCGCGATGGCCTCGCAGCCCTGCGACACATGTGTGTGAGTGTGTCACTAGGTAGTGAGTAGTGTGTGTGTGGTGCAATCCGCTCGGAACACTCACGTCGGCGCAGAAGGTATGCTGCGCGACCTGCACGGCGTCCATGCTGAACTGCCAGTAGGTTGCGCGGTGCACGGGCACGTAGGTAAAGTTGCCGCTGTAGTGCGCTGGGTCCGAGCCGCCCAGGATGATCTCACCGCCCTGCGCCGCGCTCGGGTCCCTACACAGAGACAGATTTTATTTTTAGCTCACAACCATTCCACAACACAAAATTCATATGGTATTATCATACCTACTCATACTGTCAACTAGCCTATTGCGCGATATGCAGAATACGTTCAAATTCGCCATGGCCCGTCAAAGGTTTACTAAAAATTCACTGATTCTCTTCTTCTGTGTAAACTTCAAATTAGATGAGTACACAACACACATCATGTACTGCCTAATTTCTCCTAGGCACTACATTTTGGAACCGACATTCTTATTTTTATAAATAGGCACAAACTACGAGTTCATAACTCATTTGTTGGGCTTGGCCTTTTATAACAAGCTACCCTCTTCTTTGCTAGATTTGCATGCTACTCGTAATGCGTTTAAAGCTCAAGTAAAATCCAACCTTTGTTCAAAGGCATACTGTTCCATTAACGACTACTTAAACAATAAGAATAGTTAGTTGCTGTGATTTAGTATCACCCAGGATTCACCACATAGCACTGTATTTTGAGAGATAAGAGTAAAGTTTTTTTTTTTGCCATGTATGTAGACGTGCCCTAAAACTCCGCTTGTCATTTAGTTTAGAGTATCTGTAATCAACGTCTATCGTTGATATCTCAAGACAATGTTTATGTTCTTTCACCAGAATTAGCTTGCCTACTGACTATATGAGTTCATATAATTTTTCATATTTTATTTGACTGTATAAGTCAATTCATTTTAATTTATTATTAACAGAATCTAACAACTTCAATGTTTTTTTTTATTGAGTTGTATTGCAACATTTGCTCAGCTAGCGACCTCGACAATTAATCATATTAATCTTGCATATTCTTATCGAAGTAGTCGTTGATGGAATTGTATGCCTTTGCAAGTTATTCATGCTCCCTTTAGATGTCACTGCTTGCGGTAGGGTTGGGGACAGGTTGCCTCCTTCCCTCAAATATAGCGAGGGGGGTAATGGCTGATCTTTGCATTATACTCGTGCACGGATGCTGCTTGTGGTAACTGGTTGTCTTGCTGACCATGGATTTTTTATTGTCATTAGTAGGTAATTAATTGTTCATTTATAATTAAATGTTTATTTATTTTACTTCGATGGTCCTAGTTTGACTACGAGTAACAGCTATGTGAACTTAAGCCAGCATTACATACATAACAACTATAATTCAAATTTTATTTGTTTCAAACTGACGTTATTTCAAGTTCAAATATCAACTTTATTTTAATTGTTGTTAAGTTGATTTCAGAGTGACTAGCAATATTGAAAAAGTTATAAAAATGTTTGAAGTTGTAGCGTAAACTGAACTTTATTGTGTAGGAATTAAAGATATTTTTTCATAAACTCATCTTTGTTTACATTTTTGGCGAATATGTCGCGATTATATGTTAAATATGTAAGCTGTCACGGCCTTTATTTTGGTATTAAGTTTTTTTTACATTTTTAACTTTTAGTTATTAGTATAGTTTTCATTAGGTATATTTGTTGGTATATTGGCGTGGCTAGCTAATATGTTGCTAATTATATACAGCGTGTCACGGAAAGGGTTTTTGGTATTAAGTTTTTTTTACATTTTTAACTTTTAGTTATTAGTATAGTTTTCATTAGGTATATTTGTTGGTATATTGGCGTGGCTAGCTAATATGTTGCTAATTATATACAGCGTGTCACGGAAAGGGTATATATATACATAGCAAAGGCACGGCTTCTTTGGATGACATCAAACGATATTGGAAGGGTTTTTTAATCCTATGTCTACATATTCGGAAGTTATGAGATTTTTTAATACATTGATACCAGAAACCGAACTTTTAAAATAAATAAGCACATCACTAGCACTAAGTCAGCTGATCGGTGTCAGCGAACTGTTTGTAAGTAAAAATAAACCTCTTACTCCTGGTAATTCTGAATAAAAGGTTCCGCATGTTTATTTTTTGTTTACAAAATATTATTACTGACTTTTCCTAAACTTTGATTATGTTTGTGAACTAGCTACAATACAATTAATTGGTCTTGGTATCATTTAACGAAATAATATTAAGATACCTGCTTGCATTGTCACGTATCATTTACACACTTGTTGGTTTTTTACTTAGTTGCCCTTTTGTAGAAGATTACTTTGTAGATAATTAATACTGTTACGAGCTTCGGGTTCGTGACAATAAAACTGCCGATATAAATTACCAAAAATGACACTTTAATTAATCAACACAAACACACTAATAAATAAACACAATTATTACACGTAAGTCGCACTTGAAGATCGCTTTAGATGTATTCGCATGTATCGCTTCCAACACACTGTGTCGAATCGCGGTTATTCCCGGCCTTATATAGTGCGGCAGATTGTTCTAGTACCTTCTATTGAAACATCTAGAATGTTCGGGTACATACCGGCCCCGACTGACCTCTGTCGATAGTTCTAGAATCGAAATTTCTGGAAGGATCTATTTGTTCTACTACTCGATACTAGATGGCACTAGTGGTAACTAATGTTGCCATGTATCAGGCATTAATCGTGGCGCGCAACACTGCCCCCTCCTAAGACATGCTCGTCCCGAGCATTATCGGCTCCATAATAACGCGCCAGTCGATCCACATGGACGATCTTAGGAGTGCCTCTTGCACCTTTCTGTATCCGGTAGGTTACGTCATTGATTTTTGTCATAATCCGGTACGGTCCATCCCATCTAGCTTGAAGCTTAGGAGATTTCCCTTTGCTGCGGACTGGATTGTGCAACCACACTAGTGAACCTTCGTCGAACCCTTTATTGTTCATTTTGCGGTCATATCGGGTTTTCATCTCCCATGGTGCACCAATATTGTGCAATTTCAATGCACCTCTATTACGAGTCTGAGGTCCCTTTACAGCTGCACAACTTGTACATTTGCGACACCAGTCCTTGACATCGTCCCGACAGTGGACCCAGTAAAACCGTTCCCGTATCTTCAGTAGAGCCCGTTTTACTCCCAGATGACCACCTGAACAACCATTATGGTACAGCTGCAGAACATCCGGTACTTGAGCCTTAGGGACAACCATTTGCAAATGACAGCTGTTTCCCCGAGCATTTTCCCATTTACAGCACAGGACTCCATCCTGAATCACCAAGCTGTCCCATTGGGCCCAATAGCTTTTTGTGATCGAACTCATCGCCGAGACGTCACTCCACCTGGGCTTAGGAGCTCTGGCCTTCATCCACTCCAGAATCGGCTTGATGTCCGAATCTTCCTGCTGTGCACGCTGTACGCTTTCCTTCCACTCGTCACTGAGGTCTGTCTTGAGCATCCTCACAGGTACGACTTCTTTACTTTGCCTAGTCTTCAAGGCGGCAATCTCATCCTTCAGCTGGTTGACATAAATACGGTCCTGTTCGGACCCCGCATGCGCTTCGCGTCGCACTCGCTCCAACTTGTTCTGTTGCATGTCAAACGCGCGCTTCAATTCTTCAAACGTTCTAGAAGGGCTTGCTGTTCCTGGCGAGCAATAAGCAACGCCTGCTGCTGGTGCTGGGCGGTGCTGTTAGCTGCACTGCCCTCTGGAGATCGGCCGTCTTCTCTTTCTGCAGTTCGCTTGGGGCAACTGGATCGAAGGTGGCCCCTTTCGCCACAGCCGTAGCACCTAGGGCTGTATCCTTTATTGCGGTCGCGAACTGTAGCCGCTGCAACCTCCCTAACGCGATGGGAACGATGATCCTGCCGCACGGCTTCCAACTCCAGTGCATGGGCCAAGGCGTCCTTAAGCGTTCCGTGGTGCCCGAGCCTCACAGCAGCTCTAACTTCGAGGTCACGGATGCCGTCGATGAATGCCTGCACCAGGTTCCCATCGACAAGCGCAGGTACGGACTGGTAAGCTTTACGCACCAGCTTCTCCACTTCAAGGGCCCACTGCTGCAGGTTTTCGTTACTGCGTTGCACGCGATCCTTGAGCTGCGCACGAAACACGTGTTCCAAGTGAGCGTCGCCATACCGAGCCTCCAATGCCTCAAGGAGCTGCTCGTAAGTCACTTCCTTACCGAGAGCTTCCAGAACAGTTAAGACCTGGTCGCGTAGGCCTAGGGTGAGCGCAGTCATGGCCTGACTTTTGTTCCAACAGTTCGCCTTCATGACAGCCTCAAACTGGATTTTGTAGGCCGACCAGGAAGAAGTTCCGTCGAACGGTGGCACTTTGAATCCACGTAGCGAAGGTGTTGTAGCTACGGGAGCTGCGATTCCATCCCCAAGTTTAAGGTAATCCAGCGTTTTTTTTACGTCAGCCATCACGGTTGTCTTCACGTCAGCCATCACGTTGTCAACCCGATTATTCACTTGGTCGATCCGGATTTCAGCTTTCGACAGGCGGTTGTCGTGTTGAGCAACCCTATCCTTCACCTCCTTCATGTCTTTCCCGAAGGTAGCGTGAAGGTCCTTCATAAGGAGCATCTGCTCTTCCTGGCGGCGCGCTTGCTCCTCCTTATCACGTTGGAGCTGTTCTTCCAACCGACGAGCCTGTTCCTCCTGTCGGCGAGCCTGTTCCTCCTGTCGGTGAGCCTGTTCCTCCTGTCGGCGAGCCTGTTCCTCCTTGTCCCGCTGGAGCTGTTCTTCCAACCGACGAGCCTGTTCCTCCTGTCGGCGAGCCTGTTCCTCATGTCGGCGAGCCTGTTCCGGCGGGACTGCTCCTGCAGCATCATCATCAGGGCAGCAAAGTCTGGTGCTGCTGATGCTGAAGCGGCTGCGGACGGGTCGGCCTCCGTGGTTGGTAGCTGGCCCTCCAACCTCTGCGGCATAGTTCCACCAAAACGTCTCTGGTCCGTCTCCTGTTGGCGTTGACTCCGGGTACGGATACCCTCCGTGTTGTCGTCTTTAGGTAAAGTCGGCATAATTTTATCCCTCGCTTCTGACACCAATTGTTACGAGCTTCGGGTTAGTGACAATAAAACTGCCGATATAAATTACCAAAAATGACACTTTAATTAATCAACACAAACACAATAATAAATAAACACAATTATTACACGTAAGTCGCACTTGAAGATCGCTTTAGATGTATTCGCATGTATCGCTCGCTTCCAACACACTGTGTCGAATCGCGGTTTTTCCCGGCCTTATTTGACGGCACGGTTGGCGCAGTGGTTAAGCGATTGACTGCTGCGCTGCGTGTCGCGGGTTCGATTTCCGCACGGAACAAATATTTGTATGACCTACATGTATTTGTTCCGAGTCTGGGTGTTTTTCTATCTATAATATGTATGTATTTACAAAAAAAAATGTATATAAGTAGTTTATCAGCCATCTTGTTACCATAACACAAGCATTAGGTTGCTTAGCTTGGGACAAATGGTGCTGTGTGAAATGTCCAGGGATTTATTATTATTATTGGAAGTGTTCTTTTTTCTCAGCTCTTTGGCTGGTTTTTGCAACATTTACGGACCGAAGTCAAGTAAATGCAGCGTGTGGTGTGTTATGTTAAAGATGTGTTGTGAGGAGGACCTATTTCGTTTTCATCTATTTGCATGAACTTTCTGACAATGCGACATGTATTTAATATTGCAGCTTTTTGTAGGGTGATATACAAGCTTTCTTTTAAGTTTAGTAATTTAAGGCTATGGAGAAGGTGGTTTGGGATGACGCCTGTTGTGGAGAGGACTATAGGGACCACGTAAACTTTTTGTTGGCGCCATATTCTAGTTACTTCGTCTTTGAGTTCTACGTATTTACTAATTTTTTCAGTTATTGTCTTCTGAACGTTGTGTGTGTTGGGAACGGCAATATCTATTAGGTAAGTTACTTTGTTTATTTTATCCTGTAGGGTTATATCCGGTCTATTATAGTGAATTGTCCTGTCGGTGAGAATGGCGCGGTCGTAGTAAAGTTTATGTGTGTCATTTTCTAAGACAGTTTGTGGTGTGTAATTGTTACTACAATTACACACCACAAACTGTCTTAGTGATAGGGAGTGTTTGGGTCTTGAATGAGTGTGTATTTGAGTGCTAATTTTTGATGAATTACATTTGCTACCTGATTGTGCCTATGGGTGTAGTCTGTCTGCGTGAGAGTTGTGCACGCTCCTATTATGTGCTGAATTGTTTCTGGTTGAATGTGACACTTGCGACATTTATCATTTGTTACTGATGGATCTTCGATAATAAATTTTCTATAATTTTTTGTGTTAATAATCTGGTCTTGTATCGCAATTATAAATCCTTCAGTTTCTGGGAATAAATTGCCTATTTTAACAAACTTATTTGAGGCTACTTGGTTTACATGGGATTGTTCTAGGTCATGAGGATGTCGGCCATGAAGTACCTTTTTCTTCCAGTCCTCAATTTTTTGTTTCTGCGGGTCATCGCTAGTATGTTGTGGAGTATCTAGCTGTTCATTTAAGTTAAGTGGAGTGTAGTTAAAATCATTTTGAACTATGGCTTTATGAATGTTACTAGTGCGAGATTTTGACTGAAAGAATGTTTTTAGTCGACAGACTTGTTTACGCCAAAGGTGCTGGATGTCTATTAGGCCTCTCCGTCCGTTTTGCCTTTTGATAGTAAGCCTTTCTATTGCAGATTTAGGGTGTAAATTGTTATGTTTTGTAAGAGTGGTGCGTGTGGTTCGTTCTAATTGTTCTGTGTCTGTTTTTGTCCATTTAATAACTCCGAATGAGTATGTTAGTATGGGGATGGCAAATGTATTAATGGCCTTGATGAGATTTTTACTAGAAAGTTGTGTTTTACATATGGCGTTAAGTCTCCTTTTGTATTCTATAGTAAGTGTTTCTTTTATCCTAACATGATCTAGTCCCTTTAGTTGCGTGTACCCTAAATATTTATATAAGTCGGTCGGCTCCATTGCTGTTATGGTGCCTGTGTTGTTTACGACATAGTTGCCGGGTCGTATCTTGCCACGCATGATATGAAGTGTTTTGCATTTATCCAGACCAAATTGCATGTTTATATCTAAGCTAAACTCTGCTGTAGTTTCTACTAGTTTCTTCATATCTTTTTCTGTTTGTGCATATAATTTAATATCATCCATATAAATGAGATGTGAGACTAATGTTTGTTCTGTAGTGTGTTTGAGACAATATCCGGTCCGACAGCGCTGCAGCAGATGAGATAGAGGATTTAGTGCAAGACAAAACCATAGGGGACTCAGTGAATCTCCTTGGTAGATACCCTTCTTAATGGATATTTGTCGCGTTGTAACATTATTGTGATTGCAGTTTATTTGAAGTGTGGTTTTCCATAGTGGCATTATGTTTCGTAGGAAGTCTATTATTTTTGAGTTTATCCTATAAATTTCTAGTATTTGTATTAACCAAGAATGTGGAACACTGTCGAAAGCTTTTTTATAGTCAATGTAGGTGCAATGAAGATTTCTATTTTTTGTGGTGGCATGTTTATGGATAGTAGAATCAATGATTAACTGCTCTTTGCATCCCATATGGCCCCGCCTGCATCCCTTCTGTTCCTCTGCCATTATGTTGTGGTGTTCAATGTGTGAGTTAATTTTCGTTGTTATAGCTGATGTTAATATTTTATATATCGTGGGTAGGCAAGTGATTGGTCTATATTGGGAAGGTTGTGGTGAATTTTTAGTTTTAGGCAACATGTATGTTATACCTGTTGCAATAAAATTGGGTATATTTTGTTGTCCTAATATAATTTTTGTTAAGTTTTTTGCTATGGGTTTGTATAAGATGGTTAACTTTTTGTACCAAAAATTGTGTATTTTGTCTATACCAGGAGATTTCCAGTTATGTAATCTGCCTGTTAAGTGTGTGATATCGGCCTCTGTAATCTCTACAAATTCCATTTCTTCTATTGCCCTCCATTTTGTTTCTTCTTCTGTTATCCACGTTGCTTTGTCGTTATGTTGTTCTTGTTCTTCCCAAATGCTAGACCAATATGTTTCAAGTTGTTCTTTAGTAGGTTGATCATGTGTGTCTGTGTTATTATCATCATCTGTGTCGGTGTCTGGTTTGTGTAGGTTTCTATAAAATATTTTTTCATTAGTAGCGAATGTGGCATTATCGTTTTTGCGTTGTTGTGCTTTTTTGTATCTTCTGAGTCTATGAACTTTAAGAGCTAGTTTTTGTTTTAAGGTATCTAAGAACTCTTCAGGTTTTCTGTTGTTATTTTCGTGTCTGGTGTGCGTGACACTGCTCCTAAATATAGCCTCAACTCTCCTTACTACTTTACTTGACCTGATGTTATTAATGTATTGTGTAAGCCTACCACAATCTGCTCTTAATTTTTCTATATCTTTTTCTAACCTATGTTGCCATGCTGGTTTGATATTTTGTTTTGGCCTTGTGTTTCCTGTGTGTTGCGTGATTTTAAAGTTACGTTCTTCGGATACAACTACCGCTGTGCAATATATAAGTGTGTGGATATCTATAAGTTGTGTGTCATCGGAAATAAATTGATGAAGTATGTTTTCATTAATTAAATTAACTAATCGGAAAAGATTAGGACTATATCGAAGTTTAGGTAGTTTTGGTCGAATTGCTGGGTCCATCCCAGAGTATTGTGCTAGGGTTGTTCTGAATTTGTCAAGTATTTCTTGAATATCTGCTGTTAGATTTTGATCCACAACGGTTAAGGTCTCAATATCGTTTTCTAGAGTTAGGATTATCGATTCGGTTTGTGTAGATGTGTGTGATGTTTGTGTATAAGCTTGCGATTGGTTGTATGGTTGAGATTGTGTATAAGGTATTACTTGGGTGTGCGGTTGTGAGAGTGTTTGTTCAGCAATTTCGGTTGTGTTTTCTGATAGTGGGATAGCGTCAGCACTTGTATTAATTTCTGCTTCTTGTAGTTGTATTCGTGTTTCTTCTTTTAATTGTTCTATTATTTCGTGAGATAAAAGTTTGTTTCTAACTATAGTTCTTCTCTGATCTGAGATTCTTTGTTCTGAAACGGTTATTTCAGGATATTGTCGTGTAAAAAGTTCATGCAATTGTTGTCTGTAGGTGGTCATGTCGGTCTCTAATTTGGTGATATAAAAGTAAGTTCGCATGATAAATAGGTTAACTTCTTTGCTCCATCTCAGGCGAACTCTTGCTTTTCCAGCCTTGGTGGACGCGGGTAAAAAGGAACTAACCTCCCGCGCAACATTCAAGATCGGAGTGGATGGAATTGAATTTAAACTAGTGATGGGAGGTGATGATACTATGGGTGACGATGGTGATGATGGTCTAGAAGGTGTGTAAGATACTGTGCTTGGACTATACGGTTCTACAGGGGTGTTTGTCCTGTCCGTCAGTCTGTCACCATCGTCAATGATTTCGGCTGTAATATCTTTGTCGGTGGGAGCCCGCCTGTTCAACTCCTCACCGCTGACGGTTCGCATGCTGAGACACCCAGCGTCAGCTCCAGGTGCGCCCCGGCGATCGCCCCCGGGCAGCGGCCCTATACGTTTACTTTTCGATCGTGTCTCCATTTTGAATGGGTTTCCAGAGCCACGTTAGCCACGCCAGTAATTTCTCATTCGTGTGTCCGCCCCCCACGTGATTAGATGGTCAATCAGGACGTGTGGTTGTTTAGGGGGCTTATTATTATTATTATTTATTATATAGTGCGGCAGATTGTTCTAGTACCTTCTATTGAAACATCTAGAATGTTCGGGTACATACCGGCCCCGACTGACCTCTGTCGATAGTTCTAGAATCGAAATTTCTGGAAGGATCTATTTGTTCTACTACTCGATACTAGATGGCACTAGTGGTAACTAATGTTGCCATGTATCAGGCATTAATCGTGGCGCGCAACAATACCTACATAGTAATCTTCCACCCACCTTACCATCGTACCTACAACACAGTAAATTAAATACCTAATTCAAAAACAATATTCCTGTAAATTTCGTAACGTTATTCTTAACTTAACCTTTACAGCTATGTCATTCGAAATGATCAAACCGTCAAATGATGCAATCTTCGCTTAGTGCTAACATAAACAATGCGGACAAGTTAAAAAGTGTCGGCATATGTATGTAATTGATCTTATTTGAAATATGTAGATAAACCTACCGATTCGCTGTTTATGATTGTCACTTGTCAGCACAATACTTTGGGCAAATATGAACTTCAACTATTGTGAGCCCCTAACATAATAATTTTTACACATTTAAATATTCTAAGTTATAATGGCAAATAATAATGTTTATTTAAGCAATTAATTCCTGAATGCACGTAAGGATTCGATTTTTATGGTCAATTCAATGGATCTACCATTGAAAATAAACATTATTATTTGCCATTAGAACTTAGAATAGAAAAAGGATTTAGTAGTTCAATTTATGTCCAAACGAACCCAAAACATCATTTCAATTCACCTCTTCGGAACTTATTCTTCTCCTAGTACAAATAAAATCACAATTCACACATCGGGTTCCGTTCATAATTTTTAAAATAAGGTTATTTTTTAAAATAATTATGACGAAAACTATTATTAACAAGTTAATAGTTTTTTTAATTACAAAATAACGCACGCACGCATAATTTTTGTCTGTAGGACTAACCGAAGAATTATCGGAAGTTCACAGTCTGTCGGTGCTGTTTGAGTGGTACATGTGTTTTATTGGTTTGAGCACGTTTAGTCTTTATTATAATTCAAATGAATAATGTCAATAAAAAATGTCGCAAAACTGCATCTAACTGTGGAAAGAAATTAATAAAGTACTAGGAGCGCATGAGTAACAGGAATTGTTAGTCCCGAATTGAAAATGGTTTGCTCACAGAACCCTGATTACGTCGTTACACACACAATGAAGTATCATAATGTGTGTAAGCCAGTAGTGGACAGGACAATAGGTACAGCTACCCTGTACCAGGATAGCAGAGAATAGGAGTTTTATTTAGCATTACATTATTGTTATTTGTTTTGCTCGTCAGTCGACGTCTGTTCCGTGTCTAGTGCACTCGTTTTTATCCCTGTGATACGCGCGTCAGTTCAGTACGACTACACCTAATTGACTTTTTTTTGTTGTTTGCAAAATGTTAAGTAATAGCGTATATTACGAAATGATGATGTGTGTCGGAGCAGAAGATGGTAATTTGCGAGCTGCCCGAGAACTGTACCGTCGCCGTTTTATTGAGGGAAGACCAGATGCTGAGCGCCGGCAGCTGCCTTCGTCGGCATGTTTTGGTCGGATGGTACATCGTCTGCACCAAACTGGGTCATTCCACGCACCTGCTTCAGAGGGTGGCCCGAGTACTACTGATCCAGAATTTGAAGAAGCCGTATTGGAGCATTTTGAACTGAATCCACGCACTAGCACACGTCGAGCTGCATTAGTGCTGGGTGCCTCTAACCATATGCAGGTATGGCGAGTGCTGAGCAATGACGGTCAGCACCCATACCACTTCCGTCGCACCCAGGAGCTGATACCGGCAGATTTTTTGCCTCGCGTGGCCTTTTGCGAGTGGTACCGAAACCAGTTGGAAGCTTCGCCAGATTTTGGTTCAAGAGTGCTATGGACCGATGAGGCATCCTTTACGAGAGCGGGAATAAGCAACATCCACAACGAACATGTTTGGTCTCACACGAACCCGCATGCGTCGACAGAGTCGTCATTCCAACACCAATGGCGACTGAACGTGTGGGCAGGTATAATTGGAGACGTCGTCGTAGGACCAGTTTTCTTGCCGCAAAGCTTAAACGGCCAAAATTATTTAAGCTTCCTGAGGAATGAATTAGACGATGTCCTTACAGTGCTACCAGTGTTAACATATGTTAATCTTGTGATGGAGAATAATTTAATTTTTCAACAAGACGGTGCACCGGCACACTTTGCTCGAGATGTGCGCCATTATTTAGATGCGCGCTTTCCTCAGTGGATTGGGCGTGGTAGTAGAAGCGTGGCTTGGTCTCCGCGATCCCCAGACCTAACCCCGTTAGACTTTTTTTTGTGGGGGTACATTAAAAATGTAGTGTACGCAGTGCAGTGTGATACAATAGACCAAATGAAAGTGCGGATTGAGGCCGCTTTCCGGACAATAACACCAGACATGCTACGCAATGTTCAGGTGTCCATCAACAAGCGAGCGGCCTTGTGCATACAATACCAAGGTCAACACATCGAACCCCATCTTTAAAAATTTAAGTCAATTTACTAAATTAAGCAAAGCTTTAAGATTTTACTGTTTACTCGGTAATAAGTAGGTAATAATAAGGGATGAAACTCGTTATCCTACCTAAACTTTGTTTCGATTTTTTACGAAGTTTTGAATCTCAGTTTTTACGTGCAATTTCTGGCTTGTTAATAACGAGTAATAAGACATATATAATAATATACCAAAGGTTATTAGAGAGCTGAGAACTAGCTTATTTCAAAAGCATCTCAGAGCATGGCTTATCGAACATTGTTTTTATACTATTAAGGAATTTATGAATTCTAGGACAAATGGTAAAGTTGCATGACATAAAATTAAATTGACATTTTGATTTTAAGCTATTTAACAATTTGTAACTTAGTTTCTTTGGTTGTCTTTTGAAAGCTATTATTTATACACTTATTTTGTAATTTAATTATTTTTATTTGACATTTTGATTTGATTTGTAGACGATCCTTGATTTAAAACATTTTTTTTTTGACATTTGAATTCAATCATTTAGTTTAAATAGATTTAATTAATTAGAATTATTACTATTGTCACAATATTTGCATGCCGAATTTAGTAGGCGGAATATGAAGAACTATTGTGTGTGTTATAAAATCTGTAAAATACCATATTTCAGGCAAATAAAGAATCTAATCTAATCTAAGTAAACTGTAAATCAATAATTACGCATTAATTTTTACATCACGGTAAAGTAGGTATGGTCCGTATGGTTTAATATTGCGCGCGCGCCGCCGCCGAAAAACCCGCCAAAGGGATTGCGTCCCTTTGACGGCACGTGCGGCGACATGTTTTATTTCGTCAGTTCGCGCCGACAAAGAACAGCGCCTGCAGTAGGCTAAACAGCGCCTGCAGTAGGCTACTACGATACTAGGCGCGCAGAATTACGGAAGAGATTTATCGTAATATTGGCAACTGAAGTTGAAGTCATTGACCTACGTAGTGCGGTGACACGTTTGTTATGATTTGAATTTAAGAAACCTAAGAAACCGAAAATTTGGTATCAATTTTTAGAGTATTTTATTTTGAGTTGAAACCCTTCCAATATCGTTTGATATCATCCAAAGAAGCCGTGCCCTTGGTATGTGTATACCCTTTCCGTGACACGTTGTATATATGTATATATTTTTTAATAATTGAATTGTATAGAATCAAGTTTTTCTAACTGAACAGACAGCTGTGCGGCTGGGGAGTTTGTTGCGTCACTTCTTTTCAGCGAAAGCACTAAGACGTGGTGAAGGGCAGACGTTTTAGGGGACTGTCTTATGTAATTAAGACGTTCGAAAAGTGCTGATTTTCAGCCTAGTTTGAATAAATGACTTTTGATTTTGAGTGTTCTAAAAGGATAATGATGATGAAAGTGTCACTTACTAAAGGGAATTAGTAAACATTCATCTGTAAGTATTTTTTCACCAATTATGTTTTGAATGACATTATTAAATACTGTAACCTTATGGGCAACTGCAGCTTTGAGCCGTTTGGGGTCGAAACGCTCGGGTCATGGGGCCCGAGAGCGCGTTTCCATTTTAAAGAAATTTCTGGCTGGGTCGTTCTTTGGCATTGCTATTCAACGTGGCAATGCTGCCAGTCTTCTGGGCACGTTTCCGGATACTTCGAAGCCTAAATATCCTTTTGTTTTTGTATTTATTTATATAGTCAGTTAGTTAATGTTATTAAATTGTAATTGAGAAATCATCAAATGAAAAAAAAATCTTTATTATGATTTTAAATTAGAATTTCGGATTTAAGTACTCAAATAATCTAAGCACTTAATTGCCAAGCCAATTTGCAGTGTCATTTCAGCAGACACTTTTGAAACAGACGCGACGGAAGAGACCGCTGAGTAACGCCTGAGAGGTAGAGAGGCTATTGTGAAGCGTGTGGTTACCTGTTGAGGTAGAAGGAGAAGACCGGCTGCACGAGCCCCTGCGCCACCATGTTGTCGAACACCGGCGTCACGCCGTCCACGGAGATACTGCAACCGAGATCAAGAGGATACTCAAGGTAAAAGGGTAAGATAAGATATATTTGTCATACATACAAGAAAATACATGCATGAAAGATGGTCAACAACATTATTAGGTACAGGCATGTTTGCCACATGATGTGACGTGCAAATGTCAAGAAATATTACGATTTTTCGAACATTCTCTTAAAATAACAATAAATAAAGTAATTAAAGAATAACAATAATATTGTAATTTTAAAATAACAAAAATCAAACAGAACACACACAAAAACAAAAATAGTTTATTAAGGCGCTATGATTTGGCGCTTGAGCCGATTTGAGGAGGTGAGGTACGGGGACATCCGCGGGGCGCCCCCCGCATAGCACGTCACAGGCATAGTACAGTAATATGTATTATGACTGCAATATTTGAACAGAAGGAAAGATAATACAAATACAAAAATATTTATTTCTTAAAAAAAGCTTTTATAAAAACGCTTATTTTATTTAAACTACCAATTGATTGTGTCTGTGTGTGATTCTCCGTGTATGTGAGACTCCATGGAAGTTAAGAATATTAGTTTTTTTTGACAGGCATTAAAGAAAAACAACTGAACACGTTTTAGCAAAGATGGAGAAAAGTGAATAAGTAACTATTACGGAAACGAAAGAAAAACTTGTAAATATTATAGGGACTCTGCTCCGTCGATTAAAATCATCATCAGCCCCGAGAAATCCACTGTGACAAAGGCCTTTCCAACTTACTAACACAAATTTTCACTCTTTGGTAATTGTTGTTTTTTTTCTAAGTCCTTTACGTTTTTCAAAAACCATCTTAATTTGGAGTAACTAGAGGGCCACGTGGGTCAATGCTAAATTTGGCCCGGATAAAAATCCCGTAAAGCGCTACTGGGACATTTTTAACCCAGTGAGTACATCATTAAATTTTTCGATTTTTTTCGTTCTGAAGTTCGTATTTTATAATTTCGATTTCCGATGCTACGAGAATGTCTTCCGCATCTTTTGACGTATGACAACCCTAGGAGCGATGAGTCTATGATTTAGTAAAAAATTGTTTGTTGTGACATTTTCGCGAGTGACGTTTGTGAAGTGATTCTGTGTGTTATCGGATAAAAATAAAGCGTTTAGAAGTATATAGTGTCTTAAAAACTATTAGTGTGTGTTAATAATGTTATAAGCAATAGGAAATAACACAGCATTCAAGTCGGTGAGTGAAATAATAGGTAATATTTGTATTTTACGTACGTAGGTACAATATTTTTTTTTTAATTCAAAAATTAGTCATGCGTTCGGATACATTAATTTGAATTTTTTATCCGTTATTTTTACATCTAGTTTTCATTTGTTTACTTATTTTTCCAATTATGTCGTATTTATAAGTATAAATACCTCTTTGGAAAGGGTATTTAATGTCACTAATTAATATCATTTTTTTTAATTTCATGTTTTTTTATCAAAAGTTAGAACACTTTTTGAAAACCAGTGCCGTTAGTGTTCTTTCTTCAGACTTGAAACCTAATTTTAGTACAGTGTTTGATTCCACTGCCACGATTTTTACAAATATATAGAAGTATTAAATAAGCTAACTTAACAGGTACTAATATTTTGTATGAGACTAGCTTCTGCCCGCGGCTTCGCCCGCGTGGATGTCGGAAGTTATCCCACGGGAACGTGCTACCAGGATAAAAAGTATGTGTTTCCCCAGGATGCCATCTATCTCTTTGGCAAATCAGAAGTTCAGTGGTTTAGGCGTGAAAATGTTACATACAGTTTCAAGTTCAAATCCTCCCCTGAAAACCGAATGACCCCCTTTTGCCCCGTCAGGGGTCAATTTTCGACAACTTTACATACTTATTATTAATTATTTTCTGTCGAAAGTATCAATACTGAGTTTCGAGTTAATCGGACCGCGCATTCAATTTCTTCCACACAAACTTCAACACCCCTATATCCCCCTTTGAGGAGTAGTTTGAAAAACTTATAATGATAAACTTTATTACTTACTTAGGCAAGTATTGTTGCCAAGTTTCAAGTTTATTAACTAAATTAATAAGATTTTTCATATAAACTGTACCCTGCCTTTCACCCCCACAAGGGTGGAATTTTTAAAAATTCATAAATATTCATAACGACTCAAAGATTATTTATACCAATTTTATAATTAATCAAGCCACTTATTATAATCCTCCCTGTAAAATTAACTACCCCTTTTCACCCCGTTAGGGGTAGATTTTCGAAAAACCCTCATACGTGTTATTCTTTATTTTTAGAAGTACACACACAGTACGCTGAGTTTCTAGTTAATCGGACCGCGCGTTCAAATTCTTCCACACAAACTTTAACACCCCTATATCTCCTTTGAGGGGTAGTTTTGAAAAACTAATAATGATAAACTTTATTGCTTACTTACTTAGGCGAGTATTCATGCCAATTTTCAAGATTATTAACCTAACGAATAAGATTTTTCATATAAACTGTATCCCCGCTTTTCACCCCCACAGGGGTGGAATTTTGAAAAATCATTTGGGATGTGTTCATAACTTGACTCAAAGATTATTTATACCAATTTTCGAGTTAATCAAGCCACGCTGTAAAATCCTCCCCTGTAAAATTGACAACCCCTTTTCAGGCCGTCAGGGGTAGATTTTCGAAAAACCCTTATACACATTATTCTTTCCTTTCAATTTTAGGTATAAATACTGAGTTTCGATTAAATCGAACCGCGCGCTAAAATTCTTCCATACAAACTTTGAAACCCCCCAATCCCCTTTTAGGGGATAGTTTATAAAATCAAAAAATGCCCAACTTCATAATTTACTTAGATAAGTATTCGTGCCAAGTTTCAAGTTTATTAACTCAAGGAATAAGATTTTTCATACAAACAAAATCCCCCCATTTCACCCTCTTAGGGGTGGAATTTCGAAAAACCCTTTCTTAGTGGACACCTACTCTTCACGAAGAATACACCCTCCAAATTTCATGTCTCTAGGACCAGCGGTTTAGGCTGTGCGTTGATGTCTCAGTCAGTCAGTCAGTCAGTCAGTCAGGACTTTGAATTTTATATATATAGATATAATAGACATCGTAGCCCCCTATCTAGCTGTTACTTTTAATAAGTGTGTTGATTTAGGAACTTTTCCTGACCTCATGAAGAGTAGTAAAGTCATACCATTATTTAAATCAGGTAATAAGAATGACGTTGGCAATTTCAGGCCTATTTCTATCTTACCTGCATTTAGCAAAATATTTGAAAAGTTAATACTCAAGCAGCTGCTAAGACATTTTAATTTAAATAGCCTCCTCCATAATGAGCAATATGGCTTTACAAAAGGTCGTTCAACTACAGATGCGGGTGTTGCTCTGTTGAGACACATATTTGACGCATGGGAGAAATCACAGAATGCTATTGGAGTTTTCTGTGATCTCTCCAAAGCCTTTGATTGCGTGCACCATGACACGCTTTTGCGTAAATTACGTCATTACGGTGTCCAAAACGAAGCTCTCAACGTAATTATTTCGTATTTACATAATAGGGTCCAATGTGTAGATGTTAATGGTGTGAAGTCATCCGGGCTACCAGTTCAGTTAGGTGTTCCGCAAGGCTCAATACTGGGTCCATTCTTGTTCTTAGTTTACATTAATGATTTACCATTCCATTTGACGGGCATCTGTGATGTTGTACTGTTTGCAGATGATACCTCTCTTATTTTTAAAGTAGACAGGAATAGACAAGATTTTGACGACGTAAACAGTGCACTCTCAATAGTTACAGATTGGTTTACGTCAAATAACTTAGTTCTCAATGCCAAGAAAACCAAATGTGTAAAGTTCGCCTTACCGAATGTTAGAAACCTAGGACCCAACATCGTCTTAGATAAAGAGGTGCTTGAAACTGTAGGCTCGGCAATTTTTCTAGGACTAACAGTAGATGCCAAACTTCAGTGGGGACCTCATATATCAAGTCTAGCAGGAAGGCTCAGTTCGGCTGCCTACGCCGTCAGGAAAGTAAGACAATACACTGACGTTGATACAGCTCGTTTAGTCTATTTTAGTTATTTTCACAGCGTTATGTCCTACGGTATTCTGCTGTGGGGCAAAGCCGCTGATATACAAAATATATTTGTCCTTCAAAAGCGAGCTGTTCGAGCAATTTACCAGCTAGGTGCCAGAGTTTCTCTAAGAGATTTCTTTAAAGATATTGGTATTCTCACGGTTGCATCACAATTCATCCTTGCCAACATTTTATATATTAGGCAAAATTTACACTTGTACACTAAAAATAGTGATATTCACAGTGTTAACACTAGAAATAAGGACAAACTACGTGCCCCCTTTCACCGGCTTCATAAGGTTCATAACTCATTTGTTGGGCTTGGTATAACCTTTTATAACAAGATACCCTCTTCTTTTCTAGACTTGCCTTTTAATGCGTTTAAAGCTCAACTAAAATCCAACCTTTGTTCAAAGGCATACTATTCCATCAACGACTACTTAGACGATAAGAATAGTTGGTCACCCTAGTTTAACGCAAGACAATGTTTATGTTCCTTCTCCAGAATTAGCTTACTGCCAGGTCTTAGAACCCAGCAATGCATAAATGTATAAGCTGTCACGCCCTTTATGCCTGGAGGCTTTTATTTGGGTAGTAAGTTTTTTTTTAAGTTTTTTTTATTTACATTTTAATTAATTATTTTTTAGCTTGAGTACGTATAGTTTTTAGTTTTTACGTGTAAAAGTGTTTGTACAAACCTACTTACAAAATAAAATCATTTATCATTTATTATATTTGTTGGTATATTGGCGTGGCTAGCTGACATATTATGGCAAATAATTTAATTTTATGTTCTCTTTTGTAATGTTAATTACCGAACATCTAGGTAACCTAGTATTGTATCCAATCACGTATTTTCTTTTTAATTGAACAGACAGCTGTGCTGCTGGGGAGTTTGTTGCGCCACTTCTTCTTCCCAGCGATAGCACTAGGAAGTGGTGAAGGGCGGGCGTTTTTGGGGGACTGTCTTTTGTAATTTTGACGTTCAAAAAGTGCTGATTCTCAGCCTAATTTGAATAAATGACTTTTGATTTTGATTTTGATTTTGATTTCTTGCCTTATTCCCATTATTTAACTGATGAGCAAAATAAGCATATTTATAATTTAAATATGTTCATTTATAATAGGACTTGTCGTCACAGTGATGCTATTTTATATTTTGATTGTAATCAATTCATTACTGATTACAAACTGACAAATTATACTATGTATTTGCCACCTAGTTGTAGGAGACCAATTGCTAATCTTTTAGCATACAATATACTCAGTGACACTGGTACAGTTAGCGTCATAGTAAACGACCCACCCCAACACTTAAAGATTATCGCCCGAGCGACGGCAGGCGCGTCACGTGACTCTGGCCCCGAGCAGCTCCCTCCCCTGCCGCCGCACCCATATCTGCCCGAGCATCCACCGATCCACCGATCACATATTATTTGCATGTTTTTAATAATATGGTATTTTTTCGGCTTCTGGCCGAACCATATACCAAGAATAACTTTCAAAAAGACACTTTACGTATGGTTGAGGATACGAACCCGCATCATCAGACGCCAGCCGATCATTTAGACCGTGCCTTATACCACTAGGCTATTGGCTCAGTTGTCAATCTCAACGAAAATTCTAACAGCATTACTCCTTTTATCGAACAAGGTTGATAACAGCCTAATCTTCGAGATATTAAGGTTTAAATTTCAACATCCACGTAACTCCTCAATTAACTAAATACTTGGTATAACCTTTTATAACAAGATACCCTCTTCTTTTCTAGACTTGCCTTTTAATGCGTTTAAAGCTCAACTAAAATCCAACCTTTGTTCAAAGGCATACTATTCTATCAACGACTACTTAGACGATAAGAATAGTTGGTCACCCTAGTTTAACGCAAGACAATGTTTATGTTCCTTCTCCAGAATTAGCTTACTGCAGAACCCAGCAATGCATACATGTGTAAGCTGTCACGCCCTTTATGCCTGGAGGCTTTTATTTGGGTAGTAAGTTTTTTTATTTACATTTTAATTAATTATTTTTTAGCTTGAGTACGTATAGTTTTTATTATATTTGTTGGTATATTGGCGTGGCTAGCTGACATATTATGGCAAATAATTAAATTTTATGTTCTGGTTTTGTAATGTTAATTACCGAACATAAGTACCTAGTATTGTATACATTCAAGTATTTTTTTTAAATTGAACAGACAGCTGTGCTGCTGGGGAGTTTGTTGCGCCACTTCTTCTTCCCAGCAATAGCACTAGGAAGTGGTGAAGGGCGGGCGTTTTTGGGGGACTGTCTTTTGTAATTTTGACGTTCAAAAAGTGCTGATCCTCAGCCTAATTTGAATAAATGACTTTTGATTTTGATTTAAAAGATAAGGTTGAAATTAGCATAGATTTCTTGTTTGGTTGAATAGAATGTGCTTGATTCCGATTATTGCACTACCGTCATTTTACTTCAGAAACTTAACTGCTGTATGAACTGCGAGTTAAGGTTGAATTTAGAATACTTCTTCGCCTTATTTACTAAACTGTGATTGAGGGTATAATTACTTTACAAATCATTTCGTTTTCGTGCCGATCCGCTTGTGTGTAATATCTTCGTCGTAATATTATCCGATTTATTAAGTTTTTGAACAGTCGATTTTATTAACCGATAGTATGGTGCGATAAACTACTTTTTTCAAGGCTAAAATTGTTGTTCTCTGAGAACAGGAACAATGCATAAAGAAAATAGCACGAGATATGGGCATAACGGTAAGATTTATTGCACTATTACTTACAAGTTGAATTTTTTTTATGTATTTCTAATATTATCATTTTCATTACAGAGAAAAACAGTTCGTAGATGGATACAAAGGTATCAAGCGACGGGTGAAGTGAAATGTGATCGCCAAGGCCCTCGTCCAATTGCTTACACTAATGAATCGGAGCGACACCGTAACATTGTGGAAGTTCACTCGGTGGAACCCTTTAAAACTACGCGTTCAAGTGATGAAACTTTTGGAGTGTCGCTTAGCACTGATGTAGCGTGTGTGCTGCATGCTTTAATATGGTTTCGAGCACGAAAAGTCCTCTTCAAGAAGTGATAGACAGTGACGGTCATCCTCTTCGTTATTATTAGGGTTTTACTCAGCAGATTCATTGTGTAACTTATCTGATCAAATTTCATTGGAACGTGATCAAGTGTTACTAATTCCCAATATTTGTGGGATCATTAGTAGTTAATAAAAAATAAACAACCTTTATTAATATTAATCCAGTTACTCCTGTTTACAAGTAGTCTTTTAATGTGTTAACGATGCACCATCTGACCTCACATATTTTTCTATAATATTGTGTTAAATGGGTTAGAAGAAAATGTGATAAAAGAGAAAGATGTATATTGCTATACTGTATAGTTTAGCATGTTGGTTCTTCCTCTGTAATTCACAGGCACGAATGACAACATTTCATTTTTTTAACAAGGGTTTTTGTCCCATAAGACCATACAGAGTATAAAAAATTATGTTTTCACAACTTTAAAAATATATAGCACGTTATTTTTCTCTATATACTTTTATTTACATTTTATCGAACTAACACTAATATATATTATATACAAGTATATAGGTAATACGAAAAAATATAGAAAAAACTGAAACAACTTTAAATAAATAAATATTGTAGTTATGTTTCTAGAAATATCTATAAACGAACCGTTATACCTCACCCAGGGTATCTATTTTGTGTTTAGTTAATATTCTTAGTAAATAAACCCAATTTTACACAGATAGAAAACTGTATACTCAACCAGGAAGTGGATTCCATGAAGTCCCAGAAATGTAATTATAGAAATAAATGAATATTGTTTATGCAACATGCCTAGCTTTACTTACAAACCTCATTCCTAATTTAACATTTGATTTCTTAAATAATAATTAACGAAAATCACATAATAACTTAAAAAAATAATAATAAATAAATAAATAAAGAACTTAAATTTGGAAAAAATCAAACATCTCATTCGCGGATTTGAACTCGTGACCTTCGTATTGCTAAGCCGCAGTCTTAACCACTAGACCAATGTGCCATTCACGATATACTACAAAAAACTTAAGCTAAGGTTTGATGTCATTAACGAAGGGGGTTCCATTTCTCTGGAGCGGAGTGTACGTCTTGTAGTGTACCATCGATTACTGTTAGTACTGATACTAATACTACTTTTGATACGCCTTGTAGTTTAAACTATTAGGTGCGACAACGGGTCAGCCACATTTGTTGAATGTTGTACATCAAAATATGCAGGGTCTGTCCGGCAAAGATAGACGGCACGGTTGGCGCAGTGGTTAAGCGATTGACTGCTGCGCTGCGTGTCGCGGGTTCGATTCCCGCACGGAACAAATATTTGTATGACCTACATGTATTTGTTCCGAGTCTGGGTGTTTTTCTATCTATAATATGTATGTATTTACAAAAAAAAAAAAAAAATGTATATAAGTAGTTTATCAGCCATCTTGTTACCATAACACAAGCATTAGGTTGCTTAGCTTGGGACAAATGGTGCTGTGTGAAATGTCCAGGGATATTATTATTATTATTTATTTATTATTTAAAGAGCTAGAATTAAGTTTATTTATGGAGAACTATGAGGTTCAGGTGTTATGTTTGACTGAACACTGGTTGAAGGAACATGAAATAGTGTTTATAAATGATGAAAACTTTACCGTACAGAGTGCATTTGTGAGAAAAAGTGCTATTCGCGGTGGCTCTTTAGTTCTTGTTTCAAACAAGTTGAAATGTAAACAACGTTTAGATTTAGTTAATCTTTCAATCGAGCGCACTATAGAGTTGTCTTGTGTTGAACTTGAGCGATATGTTATAATTTGCGTTTATCGACCCCCTCTGGGGATTTTATTAGTTTCGAATCGGTAATGGAAGATACTCTCAATTGGTTAAAATCAAATAACGAAAGTATTATTTTATGTGGAGATTTCATTATTAATATTTTAGATGTTACTCCATTAAGTATTAGACTTCTCAATCTTTTGAGGTCTTATAATTTAATTAACTTGTTTTTTGAACCTACTAGGATCACAGCTTCTTCGTCAACTTGTCTTGATAATAAATTTAGTGATTGTGATGCCAAAAATAAATTAGTGTTAACTGACTTAACGTCCGACCACTGTGGTTTATTAGCTAGCTTCCCCGTGCCATTACATAAAAAGCCACATAAACTTGAATGCAGGTATTATACAGCTACTCGTTGCAAAATGTTTAAAAATAATATAACTCATAGAATTACACCATCGATAGTAGAATACGAGAATCCTAATGAAATTTATGGTGCCCTTTTTGATGTTGTGCAAAAAGAGTACCAATCCACTTTCAAGACCAAAACTATTAACATTAATGGATCCTCTGTTGGCTTTAACCAATGGGCTACTCCCGGTATTTATAAAAGTAGAGCGAGACTATACGAGTTATATGGGTTGAAAAAATACAGGTTTGATACTCCCTTCCTAGAGTATGTCAAAACTTATTCAAAATTATTCAAAAAGATTAGTGCTTTTGCTAAATCAAAATTTTTAGGCGATACAATAAAAAAATCTACTAATAAAGTAAAAACCACTTGGAAAATTATTAATAATGAAACGGGAAAATCGGTTAAATAAGAAAAACTACTTGAGATTATGGTCGACAACAAATTAGTTAATAAAGCAGCTGACGTAGCTGAGGCATTTAATGAGTTTTTTGCCAACATACCGATAACTACGACTCGCTCCTTAAATTCGTCCTCGTCTAAAGCTGAAAACCGTTTGCAGAGTAGTGTACCTAAATGTAGTCCCTTATTTAGTTTCGAACATGTAACCTCGCGTGATGTAGTTAATGTTTTAATACACTTAAGTCTAAAAACACCGGTGATTATTGGGGCATCTCCACTAAACTTATAAGTAATATAATAGACATCGTAGCCCCCTATCTAGCTGTTACTTTTAATAAATGTGTTAATTTAGGAATTTTTCCTGTCCTCATGAAGAGTAGTAAAGTCATAACATTATTTAAATCAGGTAAAAAGAATGACGTTGGCAATTTCAGGCCTATTTCTATCTTACCTGCATTTAGCAAAATATTTGAAAAGTTAATACTCAAGCAGCTGCTAAGACATTTTAATTTAAATAGCATCCTCCATAATGAGCAATATGGCTTTACAAAAGGTCGTTCAACTACAGATGCGGGTGTTGCTCTGTTGAGACACATATTTGACGCATGGGAGAAATCACAGAATGCTATTGGAGTTTTCTGTGATCTCTCCAAAGCCTTTGATTGCGTGCACCATTACACGCTTTTGCGTAAATTACGTCATTACGGTGTCCAAAACGAAGCTCTCAACGTAATTATTTCGTATTTACATAATAGGGTCCAATGTGTAGATGTTAATGGTGTGAAATCATCCGGGCTACCAGTTCAGTTAGGTGTTCCGCAAGGCTCAATACTGGGTCCATTCTTGTTCTTAGTTTACATTAATGATTTACCATTCCATTTGACGGGCATCTGTGATGTTGTACTGTTTGCAGATGATACCTCTCTTATTTTTAAAGTAGACAGGAATAGACAAGATTATGACGACGTAAACAGTGCACTCTCAATAGTTACAGATTGGTTTACGTCAAATAACTTAGTTCTCAATGCCAAGAAAACCAAATGTGTAAAGTTCGCCTTACCGAATGTTAGAAACCTAGGACCCAACATCGTCTTAGATAAAGAGGTGCTTGAAACTGTAGGCTCGGCAATTTTTCTAGGACTAACAGTAGATGCCAAACTTCAGTGGGGACCTCATATATCAAGTCTAGCAGGAAGGCTCAGTTCGGCTGCCTACGCCGTCAGGAAAGTAAGACAATACACTGACGTTGATACAGCTCGTTTAGTCTATTTTAGTTATTTTCACAGCGTTATGTCCTACGGTATTCTGCTGTGGGGCAAAGCCGCTGATATACAAAATATATTTGTCCTTCAAAAGCGAGCTGTTCGAGCAATTTACCAGCTAGGTGCCAGAGTTTCTCTAAGAGATTTCTTTAAAGATATTGGTATTCTCACGGTTGCATCACAATTCATCCTTGCCAACATTTTATATATTAGGCAAAATTTACACTTCTACCCTAAAAATAGTGATATTCACAGTGTTAACACTAGAAATAAGGACAAACTACGTGCCCCCTTTCACCGGCTTCATAAGGTTCATAACTCATTTGTTGGGGTTGGTATAACCTTTTATAACAAGATACCCTCTTCTTTTCTAGACTTGCCTTTTAATGCGTTTAAAGCTCAACTAAAATCCAACCTTTGTTCAAAGGCATACTATTCTATCAACGACTACTTAGACGATAAGAATAGTTGGTCACCCTAGTTTAACGCAAGACAATGTTTATGTTCCTTCTCCAGAATTAGCTTACTGCAGAACCCAGCAATGCATAAATGTGTAAGCTGTCACGCCCTTTATGCCTGGAGGCTTTTATTTGGGTAGTAAGTTTTTTTATTTACATTTTAATTAATTATTTTTTAGCTTGAGTACGTATAGTTTTTATTATATTTGTTGGTATATTGGCGTGGCTAGCTGACATATTATGGCAATTAAATTTTATGTTCTGGTTTTGTAATGTTAATTACCGTACATAAGTACCTAGTATTGTATACAATCAAGTATTTTTTTAAATTGAACAGACAGCTGTGCTGCTGCGGAGTTTGTTGCGCCACTTCTTCTTCCCAGCGATAGCACTAGGAAGTGGTGAAGGGCGGGCGTTTTTGGGGGACTGTCTTTTGTAATTTTGACGTTCAAAAAGTGCTGATTCTCAGCCTTATTTGAATAAATGACTTTTGATTTTGATTTGATTTTGCTTTTAAATGAATTCAGTGATTATTTTGCTTTCTCCACGAAAGAGTTGGGGTGTATTACTAACACTGAGATGGATATAACGTTGAGCGATACTACACCGGTAGTTTACAGACCGTAAGGCCGGGTTCACATTAGGTCGGACCGACAGTTTTACCGGCCCGACAAACGTGTCGGATCCATATTGGCGTATGTATGTCAATAGCGCCGTTCACATTAGGGCGACCCGACCAATGTGAACGGCGCTATTGACATACATACGCCATTGACATAGCACATCCTGAATGCGGTAGCGACACCACGTGCTAATGGGCAAGTGGAACGCTACAATCGCACCGTCCTAGCTGCCCTAACTGCAGTTAATCATAACAGACCAGAGCATTTATGGGATGAACGTGTATCCGAAATACAGTGGGGCTTAAATGAAACCATAAATAAAGGAATCGGAACACCGTCACAAGCATTATTCGGTATCGACTTAGTTGGCACACCTAATTCATTATAAAATCTAAACGTAATTGATGATTCCGAGGAAATAGGAAATAACGTAGAAATAATAAGAGATGAAATATCACGGCATGTCGTAAAAAATCAATTAGAGCAGAAGAAACGATTTGATAAAGGTAGGAAGAAAGTGGCTTTCGAAATCGGTGATTTAGTTCGGATAGAAAAGAGAAATCCCATCGACGGGAAAAAGTAGAAAATTAGTCCCTAAGCTTCGTGGTCGGATCGCATTGTAGAGGTCCTTGATAACGACAGGTATGAAATAGAAGATACCCCACTTTCCCGTAAGGGAAATAGAAGCTTCACTGGTGTGTTTTCTGTTGATAAAATTCATCCGTGGTTAGCATTTAATAGAAACAATGAGATTTATAGTGATTCAGTCTCGAAAAATGACGAGAATTAGTGAATTGCTCTTTTAATTGGGTAGTGATGAGAAAAACGAATGATGTTAAGAAATGGTTCGAAAAATGATTATAAAATACAATAAAAAAAAACAAATTTTAGTAATGACAATTATGTAAAATAAAATTAAAGTATGTACTTGTTAATTAAAATAAATCTAAGAATAGAAATTATAAACTTGATTTATACAAAAATTAATAAGAAGAATTCAATAATTGAGACAAACTGTAGACATGTAGGGGCTACAGTGAGTCGTTTAGTTGTTGTTATGGATATGAAGAGGCCATAATGACTTAGAAGTATTCAGTAATTTACTTGGTGTATTGTGGACATGAAGGGGCCACAATATATCAAAGTAGCGTAAATTATGCTTGCAACTGTGGTATTGTCCACGGAATAGAAAAAACAGTGCAAGTGCCACGCAGCTATCGCGCGTGTGTCACAATAATGCGGAGCTCCGCATCACCGGCTCAGTGCTGTGATACGACGTCTCGAACGTAACGAAAAATATTACAAACATGCCTTATTGTGCCATTTTTACATGCAAAAACGATAGCAGGACAAAAAATGTATCTTGCGGAGGTGTATCGTATCACCGGTAAGTGTAAAACTATGATATATTCCAATACAATTGTTTTTATAGACAAAACCATATTTATTACTTTGTTGCGAACTGAAAACTACCTTATCTCCAGTGTTCAAAGTCTAAATCAACTTGCTCGCTGTCTTGAATATCATCGTATACATTCTAGAAACTTCGACGCTACTCGATTAGGGATGGGACACATTCAAATAGTTCGGTATCGATAACATAATAAAATGTGTATTTATATAGTGAAACCTTATACGTTACCATGACATAAATTATGTACTCGTTGTCGTACTTACATTCTGACAAATAAACCAATCATTCATTCATAGCTGGACGTAGGCCTCAAAAATAACTAATACTAATAAAGTAAGTATGTAAATATTTCAGTTTTCCCAAAGATCCTTTTACCAAAGAGAAATGGATAGAAGCTACGGGAAGACAGAACTGGATGCCGTCAAAATCAAGTACAATCACAGTACAAGAAAAAAGGCTACAGATTTTTAAATGATAACGCAATTCCTATATTTAAAAAAGACGTTCTCATGTCTCTAATAATGCGCCAATTTATTGGGATGTCCATATTCCAAAAAAATATTTATCATCAGTTAGGAGAATTTCCTACATCGAATCACATTACAGATTTAATGAAAGCCATTGCGGAAAAATATGTCAATATCCGCATACATCATTTGTTAAAATTAAATATAAAACAGTCAAAACGACAATTATTAAACAAATATAAATAAACTTTTCGCCAAAGTTGCATTTATTATTTGTAGCCAATGATATCATCGTTTTCTGTGTATTGCAATGTACATTTTAATTTGCAAGTGTGTGAGTTTGGCGACACTGGTTCTCGTACTAAGGAAGTCTAAGGGCACTTCCACTATTTTTTCTATTCCGTGGTATTGTCGCTGGCGTGCTGTGGACATGAAGGGGCCACAGCATGGTTGAGCCACTGTGGATATGTAGTGCAAGCGTAATTAAGCGAGATAATGACGTTGGATTCTTATAACTAATAACAAGTTGAACAAAAGCTTTTAAAAATGTTTTTATGAGAATCAATTACATTAAATATTATGTTTCTATCAAACACCTAATGCATGATAATATAAGTCTATTATTGTTTTAGAATTTATATTCTAAAACAATAATAGACTTATATTATATCTATAGTCTTATAGTCTAGTCTAGTGTATAGTCTAGTATATAGTCTTATAGTTGTTACAACCAAAGTACTTTTTCATATTCAATAATCTACTGCAAATAGAACTATTTTCATGTATACATCTCTTTAGCTATTTTAATTATCATTAGTTAATGTAAGTTATATTTGTTAATTTAAAATTATTCTTTCCACGGGACGTGTAAGCGTCAGGAAAGGCCGACTGTTAGCATTTTTGGTAGAATTAAGGACTACTTGTATTTTTGTATTAATATTTATCATACTTTATTTTGTTAACATCATGATTCTATGTCCGTGTTCGCATGATTTAGATGGTCTATTGACTAATCGGTCATTCATTCGGACACTTCACTCTGACGTTCGTTCTGTGGTTCACGAGAGGGGATAAGAAGGGTGACAGGCGAACACGGCCATTCTGGCAGGCATTCGGGTTCGATGTCTGGTCGACGAATAATGATTAAAAGTATTCTGTGATAGTGAATAAACGTGTGTTACTGAAAAAACTGCAATCTCATTTTCTGACCTTTAAAAAATGTAACTGACGTAATGTAGGTGTATTATAGGTACACCTCTGCCTGAAGCTTTGGGGATCACATGTGCTGTTATGTGTTAACAAATGTACAGTCAACTGCACGTAAATGAAGGTGCGGTTGACCGTAAACTAAGTGCAGTCTGGTAGGTACCAGTACTAACTACTGCGACAAAATAAAGAAGATGTCAAAGTCAAATTGCTCCCATAGACACACCCTGTACCCGCACCGCACATCTATACGATGTGATCGTTGACAGTGTGTGACCGCTGCTGGTTACCTGCTGAACGCCATGCCGAGGATGCCGTCGAACTTGGCGGCTACGAAGGCCAGGCCGGGCTCGGACATGGCCTCCGCGAACGTCTGGCCGCGCACCGTGATGCCGCCCACCTGCACAAACACACTTACATCAGCAAATCACACCGGTTAACATGAGTTACTCAAATACGAAATATTTCAAAGAAAAATTGACAATCATCTTTGCAACCCAATACCTTACTGTGCGGTCAAGGGCGCGCCATTTGTTGTTACTGACTTGTGTAAGTACATGTTAGTACTTTACTCATTGTGACCTCATCCTACGAGAAGCCGGATAGGCTGCCGGAGCCGTAGTGGATGGTGAACTCGGTGACTTTGGCGCGCTGCGTGGTCGACTTATGTGAGCATGTTAGTAGTTTACTCACGGTGACGTCATCCTGCGAGAGGAAGCCGGACAGGCTGCCGGAGCCGTAGTGGATGGCGAACTCGGTGCCGTTGGCGCGGTACGTGCTCGACTTGGCGCTGTCATACTTATTGTGTAGCACTGCAACACAAGACCACCGTCATTTTTGTCCGCAAATGTAATGAAAAGCGTTTTTGCAAACCAGCACGAGCGCACTTCGTGAGACTCTTATGGGCTCATAAGGTTAAAGGTTTAATCGAATCATTACAGACCTCAGCCGGCCACGAACGCATTTCTCTCAAACGTAATTATAGCACTGACATTCATTGTTCCGCTCGGGAGTTGATTTCCGTCCTTGAAGTACTTTGTACCTATAAAAGAGTGAATTACTCAAGCGAAAAATTTACGCGTCTAGGCTGAAAACGTAGTGCTGCTTTACAGATAATGCAACGATTTTTTTTCTCAGAATTAAAGAGACGTGATGTGATGTGATGAATGAAGCCACTTAAATTATATTTAGAAGACTATTACTTTTTAAGAAAAAAATCAGTAAATGACGAATTATCAATTTATGTGTCCTGTCCACAATCACTTTCATACACAGCATTTACCTCTCAGGAAGATAATTTCCAACATATATAGGAAAAAGTATTTTGATTGCGTTAAGTAATAATTGACCTACAAGAAGCTAATTATTTTTTAAAAGCTTTTATTTAACTTGACTTGTATGTATGTGAAGGTGGACTCTTGCAAGATAAATTTGACCCACTTCCCGGTATCCGATTGAGCTGAAATTTTACATACTGGTCCAGTCCCGATGACAATGCATGTTTATGACAAGCATGACGTGATGCTGCTGCCATGATTGGCTCCAGACGAGGGAACTCCTCAATGATTAACAGCAGGGACATGAAATTTTGCACACCCATTGGGATGACAGTTAGCGGGTCCGCCATGAAATTGCTGCCACATCCAGGGTTGGCTCCAAACCACGGAACTCCTCAACGGTCAACAGTAGTAACAGGCATAAGAGGTATACCATGACTTGTAATTTGGTGAGATGGGCGTCAATAGCATATTGGTTTGCAACCTGTCGAGGAGACGGAAAACTCAAACCCGGAATGGTGTTTCGTCAGGCATGAGTAAGCTTTAAGCTGAAACAAATGGCGCATATATTACCAAATTACTACCCAAGTCAAGGTGAGGCCGTGCCGAGGACTGAGTGGCATCAGGGTATAAAATGATGTCGTGAACGTACCGCCTCAGGGCACCTGGGCGAACCCTGTTGTATATTAGCTCTTACATTTGGCGTTCTTTCTCGTTAATGGAATTGACAGAAAGAACGCCAACACATTGAAATCTTATCATTTACAATTAAATTTTGTAAAGTAATTGGAAAATTAATAGGTTTAATGCAATTTAAATCTTATTTTTATCTTTTTAGGACGTAAATAAAAGCTTTTTTTTTAGTTTTTTTTTTATATTAATTTTTAATGTTTATTAAAAATTACACGACTCCACAGAAATTGTACCTATCAATTATTGTACTAATGTTAATGAAGGTTTTTGAAAAGAAACAATATTTGTTATGCCGAAATTACTTTGACAGAAGTTATGTATGACATGGGACTGAAATATAACTGGAGAAATGTGGCGTGTACTACTAATTGTTAAAAACTCTTAAAGACTCCACGCGACAGGCCCGACCTAGTGTGGAGTCCACAAGTTAAAACATACAATTATATTTCCCCTGTAAAAATAATCATAAGAGTAGTTTATTTGTACTTAGTTATAAGGAAATGTAAGAACACTGTAATGCTTTTAAAGCTCAAGTAAAATCCAACTTTTGTTCAAAGGCATACTATTCCATCAACGACTACTTACACGATAAGAATAGTTGGTCGCCCTAATTTAACGCAAGACAATGTTTATGTTCTTTCTCCAGAATTAGCTTACTGACATTTTATTGTTAAGTACTAACTTATTTGTTTATTTAAGTTACTTCGATGGTCGTTTATCATTTTGTGACCTCAAGTGACAGCTATGTGAACAGAACATAGTAATGCATAAATATGTAAGCTGTCACGCCCTTTATGCCTGGAGGCTTTTATTTGGGTAGTAAGTTTTTTTTTATTTTTTATTTAAATTTTAATTAATTATTTTTTAGCTTGAGTACGTATAGTTTTTATTATATTTGTTGGTATATTGGCGTGGCTAGGTGGCATATGGCAAATAATTTAATTTTATGTTCTGGTCTTGTAAGTTAAGTTGGTAAGTAAGTTATGTTGATTACCGAACATAGGTACCTAGTATTGTATACAATAAAGTATTTTTTTTAAATTGAACAGACAGCTGTGCTGCTGGGGAGTTTGTTGCGCCACTTCTTCTTCCCAGCGATAGCACTAGGAAGTGGCGAAGGGCGGGCGTTTTTGGGGGACTGTCTTTTGTAATTTTGATGTTCAAAAAGTGCTGACTCTCAGCCTAATTTGAATAAATGACTTTTGATTTTCATTTTGACTATTTGGTCAATAAGCGATTTATTATTATTATTATATCTTTGACATATCTCGGGACCCTGTGGCCAACTCGCAGAGGCCCTTTACACAATTTTAAATGATGAGGAGGCACCATCCGACGATTATCCCTGTATGCACCATGCAAGTGAACCCAAGGACAACCCCCGGTTGGTGCAGGACTATTGCAGAACATGGAAACAAAATATACTGCGCTATGGGTTTGTGTGGCTATAGTGGATCGGTTACCTTGAAGTATTGAAGGTCTATGTCCCCTGCCTGACCAATGATAATATAATATTCACAGATGAAATGGCAGGGGCTGCGGGTTGTTCGAAAGAGATACCGTGGCCCCTGGCACAGGCAACTGAAGGAACACGGGTGGGTTTTAGTCAGTAAAAGTCTGACAGTGACACGCCCTTCCGCTCAGCCCAGAGCAGGAGAGGTCATTTGATGATTTCCCACCCAAAAAAAAAAAAAGAATGGGGCTGACTTGCACACTCAATAATGGGCCCCCGAAAACGTTCGCTAGCACACAGTGTCGTAGCAACAAGAGGGCAACATGTCCTGAGGTGCTTGTGAGGAGTGGAGAGGTATTCCACGGCTATCAAGACAATCCCGGAAGTACGGTCAAGATCCCTACCAGCATCTTACTGAAATACTTTCTTCCTCTCTTATAGCTGACGTGGCTCAAAAGGTTGCCCAAATGGGACTGGGCAGGACATGTCTGCCGCATGCCGGACAAACTGGGCCCACATAGCACAGAACTGGTTAACACATAATTTCGGTGGCAATGATAAAATTTCTGTGGCTCGCCAATTTCGGTGGCCCAAATAACTCTCTAAGTAATATAATTATATAATCCCCTTTTAGAAAATGTATCTGAAATGTGGATATGTGGCGCTTTATTAACAAAGTTTTTTACAAAACCTGAAAATGAAAATGTCCATAGAAAATAAGTAAAAAATCGAGTTGTTGAAATTGACTCAAAAATTGATGTCCCAACCATTCTTTGAAACGTGACGCCTGACACATTGTTGAGCGAGTGGCTCGTATTACGAGATCCGGTGCATTTCGAGCGACATGCATTACCTATAGTCAACCGGTCAAGTGCAAGCCTTATAAATTAACTTTGTTCATCGCCTTTCATTCATCCTTATTTAAAAAAAATATCATCAAATAGTGTAAACCGCAATATTGACTTAAAAACGTAAGATATGAGAGATCTGTTACCATTGAGAGTGAGGCGGCCGGTAACAGACCGACAGTAGCGAGTCACGTCACGTGGACGCGCAACAAGCAGCATGCATGTGGGTGTTCATATGTCTTAACTTGAGTTCGGAATCTAAATCATGATCAAGTTTTGGATCCGCAAACTGTGACAAAGTTCATTCCATTGCATCCAAAATTTATTTTAGACTTTTCCAAATGTTCGGAATTCAAGTATAGTGCATGTAAGAGCGTGTATATACTAACGGCAAGCGATGTTGGTGAAGTGGCACTTCTTGGACGGCACCCACAGGTTGGAGGAGCCCGTGTCGAACACCACCTTGAAGGTCTGCGGCGGCGCGCCGATCGTGATGGGTCCGTAGTATTGCGCCTGCCACACACAACTCTCATCACCATACGATACAAAGACAAACACACTGCCTGCCTTATTAATAGAGGGTCAAAATAAATTAGATAGCGAAACCCTGCTGGTGTGATGGGTCCTATGTCCTATACCTAAGTATCATTTTTTGGGGTCAACGACCTTAACTGTTGTAGTTATTTGAAGTATGAGTTTAGAAAATCTGTTTGTAATGTTCCCAAACGTGATGATGTATGTTAACACCTAAAAGAAACCGATTTTCCAAAATCATACTACCAAATATATTATCATTTATTTGTCCAAAATAAGTATACAACTATACACAAGTATACAACTATACAAGTATACACAAGGCATGCAAGATGTTTTGTCATGTTTAGATATCGATACCTATATGTATAGAGGTATGAGGAACAGGAAAAAAAAAAGGTCTTGTGTCTGGCGGGCAATTGCCCGACGATTGATGTTGGGAAATTGTATCTATGCTAATTGCGCGGTAAACTCTGCTTGCGAGATGCAGGATTTGCGTGACGTCAGTATGACGCGTTGTTCGCATGTGGCGTTGTAGATACCGCTACACCTATCGTTGGCCATTAATAAGGCAGCCGTCAACGGTTGACGTCGTAGCTGTAGGTGTTATAAGCATATTTTCCTCGTATATGGTGGCTATCTAAGTATTTAAACCACATCCGGCCCTTACTTATAAATATTGTTACATTACTTAGTCATCATTAACAGAGAATTTACTAACTGTGTTAAAGTAATTATAGGTATACAAATATTATAATGATCAAATTTAGAAACTAGGAGTTATGCTACTCAACATAATTATAATTATTTTTCTATTGTCAACTTTTGATTATTTATTAATTTTTAAAGACTATTTTAGCTCTTCACGCCTGAAACACAGGATTACCTAGTTCAGGCACGTAAGTCTTAGGAATATAATTTACATTTAAGCAAAACTGTACTAATTTTCTTGCCTTACAATTTTTTGAATAAATATATTATTATTATTATTTATTATTATCATAACACGATTATTTATTTTCTAGCTATTGGTACAGCAGCTGCAATGATGTGAGATTTATCAAGAATAAACTTGGTTTAGGTTTCATTCAATGGAATCAATTAGGCTCCCTTTAGATAATCTATAAATAGATAGACTGCTGGACCGACTTGGCTAGTTTTTATTTTAAAATATTCGTAATAGTCCGAATTAGGGTTTTGTGGAAAGAAAAATTGGAAAGACATTAATTTCGGGGAAAACTGGTATCCTTCTTTTATGGGATTTTCGTATAAATATATTACAATTTGGACAGGGCAACTCTGTCGGGTCTGCTTGTAGTTAATAAATATGCACGAGATCTAAATTGAGGGCTCCAAAAGAGCTTCTATTTAAAATACTGAAAGGCTGGATGAGTCCCGGTATCCGGCGCGCCGCAAGCATTGCACTGTATACATACATAGATAAACACAAAATGAGAATGTATGAGCTAGTTGAAGCTTGTTTTCTGTAAAACACTGTCGGCAGCTCTGCAGTGTAGCAGGACTAGCAGGTAGGTATGTCAGCTATCATGGAATGTTCTCATTGTTAAAGTTCACAAGTTAATAATGCAGCTGGAAAGATTAGTTCTCTGTACATATAATAATGTATTGTTCCCAATTTTCAATGGTTGAAGTATTGTGTACAACAAAATTAAATTTATATGTATCACATGTGCATACACCTGCTTTAATGGGGCACACATTAACTAGCAAAAAGCCTTAAGAGAGCAGTAACCAATTAGTGTAGGTGTCCGTACTTGACTTAGTAATTATAAAAATATCATTCTAATGAAGATCATCGCCATTCAGTTGATAATTTTTAATAAGCAATACAAAGTTTTTTTTTAATACAACTTTTCATGATCTTTAAACAAAGTGAGGCAGAATAAGTCCAAACAAATTAACAAGACATTAATTTAGCAATACAGTGAGTAATGTTTGTTTTGCGACGACACACTTTATCGCAAACGAGGAGCGTGATAACGGACGCGCCGCCGCGGGGTTATCGGGACAGGGGCACTTGTGGAGCTAGCCCACCCCATCACAAGTGTTACAGAGAGCTTGCAATCATTCTCCAGTAACATTATATTCAACACAGTGCTGTCAAGTTGAAGCAACCTTCACTTAACATTGATCATTCAAAACACAGGTCTTTGTCCCTCACAGCCAATGTTTGTTTTGAATTAATCATCTCTTATCTACTTAGTTTACAAAGCTCAAGATAACAATGCCATATTAAAAATTATCATTTACAAATAAGGACCTTCAGCTACATGTAACAAACAAGAGAATGTAATTGATGCCAAGTGGTCATTATATGATGCACACAGATGACCAAGTAAAACGTTTTCCACTCGTACAGAAAACAATATAACAATATTGCACTGTTTGTTGCTGTCCGACTAACTGGAAACATCAAGTTGTTACAAAATACAACAAACACAAAGAAAATGTGCAATTGTCCAGGCTTTTGATAACTACTGCAGATTGAAACACAAAAAGAACATTGTCTGTAGGACCCTCATTATTTAATCAAAACCTGTTATTAATGTCTGTAGTAAAGACTTACTTATAGTATTGATAGTCAGCAAGTGTTACTCACATCTAGGTAGTTGGACAGGGGCTCTGGAGCTGGCCCTGTCACCGCGTACTTGATCCTCAGCACCTGCAGGTCTGTGCCCACCTCATGGAAGTGTCTGCGCACTGTTTTCATACGGTACAGCGGCACTCTGCACACAAACAGTATGGTCACTAACTGACATACCATAGGGTTTATACTACGTAGTTGATGTATTGGCCCCTCACAGGCAGCTGTACTAACATGGGTACCGACAATAGGCAATCAAATTGCGCATTGCAACAATCTAGTGGTCTGTAATGTCTTAAATAACATACCTACCAAGACACTGAAAAAGCAACGCAACCCATTACAACAACACGAAAGATTAGGTAACATTTAGGACTACAAAAAAGTGCACAATTTTTGTAATATGTCATTCAGTTACCTGAGAAAGCCAGACACGCAAGTGGCGGCGAGTGCCAAGAACACTAGCAGCAATTTTCCCATTTTTCTTGCAAGTCACGCACGTATCTGCGTTACAAAGAAAAAATAAACAATAGATAAACATATAATATTACAATTATTATGATATACTCTGTCGTGTTACATACCTCAGTTAATACGAAAGCTTTTCTTACTCCTTTATAAGAGAGAACAATAGATGATTAAATAAAAAATGTGTCCGTATTTATTCGTCCGCAACGATAATAATTATAATTAAATTATTTTGCCGGCGCGATTTGACGCGGCTCACGAATGATAGGATGACGCCGACGGTGACGGAACGTAAACGTACCGACTACCGATGGTGGACATCCGTCAAGAGTGTCAACTTGTCCGGAGTGTCAATACGAATCACTGACAATAATTATCCATGGAATTAGTAAGTACTTTATCAAGGTAAGTTTAAGCCGGATGTCTTACACATGACGACATATCAAGTTTCCCAATCTATTACTATATTCTATGAATCAAGCTATAAATTTCCAGTTTTAGCTGATCTCGCAATCCTCGCATTGGCTTTTCGTCGTATTGTGTACACAATGAGAAGTCAGCTTATGTATAGCTTGATATGTTGCCGTGCGTACGTACACACCATAAAATCATTGAAATGCCGAATTCAGAAAATACGTATATTAATCACAATCATCAACCATTCGATACGCGGCTGCCGTGTCGTAAATGTAACTTGCTCGATTACCTGATTTCTGATTCCACTATAATCTCACGCAATGCTGAGTGCAGATGGTGCAAAACTGTGAAACTAATAGTTAGTAGTTTCTTGAAGCAATGTTAGAAACAACAACATGTATGTTACGTGTAAGTAATAGAAAACACATGCTTTTCTATTGGCAACGGGGTTAAAAGCTGAAAGCTCGTCATAGGTGACAGCTCTGTAGTGGAAAAGTAAATGAAATATGATCACTTTCTATTTTAAAGTTTATTTTTTGCACAGAGCATGATTTTTTGTTTGTTGACGTTCCGTGAAACATGCCAACTTTGCCCACTTTTTTCGAATAATTACAATTTTAATACGATTTTTCTACGGAGACGTATTTTCCTTCATCAGCTACAACTGTAAGATCATGTGCATGTGTTAGTATAGCTAAATTTACTATTATTCATCACTTAATTCAATATTTGTTCGATTTTGTTGGCGGGCAAAGTTATCTGGACTTTTAACCAACTTTGCTCCCATTGATTTTTGACGCAAATATGGCCTTTAAGGGCGAGGCCACAACACTGCGTTGCGGCGACGCATCGTAAAAATCTACTACACACAACAACAATTTTTTTGCGATACGACGCCGCAACGCAGTGTTGTGGCCTCGCCCTAAGCAGATGACATTAAAAACAGTAAAATAATTTTGGTACAGATGGCGTTTACTTTAGGAATGGAGACGACATCGACACTATGAAAAGTTTCTTACTAGAATGACTGGGCAATGTTGCCATGACATTTTTTCTATTTTTCATACAATCTACATTTTGCCTTTTAAAAGTGCCAGCCAGTAAAAATTTTATTCTGTTTTTTTTTTGTTTTCTACAAAGAATATGTGTTTAGCTAAATAAAAAGAACAAAGTTTCACGCTTAATATAATAGTATGTAATAAAATTTGAAATTAAAATTAAGCAACACTTTTTTTGAAAAAGTAGATGCTTAAGTACTTGCTTAGTAGGTACTAATAGAGATCAAGTCAAGTAACTCGTATCATGTGGTAGGTAAATTAAATAAAGACTTGAACAGACATTTTTTTTAGTAGGTAGGTAATGAAAAATTACATATTTTTTTAGTTTTATTCGGATAAAGCTAAAAAATACTACTACTAGCCACTGATTCACATCCAAGTTTTAACATTTCTTCAGTGTAGTTTTTATATGCCCTGGATCCAATTATTCGTCTTGACTTCCTCTGTCGAGATTTATGTTTATTTTTCTGAAACAAACCATGCAACCCTCAACAAAAATAGAAGTACCTAATAATAAAATAAATACTTAAATATGTATAAATTACTTCTAAGTACTTAAATGATATATTAATTAAATATCAATTATGTTTAAAATCAAATAAGCTCACAGCCATAAATTAAAAAAGGAAAACAATATTAAACAAGGTTTCGTAAAGTGCCAACCCTTATGCTGCATTTACACATTCGTGCGAATCGCGAGGCGAATGGCGAGGCGAATAACCAACATATGTGAACAGTGCGCTCGCTATTCGCCTCGTGCCTCGCCTCGCGATTCGAGCGCTCGCGTTCGGAGCGGTTTTTCGGACGCGAATCAAAGGGCATGAATGGCGAACACGAACTTACTGTTGACACATTCGCCTGCATTCAATTGACAGCTAGCGCCCGACCCAACAGCAGTGCGATTCTCTAACCATCTCACCGTGAAAACTTGGGTGAAGTGAGCGTGGAGTGAGGTGTCATTCCAACTAATGCTAGGGTTTGACACTATATATTGACACATGTACCTTAATGTCCTAACTAAACACAACCCTTCCTTATCCATAAATCCTGTCAATCCGCAAAACCCCTAGGCCAAATCCCAGACCCAGGGTGACCCCACCCTACTACCAAACCCCTCCCTCACATCCCTATATGCTGTCGGTCCCTGAGGACGGGTTACCTCGATTCCAAAAAAGCCCACCCCCAATCAAATGAAAATGCAGGAAGTTAATAAACCTACCCAGATGGGTCCCGGCCAAGCCTGGGAATGCCACACCGCTCAGGCGGTCAGCCCCCAACGTATTCTGGGGAGGGCAACTAACTGCGAATCATCATTGCTGCGCTCTCCAGCGCAGCCGGCTGCAGACTTAGCGCCCATTATACAGGCAGCGACAAACGCGCCCATGCACACAACTCCGGCAGCTA
Source organism: Apamea crenata (assembly GCA_949629185.1). Taxonomy (NCBI): domain Eukaryota; kingdom Metazoa; phylum Arthropoda; class Insecta; order Lepidoptera; family Noctuidae; genus Apamea; species Apamea crenata. The sequence continues at coordinate 312,063 of OX451365.1, read as the reverse complement.
CTAACGCGCCAAAACCCGCTAAGACGTGTATGCCTCCCGCGAACCTCTGGCAACAGAGCATCGTGCGGAACAGTATCACGAACCCAGACACCGAAAGACACGGACAGACCGAGAAAGGGAAGGTTGACGAGTCCGGCGGCCCTACCACTCTCCCGGTAGATGGAGTACGATAGCTGAAGAGGCGCGGAAATATCACAGGCCGGGGGAGGAAAGCAGGCGACCGAAAGTGCAGCACTTGCGAAGGCAACAGCCAGCGCGAAGCGCGATCGGACGCCGAAGAGGTAGTAAGCGACCAGCCTCGATTACGCGATGGGGAAACCGAGCGCGATAAAGGGCCTGATCGCGACGATAGGTCGTGGTGGAGCAAAATGAAATTGCAGCGGACTGTATAACAAGTATAATGAATGATAAAGATATATCCAACACACGCGCCACCATCAGTGAGACATTTAAGTGAGCATGACATATTCTCAACTGCCATGCTCTTTCAAGTCAACATCAAAATATCATAAAAAACGGATCCATGGTTCTTACATTTACAAAATTTTAAAAATGCTTCTAAATTATACAAAACTATAGTTTGCAACTTTCTAACTAAAAATATAAGATAAGAAAAAAAAATATATAAAAAGTTACTACCAATCTGGAAGAGGTATTTAATAGTGAAGTATTCAAAATTAATCTTGATTGAATAAAATAAACATTAAATTCATAATGTCAGAAACACAAAAATAAAAACAAAAATAAAAAGGGGAAGCATCTCCTCCAAAATATAGAAATTGTGATCAACTAGTGAGCCCAAGTGCCTGTGGAGCAGGACCAGCATTAAGCCAAGCATTTTTATCTAGTATATACTCATCCAACTTATAATATGCTTGTCTACATAGTGTGCGTTTAATACATGTTTTAAATTTCTTCTCATTTAGTTGAAGAATATCGAGTGGTATTTTATTATAACATTTTACACAGTACCCCATAAAAGAAGTTTTTACTTTAGACAATCTGAAGCGCGGTTGATCTAGTTTGTTCCTATTCCTAGTGTTAAAATTATGCCTGTCACTTATCTTACTAAAAAGATGTAGATTTTTTCGAACGTACATAATGTTTTCGAATATATATTGACAAGGAACCGTCATGATGTTAATTTTTTTAAACAGCTCTCTTAGAGATTCGCGTCTGCTGAGATTGTAGATGGCTCTGACAGCCATATACCTATATATACTACCGTTAGTAGCCATATATAGATACTTCCGTTCCGTAACCAAAACGCAGGTAACGTAGAATTGGAACTAAAAAGTTTCGGAATGGAATTCTTAGGAAGATGGTACATTATATTCATGTCGATTTATTATGACAATTTACTTTGTGTATTTGTAAACTGAATTAAGATACTTTTTTCACTTTAAAGATGCCACTTACGCAAGCTGAAAAAATGAGAAGATACCGGGCAAAATTAAAGAAAGACCCCGAAAGGTATGAAGAGTATAAAAAGAAAAATATTAAATAGAATTAAATTAAAGAATAAAAAAATAAGAGCTATAAGAAAATGAGAAGGTAGACCAGAGGCAAAAGTGGAGAGAACAGAAAAAAAAAGACAGAAGAAGAAGACTGTATTAGAAGAGTACAATTTGCAATATTTTGAGTATAATATCATATTTTCAAGTTTTCTTGTTAATGTACCATAGTCTTAAGAATTCTATTCCGTTACTGGAACAGTCAATTCCGTGACTGTCCTATGTTATATTTTTATTTAAATATTATTTTTAGAGCGAAATGCCATCTGATTGTAATCAGATTTTGATAATTTAGAGGCTAATAATTTGATGAATATAATTAAAAAGAGTTCCTATATTATTGTGTCCTAATTGAGCAACATATCAAAAAGTATTAAACTAATTTCGTCCAAAGAGTAACGTAATGGACATTAAATTCATAAAAAAGTGTGTTTTTTATTATTGATTTTATTTTTTATTTATTTTGTATTGTAGTACAAAACATTATTAACAAATAATACTAGTTGATTAAATCCAAGTGTGTTTTATTTTATTCCTATAACCGAAAGTTTATAGTTGCGGAATGGAAGAAATTTTGTTCCCCAAGGACAATAAATTACCTATATTTCACTAATTAATAAAGAATAAGAGGTTTTATTATTATTTTCATATAGTGAAAAGAATATCGATTGTAAATTTAATGAAAATAAACGAATTACAACAAAATATTAAATTTCGACACATTTCACACTTTTTGTGAAAATGACCCTATCACGAAGCTCACACCTACGTACAAACCGCATTCAAACAAGCGATGTATGTTCGTGCACAATGACCTACAGACATGCAGCCACGTGATGACACCGTCCGCAAACCTCTACAGCATCCATACAAAGGCCCATACAAGATCACCGAACGTAAAGACAAATACTTCACGATTCAATTACCAGGAAGATATCGATCTAGCAACATATCGATCGACCGTCTCAAACCGGCGTACACTATCAACATCGAAGAACAGCAAGAACATACCGACTAGTGAGACACGCCAATCACCTGGAGCTACAACTAAAGATCAATCCAGCCTCGATAACGAAGGAACACCGCACCAGATCAGGCAGGTCGTCAAGACGCCTGTACGCGTCGCTAAGGGGGGAGTACTGTAGCTGCAATACAAACATACATCCGTTCGCCGCCGCCGCGCCGCCGCGCTGTGCGCGGGAATAGTTTCGGCGACCTGCGCGCCACCGCACGCATTTCTGTAGGAACTATATCTCATACCGAATAATAATAATATATTCAACTGCGAATATTCCAACTGCGTTCCTATTGGTTGATTTAATGTTGTAAGTAGGCCACTACTTGCGCACCTTAGTTTAGTATATTAAGACATGTATAATGATTTTGTAAAACACACCCGCTCAAATATGTAGCAGAGGACCGGGCGGAGGTCTTCGCCGAGCACCTGGAGCGTCAGTTCCGCCCCAACCCGACCAGCGACACCGACCATGTCGCAGCAGTCGAGAAACACTTCGGAGACTACTTCGCCACGCCGATAGCTCCCGATAAAGACCCGATATTCTTCTCGCCTGGCGCAGTCAGACGCGCCATCCTTAGGACGAAGCCTAGAAAGGCCCCCGGTGCCGACGGTGTCACCAATACAGCGCTGCGCCACCTGCCGTACCGTATGGTAGCGGCGCTGGCGCGCCTGTTCACGGGGATGCTGCGCACGGGGACCTTTCCCGCTTCGTGGAAGGAGGGGCGCGTCATTATGCTGCCCAAGGCGGGAAAGAACGTACTGAAGCCGGAGACCTATCGGCCGATCAAATTGCTGCCGACCGTCTCCAAGATGTTCGAAGCACTCCTGCTGCGACATCAACAACATATGACGCCGCGCCCGGAGCAATTCGGGTTTCGGGCGGAACATAGCACGACGCTCCAGCTGTCGAGGGTACTGCACCACCTCACAGCTGAGAATAAGAAGGAATACGTGGTGGCAGTATTCCTCGACATGGAGAAGGCCTTCGACCGCGTGTGGCACGACGGCCTAATTTACAAGATGGCCACCACCGACGCGCCCCGTCGCGTTGTAATACGGGTTGCAGACCAAGAGCTAAGCTAAGTTAGTTTAGCTTAGGCGCCATCTCCACGGGCGAGAGAATCGCGGCGATAGCGTCGCCGTGCCATCAAATTCTCGCCGCGATGATATCGCCGTGTGGAGACATGTTCTAAGAGAGTGTATTGAAATACGTGGCACGACGATAATATCGTAGCGATTCTCTCGCTCGTGGAGACGGCCCCTTAGCTCGCATAGCTGACGCAGTTTTCCATACTTGTGTGCAGACCGCAAACTAAGCTATGTGAGCTAACTAAAATATGCGAAGCTAAGTTAGTTGTGTATGCCGATGCGCAGCTACACAAGCTAAGCTAAGCCCCTCCCGCTGCCCCGCACACCCTTTGCACATCCTTCGCCAGTGCTGTCCAGTGTTCTTTGTTGTACGCACGGTCGTTTAGTAGCGATTATGGAGCTTTGGCTTAGCTGTTGGTGTGCACGCTATTTATTTCTAGCTTAGCTTAGCCTAGCTTGCTTGGCATAGCTTAGTTTAGCCTTGGCATAGCTTAGTTTTCGGTCTGCAACCGGCTTAAAGGTATAGTCTCTACTTTTCTCTCCAACAGGACTTCCAGGGTGGTGGTCGACGGGGCACTACCCGGCGCCCGGCCGGTGCTCGCGGGTGTGCCGCAGGGCAGCTGTCTGTCGCCGACGTGTTACACCGACGACATCCCCACTACCCGGCGCCCGGCCGGTGCTCGCGGGTGTGCCGCAGGGCAGCTGTCTGTCGCCGACGTGTTACACCGACGACATCCCCACTACCCGGCGCCCGGCCGGTGCTCGCGGGTGTGCCGCAGGGCAGCTGTCTGTCGCCGACGTGTTACACCGACGACATCCCCACTACCCGGCGCCCGGCCGGTGCTCGCGGGTGTGCCGCAGGGCAGCTGTCTGTCGCCGACGTGTTACACCGACGACATCCCCACTACCTCGGAGGCGATGCTCGCGCTGTACGCAGACGACGCCGCGTCCATCACTACATTGCTTAGGTCAGGCGTATGCTGAGATGCAGGTGACGCAGCGCAGCACAGTACAGATTTAGCAGCGCAGGGCAGACGAGACAGACATAGGCCATGAGCGTGTGCTGTGACGCAGTTAACATACGCATTCGCGTTCTAGCTGGTACAAAGAATAGACGTGTTCGACTTGAAAATGAGTTCAGAGTCAGATTCCGATTATGAAATCAATGAGTTGTTGCTACTTTACAGTTTGTCAAAACGTAAAAAAACTATTTGGCAAAGTGATTATCCATAATACCTCTTTAAATGTCTTTTTCGAATAGTCTGGATGATTGGTATCATACAAACAAGGTTCACAACGAACTAATTCTGTCTATGTCTATTAAATGTTCTGTCATTCCACCAAAATATGTATTTTAACGTAAAAAACACGTCGCGACTCGCACGCGTCACGCAGGAATCTGTTGCCGGCACTACAACGAGGCGCAGAGCAGGGCAGACACATATCTGCGTCGCACGTGCCTGCGCCGCAACGTACGGAGCACTCGGTACTTTCATGCATTACAAAATCTGCTCTGCCCTGCGCTGCGTGGATCTGCGTCGCCTGCGTCCCAGCATACGCCTAGCCTTAATGCGAAGTACGCGGCCGTTAAGATGCAGCGCGCGCTGGCTGTCGGTGAATGTGGGTAAGACGCAGGCGATGATCACCGGATACTCGCACCTCCTACCACCCCTGAGACTCCAAGGAGCCGACATCGCGTGGTCGCCTTCGGTCAAGTACCTGGGGGTAACCATCGATCGTCGGCTCAAGTACTCATTTTAGGTTTTGGAGGTTCTTGAGATATCAGAAGGTTGAAGAAATACTCGTTGATGTATGAATGTGGAAGATGTATATTTTAGTAAAATAACGCAACTTATATACTATTTACAATAAATGGTCTAGCCAATAAAAACATGTACAGTCGCCAAAGGAGATAAGTAACCAGGGTCGTCGGATATAGTTGAAGTTTAGTAAGAAACCGATGGACTTTTTCGAATGAAATTTAATTTGTTAAATGAACTGCTTGTTGTCTATTAATTGAATTAAATTTTATTCGAAAACATCCGTCGGTTTCTTACAAAACTTCAACTATATCCGACGGCCGTTACTTATCTCCTTTGTTGACCGTACATTAATTTAGTCCAGCATTTACAAAAAATGTAACAAATAAGATTAACGCATTTTTAACCAATCACACGACAGCGGACTGTTGTCAAATGGTTTCCGCACGGTGTCGCCTGTGTGTTCGTGAGCGCGATAAATATTGGTGCCTAGTAATCCGCGCTTCCTTTCCGAGGCGGCCACCGTCGTGTGAAGATTGAACTTATCGAGCGCGGCGATAGAAGATAGAAAGACGCCGCGAACCGAAGTTGGACAACCCTGGTGTTCCTGGAGAACACGATGTCGGCGTGTGGCAAATGCAATCCTGATACTCCTGTTTCAAAACGTGGTGTCAGTTCTCAGGGCTGTTTGCTTCCGTGTTTCTTTATCAGATGTCTAAAACGTGGTGGTGTGCTATGATGAATTATGTGCCTACAAGGTGTTGCCAGAAAATGAAAACAACTTAGTTCCCTAATATTTCATTTCTACTCTTTTATGTCGCACTGTACTGAATACGATTAAAAGTCGAAGTATAGGTATGCCTACAAATAACCAGCCGTAATTTGGCCGTGCCAAGGAAGAAGGGGATGGATAATGAGGTAAAAATGAAAACCCAACATGGCGGCTGCAAATGGGTGTCGATTTCATGGTTTTCGAGGGTGCTGGAGCCGATAATAAAGTCAAAATGAATATCCAAGATGGCGGGTGCGAATTTTTTCATAATTGGTGTCGTTTTCATGATTTTTGGCGGTGCTAAAGCCAATAGTGAGGTCAAAATGAAAATCCAAGATGGCGGCTGCGAAAATTTTCAAATTTTTCGTCATGGGTGTGGTTTTCGTGGTTTTCGAGGGTTCTGAAGCCAATAGTGAGGTTAAAAGAAAAATCCAACATGGCGGCTGCTAAAATTTTAAAGGACTATGCTCATGGATGTATGGAATCCCGTACCATGCTGCATCAAAGTCAAACTTTGTTTTTTTTATAGACTACACTTATCATAATAACTCCTACAAAAGTTCTTTTTGTAAAAAAAAACCGGGTTTCGGAGATAAAAAAAAATCGAATTAACCAAAAAATTAGATATTTTATTTTATTTGGCCATTATTGATCTAAAAAAATGATAATCTTTTAAATAAAAATTATATTCTATTTTATTCTAGTTATTTTTAATTAAGACTGTACCGAGCAAACAAGGCGCGCGGAAAATAGGTATTTACAGCAGCGCTCTAGTCGTGTGAGTCGTTACGCACACAATGACAAGTTCGCTCGACGCCCGCTTGCAGTTGCGCGACAACAGTTAGTAACTTAGGATTTTATAAAATTGAGTTGCTGTGTTGAGTGACTAGAATACACAAATACAGATTATTAAGATGGCATGGCATATCGTATCGTATATTAGGAACAATAGATTTAAGATAGCATAGTTTAAAAAAATTTTCGAAGTTCATAATATTCACGATCTCGATTACGTAATTGTAAACTGATGTTTACCTTTTTTGTTTCGTGTAAAATACTCACCATAACTTTATTTTTAGTTGAGACTTGCCTAAAAAATGATAATGTAGCAGTTAGATTGTCAATCGGTATTATATTGGGTGAATATTGAGAGATTTGTGTTGAGCAATATGACTAAAATTGTGTTTTTAGTGGTTTTTGTTCTAGAAACTTTTTTATGTGTACTTAAAGTTATGTAAAACGTTATTGTTTTATATAAAAGTAGACATACGCATTCAGAGGTGCGTGGTGGCGTACAAGACCAGCGAGCGCAACAAGCAACGTACGCCAATCGGGTTGATTAAACTGTCCCGAGGGCTCGGTAGCCGAAGGGTACTGCCTGCTACCGTCACCGCCTCTTATCGGGGGTTAGTCCGCCACAAATTGTGTTAAACTATCAAAATTAAACTAACATTCAAAATTTCGTGGCTGTGCTACTAACTGTTGAAGAATTCTCAAATGAGGAGACTATCCTGGCATCATCAGGTTATATCTATGCATTCACTGAAGTTACGCAGCTGTATACAAAATTTCAGCTCAATCAGGGATTGGGAAGTGATTCAAATCTTACTATAAATATTTTAACACACATACCTACTACGTACATAGGTACCTACTAACCTATTCATATAGATTCCTATAATTGTTTATTAAAAGCTTGTAATAACAATAAAAAGGTGAAAACACACCGTGTAGTACGCAAAAATGTACTTACTTGAAAGTAATCAATAATTACTCACGTGGTTGTGGTTTGCACGCCCGGGAATTCAAACAAACCAAGGTAGGTTAGGTGCGTAGGTATGCAGGGTAGATGGATAGGTAGGCATTTTAATAATAAAACCAGTGTGTAATAAAAAAATCTATAATTACCTAATATAAAAGGCACCTTGCTTATTTTACCATTTTAAGTTTTTTCAAAAACATACAAAACACAGGGAGATGTCATATATTCATTATACTGAATGTACCGGAAAGGTATGGTCATATATTATATCCAAGGAAGTTAAATTAAATTTACCATACAAAAATACAAAGTTGTCATCAGCTGATCAAAATTTGTGTGGCGATACAATAAAAAAAACCGGCCAAGTGCGACTTGGACTCGCGCATCGAGGGTTCCGTTTAAATTACCCTCGATTTCCGAATAATGTACCGAATTTTTTTCCGAATCACAAAAAAAGTAATCATTTTGTGATGTAACTAAAAATTTACGGTTTTCAGATTTATTCACATTTGTGCTTTATTCCTATAGTTGCTTCTTGCCAACTTTCAGGATTCTGGGACACTTCTGGTCACTGGGAGTTTGAGAGGTACCCTAGGTTTTGATTTCTTTGCGAGTGTCAATATATGCGTTTAAAACGGAGCATAAATAGCTACATCTTTAGATAGCGTTGACTTAGAAACTTGATTTTACATTGCTTCAAGCGGTAGCAGACTTGAGTATTTGATATTAATTTCAACTTAATATCTTCACGCGTTCTTGAGAAGAAGAACCCTAACAGACGGACAATAAGTTAATGCGATTTATTACGCTTTTCTTTTCCGTTTCGTTGTTTCTTTAGATTCTAGTTTACGTTTCGAATCTTTTTGTTTATTCTTTTGATTTATTGCATCAAGAATATATTTCGGTTCCCTGATCTCCATTTGCCTGTCTAACCGGGAATCAAGAATTTCCGGCAGTAAGCAATCAAAATAAAAACTTTTCAGTTTTTCTTCCATTTTACACCAAAATTCTTTATCTTCTTCAATAAGTTCAACCTTCATGTTCACTTGAGTCCAAACTGCAAATATGCATGTTTTTCTTTGTGTAACGTGTAGTTGTCCTTGCGCTTGGAAGTACCAATCGTGATTTTTATTTAGATTGATATTACCTTCCTTGTCTCTTTTCCAGAAATTAATTTTCTTTTCAATTATGCCATCGTCAACACTCATGTCTCTGGCTGAGTAAGGACATTTAATTTCGACAATTTTGTCGTCTCCTACAATTCCATCCGGACTTGCTCCTAAAAAGGGTAAATTTCGGTCTATAAATAATCCACACATCCGTATGGGAGTTCCAAGGTGTAGCTCCAGTTGATCACGCGCAAGGTGTGCATGGCTTTGACCGTGTTTAATGGACTTCACATGATCTAAATTTTTTTGAGTCACGATACTCTTGACCAAGGGCCCGCATTTTATATTTCCTCGTTTGCACACTTTTCCAAAAACAGATGCCTTCATTTTCTTTATTTGCACCAGAAATAGATCTATAATAAAACAAATATCTTGTAACAACCAAATTTCTCAATATAATAAAGCATGTCTTAGAACTGGAAACATATATATCTTGAACCTGTACAGTAATATAGCTTATCTATCAGAACTCAGTAATGCTTCATAATAAATAATTCAAATAAGCTTTAATCATAATGGTGGAAGTAAGTACTCATTTTATGCGTATCGAATGTTTGATGAAAAATTGCATCCGCCATCTTGGATTTTAAAATATATGCCAGATTTGTAATTGCCATCCCCAAAAACATACTACATGACACCCATATCGAATTTTTGAAAAAAAGTAGCATCGGCCATCTTGGATTTTAAAATGCATGCCAGATTTGAAATCTCCACCCCCATAAACCCATTACACGACACCAATATAAAATTTTTGACAAAAACTTGCATCGGCCATCTTGGATTTTAAAATGTATGCTAGATTTGAAATCGCCACCCCCAAAAACCCGTTACACGACATCCATATCGAATTTTTGAGAAAAAGTTGCATCGGCCATCTTGGATTTTAAAATGCATGCTAGATTTGAAATTTCCACCCCCAAAAACCCATTACACGACACCCATATCGAATTTTTGACAAAAAGTTGCATCGGCCATCTTGGATTTTAAAATGCATGCCAGATTTGAAATCGCCACCCCCAAAAACCTATTACACGACACCCATATCGAATTTTTGAGAAAAAGTTGCATCGGCCATCTTGGATTTTAAAATGCATGCCAGATTTGAAATCGCCACCCACAAAAACCCATTATACGACACCCATATCGAATTTTTGAGAAAAAAAAATTGATAAAGAATACATCCGCCATTATGGAAAAGCTATGTAAAAGGAAATAAAATCGTAAAATAAAAATACGTACTTTTTATGAAAACGGCTTTTTTTTCGGAAATGAGCGCCAACTTTCTTCTTAAAATATTTTTCCTTACGCTTTCCCATTTTTTACTAAAAACAAATATTTAAAAGAAATGTTACAAAAATATATAATATAACTAAAGAGTAATAAAAAAACCATACATTCAGCCGAACATAGAACCTCCTCTTTTTCGAAGTCGGTTAAAAACATTTAGTTATGCATAATACTAAAAAAACAAAAATTGTGACTTACACTTTTCAACTGTTTGCGGCAAGGTATACGTACACAATAGATCGCGAATTATCGTTAGCGGCGCGTCGCTCCACGATGAGACGTGACCTCGCTCCGAGATCTTGATGCATGAGACTTTTTGGTACGACTTTTGGTCTTTGTCTTTTATTCATTTTAAAAGTTTTACAGCCGCCACCTTAGATTTTCATTTTGAACATCGTTCCTGCCGGGGGTCCCCCGACCACACACGTATTTTTTATACTCAGTAAATCAATTACTTTTTAAAAAGAGCCTGCCTACCAGTTCTAAAAACCAATGTACGCCACTGATTCACAGACAGTCACAGACTTCAAATATAACGGAATAATGTTATGTGTGAAACAGTTAGCACCGTCTTCCTAAACAACTACACATAACATTATTATTTTCAAAGAAGTTTCAAAGTCGGTTTTTGAAGAGGCATAACCAATACATAGACAAGTGATTACCCATATCGCGGGTGATATGCTAGCACTAGCACACATTCAGAGTTCTATTCTCAACCTCGGAAGGTTTTTATCAGATCCTAATTAAATTAACATAGGACCACACTGACAGTCGAGTGTGGTCTTATGTTAATTCAATTATATTATGGAGAACCTTCTCCTTTTTTCGAAGTCGGTGAAAAATAAATGCAATAAATTAATTATTGTTTTTTTTTATTTGAAAAAATAACAGTTTGCCGCGTGGGCATCACAATCTATCCGCATGCAACATGTCCTGACAATGCAGGCCCTGATCGTTGGCTGCGTGTTATACTAAGCACAGCGCACTCTACAGCGTCGACAGAAAGGCACGTGCCTCTTCATTTGTCATACATTATACGACTTCTCACTATTTTCACTGATCACATACATACAATCGCTCACAACTTACAAATTGAGCAAACACCATTCATGACAGGTAGGCATGTGACATGTAAAAAAACAGAATAATAATAACGGCCCCGAGAAATATGCGCAGATAGTATGGTTAACGAAGGTTGTCCTCTTTAACCGGTAATACTATGGCGTTCATATAACATAAAAAAAAAAAAACATTTCCACCCACAAAATGTGCGACAAGAAGCCGGAACATTATGTATTTGAAGCATGACAGATTTGCGACGAGGAGCCGCAACATTATGTATTTGAAGCATGACAGATTTGCGACGAGGAGCCGCAACATTATGTATTTGAAGCATGACAGATTTGCGACGAGAAGCCGCAACATTATGTATTTGAAGCATGACAGATTTGCGACGAGGAGCCGCAACATTATGTATTTGAAGCATGACAGATTTGCGACGAGAAGCCGCAACATTATGTATTTGAAGCATGACAGATTTGCGACGAGGAGCCGCAACATTATGTATTTGAAGCATGACAGATTTGCGGTGCGACTCGCGCTGCTGACGCGCTGAGCGCACCTTTGGTTTGTACGAAACATACAATACATATTTAAATAAGCGCATATTTAATCCGGGCCGACGGGACAACACTGTTTATAAGGACAGGCGTGCATACCTACACAGTGGCAGACACCATATTTATAAAAGTGTTGCACAAATTAGCCTCTATTGTTTATTATGCTACTATCATTGTTTAGTGTTTACTTTACAATATTCTGTGACTTTTATGTTGTTTGCGTGACATAATTATACAGAAAATAACGTTTAACATTTGTCAGCTTAGCCTAGGTATACAGTTACATCAATGTCCATAGTAATACATAGTTTTGGCACAGTATTACAATATTTCCTAGAGTAGCGCGACGAATGTACTTGCGCAGAGCAACGGAGGGGAACTCGCGGGGGGTCGGGCGGCGCGGGCCGCGTACCGCAAACACGCTTAGTTTGCGGTACCGAGCGCGAAGGGCAGACGCGGCCGTGTTTTTTGTGTAATAATTTTATTATACTTACATATTCTATAATGGTGCGCACAAACTGTCGTTACGTCACTCGTTTGTTGGAAACAATATTTTAGATAGATTATTTGAAATACTAAGTACTGTAGAATTTAAATCACAGCCATGTTCATTTTTTCCTCATTCTTTTCTTATCAGATTGTTCATCCGAATGCGAATACATTACGTAGTTAAATTTTATAATAGACAATTAAGAACATCCAAAAATAAAGTGTCACGTAAATATTTAGCAGTGCAACATAAGTAAATATATATTTATGAATAAATAATTACATTAGATTTAATAATCACAATTATTTTGAATGTACATATGAATAAATCATTACATCATAATAGTAATAATCACAATTGTTTTATTTCCCATTTGGTGACAACCCTAGCATGCATTGCATGTGACAGCGTAAGTACACTGGCGGCGGCATCGCGCGACTTCAAAGACGTTGCGGTACTGTAGGAAATATTGTAATACTGTGGTTTTGGTGACCACATTCGTGTGATCTGTGCAATTATGACCAGTTGGAGTTAAATTCTCGGCTATCCAATAACCAATTTTCGTGAATGTAATTCCAACGCTCTCGCTCTGTGTCGTAGTACCTATTAGCAGATACCGCGAGCTTGTTCGGCCACTAGCCCACTGACCATGAGTGCCACCATGAGTACCAGCCTCTCCTGACGGATCCCAGTCCCAGGCCACTTCAATGTACAACATGTCTTTGCCTACAAAGATGTGTTCGAGATGTCACTTTATTTAATTATACTTATATATTTACTATATACATTTCAATGATTTATTTTATTCATTTATCCATTTATGTACACACATATTAACAGACAAGAAGAAAGGAATAGAAAAATACGTACAAAGGTGATGCTTCTTTCTAAAGAAATCTTGTGCAGCATACCTGCGATGATATTTACAATCCCGCTTATTACTAATGATCGCCTGGGAGGCTATTAGACAGCATGAAATTGCATAGGTGCGCCAAATTAAAATATCTAATTCAACGTGTTATAAACTTTTGGAGCATGTCATTAACTGAAAGAGATGAACATACGTGCGCGCAGGCGAACGATATGACAACGTCGTCGCGCGCCCTTTTTTTCGTAGGAACGGTCAAAATTTGATAAATACCACTAGTTCAACGCGTTGCCAACTTGCTTCATGTTGTGAACTCTGCGATGAATGGAGTTTATCGGGCGCGCGGTAATATTGATACTTTTATTTTCTAATGCATTGATAATTAAAAAAAAAAAAATCACTTGAACGACGAGAATACGTGTCTACTTGAAGGCAATCACTTAGTTTGCACTATCTAAGAAGATAATTGCACGTTTTTTTCAGGAATTTAGCTTTCGGAAATGACAATTTAATGATTATTATGTAACAGTTATTGCACCCACTATTTCAATTTCGCGCGGTTTTCAATTTCATCCTGTATAAATAAATCGAAATTTTGTTATAAGACTTTTACTGAAGAATCTTTCAACGAAATGAGAGGCAATCATTCTACCTTTCTTAAATCCATAAAGGTTTTATCAGAGAAACTCTAATTAGTGCATAAATTAACCTTAAGTATAGTATTGTTGCGCGCCACGATTAATACCTGATACATGGCAACATTAGTTACCACTAGCACCATCTATTATCAAGCAGCAGAACTAATTTACCACTAGCGCCATCTCGTATCGAGTAGTAGAACAAGTAGATCCTTCTAGAAATTTCGATACTAGAACTATCGACAGAGTCGGGGCCGGTATATACCCGAACATTCTAGATGTTTCTACAGTAGAAGGTACTAGAACAATCTGCTGCACTATATAAGGCCGGGAATAACCGCGATTGGACACAGTGTGTTGGAAGCGATACATGCGAATACATCTAAAGCGATCTTCAAGTGCGGCCTAAGTGTAATAATTGTGTTTTATAATTAGTGTGTTTGTGTTGATTAATTAAATTAGTGTCATTTTTGGTAATTTATACCGGCAGTTTTATTGTCACGAACCCGAAGCTCGTAACAGTATTACACCTTCTGACACAACCTTTCGAAAATGATTTCGAAATGATTTAAAGTGACTAATATGTATATATGTATGAACTACCGAAAATCTACATGGTAAAAAGCTATGCATTTGTTTTTAAACACAAAAAATTGTTCTACAAATGTTCAGTCAAAAATGAACATTACAAGGAATGATCGCCTCGGTCAATATCTCGGTCACGGAGTGCGCGTGTGTGCTAGCCGCGCGCGGGACCAGCCTGCAACGCGTTGCGAGTGATCCTGAGTTAGCACGAACGTACACCCCGTTGCGATCCCGCTGCTTCAAATGAACAAAAATAAACCGACTGCAGGCGGCCTCTCAGGCGATGATTAGTATTTAAGGGCCTTTAACTACTAGGTAGAATTTTCAATACGTGTTAATAGGACGGTTTAATTTTGTATCAAAGTCCGAAATTGTGTCCTAAACCGTGATGATGAAATTAGCTTTCTTCAATGTACAAGTGAACCGCACATCAGCGGGTAACTATTAAGAAATTGGCAGCGCTTTCATAATTATCGTAGCAATAAGGACGGTTTTGGAAGTGCAAGTGTTACCGCTGATGTGCCGTTAACTATACATTTCTATAGAAGTTGTGAATAGTAAGCATTATACAAGTTTGATGACTACTACTTCGTCTTTGACATTTTAAATAATGTCTCTTTTTATACTTATGTACATATTTATTCACGAATAGAGATCTTTAATATAATAATACTAACTGATCGTATCCATGTAGAGTGCACTGATCGTGTACGGCACCAGTGGTCATAACATTAGTGTTTACCCTGCCCTCCATATGTACTGTACAGTGTACGAGTTACCACTGGCGCGTAAATACTTACATACGAACTCTTGTACTTATAAAAAAATACATTTAATTAATTAATTACATTAGCTTATTGACTATATAATACAAAAAAAGTTTGTTTGTATGTACAGACGCCAGCACATCAAGCTACTACAATCTGTCAAATTTCTTTAATAGATTTTCAACTTTATCACTAAAGTATTAAGGTTCAAGGTTGATTGGGAAAATTTGTCTGTACAATATTGCATCAGGTATTAGTGTAATTAGTGATGTAGCTTTACAATATACATACAAAATCTATATTTGGATTCATGATGTGTTTAATTCGTAATAATGTAAAAAAACGTGAGTCAAAATGTAAACTCAATATTTGATTTTAAAAAAATACTTCTTTAGGGTTGCTACACACTTGTTCGAGCCGGTACATTCGATTCGGCAGTATTTAATTCGCCTTGTATTAATTTGCATTGAACAAAGCCGTTCCGAAGCAATACTACAATACTAAAATAATACTACATAATTATTCGGATTTCATTCGGCGAACTCCGTTCGGCTTCTACCTTCACTGAATCGTTCCGGTCGGCTTGATGTAATAATTCGAACTAAGCCGAGCGGCTTTTTCTCGAACATATATCTACACTAGCCCGTGTAGGTCAGAAATAATCCCACGAGAACGAACTACTGGGATAACAAGGATCCTATGTTTTAACCAATGGGTAACAGCTGGAAAAAAATCTATAAAATGGATACATAGAATGTTTTCCAGGTGCAATGGTGTGAGGCAGCATATAGATATTTTTTCCGAGACCTTAGTATCAGCCAAGATTAAGATGAGCCTGCGCTGTTTATACGCTTATTTATAATTAATGTTATTCACTATTTTAGGGCATGCAGTGTTATGTGTTATGTTACCCAATATGTAAGTTATATTGTAGCAGATTTTTGAACCAATAATACAAAAACCCAGCTCATGGCCTTTCCGCGTGCCAAATCATCACTCATTTTTTTATAATATGTTCATGTTCAAGCAAATAAGTATAAGTATGCTAGTCTGGACATACTCGATTTCGCCGCCGGTTGTGCCGACCATGCCGACCCGAACGAGTGTGCAGCACAACACCTCTTACTAATAACGAACAAAAAAGATGAGTATACAGGAACAAACTAACGATCTTTTCCACGACACTGTAAATATCACTCGAAGAGCGACGTGGAAGACTACTCGTTGCCTGTAGCGCCTGGATACTGACCTCCTTCGTCGAGTGCAGGACGCGGGCGGTGCTTCTGCCGGAGCCAGGCCGCGCTCAGCGCAGGAACTGCTCGTCGGCGGCCGCGGCGGCGTCGTACAGGCGCTCGTCGGGCGTCAGCAGCTGCAGCGAGAAGCTGTCCAGCGTCAGCGGCGCGCCCGGCAGCACGCGCACGTTGCCGGCGTTGGCCTGCGCGACACGAGGGCTTAGCGCAGTCGGCGGCGAGGTGCCACTCTATATTTTTAGACGGTAAAATTCCGTGCACGAAAGAAGCTTCCTATACGGAATTTTACCTATTATTTTCATTTATTTTCTTCGTAGAAATAGTAGTAGTGCACACGATCGACGTACAACTACACGGACGACCGTCATTAATTCATTATTATGAATGCACCACTTCCTGAGGAAACCCAAGGATAGGACTACTACTTACTACTTTTCTTTAGTTTGCGTTATGTCATTACTTCCCAAAATTTGATCCTTATTAGGGACACTATCGAATGGTGTAATAATAATAATAATATTAATAATAAGTTTTAAAAACTGCATCGTCGTTTGATTACTCTTCGCTATTCCTCATAGTTTCGAATTCCGCCATCCACGCCCACTTGAAAAATTGAGCCCGTATACACCGCATTCGTAGCAGGGCGTCGAGCGAGTCAGCAGAGAGACATATAGCCAGGACAGACTCACCAGGAACAGCGTGGCCAGCAGCACGTGCGACACCTCGTGGTCGGCGCGCGCCGTGTGGCGCAGCACGTCGGCGAAGTGCAGCGGCGCGCCCGGCGGCAGCGCGCGCAGCACGGCGCGGCCCAGCGCGCGCACGTCCAGGCCGCCGCGCGCCTCGGCCGCGGCCGCGCGGCCCAGCACGCCGGCCTGCCACGCGGCCCACGGGGGCCCCGCGTCGCGCGGCGGCTCGTCGCGCGACGTGTCGCAGCCGTCGCCCACGGAGCTCTGCTCGAAGAAGCCGTCGTCGTCGCTGTCGGGCTCGCCCGCGCGCCCTCCCTTGGCCCGCGCCGCGGCCTCGGCCGCCTCCGCGGCGCTCCAGCCCGCGAACTCTGCGAACCGAGCGACGACGCCGTCAGTGGACGAGTCCGCGCCGGAGTCGCGGCCGCCCGACTGCTCGGCTCCGTCGGACGGCGCGGTGCCGAGGGTCCGCCGACGCTTACCTGCTCGCGGGTCGGGTTCTAGTTCGCGCAGCCGCCGTCTCTCGCTTAAGATGTGATTCATTCTCTTTTTTACTTCTCTTCTGATCCATGTAGTCGGTATACTAAACTCGCGAGTCTCTTGTAGCTCCTTCCGTAGATCTATAAAAGAGACAGGAATTAATTTTTAACGACTTCAGAGAAAAAAGGAGTACATTCTCCATTCGACTATTATTATTATTTATTTATAATCAAGCAACAAAAGACTCATACTAATTATTAAGCATACAATTTCAACAACAATACAAACATACAAGACCATAAAATAAATGAAATTATACTCATTCATTACATTATTACTCGTAGTCACAAACATAAAAATATAAAAACTAAAATAACTTAATAATTACAACCTTCTAGTCGGCATTGGAACAGCAACATGCCTGCCACAGCAATGCCGGACATACGGGCAATCCAGCCTGTTCGCGATCATTACCAGGATAGGATTAGGGCTGGCCCGCACCCGGCGCACCAGGGACGCACACCGCTTACGCATAGAAGCGTGGAAACAATCAGTGCGCGCCATCGCGAACATCCCTGATGCGCTACAGAAACGGGGCAGCCCCAACACCGCCCGGAACGCGTTGTTGAACTGGACACGGAGGGCACTGTATGCCCTCACACTATAGTCAGCCCACAGGCTACACGTGTATAGGGATGTGCAGTACGCTCTAAAAAGCGTGACCTTCACACCCGTAGTACAACGCGAAAACCTGCGAGCTATCATGTTCGCTCGCACCGACAGTGCCCTCCGCTCCCAATCCATGTCAGCATGGTCTTTAAGGTCCTCGGTGAGTAGATGCCCTAGATATTTAAATTGGTCCACTCGGCCTATTGCAACACCATCTAGACAAACTCGGAATGTTCATAGGGCTCGACACACCCATGGCCAGAAAAACCATGTGTTGGCTTTTCTTCCCATTATACTTCAAACCAAGTCCATGCGCGTATTCCGTACATGTACTGAGTAGTCTCCTCAGCCCACAGACCTGACTCGACTATGTATGTCTATTTTTTGCGTGTGTTATCTTCGCCCATAAATCGTGAACCTACGTTACCTATGACCTGAACCAACCATAAGCCACACTTACCTTCACTGATCGTTAGTTTCACTCCTTCGAAAATGTCATCGATATTGTTGACGCTACGCCGCCTCTTCCGCTCCCTCCTAACGGGCGTCGCTAGTGCAAGCTCAGCAGACGTGTCGGGCTCGGCAGACTCGTCTGTCGCATCCAGTGAAGGCTCCGGGGGCAGCGGCGTGCTGGTGCGCAGCGGCGAGCTGGGCGGCGACGCCAGCGGGCCCGGCGGGGCCAGCGGCGGCGGCGCGGCCGCGTCGATGGCCGCCTGCAGTTCCAGCATCGATATCGCCGGCGGCCCCTGCTGCTCGCCATCCGTCCGGAGATCGAACCAGTCGTCCACCAACATCCCCGACTGTGCCAAAACGAAATTTTACAATGGGTCAACGGAGCGTGCACACGAAGGCGCCACGACATCGTACGCGTCCTCGCCAGAGCGGCTCGCGGAGATACTGACGTGCGGGTCCTGTTCCATATTGGCCTGGAAGTCGTCGAGCAGGCCGACGAGCTCGCCCGCGTGGTCGCGCAGCACCTGCCAGCTGGCGTCGAAGCCGAGGCGCGGCTCCAGCTCCATGAAGAAGCGCGGCAGCGTGGGGTGTGGGCGGCGCGCGGCGGGCTCGCGCGCGAACCGACTGCCGTCCCACGGGGACGCGGTGCGCACGAACTCGTCACGCGGCGCGGGGCCGCGGGCCGCGCGCGGGGCCGGCGCCGGCGCCGCGGCCAGCTCGCCCCGCCCGCCCAGCTCGCCCCGCTCGCCCAGCTCGCCCAGCTCGGCACCCGCCTCAGCGCCCGAAGCCGCGGCCGGGTCCCTGCGGGCGCTGCCAGGTCACACGGTGCGCGGGCCGCGTGCGCACCCGCGTCACCCACAGTGTAAGCCGAGCTCTTAGTGAAGGAGCTCATCGGGGAAGTGCTACCTTCATACCTATACCTATTTCTGTTTTTACGATCTACAGGCACTGACTGTGGTGACTAGCTTCAACTTTCTGACTAACTATTTAATTTTGACAATTCAAAAGATTTTTGAGTGTTTTTTGAGTTTGAGTTTTGTGGTGTGATATTGCGTAAATTATAGTAAAGGTGTGCGTGTGTGTATTTATATTACCATTATATCAGTGCTAGAATTAAAATCTCTGAAGTTTTCAGTGAAAAATTCAAGATGAGATGAAGAGATGCGATGTGTGAACAGAAAACTCGCAGTATACCGCCGCTGTTCTATTCACTCCCCCTCCTACACCCCGCACACACCGCCCGCCACGCACACAGTATCTATCCGTTAAAATTCTACGTGTCCGTATATTTTTACTGTTCCGTCGTCCAGTATTCGATGGCAAAACGGAATGTAATTTTTTTACGGAACGATATTTTTTTCGACATGTGTGAACGGGCCGTTCACACATGTCTCCGTTTTACTGTTCCGTTTTATCGTGTACGTTTTTTTTCGTCGATGGCGTATGTAGTTGTATGAGCGACTTCACACATGGCACAGTATTCTGTATACAGTAAAAAATATCGTTCCGTAAAAAAATTACATTCCGTTTTGCCATCAAATACTGGACGACGGAACAGTAAAAATATACGGACACGTAGAATTTTAACGGATAGATACTGTGTGCGTGGCGGGCGGTGTGTGCGGGGTGTAGGAGGGGGAGTGAATAGAATAGCGGCGGTATACTGCGAGTTTTCTGTTCACACATCGCATCCAGTAATGACGGATTCGTTGAACGTTATACGGTGCCTATGTGTGAACAGCGCATAAATTTATGACGTATCCGTTAAAAACGTACCAGTAAAACGGACTCCCATGTGTGAACGGGCCGTTACAAGTATGATTTGTTCTTCTTTTCGTTTCGATGGTAAATATTTTTTTTAATTAGGTATCTATTAAGTCCAGTAGATGGCCACGTTAATTGCGCATTAATTTTGTCACGTAATTCAGTGATTTGGGCTTTAGTTACTTTTGGACATGGAGTATAGTAAGTTATAACAATACCAGCCTGTGACTGCAAGGCGAAAGACCTCTTCCTATACAGAGAAGGCACGAAGATTAATCTAGTGGATCTATAATATATTATTTCATATGCTCTTTACAGGTTTTCGTCTACAAAAAAGCATTTTTTTTTATCTGGTACTTATGTACTTTAAAAAATGTGTAAGGAATTAGTAATTATTTTCACTAGGCTTACCAAATTGTATCGATATATACAGGGTGGAAACTTTCAGCGGGGCAGTAAGGGGAAGTACCTTATCCGTTGCAGCTACGCGAAAATGGTCTTAGGAGACTATCCATAATTTTTTATGGAATTTTGATCCCCATTCAAAGATTTAAAAAAAAAAAGTTACAGTTAGCAAGAAAATAGCCATTTTACACAATAAAATTTTTTGATGCCAATCGATCCTGTTTCTAATACTGATCAAAAACTTCTATGGGACCGACCATCGTTGGAGTACTCAAAAAGTCACAAATTGCTGAAAACTTTTCCCTTACATTTTGTAAAGAATTTGTGTAACTGAAATACAAAAAATAAAATAAAAGACAAATGATCACGTAGAATTTTACACATATCAAAAAGAAGGCGTATTAATTTTCTTTTTTTATTAACTAACATAACTTGATGATGTTATTCTTATTTAAAATCTTGATGTTTCTTGCCCTACGATATCAAGTGCTCGAAGTGACCGCCATTTTGGCGAATACATAAATTGATTCGTTTCTGTACCGACCTAGTGGCTGCTGACAATTTATTTGTATGAATTCCATACAAAATTGTGGTTAGTGAGTCTTTAAGTTTTTGAACACTATCGTATTGCTTTTTGTAAACCTCAGTTTTCAGGTAGCCCCACAAAAAGAAATCTAGAGGTGTCAGATCTGGACTACGCGCTGGCTAAGAAATAGGACCATGTATTCCTATCCATTGATCACCAAACTGTCGGTTCAAAGTCGAACGCGTTCTGCGGCTGTTGTGAGGTGGAGCGCCATCTTGTTGAAAAAACATTCTTCAAGATTCTCTAATATTCTGTTGTTATAAATGTTGGAATTCAAGGTGCCTCCATAAAATGCCACCATTACCACTCGGTTCCACATTATACCACACCAACAATTAAAAGAAAATCGCACTTTATGTGTTTCGCGAAACCTGAGAGGATTTTCTCTACACCAATAATGGTGATTTCGCCGGTTGTACATTCCATTATTAGAAAAATTTGTTTCATCAGACCATAATATGAAATTCAGAAAATGGTAATCTCTGCTTATTTTTCCTAAGTCTTCGAGCGGCATCCCCTGAATGTAAGGCTTGAACTAGTCGCCCCTGTCGGTAACATTTATAACCATACTTCTTCCATATCTTTAGTACGAAACGATGTGAGACACCTACTTCTTCAGCGACTGCTCTTGATGATATTTCGGGATAAGCTTCGACAAGTGTAAGAACAGAAATGATCAAATTTTCATCTAGTATGGGTGGCGTACAGATGTTTTCTTGAAAGAGCCACCTTGTGCAAGATTTCTTAAAATATTTGTGTGTTACCTTTCTGGTTGGCACATGACGATTTGGATATTTGATCCTATACCATTCTAACGCAGCTGATGTATTTTTATTATTTACGTAATATGCTTCTAGCAAGTCTAAAACTCTAAACGTTCTAAATTGGAGATCATTTTTCTCTTATCAATAGCTGTCCAATTATGCACTTAATGTAAAATTCACAACACACTCAGAGCTTTTCGGACGTAACAAACTGTCAGATTGTTTCTTATTTAATAATAACGAGTTCGAAATTTGAATTGTTTTTAAACTTATCGTTTTATTCAGTCAACAAAAAGATCTCAACCGTAACTAAAAAAGCTTTTGCGTAAAATTTTCAATCAAAATGTACGGGAAAAGTTTTTTGCAATTTGTTACTTTTTGAGTACTCCAACGATGGTTGGTCCCATAGAAGTTTTTGATCAGTATTAGAAACAGGATCGATTGGCATCAAAAAATGTTTTTGTATAAAATGGCTATTTTCTTGCAAAATGTATTTTTTTTTGAAAATCTGTGAATGGAGATCAAAATTCCATAAAAAAATATGGATAGTCTCCTAAGACCATTTTCGTGTAGCTGCAACGGATAAGGTACTTCCCCTTACCGCCCCGCTGAAAGTTTCCACCCTGTATATAGCCAATCATAGCGCAGCTTCCTTTTTTCCTGCACCCTGGCCTTACCACACCTCAAAATTTCCAACAAGCGGTATCTAAGAGGGTGATCTGTGCACAGTACTATTTAGTTAGTTCTACTAACTTAATTTTTTTCTGAATTTTCCACCGTATAGTTGAAAAGTTAGAGGGACACATTTTTTGCAACTTTAGAAGAGCAGATATCACCAACTATTGATTTCAATAAGAAAGTCATTTTCAAACATCATAATCTTTTTAAGTATGTGTTCTAATCCAACAATACCCCACACACTTTATGCACTGGATATTTTTTCATCCCAAAATTGGTATGGGGAGTGCATCCCCAATTGTTCTTATTTGTAATTATACTAGGATTTTTTTTTGCGTTTCATAGAAATCACGTTCCTTAATATCAAGTTTCATCGATATAGTGGCAATAATCGACGAAAACGTGTCCGTTTCCAATAAGTTAGACTCACAGCGTGTTGGCGTGCAGCGCCTCGCTGACGTCCATGACGTGCTGGTACAGGAAGTCCACCTTGCGGCCGTAGATGGTCGCGGACTGCTGCAGCAGCAGCGCTAGTTCCGCGTAGTTGGGCGGCGCGGCGTCTGCGTCCTCGCCGTCCTCGCCTGCGTCCAGCGCGCGCAGCCCCGCTTCCGTCAGGTACTCCTCCAGCAGCTGCAAAGCACCATGCAATCACCACCTAATATTCTACACTGCCACTGACTTCGTTTGCATACATGTTTTTGCCCTCGAAAATAATAAATCGTCGACGTCGACGTTTGAATAAATAGGTAATACTGACAAACTTAACAATTTGAGTACTCCTTTTTTCCATTTTCTTATTTATTTTTCCTCCTTTTCTTAAAATATCTCCTTATAATAAACACTACTAAGTTCACTAGTACTAATAAGAACGCTGAAGAGTTTCGTTTGTTTGAACGCGCATATCTCTGAGTCTGAAACTACCAGCCGGATTTGAAAAAATTGATAGCCTAATTCTTGAGAAAGGTTATTATAGTGTTGCGCGCCACAATTAATGCCTGATACATCGTGACATTAGTTACCACTAGCGCCATCTCGTATCGAGTAGCAGAACAAATGGAGTCACTAACGCCATCTATTATCGAGTAGAAGTTTCGATGCTAGAACTTTCTAGAACTATCGATATCTGGTCAGTCAGGGCCGGTATGTACTCGAACATTCTAGATGTATCTACAACAGAAGGTTCTAGAACTATCTGCGGCACTATACATACAAGGCCGATGAGAGATAGATGAGTCACAACCGGTCAGAGTCGGATATGCGATATATGCGAATACATCGAATGCGATCTCCAAGTGCGACTTAAGTGCAATTGTGTTTTATAATTAGTGTGTTTGAGTTGTTACTAGCGTTGTTTAATTAAAGTGTAATTTTTGGTACTATATATCGGCAGTTTTTATTGTCACGAACCCCGAAGCACGTTGCTATTGGTGTCAGAAACGAGGAATAAAATCATGAAACAGGTGAAGGATAAATAAATAAATAAATATCCCTGGACATTTCACACAGCACCATTTGTCCCAAGCTAAGCAACCTAATGCTTGTGTTATGGTAACAAGATGGCTGATAAACTACTTATATACATTTTTTTTTTGTAAATACATACATATTATAGATAGAAAAACACCCAGACTAGGTTAAGGTAAGGTTCTCACTTCTCAATATGACAACCGCCTGCCTGTCGTAGGCCGAAATCCGAATCGACCAATAATCGGGTTGACAACGTGATGGCTGACGTGAAGAAAACCGTGATGGCTGACGTAAAGAAAACGCTGGATTACCTTAAACTTGGGGATGGAATCGCAGCTCCCGTAGCTACAACACTTTGGCTACGTGGATTCAAAGTGCCACCGTTCGATGGAACTTCTTCCTGGTCGGCTTACAAATTCCAGTTTGAGGCTGTCATGAAGGCGAACGGTTGGAATAAAAGTCAGGCCATGACTGCCCTCACCCTAGGCCTGCGCGACCAGTCCTTAACTGTTCTGGAAGCTCTCGGTAAGGAAGTGACTTACGAGCAGCTCCTTGAGGCATTGGACGCTCGGTATGGCGACGCTCACCGGGAACACAAATGTTTCGTGCGCAGCTCAAGGATCGCGTGCAACGCAGTAACGAAAACCTGCAGCAGTGGGCCCTTGAAGTGGAGAAGCTGGTGCGTAAAGATTACCAGTCCGTACCCGCGCTTATTGATGGGAACCTGGTGTAGGCATTCATAGACGGCATCCGCGACCTGGAAGTTAGAGCTGTTGTGAGGCTCGGGCACCACGGGACGCTTAAGGACGCCTTGGCCCATGCACTGGAGGTGGAAGCTGTGCGGCAGGATCATCGTTCCCATCGCGTCAGAGGTTGCAGCGGCTACAGTTCGCGACCGCTATAAAGGATACAGCCCTAGGTGCTACGGCTGTGGGGAAAATGGAGAAAATCGCCGCTGTCAAGGACTGGCCAATTCCAAAAGACCAAGACGCAGGTCAGAGCATTTCTGGGTTTGTCCTCCTATTATCGGCGATTTGTCAAGAACTGTGCAGATATAGCCAAACCCTTGCAAAAGGTAACCAAGAAGTAGCAACCTTTCTGCTAGGATAAAAGTTGAGACATCGCGTTCCAGGAGCTAAAGGACCGTCTGTGCAAAACTCCTATTTTGGGGTACCCTGATGCGGGCAAGGAATTTATAGTTGACACAGACGCAAGCGACATAGGACTTGGCGGTGTGTTGCCTTAGCGGAATGGCGATCAAGAGTTAGTGATAGCGTACTTCAGCAAGCCTGAAAGGAACTGTGTTACGAGACGGGAACTGCTTGCTGCGGTAAAGTCATTGCAGCACTTTAGCAAATATCTTCTGGGGCGGAAATTCCACTTACGAACTCACCACGCTGCACTGAAATGGCTATTGCAGTTCAAAAATCAAGGACAAGTTGCGAGATGGATTGAACTACCTACTGCAGGAATACGACTTCGTGGTCGAACATCGCAGCGGAAAATCTCGTGGCAACGCAGATTCATTGTCAAGAAGACCTTGTCCTGAAGAGTGCAAGCATTGTAATAGACAAGAAAGTAAAGAAGTCGTACGTGTGTGGATGCTCAAGACGACCTCAGCAACGAGTGGAAGGAAAGCCTACAACGTGCACAGCAGGAAGATTCAGACATCAAGCCGATTCTGGAGTGGATGAAGGCCAGAGCTCCTAAGCCCAGATGGAGCGACGTCTTAGCGATGAGTTCGATCACAAAAAGCTATTGGGCCCAATTGGACAGCTTGGTGATTCAGGATGGAGTCCAGTGCCGTAAATGGGAAAATGCTCGGGGAAACAGCTGTCCATTTTGCAAATGGTTGTCCTTAAAGCTCAAGTACCGGATGTTCTACAGCTGTACCATAATGGTTGTTCAGGAGGTCATCTGGGAGTAAAACGGACTCTACTGAAGATACGAGAACGGTTTTACTGGGTCCACTGTCGGGACGATGTCGAGGACTGGTGTCGCAAACTCGCAAATGTACAAGTTGTGCAGCTGTAAAGGGACCTCAGACTCGTAGTAGAGGTGCATTGAAATTGTACAATGTTGGTGCATCATGGGAGAGGATAGCCCTTGACGTTGCGGGGCCGTTTCCGCAAAGTGAAAATGGTAACAAGTATTTCATGGTTGTGACAGATTACTTCACTAAGTGGCCGGAAGTCTTCGCCATTCCAAATCAAGAAGCTTCGACAGTTGCAGATAATTTAGTTAATGATTATGAAGTCTTCTGTCGTTTTGGAGTACCTTTAGAGATTCACAGTGATCAAGGAAGGAATTTTGAGTCCCAAATATTCCAGGAAACTTGTCGAGTTATGGGTAGGTATTCATAAAACAATACCAACTTCTTACCACCCATAATCAGATCGAATGGTGGAACGATTTAATCAGACATTGGAGAGGTACCTAGCAAAAGTTGTGGAAAATCGGCAACGAGATTGGGACAAGCACATACAACCGTTTTTGTTGTCATATCGAAGCGCTGTTCACGAAAGTACATCGGTGACACCAGCTTTCGCAAACTTTGGAAGAGAATTACGGCTGCCTGCAGACCTGATCACCGGAATACCACCTGATGCCCCACGCAGTATAACCGATTATGCGAAACGAATGACTTGCGGAACAAAATAATATAATATAATATAATATCCCTGGACATTTCACACAGCACCATTTGTCCCAAGCTAAGCAACCTAATGCTAAAATGACATTTATGAGCACGTCGGGCAGCAAATGTCTGAAGAGATGAAAACCCGTTATGACCGCAAAATGAACAATAAAGGGATCGACGAAGGTTCACTAGTGTGGTTGCACAATCCAGTCCGCAGCAAAGGGAAATCTCCTAAGCTTCAAGCTAAATAGGATAGAATGGACTGTACCGGATTATGACAAAGATCAATGACGTCATCTACCAGATACAGAAAGGTGCAAGAGGTACTCCTAAGATCGTCCATGTGGATCGACTGGCGCGTTATTATGGAGCCGATAATGCTCGGGACGAGCATGTCTTAGGAGGGGGCAGTGTTGCGCGCCACAATTAATGCCTGATACATGGTGACATTAGTTACCACTAGCGCCATCTATTATCGAGTGGAAATTTCGATGCTAGAACTTTCTAGACCTGTCGACACCTGGTCATTCGGGGCCGGTATGTAATCGAACATTCTAGATGTTTCTACAACAGAAGGTTCTAGAACTATCTGCGGCAATATATAAGGCCGGGATGAGCCACAACCGGTCAGAGTCGGATATGCGATACATGTATGCGAATTGCGAATACATCGAAAACGATCTTCAAGTGCGACTTAAGCGCAATTGTGTTTTATAATTAGTGTGTTTGAGTTGTTATAAGTGTTGTTTAATTAAAGTGTAATTTTTGGTAATTTATATCGGCAGTTTTTATTACCACGAATCCCGAAGCTCGTAACAATAGGGTATATAACATCACGCTATGACCCTTAGGAGCCGAGCAAAAGGAAAAAGTCAGATAGCGAAAACGCTAAACGAAAACGAAGTAAATTCCGCAGGCGGGCGATGCGGTGCGATGTGGTGGGTCGGGGGGAAAAAAGTTTTAATTTTATGCGGACGAAGTCGCGGGCAGAAGCACTATACTTACGTATTCGTGCCAAGTTTCTACTTAACCCAAGAATAACGTTTTACATTGTACATATAAACGCGATGCTCTTTGCCAATTAAAAAGTTTTAATTTAACATAATCATCACATTGAAATAAATTTTCGCAAGTATAACCTATAACCGTGCAGTTTTGTTTCAAAATACTAGTAACGAAAATTCAAATTTCTATGTTTAGTGGTTTGGGTCTGCGCAAGTTTTACCTGAGGGAGTGTTCACGGGCATCCAGGCAGGACCACCGGCTTTACGTGTTCTCCGCGGCACGGGGGTATACACCACCAACTTCCTGACTCCATGCTGCTACTGAGAAATTCCAAATGGAAAAACCCAATAACACTTTGCCCAACCTGGGGATCACACCCAGGACCACATTTGTAGGACTCGCACTTGTGTCCACAAGACCAACCGGGTAGTCAAATACATAATAGGTAATAAACGAAACCCATGGAGCAGAGCAGCAGGTGTTAAATGATTCTGCTAATACTCTCAAAACATGAATATAGAATGAATAAGTATTGCAAAATATATTTGATTCCCTTCAAGACATTGGTAGACTAAAGTCCCCGCTCAAGAGAGTTAAGTGAAAATATGTATTCTAGCCTGAAGTGGAACAATAGAGTCACTCCTATGAACTTGGATGACTGAAGCACTTAGATATGACAAGTTTATGCTAATTTACATTTACATTAGAATACCAACTGGTTACCTACTGGTACAAGGCTCTTGGAAAGATCTTGCCAATATCTGTTGTTATTGGCCAGTTTTTTGACAAAAATATGAAATATAAACAAAATTAAACATAGTATCTTTTTAGCAAGTGTCCAAAAACTTTCGTCATTGACTGCTCCACAAATTTTAGTAGACAATAGCAAAACGCAAATAATGAAAGAGGGCAAGCAAGCAGACTGGGCGGCCCCAGCTTACTGGCCTCATTGTGTTGCTGGCTCATATTGTTTACACACTAGATAGCACACATTATGTGCTCTTGATTGTATTAACTGTATATTTTAGCGAGGAGAAAAATTTAATGATTTACAAAACAATTTCAGAGTACTTTTTGATAAGGTAGACTCGAGTAAATTAAATGTACAATCATATAAAACAAGAAAATCTTGTCATTTATTTTAATGGCCCTGAAATATTAGAAAACCGCAAAAATCATTTGAAGGTTGTTTCATTGAGTTACACTTGTTTTATACAAATAAGTTTACACAAGACACGCACAGCTCATCAATCACCATACTGGCAATGAGGAAATCTCTGGCCTTGATGACCACATCTCAATGTTAAGTATGAACAGTATCCATAGTATTCTGTACTGTTCTTATGTATAAACCAAAATAACTAACATGAATCAAAATGTGTAAGCCACAAGCAATGTAGGGATATGCAATTTTATATTAGAATACCTATCCTTGGCTATACAAGTGCCTATGAACCACTAATCTTCTGGTTTTAGTACAGTAACTGTTGGCAGTAACACTGTTTAATCACAGTAATGTGACTTATTAACAAATATGCATTCAGTGAAAATGTATTAGTTCTTCAGGTGTATACTATGATATTGTTATTAAACAACACACTCAGATATTACAGCATCTACCTATTCACCTTTCACAACAAAGCATGAAGGTACTAACTATCCAATATGATTGACTTATTACTTATTGATTTTTATGAAATATTGAAATGCAAGAGGGCTACTGGACAAAACATAAACAACATTGCATGTGCTATGCATTTATGTTCTTCGCGTTTAGACGTTATTAGATAATTTCTCAGTAAAATGTCAATCAACTCCACTCAAGGCGCAAGGTGCCGTGAAAATGAAAATCACAGGTGATGATAAAATCGGAAGAGATGCGCGCGGCGATGCACCGGCGGAGATGTCAGGCCGTCAGGGACTTACCGCGGCCAGGTCCGTGTCGAAGTATCGGCGGGCGCTGCTGATGGGCTTCATCAGCTCCGCCACAATTTCCTCTAATCTTTGTGAGTTCATACTCCACCGTTTTTCTCTCCGGGACAAAAGTTGATCCCTGGAAATAGCGTCCTCGCATTGAAAACATTACTGACTGATATTGAAAGGCGCGGACAGCGGAATACAACACAACTATAAAGTTTTGCTTCCTCAGTGGCGCGAAACTTTCTGTCAACGACACCTTTTCAATTTTGGAAACTTTGTTGCAAAACTAGATCACTTTGTTTTTATAATCACTTAGACACCTAAAATTACCTTTGGTTTTCAATGTAGTCGGCGTCCATTTTACAAACATAAAATCGTACAAATAGGAAGAACGTAATAACAACGGTGGCCATTTATTTATGTTTTTGAGGGAGACATTCCGCGTTTCGCGTTCGCTGTCAAATCAAAGCCCCGAATGTTCGCTGTTCGGCGCTGTGAAACTGCACCGAAATAATTTGTCTATGGCTTACTAAATTCACGAAATCAAAATATTTTTACTGAACATAAGTAAACGATAAAGTTTAAAAAAAATACGAATTCCTTTGTAATAAATAAACAAAAATTTTAGTTAAACAAACAATATTTTTAATTTGTGTACAAAAGTAGCATAGACTTATTATTTGCTTCTAGCAATAAATAACTTTCATTTCGATTTCGTCGTGACGTCGTCGAACTCGAAGGCATTGAACTTTGGGAATATTTATAAATATAATTAAATTGAAATTCGAATATTTAGTAAACAGGTAGTGAAAATTAATATCAATGATTAGTCTATCCAAAAATCTACTCTACTAAAAAATCTTGAAACATTGTTATTGAATCCCACCTATAAATCTCTTGTAAGCCATGGGCATGTCTCGCTGCTATTCGTTAATGAAGTGCTTGCTGATAATCTTCAATATAATATTTTTGGTAAGAAGCTGAAAACTTTATTAATTATTTTATCAACCTAATGTAGAGAAGAAATCTTTTTTACTTTGCTGGGTGCTTCGAATTCCAATTGATGTTTAATGTATGAAGTAATCATTAAACATCAACCATCACACCGTATTTCGCTTCTATCAGACGTTTGTAAACAGAAATGGTTATTAGCCATTTATCCAAGCAGATGAATAAAAAAACGCGCGGCCTATTTACGCACGCATGTAACGAAATATAAACAAATACGATGAAGTAAGTTGATGTATCTGTTTCACTGTTGCGGGCTGGGAGCTCTCGGCGGAACTCATTACATTACCATAACACAGAAGTTTTATGTCACCATCATCAATTTGATATCTCGTTTTTGTGATGTTGTAGCTGTTTGTATCATCTAAGGCACAGTAGAGTGACGATCGTACTCTCGTACTGTTGCAGTGCGTGGGCAGCATGGCGTGCGGGTTCGCGGGCTGGGCGCTGTGGGACGGGCGCGGCAACGAGAGCGCGGCGGCGCGCGCGGGGCTGTTGGCGCTCGCGGCGTGGGGCGGCGCGCTGGCGCTGGGCGCGCTGGCTGCGCTGTGCGGCGCGGCGCGCAGCTCGGCGCCGCTGCTGGCGGCCGCCTTCTCGCTGCTGGCGCTGACGGCGGTGGCGGAGGCGGCGGCGGCGTGGTGGGGCGCGGCGCACCGGCCGCAGCTGCGCCGCGCGCTGCTGGACGCGCTCGACCACACCGTGCGCCACGAGTACGGCGTGCTGCACACGCGCACGCAGCTGCTCGACGTCATACAACAAGGGGTTGGCTAACTTCCTTTTCTTCTTATATTTCTTAGATGCATGTGAGAGTGTGGGTTGGGCTGGATCTACCTTATCTATTTCTATGCATTGGTGTGAGAGAGACGGGACAGCTAAGAAACTAAAGGTTGCTTAATATTATTATGATAACCAAAATAAGTGCTAGGTCCACACAGACATTGGTGTTTTATTTGGAAAAAGCAAAACAATGTTTATTTTTTATTAAAATACTACTCATATTCATGCATATATTTGGCCATGTTACATAAAATTACAAATACATAAATGCTCGACACTGTAAGTATATTCTAGTTTTATAAAAAATGTTCACGGCAACTTTGTGGGATACGGACTATTGTGCGAATTGTGCGTTTTTGTAACACAAAAGCTCTTAATATTCTAGCCATAACTGTTTCCCCAAAACATTATGCTATATCTAATCTTTGATTCTACCAACGCGAAATATACCATCTTCAATTGCTCAATGCCAATTTCTGTTCTAAGTGATCTTACAGCTTAACATGCAGAAAATACAGATGCATTTATACATGGTGGAACAGCTGTTATAATACAGATGCATTTATACATGGTGGAACAGCTGTTATAATGGGAATCCATCAAACCCCACGAACTGCCCCAGTTCAGCATGGAGTTATACAGGCATAGGCAACCACAATAGCTGTCCATGATTGTAATGGAGACATTACCTTGTCTTCTGTATGTTGTCCTCCAAAACACAATTTAACAGAAGAGCAACTTACAGTCTGTGTGAAAAGTCTTGGACCCCGCTTTGTATCAGGGGGAGACTGGAACGCTAAATATGTGAATTCGGGCTCGCAACTAAACACGACCAGAGGAAGAGAGCTAAAAAAGTGTGTTGGTACAAACAAATTAATCACAATTGCCACATCTGAGCCAACTGACTGGCTGACAGACCCCAAATAACGGCCTGTGTTGTTGTTGGATTTCTTGTTTAGATGGGTCGTCAAATCCTAACAATTGGCGCAACGGTTCTAATTCGCCAAAAAGTCCCAGACTATACAACAGCAGAACAGATTGGACAGAGTACTGCAGCATCATTGATAGGTCACTCAAGCTCAACATTGCTTTAAAAATAAATATAGAAATTTAGCAGATTCATATTTTACCCTAGCAACACTTGCAAAAAAAACTACAATTTGGATTACCTTTCGCGAAGTTGCATTCTAATCATTGATAGGTCACTCAAGCTCAACATTGCTTTAAAAATAAATATAGAAATTTAGCAGATTCATATTTTACCCTAGCAACACTTGCAAAAAAAACTACAATTTGGATTACCTTTCGCGAAGTTGCATTCTAATCATAATATCGGGAAAGAACGTGCAAGTGCGGTTATTGATTAAGTAAGATTTTTTTTTTTTTTATAAATAAAAACGTTGCCTCTCACTAGGAATTACTCCTTTATCGTGGGTGCGTTTACAAACATCTAAACTGACATACACAAACAGCCAGACCCGGAACAACTACCTGTAGGCAATACAAATATTTGTTCCGTGCGGGAATCGAACCCGCGACACGCAGCGCAGCAGTCGATCGCTCAGCCTCTGTGCCAACCGTGTCGTAGACTGATTTTATCATTCATCAAACTCTATTTTATGTTACTTCTATAATATAAAAATGAATCGCTGAATGTGTTGCTAAGCGCAAATCTCGAGAACAGCTGAACCGATTTGGCTAATTCTTTTTTTAGAATTTTCCTTGATGGTTCTTACGAAAAAAAAAAAATATAAGAAAGTTGCTTCACGCGGACGACGTCGCGGGCAAAAGCTAGTTTAAAATAAAAACGTTATTATAAGAATATTTATTTTTGTAAAACATGAGTACAGTATGAAGGTCTTATAATTAATATGAGGTGGCTTCATGTTTTGCCATTTATGGCATACAAAATTAGTTGCACTAGACAATACAAAAACAAAAAGTACAAAAACAAAAAGAGAAAAAAAAAGAATTACGTCAAAATTAAAATTAAATTGAAATAACATCGTCAAAATTTAAGTTTCTGTCACAATTAAATGTTAAAATTTAAATTCAATTCAAAAATACAACGTCAAAAATTAAT
Organism: Apamea crenata; assembly: GCA_949629185.1. Lineage (NCBI taxonomy): Eukaryota > Metazoa > Arthropoda > Insecta > Lepidoptera > Noctuidae > Apamea > Apamea crenata. The sequence continues at coordinate 278,086 of OX451365.1, read as the reverse complement.
CATAATCAATTAATATAATTTTAAATAACTATTAAAGTATTATTATAATTCCATTTTACAAATTATTGTCAAATCATTTAGGTATCAAACACAAATAAAAAAAAATAAAAAAATTGTCGTAATATTACATCAAATGTCACTGGCTACAATATTAAGTATGTCAACAATGGATACAAATACAAGAATGTCAATTTAAATAAGTAAAAAAATAAGAAAAAGAAATAATTTATTTTATCAAAAAGTCCAATCACATTTTAATTTTAATTATTGTTACAAAGTGCATGTCAAGAATAAATAAACTGAAAACAAGAGGAGTACTAAGAAGTCAATCATAAAATCATTTAAAAATGGCAACGCCATCAATACTTAGATCCCACTTATTTTTTCCGTCAGGAACTCCGAGATATATTAATAAGATTTACTTATGAGAAAGTTTTTTAAATGTCTTTTAAACAAATTAACATTTAAGATTTTGATTGATTCTGGTGTATGGTCATATAGTATAGTATAAATAGAGGGGGACCACGCACTCTCCCCTGTGGTACGCCATATGAGATTGATCTATCACGTGACCTATAGACCCTTTCATATTTGGTTTTCGGATCTACCTGCGAGATTTCTACATATTGCTTTCGGTTTTTCAGATACGATTCGAATAGCAGCAGGACGTTTCCTCTTATTCCGTAAGCTTCTAATTTATCAAGCAAGATATTGTGATCTACGTAATCGAAAGCTTGAGTCATATCACAATATATTGAACAAACAGGTATTCTGTGGTCAACATTTGAAATTACTTTATTCAGGAAGTCATAAATGGCCATGTTAATAGTTTTTTCTTTTCTAAAGCCTTTTTGTTCTTCAGTCAGGATGTTGTTTTACTAAATATTTATGAATTTGTCCATATATGTATTTTTCAAATATCTTTGAGAATATTGGCACAAGTGCAATAATAAATAAATCCCTGGACATTTCACACAGCACCATTTGTCCCAAGCTAAGCAACCTAATGCTTGTGTTATGGTAACAAGATGGCTGATAAACTACTTATATACATTTTTTTTTGTAAATACATACATATTATAGATAGAAAAACACCCAGACTCGGAACAAATACATGTAGGTCATACAAATATTTGTTACGTGCGGGAATCGAACCCGCGACACGCAGCGCAGCAGTCAATCGCTTAACCACTGCGCCAACCGTGCCGTCAAACGGCAAAAAGCAATAGGTCTATAGGACTCCGTGTTTTCCTTGTAATTTTTTTTGTACAGTGGTTTTACTACGGCAGTCTTAAGATCTGCCGGATAAGTGCCGGGTAAGTGTCGTATTATGTATAAATTAATAATGTAACTTAAATGGCCACTAATGCTATCCGATACATATTTAATCGTTTTTGTGGATATACCATCATGTCCTACACTATTAGTGTTTTTTTTGTGATTTTATCATGTTTTTTATGTCAATTTCATTACTAGGTGCCATTAACATGGAGTGGCTAGGTTTTGGTATATGTGAAGTTGTTTGTATACCCATATTACAGACAGGTTTAATTTTGTCAATGAAAAAATCATTAAAAAAATTGGCTATGTCACGTGGATGTGTTATATTTGAATTCCCCATTTTAATGCTTGCAATTGTTTTCTTAGGTATGTTAGTTTTTGACTGGTTTATGATTTGCCATGTCGCTTTTGACTTGTTTAATGATGATTCTATTTTATATGTATTCTGAGCATTAGTTAAGTAATCTAACACAAGCTTTTGTGCTACAGCTAAAACCACTTACAGAATGAAAATTGCATCTTTTTTTAAACATGACGTATACTATAAAATATCAAATATCGCACATTTTGATATTTATTATAAATAACATGATATTAGAGAAAAATTAAAATGAAACAGAAAAAAAATCCTATGATAAAACAAAGAATTCTGAGTCGAGTTGACTGTTTGTATTTTGCTATCGTCGATATTATGGTTTTGTAACGTCACTAGAGTTTTCGAATACCGGATTTTTTCAATACCGGTATTAGTACCGGTATTGGAAGTCAATACCGTGATCACGGTGTTAATACCGGTATTGAATGCAAGTTAAATTACGACATTAATAAAACCATTAAAATACGTGTTTTCATTTTCAAATCAGTCTCTGTTGTTCTTATCTACTATATAAAAATAAGTCGGGTTTTCCTTCCTGACGCTATAACTCCAGAATGCACGAACCGATTTCCACGGTTTTGCATTCGTTGGAAAGGTTTCGGGCTCCGTGAGGTTCATAGCAAAGAAAATTCAGGAAAAATAGGAGTAGGGTAGGAGAAGTGTAGGAGTAAGGTAGGAGTAGGGTAGAAGTAGGGTAGGAGTAGGGTAGGGGGTAGCACACCACGCGAACGAAGTAGCGCCAGGCAGCTAGAAATAATTTATATGGCAAAACAACGTTTGCCGGGTCAGCTAGTTTATTATAAATACCTTATATACTTTTTTAGCTCTCTTATATATAACAATTTGGTATTGGTTGATTATTTAATTAGGTAGGACTAGGAATTAGGAACTTAATCAAACGTCACCGTCTCCTGTCGCAGCTGGAGTGCTGCGGCGCGGAGGGCCCGCGCGACTGGCAGCACTCGGCGTGGGCGCGCGCGCAGGACGCGCCCGGCGCCGCGCCCACGGCCGCGGGCGACGCGCTCGACCTGTCCGTGGGCGCGCCCAGCAACTACTACTGGGTGCCGGCCTCGTGCTGCTCGGCGGAGGCGCGCGACGCGTGCGCGGCGGCGCGGCGCGTGGCGGCGGCCAGCGGCGGCGGCGCGGGGCTGCACGGCGCGGCGTGCGGCGCGCGCGTGCTGGCGGCGCTGGGGCGCCTGGCGCGCGCGCCGCTGGCGCTGGGCGGCGCGCTGCTGGCGCTGCACGCGCTGGCGCTGCCGCTGGCGGCGGCGCTGTGGCTGCGCGCGCACCCGCGCCCCGCCTACAAGGCCTAGAGCCGCGCGGTCTGCACGCTGACGCTTCCGGATGCGACGCGAGGTGCGCGAACGTGATACTTCTTCATATATTTGGTTCTGTTGTCGCAATGTTTTCGCAGCTCCCAGCGTCGGCGTGAAAACAGTAACGATATGTTTTTTAAGAGTATAATTTGGCAAATATTAAAACGAGCATAAACTAAAAAATGAATGGAATGCCTCCGTGCGAGTGAACTCGTGAACCTGTCTGCAGATCTAATAATTGACACGCCAAAGCGTACGCCGACGGCGGTTACTTCTAAAAATGAATAACACTTGTTACGTTTGCTTCCTAATCCGTGACTACGAATTTAGTTGTAAATCTGATGGAATGAGGGAGGACATCAATATCAATGAGTAATAATTATTATAGTTTGTAACTGTAGAGCTTAACCAAATGTGTGCTAGATGTAAGTTATACTTGTTATGTATGCTGTATTTATTTTGACTAACGAGCCATCGTTTTTCCACTTCCACGTAGAACTAAAATGGACGTTATTTTGCAAATACATAATAATTAGCATTGTTATAATAAAAGCACAGTTTCTAATGTATTCAAGTGGTAGTATTCGATTAGGAATACTGATAGCCAGTGTAATGTTGGCTAATAGCGAAGGCGCGGTAAAGGTAACGCCACATTCGTGAGAATAGGTTTGAAAACTGAACACTCAATCATCAATGCCTCTAGTTTTCACGAATGTTTCCACTAGTCTCGATTGATCTGGCACTTCTTAGAAGGTTCGTTAGTTAAGTAAATAAAGTACTTGATACGATATTCTATTTTACGTACTTACGTTTTTATAAGTTTTATTTATCACTTTATTAGGTTGGTATGCGTGTCTACGTATTTACTAACAACTCTCTGCCAAAGAGTCGCAGCTGACGTCACGCACGATGTGCTGCGCCACAGATCACATATTTACCGATGTCCACACTCCACGTTATCCATGTGTCGCAGATGAATTGTCGAGTCCATTGTTTTTACTAACCAGCTCCGTTATGTAAAACAGCTGATTAAGTCGTTCAGCTGGATTTTCATTGCGTTACGTTTAACAAAACTGCTACCCACCTTTAGACGTAAATGTAATGCGGAATGACTGATCTGCAGTCACAATAAGCGTTTGGTGTGGCTTCTAAGGGCTGATTCACACCGAAACGGCAGAAGCCGGCAACGGCCGGCAGCGACGCCAGAATGCACCATAATGAAGTTCGTGTCGCCTCGGGCAGACGCGCGTGGCCGCGTGACCTTTTCAAGCGATACCTACTGGTCTTTTATGTAGGTAAAGTTTAAAATTATTTCACACTGAAAGTGCTCGCCGGCCCGGCCGCTGCCATTCCGGTGTGAATTGGCCCTAATACCGAATCGGTTGCTTAGGTTTGGTTAGACCAACCGCGCGCGAGCTGAGCGTGCAAAGCGAGCCGTGCCGCTAATTCCAAGTTGGTCGCTGCTACTTGGCTATTTAGTATCGTTAGAAATTACTTTCATAAAACTCTGATAACTTTATATAAAAAATTATCCTTGAAATCACTGTATTAGTAGTTACTCATTTTCACTCGTATTATTATTTCTTTTTCGGACGCCATTATTGTTGTTATGACACACAAGAGCCACTAGCGACAAAATTTAAAACAGCTGATTCGACAATCCATCTGCGACAGATGCATCCTGCGCGAGTGCGGCCGCGCGGTTATTTAAAACAGCTGATTCGACAATCCATCTGCGACAGATGCATCCTGCGCGAGTGCGGCCGCGCGGTTATTTAAAACAGCTGATTCGGCAATCCATCTGCGACAGATGCATCCTGCGCGAGTGCGGCCGCGCGGTTATTTAAAACAGCTGATTCGACAATCCATCTGCGACAGATGCATCCTGCGCGAGTGCGGCCGCGCGGTTATTTAAAACAGCTGATTCGACAATCCATCTGCGACAGATGCATCCTGCGCGAGTGCGGCCGCGCGGTTATTTAAAACAGCTGATTCGACAATCCATCTGCGACAGATGCATCCTGCGCGAGTGCGGCCGCGCGGTTATTTAAAACAGCTGATTCGACAATCCATCTGCGACAGATGCATCCTGCGCGAGTGCGGCCGCGCGGTTATTTAAAACAGCTGATTCGACAATCCATCTGCGACAGATGCATCCTGCGCGAGTGCGGCCGCGCGGTTATTTAAAACAGCTGATTCGACAATCCATCTGCGACAGATGCATCCTGCGCGAGTGCGGCCGCGCGGTTATTTAAAACAGCTGATTCGACAATCCATCTGCGACAGATGCATCCTGCGCGAGTGCGGCCGCGCGGTTATTTAAAACAGCTGATTCGACAATCCATCTGCGACAGATGCATCCTGCGCGAGTGCGGCCGCGCGGTTATTGATGCACTTTGCGGTGTGTATCTTGATCTGTGTCTCCGCTTACTATCCGTGATACAAACCGATCGTACAAATACTCTCATAAGATAATAATAATGATACTTGATCTCTACACTGCCATTTTACACAAACTTATAAGACTTTTATGTTGAGACTGATTTTATTTTCTTTTCGTTAGTACTTAAGTTGTAACCCAGTACAAATATTTTAGTAATTATTCGTTAAATTAGTTTCCACGAGTCTATATTGTAAAGATAATGCATTTATTAATTTGACTGATTTTTATACGTATAGGTTTAAGTAGTGTGGTGCGCCGGCCGCCTCCTCATCTCACGTCCCACAGCATGTCATGTTCACGTCCACCGACGCGCTACTTGTACGATGCTTATCTTGTAGGGCGGCGTAATTTATCTGTGCTGTCTAGTATACCCGTGTCCCGTATTACATGATAATGATAAGTCCAACAATCTTATTTTACACTATGAGCATTTGACACACGCACACAAGTCGGAATAGTTACGTTGGTTGATCCAACTGTTGCATGTACAGTCACGAGCACCAATATGTCAACACTTGGCAACTTTCAAATGCGATTTTTTTTGTGAAATAACTAATGCAACGTTGAATTACGACACATTACATAAACCTATGGGTTCAAAAATGCTATGTTCGTCTCAGCATAATATTTCATTCAGAAACAAAGGAGTAAATCGCTTTTGAATAAAGCCGAGTGTATACATACTTTTGCTCGTGACTGTACTTACACCAGCAGGAGACTTAACCAAAGTAAAGAATAATATGAGTACTAGCTTCTGCCCGCGGCTTCGCCCGCGTGGATGTCGGAAGTTATCCCACGGGAACGTGCTACTAGGATAAAAAGTATGTGCTTTCCCAGGAAGCCATCTATCTGTTTGCCAAATCAGAAGTTCAGTGGTTTAAGCGTGAAAATGTAACATACAGTTTCAAGTTCAAATCCTCCCCTAAAAACCGAATTACCCCTTTTTGCCCCGTCAGGGGTCAATTGTCGACAACTTTACATACTTATTATTCATTATTTTCTGTCGAAAGTATCAATACTGAGTTTCGATTTTTTTTCGGACCGCACATTCAATTTCTTCCACACAAACTTCAACACCCCTATATCCCCCTTTGAGGGGTAGTTTGAAAAACTTATAATGATAAACTTTATTACTTACTTAGGCAAGTATTGTTGCCAAGTTTCAAGTTTATTAACTAAATTAATAAGATTTTTCATAAAAACTGTATCCCCGCTTTTCACCCCCACAGGGGTGGAATTTTAAACAATTCATAACTTGACTCAAAGATTATTTGTAAGTACCAATTTTATAATTAATCAAGCCACTTATTATAATCCTCCCCTGTAAAATTAACTACCCCTTTTCACCCCGTTAGGGGTAGATTTTCGAAAAACCCTCATACGTGTTATTATTTAGTTTTAGTCTTAAGTACACACACAGTACACTGAGTTTCGAGTTAATCGGAGCGCGCGTTCAAATTCTTCCACACAAACTTTAACACCCCTATATCCCCTTTGAGGGGTAGCTTTGAAAAAACGAATAATGATAAACTTTATTGCTTACTTAGGCGAGTATTCATGCCAATTTTCAAGATTACCTAACGAATAAGATTTTTCGAGTTAATCAAGCCACGCTGTAAAATCCTCCCCTGTAAAATTGACTACCCCTTTTCAGGCCGACAGGGGTATATTTTCGAAAAACCCTGATACACATTATTCTTTCCTTTCAATTTTAGGTATAAATACTGAGTTTCGATTAAATCGGACCGCGCGTTAAAATTCTTCCATACAAACTTTGAAATCCCCTTTTAGGGGGTAGATTATAAAAACAAAAAATGCCGAACTTCATAATTTACTTAGATAAGTATTCGTGCCAAGTTTCACACATTTTAACTCAAGGAATAAGATTTTTCATACAAACAAAATCCCCCCATTTCACCCTCTTAGGGGTGGATTTTCGAAAAACCGTTTCTTAGTGGATACCTACTCTTCACGAAGAATACACCCTCCAAATTTCATGTCTCGAAATGTCATGTTTCATGTGACCAGCGGTTTAGGCTGTTGATGTCTCAGTCAGTCAGTCAGGACTTTGAATTTTATATATATAGATGTGTGATGTAACAGAAAATTACCAATTTTAGACTTGGAAATGTATATACCATACACCACAGATATTATAGATAGAATAGAATAGAAAACTATTTCAGACAGGACTCCATAGAGTTAGTAACAATTTTGCTTAACTTCTAGTGTTAGTAGGTATTATGATACCCATTCATCGGATTGTATTTCCTGGGTATTATAATTATTGCCTTATTATGTTTTACACATTATTGAAGCACATTCGAGCGTGGGCCCCCTTTGGTAACAGACTTGCAGCTGAAAATCAGCGTCAGGCGGTAGGACCTACTGTTGCCAGCTGACATAAAACAATTGCTATTTATAGTGTCGTGCCAATGAACACATTTTCTTTCTTTTTAATTTCATTTTCAATGAGCAATGAGCTTTGTATGGCATTTATGTAGTAGCAGAAATAGTTTAGTACTATTGCAAAGATCTGAAATCGTACAGGTACGAAGTGCCTGCCGGCCGGTCGCCGCACTCGTCATTGTAATAGTTTGTGTGCTAAACAAGTAGTTACGTGTAAGTAGATGATCGATGTCAGCGAGCGCGGCGCCACCCACTTCCCAGACGTACGACTTTGAAGGGTCGATACTTATTTCTTTATTATTGAAAATATTTTAGATTTCAACAACATGTACAACCTTTTCAGAAGCTTTATAGGGACGTCGCGCACTACACGGTACTATTACCTATATAAGTTGCACTCATAATCACGCGTCCTAAAAGGATTAGGGATTTGAGTGGAGTTACTATCTATCGACAAGAACTCTTCTTCTTAAAGGTCTTAATTAAGTGCGCATATTTTAGACAGCTTTGTGAGAAGTGTCGGTGGCGGCGCGTTGCGCGTCACCTGGTGCCATGTAGCGTATGCCCGTTGGGTACTAACACAAACTAAATGTTAACACTATTATACGTCTTCTTGTGTATACCTTGTTTTATTTCGCCTGCTTGTCTGCACGAGCATTACTGGATGACGAAACCTTTCGAAAAATAAGTATTGCGTTCTGCTGTCGACCTGACATATTGTTCAGACATTATGTTGCTGTTATCAGAACAGGTAACGTATTCTCTGACACAATGAACGAAACCGCACGAAATTAATTTTCATTTCGAAGTAAGGAATCTAGAGTGGTCACAGTGAATTAGGGCCCTGATGTGGTCGCCGGTGTCCAGCAAGACACAGGCGGGTGGATCCGATCCACGGTCCTACCGTTAACTGTAATGCTACTATTATCTTTCTGACTCGTGACTCCACGCCTCCAAAGATACCTACCCCGCATTATTCTATATTATGAGACTGGTGTAGCGGTCACAATCTCTCTCGTTACAAGACTGGGTTCGATTCCCAGGTCAGGTGTGTAGGAATTTTTCAGCAGCAACATTTCAACCAGGTACATCCATCATCAACCAGGTACAAATCCAGGCTCCGGGTTGTCTGGATTTGTACCTGGTTCATGATGGATATTTGCAAATGGCAAATGTTGATAATGGCTGACCCAATTGTCAAAGGGCTTGTTAGTAAGTACCTAAAGTTACCTGTTATCTGGCGAAATGTTGTTGTAGTACATCAGCCCTTCGGGAATACAGCAGGCGCGCGTTGTAGTTGTGTAGGTACAGTAAAACTAAAAAGATAAGGTACGTACTACACAGGCATATAAAAATATATTATGAATATGGCCTCTAGAATGTCGTCCGTAGTACTTAAACATTGTTGTACGCTGCCATCTCGTCGATGGCAGCGAGCGAGAGCTTCATTCGTGGAGTCGTGACACGCCTGTTGCGCAGAGAACAAATAAAAGAATTGGGTCAAAATCAATATAGCTTCGTTAATAATAATAAATTTACATGCTTCATCTTTGTTGAGGTCCACTGACTCATGCATGACTGATATACTGGGCGGAATGAATAGGAGGCTGTGCGAGACGTAGTTCTCGTACCTACTGTTCAGAATTATTTAATGAATACCTTTCCCGACCCGGGCATCGAACGCTCAACTGTACCAACGGTTCCTACCTTAGTAGATAACTGAGCGGACACGCACAGCGCTATAGGTACCTACGTAATATAGTACGTTCGCACTCATAGAAATTAAAAAACAGATCTATGTTCGCACTGCATCACTGCAAGATCATCAAATTCGCATTTGCAAGCGTCGATGCATCTACTCATCATAAGCGAAACGAAATAAGACTTAGGGAAGTTAGTTAAAAATAGTATAAACTTAATGCAAAGAGTCATGAATTTCTTAACACATTTCGTTCACTTTTCGTTTTAATTTCTTAATAAGAAATTCATGACCCTTTGGCATCATCATTGAAATTTCAATTTTGTTGTCATACATATTAGGTTATATTTCTATCCGTCGGATAAAAATCCCTTGCCGTGCCGTGCCGCCAGTGGGCGCCGGCCCTAAGTATTATTTCATTTCGCAAGGGTTCAAAAAATGGGCCCTCATTCCAGATGCACGTGCGTCGATGTGATGAAAGTTGGAATGATGCACCGTTAGTAAGAATCCTCTCACTCGCGTCTGATGCAATCGATGACATTCGAGGAACGTACAACGATGCACACCGCATGACTGTAATTATTTAGGTACCTACTTCAATTCAAGCTACGCGGACCGGCGGCGGCGTGCGGCGCTCTAGATTAGTAAAACGTGAAACGACATACCAGTTTTTATTGATCATTCGTCTATAATTCCACTCGGATGTAGGTAGGTTGACGGCGACGCATTGAAGTAAGCTGTCCGCGTGTGTGTCTGGTATCTGCCGACCCTTTCTGTTCGTAATTGTCGTTCATTGGCATCTTAAGAGTTCGTAATTGACAACAACGCTCCGTCTGTGCCGCGCCCCCCGCCTCACACGTGCCCTCTGACCGATCAACGAGTGCCGGCAACGATCACCTATTAAAAGCAATCAAACGACGAACCAAATTGAATACACATGTCGGTACCTATCTATTGAAAGTCGACCGACTAGTTCAATATAACTTCCAGTCCAGCCAATACATAGCATATAAATCTTGTTTGTATAGAGGTACCCAGGCTACCTACTTGAATTACTTTTCAACTTTACAAGTCGGTACGTGGTCCGAAGTTCTCAAACAAAATGTGTGTGCTTCTCACGCACTCTTCACCACTTGGCGAGGAAGCTTCTGGAGTGAAGCAATTAAGATATTGAGAAACGAAAAACACTCGGCAGTCGGCAGCACTGGCGTCGGATGCGTGATCTATACTGTACCTACTCTTTGGCGTGATAGACGGAACGTGGTTTAAAAAAATCTTTTAACGACATTAGTAATGCTGACACTCCAGAAGTTATTGAATATCTGTCATGTTAATTTACGGACAATTTTATATCGTATTTTTATTTTTACTAGTAGTTGTTTATTATCATTATATCAGAATGAGTTTCAGTCGCCGCACCCAAGCAATGTTACAGACTTACATCATTCAACGTAAAAAAAACTTAAAAAACATACCGCAGTAAAACCTTTTTAGGACGATAGTCATATGCATGGAACTGAGGGGAATTAAATGTCATTCGCGTATATGAACAATTTTACGATGACACGTACTGGGCACATCAACGGGGTAACTGCGTAACACACTTAACAGTAGCAATGGCTTTCATTTTGGCAGTTCAACAACAATAATTCCGTTATTTGAGTGAATTTCTCAAGCGTAATTTTTATACGGCGCAGCTGAAAATGGTATTTAAATTTTTATAATTGTACCTAAATATTTTAGTAGGAAATATTTAAGAAGTCATCAATAAAAACGTTATTTAGCCTACCTATTTCTAATTTTTGTGTCGCGTCCACAATCTGTTTTTCTAGGAATTATCATCGGCTAAGCGAAACTGCGTTAGTTTACTAGATAGTACAGACGCCAGCAGGTCAAGCTACCCGAAACTGTCAAATTTTCCCATTCAACCTTGAACCTTAATACTTTGGCGATAAAGTTCGAAATCTATTAAAGAAATTTGACAGATTGTAGTAGCTTGATGTGCTGTGCTGGCGTCTGTACAATACTGATTTGGCCTCAAACCCGTCGCCGGATTAGGTAGGTATAGAGGAATACGACTGGACAAAAGAGTTTCATCTTTTTACCGAAATCCAAAAACTATTCCCTTTTCAAATGACGAACGACGATACTAAAAAATATTCATAGTAGGAGTTACAAAAAATCCTAACTAATATTATAAATGCGAAAGTCATTTTGTTTGTTACTTTTTCACGTCTAAACCACTGAACCGATCATCCTGAAATATTTGCATATTACGTTGTCAGGTGTACAGACAGAAACGGGCACAGGGTACCTTTCATTCCGAAAAAAAGTGCTGCCGATCGATTCTGTAAAAATCTCACCGTGAAAACTTAGGTGAAGTGAGCTGTCAATGGTGTCAATCCCTAGCATTAGTTGGAATAACAGCTCACTTAACCCAATGATGTATAAAACTAACTTAACCTAAGTTTTTACGGTGAGATGGTTACAGAATCGCGCTGCTGTTCCCGAGGAAAACAACAATAACGTTATTATGATAATAGATGGCGCCACGGGTCTTTCGAATCATGATTAAATAATCAAGAAAAAATGTCACGCGACGAAGTCGCGGGCAGAAGCTAGTATAATTATAAAACCAGATTTTCAGTTTTAGTGACTAGCAAAAACGTGTTTGCACGGCTCCCTAGGCTCTCCTGATGCGGATAAGTAGGTATTTATTTTCATAATGTTAAATCAGCGCCACACACGGACCACGACAGTGCCATTAGTGCCATAGCCCATAGGTACGACACTACGACCGGTACGACCTATATCTATGGGTTCGACGTACGGCCAAGTTCGCATATAAATGTTCAGTGCCAGTGCTAATATAACAACAGGGATATCAGTTGTTTCATCATCATCACTGCTGGACATCTCCCCCAAGCACAGCCACTTCAACTGTGCTTATCGGTTGTCAAGTGTTAATAGTGGATGCCGAATGTGACATTCGGCATCCACTATTAACACTTGACAACTTTGATCGACAACTTTGATCGACATTCGGAATGTCGATCAAAGTAAAAGAGGAAACTATTATGTATTACAAGTTTTCCGTCCTAATGCTGTTCTAAAATAAAAATAATTTTCAAAAATAAAAAGAAAAATAGATATACCTACCTAGGTAGGTACATATTATGCCTTTACAAGGGCATACGGTCAAGGCTGTACATTTGCCCTAATTACTGTATGAATAGGGGTCGCGAGCGGGTCTGTGCACCTGCGCCTCTTGGCGGGCGCAGCTTTTGGCGCTCCGCTCGCACGAAGTTCGGCGGTCGGCGGCCCGCAGTGTAGGGCACGCTCGGGACAAGTCGGGCGTCCGCTCGGCTCGGGGTAGGAGACAGACACGCACACCAGTCACAATGGTCACACCACGGCACACACCGACGTGACAGCAGTGCAGCCCAAAACAGCAGGATGACCAAAGACTACAATAATAATATGAGGATGAGACCATGAGCTGAAACTTTTAATTAAGTTCGGACTATGTGGTTTTTTCAGCATTTTAAAATACTTTCCCTGCCCTACCCTAACTCCTAACGGCTAATTGCAATTTTTCAGATTAGCTTGGTATTAATTTTACGTAACAAATTATTACCTAGGTACCTATCTCCTTCCGACCTTGAGTTGACCGATTTATCAAGAATGCGATGTCGTCAAATTGCGATGGATATAAGCTCGATTCACAATGGAGAGCGTTGTTAGCACGATCCTCGGGTGGGCCGGGCGGCCGGGCCGCACCCGGCGCCCGCCGCCGCCCGGCCGCGCGCCTGGCTCTGTGGCTCACTCGCTCACTCAGTCAGTGCCTTACGAGGCGCGACCGCGAACACACACGCGCCTGCCGCGCCGACGACGCCCCACGGAATGTAGTGAAGTGCACGCGAGCTTCATGACACAGTGCTGACACACCAAACAGGATACACTCCATGCGCGTTGCATGACCGCCGCTCACTGCCGCCTGCCACCTCCGCCTGCACCATGGGCTGTGCCAGGGGACTCTGCACCGCTGAGAAAATATTCATCTTCATCAACATCGCTTTCGCGGTCAGTATTCCCAGTGTTTCAAAAAACTATATTTATGTATCCTACCTATAATGTTTTGGGGATCATCTTGAAAACAAAACCTCAGTTATCATTTTATTTGGAATAGGTAACCAGTACCTACATAACTAACTTATGATACCCTCAATTGTTAATAAAAAAATATGAATAAACTTTGAAAACTTGGATAAATAGCAATAACATCGAAAGGTAACGTGAAAATAAAATCCTAGGAACAAGCGATAAAAATAAAGTTTAGGTACGTAAATGTAGGTACCTACTGACAGTTATCTGAACTTTAGCCACGAATACGTCCTAAGCATAATATTCCAAGGTCTTCGAATGAGTTGTATTACGATGGTTAGACCGGTTATGTCAGTCTCAGTAGTGTTGGTGTCTCGTAACGTGAAGAATGCAGCTTGTAAACAATGCGAGTCGCCCGACGCCCCTCGCCGCGCGGTGCACGCAGGCATCGCTCTGACAGCGCGGTGAGCGGTGAGGCCAGCTTACAAAAAATACGCTGTACCTACTGACACCGAAGCCCAAGTGAACATCGGCTACCTGCAACCTGCAACCCCTGTCTATCACAGCCCTGCGCTACAAGTTCGTTGCGGCTACAACTAGAGAGAGATATTTTTAATATCAACATAATAAGTTGGATCTGCAACAACTTTACAAAATCTATTTTCCCATCGTATTTTTCAGTCGTCACGTCTTTATTATATGTAGGTACCTATACATAAGCGGAAGCTTTGGAAACGCTTGAAATCTTGAAAAAAACGCTAAACAATGAACTGCCGCTGATCTGACTTATTTATTTATAGTTAATTAAAACGGTACAATAGGTACCAATTACATTACCATACCAATTTACAATACCAATTACGTTAACAATTACATGAATTAAGATAGAGACTAATAATATTACATTGACATTAACAGATGATACTAATAATATCTTGAGTGCTTGACGCGAAGTGACTATCTACGAGTGCTAAAAGTGGCTGGTAAGGGTAACTATCATGGCATTGCCGGCAATATAATGAAAGGGAAAATTAGATTTATATCGAGAAATAGAACGAGCATCATTTAATAAAAAATAGGGATAGTTTAAATATTATCGAAGAAGTTTGGTCATTAAGTTTGATCACGACACTCTTTTGTTACAAATGACATGTGGCCTACGGAAGTAACATTTCGGACCCACCATACCACTGGCCACACCCCTGGTGGTATGGTGGGCCTAAAACTATACCACTGAGAAAATAGTATTGTGGTAAACTATACGGCAAGCAAAAACCGGTTTAAAAAAAAAGTTTTTTTTCGGGTTTTATGTTTACAAAACCGGTGAAATCGTTTTTTTTTTCAATTTTCATTAAAGAAACTAGCTTCTGCCCGCGGCTTCGCCCGCGTGGATGTCGGAAATTATCCCACGGGAACGTGCTACGAGGATAAAAAGTATGTGCTTCCCCAGGATGCCATCTATCTCTTTGCCAAATCAGAAGTTCAGTGGTTTAGGCGTGAAAATGTCACATACAGTTTCAAGTACAAATCCTCCCTTAAAAAACCGAATTACCCCCTTCTGCCCCGTCAGGGGTTAATTTTCGACCACTTTACATACTTATTATTAATTATTTTCTGTCAAAAGTATCAATACTGAGTTTCGAGTTAATCGGACCGCGCGTTCAATTTCTTCCACACAAACTTCAACACCTTTTCTTCTTCACTTCTTCTTCTTTTTTTTTTTATCCCCTTTGAGGGGTAGTTTGAAAAACTTATAATGATAAACTATATTACTTACTTAGGCAAGTATTGTTGCCAAGTTTCAAGTTTATTAACTAAATTAATAAGATTTTTCATATAAACTGTATCCCCGCTTTTCACCCCCATAGGGGTGGAATTTTAAAAAATTCATAAAAGTTCATAATTTGACACAAAGATTATTTATACCCATTTTCGAGTTAATCAAGCCACGCATTATAATCCTCTTCTGTAAAATTAACTACCCCTTTTCACCCCGTTAGGGGTACATTTTCGAAAAACCCTCATATTTGCTAATATTTATTTTTAGTCTTAAGTACACACACTGAGTTTCGAGTTAATCGGACCGCGCGTTCAAATTCTTCCACACAAACTTTAGCACCCCTATATCCCCTTTGAGGGGTAGTTTTGAAAAACTAATAATGATAAACTTTATTGCTTACTTAGGCGAGTATTCATGCCAATTTTCAAGATTATTAACCTAACGAATAAGATTTTTCATATAAATTTTATCCCCGCTTTTCACCACCACAGGGGTGGAATTTTGAAAAATCATTTGGGATGTGTTCATAACTTGACTCAAAGATTATTTATATCAATTTTCGAGTTAATCAAGCCACGCTGTAAAATCCTCCCCTGTAAAATTGACTACCCCTTTTCAGGCCGTCAGGGGTAGATTTTCGAAAAACCCTGATACACATTATTCTTTCCTTTCTATTTTAGGTATAAATACTGAGTTTCGATTAAATCGGACCGCGCGCTAAAATTCTTCCATACAAACTTGGAAACCCCCCAATCCCCTTTTAGGGGGTAGTTTATAAAAACAAAAAATGTTAAACTTCATATTTTACTTAGATAAGTATTCGTGCCAAGTTTCAAGTTGACTAACTCAAGGAATGAGATTTTTCATACAAACAAATCCCCCCATTTCACCCTCTTAGGAGTGGAATTTCGAAAAACCCCTTCTTAGTGGATACCTACTCTTCACGAAGAATACACCCTCCAAATTTCATATCTCTAGGACCAGCGGTTTAGGCTGTGCGTTGATGTCTCAGTCAGTCAGTCAGTCAGGACTTTGAATTTTATATATATAGATGAGAAATATGTGTGTAAAGAAATGAAAATGCTGATGTCTAATCCCAATATTTATTTTACGTTTATTTATTACATATAATAATGAACATTTGTTTGGACTGAAATAATATACAACTACTAAGTAACGATACAAAATGTTTCTTTTCTTTATACGAGTACATAATATAGAATAAAGGTATAGGAAAATAACATAGGTACTCTTGAAACTTAAGGTACCTATCAAAATCAGTAGGTACACAAAGGTCTAAAATCACAGAATATTAAATAACACTTTAACTGTCATAAAATAAAAACACGCAAAATCAACAACAGTACGTAAAATGCGATCAAAATAATTATTTAAATATCTCATAAAACATCTAAGTCTTATTCCTAATTTACCAAAACAAAATAAAACAGTCATTCTTATACAGAGTGTCCCGAAACTCAACGATAACCTGGTTATTGTTATTAACTTATTTTACTTCGATGGTCTTTTTTTATTTATTTGGTTAGCCAACAATTGTTTACACAGCACTTTTATTAAGTCTTAGTTTATCTTTTTGTGACTTCAAGTGACAGCTATGTGAACAGAACCCAGCAATGCATAAATATATGTAAGCTGTCACGCCCTTTATGCCTGGAGGCTTTTATTTGGGTAGTAAGTTTTTTTATATTTACATTTTAATTAATTATTTTTTAGCTTGAGTACGTATAGTTTTTATTATATTTGTTGGTATATTGGCGTGGCTAGCTGACATATTATGGCAAATAATTTAATTTTATGTTCTGATCTACCGAACATAGGTACCTAGTATTGTATACAATCAAGTATTTTTTTTAATTGAACAGACAATTGTGCTGTTGGGGAGTTTGTTGCGCCACTTCTTCTTCCCAGCGATAGCACTGGAAGGAACAGGAAGTGGTGAAGGGCGGGCGTTTTTGGGGGACTGTCTTTTGTAATTTTGACGTTCAAAAAGTGCTGATTCTCAGCCTAATTTGAATAAAAGACTTTTGATTTTGGTCAGATCATATGAAGATCATGCAGTTCTGAGATGGTCTTTTGAGGAAAGAACCACACAGATTGAGAGGACCTGTCCAGTCAGTGCACGCATTTGTCAGAAATCGTGCAGCTCAACTCAAAACATTCGACGAACAATACCAAAGAAAGGACATTTGGGTAGGCCACATTAATTACTCAAACTGCCAGACCATGACAAAAACTAAGAGAACAGAGAGAAAAAATAAATATAATAAAAATAAAGTGACCCACATAGTCTTCACATTCACAATAATTAAAATAATAGAATACTTTACAAAGTAAGCAAATGTCATAGTATATATAAAATTAATTAATGTCAGTGTATATATAAAAAAAAACAACAACAAAACAGAAAAATAAGAACATTCTATATGTAAAAATTGGAAGCAGCTCAATCCCAAGCCTTTTTGTCCTCGATATAATCCTTAACGGTATAAAAGGCTTTCTGGCACAACTTGCGTTTAATGAATGATTTGAATTTATTCAGGCTTAGATTTTGTACGGGGCTTGGAACTTTATCATAAAAGCGTATACATTGGCACCTGAACGAGCCATCTATTTCCTTGAGCCTTGTTGTAGGTACGCACGGCCACACATCAAGCTATACATAATACCAGTATACCAGTATAAGCAGACTTCTGATCGTACGAAAAACCTATACAATGTGAGGTCAGCTAAAACTGGAAATGTATAGCTTGACGTGTAGCCGTGTGTACAACTAATTTGTGTTTGTTCCTAGTATTTATATCATGGATATCACTGTATTTTTTAAACAATTTTATATTTTTATGGGTATATAAAAGATTTTCATAAATATATTGAGAAGGCACAGTCATAACATTAATCTCTTTTTGTCTCTGAGCGAGTGTCTCGGACTTAATTTATAAATTGATCGAACAGTTCGCTTCTGCAAAACAAAGATATTAAGATAGCCTGAATATCAGCGGCATTTCCCCACAATAGAATACCGTACGACATTACACTATGAAAATAAAGTACACTAAACGGGCTGTCTCTATATATCAGTTAAATTACGAATTTTTCTAACAGCGTATGCTGTGGAACTTAGTTTTTTTGACAATTTATCTATATGTGGACCCCACTGAAGCTTAGCATCCAAAGTTATGTCCAAGAATACTGTGCATGCATGTTAATGCATTTGGTTTTTTTTTCATATCATGATTATCCTTTAAGAGGTACGGCAGTAATTTTGAATCATAACTCGTCAAAAGTTAATTTATTTTACTTAGTTAACAATGTTTATTACTTTGATTTGTGGTTGCGGTTAATAGCACTGTTATTTGAGATTACATTATTAAAAAAATCACTGTAAAATTATAAAACATTGTGATCACAGTACTTAAAAATGCGACCAAGGGTGGTGTTAAATTTTCAACTTTTTCAGAAACTGTCTATTATCACTTGACTAAGTGACATGGATGTTTTTTCTTATTTTTTCATAACTGGTATACCTTGGCCTCTCGCCTGGTACCAGCTTATCGTTGAGTTTCGAGACACCCTGTAGATATAGATTAAAAATTAAAGTTACACAGCTAAACCAAATTACTATTTTTTACTTTGATAAAATGACCGTAAGGATACAAGTGCATCAAGGGAGTCATCATTTAGAGTACTACGGATTTTATTATACATGAGACCCGCTGATGAAAAAGCTCTCTCTGATTCCACACTTGTTGCAGGTATAGATTTTAAAGCTTTTATACTTTTATTAAGTGGCGGCAGCGTGGCATAGTAGTGCGACAAGGACCTAAATTAACGTGGCCGGAATAGGAACTAACGCCGCCTCGCCGTCGTGTCCACGTTTGTCAGTGATAAATTTAATATTTTGTTTGGGAAAATTAAGTATTATTAAATCAATAGGAGAAACATAACCGAAAAAACTGAAAAATCCGGTCCTAAAAAACGCAACAGTCAAATCAGTCGGTTATCCGGTTTTTACGGTTATGCGGGTTTCCGGTTAGCATGTCCTAACGGATACCAATCGGAAGCGTTTCAGATGGTGCTACTGCGGCATACCGTGCATCAGATGACAGAGTTAGGGAGTAGAACAAAGAAAAGACTGGATTGTGTGGCAGCTGATGCGGAACCGAAGAGAAAATATTTTGCGCCGAACCGAGTTGCGTGGGATAAGGGCAGGAAGAAGGAGGTCGGTGACTGTGGGGTCACGGGCGGGACTGTAATCAGCAATCATAAAGTTCCCCATCGTCTACTTACGATTTGGAATCTGGAGAAGAGAAAGGTTTCGCCCAGGGCACGAGCTAAGGAACGACATTATGTTACGCCAGTGTCAACTCGCGATGAGCGCCAGGTACAGAAAGCTACTCGTAGTATCGCTATGTTGCACTAAAAGAAGAATATTGAGGCCGCATGATTCGTCACTCTGATTGTCCACCTCGGCGACCGAGGTCATTCAAGAGCACATTCGTTAAAAAAATGGAAAGGAAGAAAGACGTCATCTAACTACATAATATTAGACCACTTCGATGATAACATCAAGTTAAATGTTGTATCTTACTTACTTGACTTCGCATTCGAGAGTAACATTATTAATGTACTGCAGATCCTCGAGATAATAATGCATGTCGTATTACATTAGTGTACGAACACGGCATGAAGCGAGCTGGCTGCACATCGCGCGTCGTCTGCGTGATAGTGATCTGGAGGACCCTGGACTGGAGTGGTAGTGAGCCTGAGCTGAAGTGAACGCGCGTACTCTGGGCTCTCCACTGGAGCACCGAGCACTCCTCGTGGAGCACCTGCGTTATCTACATCCGCCTCTACCTCATACCATACTACCTCACTTTATCCCAATAAATGTCTTTTTTAACGCATTTCGTGTTTGTTATTATTACGCATCGCCCCGTCTGCTGCCCCGAGATTGCCAGCGTGATTTGTAAGTCTGCCTGCTACATGCAGTAGGTACCCAAAAGTTCTCCCAGTCTAAAAGCAATGGCTGGCCATTATGGTGATGAGTTCATCTGGATTTTGGTTCGTCAATGTTTAGTTTACTCCACGTGAGTGGTGTTCGGTTGGTTTAGCAAAGAATGTATTGCACCTTCGACTTCTTTATGTTTAGTCAGCTATGACTTAGTCACTAAGTGTGCATTAATAGCAATTCCAACGTAATCCAATAGCATTGTCATACACGTTCGTCATATTATTTTCTGTGTAATGTTTTATAATTGCCTACATGTAGGTGTTTTGTCCAATTCAAAAAATCCCGTTTTACGTCCGCTAGGACAACGGATACTTATTACGAGTGATCAAGGAAAACCACTATTTTATTAATCAACTACGTACAACATGTCGTACATATACGAGTATATGCCTAACAAAATATTCTGAAGCAAACGTATCGAGCGCAAGAGGCAGTAGCCTGTAGATAGCTGTAGCTAATCGTGCTTGGTATTTAAACATTAGTCATGCTATATAAAACAAAGCACTGTTTGTTTTAGATACTTCCCGTGCTACTATAATTATAAACCCTTCAGTTGGGACGGTCTCTGAGATGAGCTGCACAATGGCCAACTCTGCCTAGTCGCGCTCGCGCCACCGACAAAAACAACCTACGTAGAGTGCCTACGAGTACCACTACGGAATGCTATGCAATGTTCGGCTCCTAGTAAACTTCTGCTACCTACGTCATACGTGAAAGCCTACCCTACCTGATGCCTTAGACAGTCTGAGGACAGGCCCTGCAGTGTGCACTCCGTCTGTGCCACCCGCTCGTGGGCAAATTCCTCCCTCTATTCTTTCCAGAAGTGTCAGCTTGGCACAGTTGGCACCATGTCGGTAAACCTACCTCTAACGAGAACGAATGTTTCCATTACTCACGATCGTGATTAAATCACTAAACCGCGAAATGCGCGTGAACTAGTTTATGCAGTAGGTACTCCTGGCGGGGGACCGATGCGATATATCTACCTATAGTGCTCGAAACTGTGAGTATGTGCGTTGTTGACCACTGACCACTGACGCTCGCTGCTGATAACTAGACTGTCGCACCTTCTTCGTTCAACCTTCAACATCACCCTTTCTTGACAAATACAAATTGATAATAGAGGGCCTTTGATTTAAAACATTCGATCATTACCAGCGTCCTCAAGCTCATGGAACACATGCGAGTGTATTATTTACTCACCGATACATCAGAGACGTAAGGTCTCTGCACACAGCCGGCGTGGCATGGCGGGGCGCGGCGCGACGTCGCTGCGCTGGCGCGGGGGCAGCGGTCACACTGCGGGCTGCGGGCGCAAACACGTACGTCCCGTCCCGTCCCGCCGCGCCGCGCCCCTTCACGCCGACCGTCCCGCGATTCGGTGATTCATTCATGGAAACCGCTTTGATTCAACTCTCTTCCTATAGATTCCCAAAGTTAATTTTTAAGACCAGTGTTTTTATATTGGCTATGGCTTAAATCGTACAAACATACGTGAGCACGAACACATTCGTACAAACATACGTGAGCACGAACACATTCGATTAGTTTTTCGACATACATTTTTGTAAAACAATACAAAATTACATTCACGCGCCGTCCCGTCCGACGCGACTTGTTCACACTTATTTGTTTTGAAAATTATGTAAAAATATGTATTCCGGAACGACGATTATACGTGTCTACTTGAAGGCAATAATTTTGTTTGCAATATTTAAGACAATAATTAGGTAAGTACCTACACCATTTTTTACAAGAATTTAGATTTGGAAAATAACAGTTTAATTTATAATGGTTTTGTAACAGCACCAGAGCACCTCCTATTTCGATTTACGATATACGATTCCATGCGGTGAAGTAGATTGGGATGGGAAAGTCTCTAGCGTGTGTACTTAGGTTAAAATTTTTATAATTACCCGTTAGTTTAGTTTACTTACTAACACTAGATATAAGGCATTTTATACTGGTACTAACAAACTATGGAACTTGATTCTGAAATAAAGGTTTATTATTATTAATTGGTGGCTTCGAGTGTACAGTCGGCAAAAGAGATAAGTAACCAGGGCATCGGATATAGTTGAAGTTTAGTAAGAAACCGTTGGATATTTTTGAATGAAATTTAATTTGATAAATAAACTGTTTGTGTTCTATTAATGAAATTTTTCTTTCGAAAACATCCATCGGTTTCTTGCCAAACTTCGACTATATCCGATGGCCCTGGTTACTTATCTCCTTTGGTGACCGTACCTCGTGCCACTCCTGCAAAATACGAACGCAAGGAGCTCGAAATAAAAATCCGCGAGCAGATTTCTTACTTACACAAGTGGCGCAAAAGTTGTCGCCGTGTTATAATTATGCTCTAAGTTGTCATCCGATTTATTTTGTGTGTTTGAGTTTTAATTTAGGTACTTTTCCTTCGTGTGTTGAAAAACGTGGTCAGATTCGCGCTAGCATTATGTATGCTAGTCTTACGGAATATGGGTCTTTTAATCTTAAACTAGCTTCTTATTATACTCATCTTAATCAAGCTTCTTCCCGCGGCTTCGGCTGCGTGGAGGTTGGAAGCGATCCCATGGAAACGTGCTACTATGTTTACTAGACGTTTAAATGTACATTGTTTTCATATGACGCTATTGGTTTACGCGTCGCACGCCAGTGAAGTTCCCAGACGGCATGATTTTTTCCGACATCTTCAACAATCATCGTCATTCTTTAGTTTTTTTAAAATGAACCTCAAAAAATCATAGGTACTCCTAAATCTTCCACATGAATCATCCGTGCATTGATGAAAACTGTAAGTATGAAAATCCGTTCGGTAGTTACCTACCTATTGAGTTTATCGCGTTCAGAGGTTCAGACAGACAGACACGGCGACGTTGTTTTATAATGTAATGATAAATGATAATACTCGTTTATTCATATTTGTTATTCATTATGCAGAGTTCGCGGCAGCTCCAACAGCGTGCTGGTGATGATAGCCGGCAGGCTCGACTGTCCGTATATTAGACGCTGCAGTGGCTTGCACGTCACCTACAGTCGTCGGCTGTCGAAATGAAATGTTTTTTGTGTAGTTATTGTTTTGTGTTGTACCTATTGTAATGTTATGTATAATGTATTCAGTGTATTCTAGTGTAAGGTTTGTGCTATTTATTATTTAATTTCTGTGTATTAATTATTTCTGTGTATATTTTATTATTGTATTAATGAGTCCTTGTTACTTGATCAATAAATGAATTATTATTATTATTATTATTATTATTATTATGCTCTCGGCTCCATATGCCCTCGCCTTCGTCTCGGGCTGCAATCTTGCCTCGAGTGCAATGACAAACTTTGCCCACTTGTATCACAATGCACCTACTATTGTTATGGTTTAGCATTTGTTTGGTTTCTATGTACAGACGCCAGCACATCAAGCTACTACAATCTGCAAATTTCTTTAATAGATTTTCAACTTTATAGTTAAAACGTTAAGGTTCATAGGTTGATTGGGAAAATTTGACAGTTTCGGGTAACTTGACCTGCTGGCGTCTGTACTGTGAGTTCATACTGCTGAGCAAGCAGCACGATGACCCGACTCTCATTGTGTTAGATACAGACACCTACCCGACCGGCTGTGCTACTGCTGAGTGCTGACATCACACTCGTGTGTGTCAATAACATTACAAAATTTTTTGCGAGTTTGACTTTTTACCTACTTACTTACTCATTTTGAATGAAATCCCAAAGGCTTGTCGATATTCCGCGTGGTGAACTGGTGACCCGGCGCTGGGTCGCTCGTCAGCTGGCTGTCGACTTCGGACATCTCATTTATTTGAATACTGCTCTACACATCGATTAGTTGGCCTTGATCGGTCATCAGCGTGTTTGTCCGAACGCCTGCCCCGCGTCACCCGGTCAAACAACAAAGCTGCTATCGGCTTGCATAAAAAACGTCGATCAAGGATTGAACAGCGAGAGGAATGTACGTCACTTAGTTATAAATTATAGTTTACGTTTTTATCTCGGTAGTGGTCATCGGTTGGTTCATTGCCATGTATCTTTCCGTGTTATTTTTAGCTTATTTTAACTTAGGTAGGTACTTACCTACTGCGTACTGCTACATAGACTTCAGTTTTTTCATGAACAATTTAATTCTAAATACAAGGTTCCGCTCGGTGTAGAGCTTTTGTCAGTTTTTTGAGAGATTTGTCAACTGAGCAAATAATAATGTTGTCAGTCGAACACAAGTAAGTCACGTGAATACGTTCATCGGCATTCTTTGCCACATGCACCCACATGTAGTCAGAGGAGCCACCGAGCAGGTGCCAGGTGCCAGGTGACAAGTGGCAGTTTGAATAGGTAGTACTCTTTATCCGCGTTCACTTTCGGATTCCAATCGCCGCGCCATCGCCAGAGCGGCGACGGCGGGCATGGCGGCGGTAGGGAATTCTCTGAATACCAATATGTAGGCTAGTGGCTCTTGACTGTACTCGTACGTTCCTCCTGAGACGAGGGTTATATATTATGTGTGCTTACATTCGTTACAGAGCGCTTTCGCTTGCCTGGTTTAGAATAACCGCATTGGCGGGCTTTTTCTTCCGTCATTCCTTACATTAGGTATTAGAAGTAGGTATAAATCGTATGCCAGAAATCGAAGCAGGCAAAAATAATGATGGATGGCTGGCAAAAAGTAAAAAGATGATACTTACCTCTGGGTAGGATCACAATGGGCACATGACTAAAAGAGACGAGATTCCCCGAATTAATTAGGATAAGACGCCCCTCTCTGCCGTATCTATTTCTGATTTCTGTATATGAGTACGGCACTATTGCACTACACGCCGAAAGTTGTCCACAGCTTAGCTGGCAATAGTCCGCAATAGTGACACAAAACTGACAAGCTAGCTGCTGAACGAACGAGGAAAACTTTTTCACCGTAATACAGTTTACCTATACCTGTACGTACGTCACACATGCACCAGGATGAATCAGTTGCGTACTAACAAACATGATGAAGTCACGATCATACAGAATTGAATTAGTGACATACACGTATCTTATTCTCATTGCTCATAGAAAACAGATAAATAATTATTATTGTGCAAGGTGTGAATAAAGGAACTTTATCAAAACAATTTGAACTCACCATGTATGTAGGATGCATCAGGACAGATGGGCCACAGACGTCACGCAGTGGCAGCCAGAAGAAGGGCGTCATTGCCGAGGGAGGACTAGGAAACGCTAGTGTGATGACTTAAAGGCGTGTATGGGAGGTTGGCAGAGTGGTCAGGAGAATGCAGCATACAGAGAATAGTGGAAAGCTGTGAGGAGACCTTGGCCCACCTGTGGGACAACACAGGTACAGTCATCGGTCATTAATTCATTAGTAGCTTAACGACTGTATTGCTGTGAACACGCGGTAAAGGCCGTACCTAGGTCTGTGTGTATAAGTGATATATCAACACAGTGACAGAACGCACACCTCAGAATTCGCACACTAGCTGGCGTCGAACGAAACCAAAATCATACGTAATTACGCATGATAGTCCAGGAGGAATCGGCGCATGAGTACCGAAAACTATTCCACCTCAATTTTTTTACGTGATCCTCTTCAAATTGCCCTACTGATGATATAAATGCATGTTGCCATGGGGCAACCCGGTGCCATATTGTTTAAACCGAAATTGTTTAAACAATTGCAAGGAATTGTTATTTTTCAACCGGACAAATTTTTTTTATATTTTTTATCGAAATACCAATAAAAAAGGTCCTATTACTTTTCACGATAAAGTTAATATTTTCAAAGATATGAATTTTTTAAGGTTTGAAAAATCTCAAATTTGGGTACTTGCGACCCATGAAAAATATATTTAAAAGAAAAAAAATATATAAGTAATATTTTTTTTTCAATTCTCTATACAATAGTTAATAATATTGTTAATAGAGATTTAAGAAAATTTCATTGTTTATATCTGTTTTTAATTGTTAACTTTCGCGCGCTCACAAGTATGCGCCGCTTACCTTTAAGTATCGCCGTCTCTCTCTGACTCATGCGCTGCATCGGCCTCTCTGTGTCTTGAATCATTATTTATCATTTATCTTAAAAACTATCAACTTTATCAAGATTTTTAAAGAGAGCAATCTTATTAATAATTAAATTGTCTACAATTTGTTTCTTTTAATTTTTTTTCTGAAATCAATTTTTTTAAAGTTATTTAAGCATAAATCGAAACATGTAATTAAAATTACTTTTTTATCAGTTTATTTTACTTTTTTGTTATTATCATAAGTAATTTTTGCATTTATCTCAACAATAATAAGATATAATAGTATTTGAACATTTTTTGAAATCACAATTATTTATAAATAATAAAATTATATTGGGTACGCACTTGAATGTTTAGAAAAAACATTCAAATAAATTGAAAAAAAATAAAATAAAAACTAATTTTATTAATATATATCATGGTGTGTGTATGATTGTGTCTAAGTAAGAAAAAGATTCTTTTCTTTGTTTTTTATTTTCTCAAGGTTACTCTTTGTATTAAACCGCAAGATGTTTGTTTGTTCTTGTGACAAAATTATTGATTATATATAACATTTAAAATAAAAATACAAGTTAGTGCATGTCGATTCTCAACTGATCATTCTTTTGTTTTTTACTCATCGTTATTCAGTCTTTTTTATTTCGTTCAAGACTTGAGATTGTTAAACGTTGTTGCACCCATTACAGTGATTTCGTGTGTTATTAACATTTTTAGATGGATATATTTTTAGTTTTTGTGATTTTTCGTTACAATAAATGTGAGTGTCATGTCGTTTTTAGTTGTTCCCAAGAAAAGAAAATATTCTGATGATACCTTACCATGTATTTTTTGTGAAATTGCTGACAATGTAGTGAAAAATCCGAAGCCTGATACATATATAATTGTACAACGTGCAGCTTATCGACGAAAAGATGAGGCCGCTATCCGATTTGAAAATTTGTTTAATTCTTCTCTTGACAAACAAACATTTTCGTGGCATAGAACTTGTTATGCAAGTTACACAAGTGAAGAAAAAATGAAAAGTGAAGAAAAAATGACAAGTGAAAAAAAAACTTAAAGGTAAGCGGGCGCATACTTGTGAGCGCGCGAAGTTAACAATTAAAAAACAGATATAAACAATGAAATTTTCTTAAATCTCTATTAACAATATTATTAACTATTGTATAGAGAATTGAAAAAAAAATATTACTTATATATTTTTTTTCTTTTAAATATATTTTTCATGGGTCGAAAGTACCCAAATTTGAGATTTTTCAAACCTTAAAAAATTCATATCTTTGAAAATATTAACTTTATCGTGAAAAGTAATAGGACCTTTTTTATTGGTATTTCGATAAAAAATATAAAAAAAAATTGTCCGGTTGAAAAATAACAATTCCTTGCAATTGTTTAAACAATTTCGGTTTAAACAATATGGCACCGGGTTGCCCCATGGCAACATGCATTTATATCATCAGTAGGGCAATTTGAAGAGGATCACGTAAAAAAATTGAGGTGGAATAGTTTTCGGTACTCATGCGCCGATTCCTCCTGGACTATGACCAGTGAACGAAATTTTATCGTTCACTGCGCCTGACCTTGGTTGGTTCATACCATTGCTAAAATTCAAATGGTTATATCAAGTACCGATAGCTAATAGTCTTACGTGTTGGATCGATGAACGCATAGGTCTGGGTTCCAATCTCGAGATGTGACTTTTATTTTTCTTTTCCAACAATAATCTTTATCGGTTTTTTTTTATTATTCGATAGATTAATAAATGAGAATAATAAATTATTATATTTTTATTATTATTGTAATAAAAAAAATAAAAATGTTTTATAAGTGATTTCAAATTGTTTATTCGTTATAATTTTATAACGAATAATTAATGAGGTGGGAGCTCTGTTCCTCGTCAGTGTTCACTCCAGCCGGCCAATAAAGGCAAGCCAGAGGTGAGGAACAAGACTAGTCTCCCTTCGGGTTCCGGTATCTCTCTTGGTCTGGCTCCTCACCCTAGACCTGATCCGGCAAAGTAAACTCTTCCGTCACAGACATAGATATAGGATAGAAGGAGATATGCCCTGTAATTGAAAATGTATCAGAACAACTCATCAAACATAGCGTACATTTACCATGGACCGTACAACTTACTCACACAAAAACACCTGTCGCTATCGTTGTCCTGTGCAAAAGCCATTTATTTTACACTAGCTTCTGCCCGCGGCTTCTTCGCCCGCGTGGATGTCGGAAGTTATAAAAATCGTTTGGGATATATTCATAACTTGACTCAAAGATTATTTATACCAATTTTCTAATTAATCAAGACACTTATTGTAATCCTCTCCTGTAAAATTAACTACCCCTTTTCAACCCGTTAGGGGTAGATTTTCAAAAAATCCTGATACCTACATGTTATTCTTTATTTTTGTCCTTAAGTATAAACACTGAGTTTCGAGTTAATCGGACCGCGCGTTCAAATTCTTCCACACAAACTTTAACACCCCCATATCCCCTTTGAGGGGTAGTTTTGAAAAACGAATAATGATAAACTTTATTGCTTACTTAGGCGAGTATTCATGCCAATTTTCAAGATTATTAACCTAACGAATAAGATTTTTCACATAAACTGTATCCCCGCTTTTCACCCCCACAGGGGTGGAATTTTGAAAAATCATTTGGGATGTGTTCATAACTTGACTCAAAGATTATTTATACCAATTTTCGAGTTAATCAAGCCACGCTGTAAAATCCTCCCCTGTAAAATTTACTACCCCTTTTCAGGCCATCTGGGGTAGATTTTCGAAAAACCCTGATACACATTTTTCTTTTCTTTCAATTTTAGGTATAAATACTGAGTTTCGATTAAATCGGACCGCGCGCTAAAATTCTTCCATACAAACTTTGAAACCCCCCAAGCCCCTTTTAGGGGGTAGTTTATAAAAAAAAAAAATGCCCAACTTCATAATTTACTTAGATAAGTATTCGTGCCAAGTTTCAAGTTTATTAACTCAAGGAATAAGATTTTTCATACAAATAAAATCCCCCCATTTCACCCTCTTAGGGGTAGAATTTCGAAAAACCCTTTCTTAGTGGATACCTACTCTTCACGAAGAATACACCCTCCAAATTTCATGTCTCTAGGACCAGCGGTTTAGGCTGTGCGTTGATGTCTCAGTCAGTCAGTCAGTCAGGACTTTGAATTTTATATATATGTCACAGTCATAGTGATTAAATAGCTATTATACATAATGACTGGTCATTATATATAATAGCAAAATTGACTAGACAATATGATAAATTAATCACTTTATCCGGTTATTATTCATAATAGCGGGTCAAAGTTAGCCAAAGTAAAAAATACGGTCTAACTGACTTGTTACCCCTCCCGCTCTCTTTATAAAGTTAAATAACTTTATAACAATGTTAATTAATGTAGAATTATTATGTTACCGGCCAAACCCGATTTTAGGATGAACTAGTTTCGCCTAGGCCAAACTAGTTCTCCCTACACTCGAAAAGTTATAGTTAAATCGAAAAAGCTAGGTTAGGTTAGGTTAGAACTGTGACCACATAACGCACGAGCCGAGCGAGCGAAGCGAGCGGTGCCGCGGCAGCGGCCGGCGAGTGCCAGAAACATATTTTTGAATGTAAAACCAAACCACACAGCCACAGCGCCACAGTGTAGGAAGAACTAGTTTAGCCTAGGCGAAACTAGTTCATTCTAAAATCGGGTTTGGCCGGTAACATATTATATAGATTACTTTTCAAATAACAGTATAATATTGCTACACATATAGTTAGGTATGCTTAAGGTAAATTGAAATGTAGGTAATTTTATAATCTTTACCTATACCTACTTGTTTTATTACATTATCCAAGTCTTCGAAGATATTATATAAAGTTGCTAGTTAATGTGATTAATTCTGTGTCAATTATTACTTTATCTAAATTAAGTAGATATTATAAATAATGGCTAGATAATATATATAATATCCAGATTTATTACTTTGGCTGTAACATATATATATAGATACGCTAGTGATTGACTAAATCGGAAAGTTATCGATTCTCCCATTTATCATTGTCTTACAAAAAAAAATGGGGTTCTGAAAATAAAATAAATAAAAAACGATATGTCCAGAAAATATTATATTGTAAATCAGTAAAACAGCAAAAAAAAAAATTTTTAAATATTATATTATGTCTTCTCAAGGGTCTTCCAACCGGATTTAAACGTCGTCTTTTTAGGACTTCCAACTGGGTTAAAACGGTTGACAAATTGTAAAATTAACTATATATTCGTTGGGTAATCGACATTGTTGTCGATAGCCTACGTTAGTGGATCTGCACAGCCACTAATTTACAAAGTGTTGGTTTTGGCTTCGGTTTTTACAAGAAACCATTGAACAACACGGCATTCTTATATTTTGTCACGATCACGGTCGAAAGCACAATAGTTCGCAGAGACGGCCATTTGCCTAGTGCAAAGTGCATGGTCATTTCGGGCATGCCGCGACGACACAGACATGCCTCCTTGCCACTTCTCCTGTTTTTTACATTTCTGTGGTCACAGACCTAGAGTTTAGAGCGCGCAAGCCCCACCACGAGACCATGACGTCAACGTAGAGATACGGCGGTGGGGTTATTATTATTATTATACGTAGACATACAACACAACATAATACATTTAAAAGTCCATAGTCAGTATTTGTGATAGGAGAACGCCTGAACTATTCAACTTTCATGGAAAAGAAAGTCTTTCTCAGGAAGTTAATAAAAACAGTGACAACGAGGCTACTTTCCAACGTATAATTAGATCGTTTTTGATGTAAGGGCTCCCCAAACGTAGCGCCCTGAACGAAGCCCTACAGATTACAGATCAAGTAAATGTCCGATTGACGCAGAAGGCCGCCTGCCACCGCCGCCGCCTGATGACCGACCGTCCGACCGTCCTTCTTGAGTAGGTACTACTTGCTTCATAATTGCACAATACTTTGTTTAATTACCAGTTGGCATTGTTTAACACAGCTCGTAAGTATTATGTGTGTTTTTATACAAGGACAATGTCATCTGTGCGATGTGATAAACGTGTCGCGTCCTTATTGATTACTGGACTATGAGTCTATGACACATATGGAAGTATGTCTATGACGCCACGCATAGCCGTAACTCAGCAGTCAGCTCTTTGTGCACCTGCACCGATCTGCAGCACTTTATTTTTGTGAGCAGAACTCTAACGCCCACCGAACACCCGAACGAACGCAACTAGAGTTTAATTTTAAAGCGTCAGTATAGTAAATTTTGAATATGTCGACACTAATTAATGACAAATGGTCACGTGTATTAAAAGATGTTTCTCAACTAGGATATCTATGTTCTCAAACACATTTACGGGGAAACAGTAAATAAATTAAAAAGTAAACAAAAACTTATTATTTTGCGAGAAATGGTTTTGAAAAATAGCTCGTGGTTTTTATTTCGTGCGTCGCGCGTCGCTACGTGGCACTGACTCGAAGCCGCCAAACAGCCTAATATTAATTTATAAAATCCATAAGGGTTCCGTTTTAGCCATTTGGCTACGGAACCCTAAAAACTGATAATTTTAATGTAATAATATGGGACAAAAATTCTTAACGAAAGTAAATAATTTGATGAAATATAATTTAAGTGCGTACTTACCTATTTACTTACACAAATCATATTTTATTTAATTTTACATTAATGTAGGTAGTTAAAAAAAAAGTCGTGTCTACATACTTATTCACCAGCTATATATATTTGTCTCTTAAAATATGTCGTGTATGAGTAGATACACCATAGATATATTTTTTTTTAATTGGCATAAAACAAGCAATGATACCTTCATTGCCTTTGCTGAGCTGAAAAAAGCGCCCATATCTGACTAGTATTAATAGGTACAGTAATTATGTGGCGCAACTTCCCGAACTAATGCGGGAATGCAAAGTAAAAAGCACGCGTGTTAAATACTCTGCATTGAGAAAAGCGGTGCGATAAGAGCCACTGTACGAACAAATGTCTTGACAGTTTATTATCACAATTATCAACTTTGAAAATTAATAATAGGGTTGCGTATTCGGGGATAACTTTGATGGGTGTGTTATAAATATAAAATAGACGCCACTACCCGTCCGAACACGGGACACCTGACATCGTCATGTGGACTCACGCGTCAGTCCAAACATTCGTAGTGGATGTATGTGCTGTGTGCCTGACTGGCTCACTGGCCGCGTCGCACTTGGTTCGTTTACTTATTATTTAGAGGCGGGAACTTGACCCACTTACATATTATCAGTCAAGGTTTTTCACAATTGTGTGCAAATGCAGCCTCGGCGGCATCTCGGCGTGCGTCCTGTCGGCGTCGAACTTTTTGCATCCATTACAATACCACTTGACATGACGCTATCAGCTACCTATAGTATCACATTAC
The DNA here is from genome assembly GCA_949629185.1 of Apamea crenata. Taxonomy (NCBI): domain Eukaryota; kingdom Metazoa; phylum Arthropoda; class Insecta; order Lepidoptera; family Noctuidae; genus Apamea; species Apamea crenata. The sequence goes on along the minus strand of OX451365.1, from coordinate 245,187 downwards.
TAGAGTTCTGCGGCTCAGCACTTACGTCTCAAGGTCATCTTGTGTTACTTTGTTGGTCAAATTCGACTACATCGTTACTTATATTAGGTATTTATAATTGATGATTAAACGAACTTACCAGGTGAAGTTCTATCATAATTATACGTAGCACTCTGTCTGAAGAGATAAGAATATTTATTTTAACTTACAAGTTATGGTAATGTACCTCACTCTTAATTTATTATTTACCTATAATCAGTAGGAAATCACAGTTCAAAGTAATAATTTTATTATTATTACAAAAAAGAAACAAGAGACCCTTAGCAATTATTTACTATGGCTCTAGCTAGGGAGGTGTGATCATCAACACCTACAATCACTCTGTTAGAGAAACGTCCGAATGTTTTTGAAGTGCCGCTCCAGCCAGCGGTCTGTCGGATGGTATCGATGTTGACGCCCAATTTGTGAGCTTTAGAGGTAGCGGCATGGCGGGTGCTATGTGCCGTGAATATTTTAACATGTCACAATGTTGTGAGGTTTTTTAAAAGAAATAAGATTGTCTGTTTTGAGCAAAGCAGCGGTTTGGTTGTTGACATGTATGAGAGTAAAGTAGTGGCTGGGCATATTTCCAGTTTGTCTGTGAAGAATGGGCTGATTGATACCAACTTTTGAGGTCTTTACAAGATCAGGTATTTTTATGATTAATTTGCTAAGTTGTGATTCTACATTGCTCAATTTAATTTAATTTAAGGGTTTGTACCCGGTGTGCTGTGCTGTGTGTGTTGTAAGCGCCAATAAAGTAATGGATTTCTTTGTTATTATCTCTAATGTGAGAGATTCGATAGGAAACCAATTGTTTAGGAAGTCCGAACCTTAGACGTGTCCCATGTTATGCTATACTTAGGAACAGGGGGACGACACACCTTTATAGAATCTCTTTATTCTGTCATCTGATGATACATGTGAGCCAATTATAAGGGATATAGCTCCTCTATAGCTATTTAGTGTTCCTTATTGAATACCTGATTGATATACTTGAGTAAGAAAATATATGATCCTAGGTACCTACCTACTGAAGTTTGAAACACATTGTAGTTATTATTAGAGCAAAAGTTATACCATCGTTTTAAGCATACATCATATTGCTTGATGGAATTACTACTTAACGATGCCAGCATGATGTCAATGGATGATGAGTGAGACAGTCCGATAATCAGGAAAAAAAAAAAAAAAAAAAAAGATAAAAAGAAAGATGCCAAAGTACAACGAGAGGGTGTGTAGCGTGGGGGTGTGAGGTGTAAGTTATGTGTGTGAAGTGTGTGTGTTGTGTATGAGAGGGAAAGTTGCAATTAGTAGAACCTTTCTCCAGAAAGAAGAAGCCGTTCTGTGTCAGTATAATTTTGTTCAAGTAGCCAATTTGTTACAGTTTTTTTTAAGGTATTACTTGGATAGGAGTAGAATTGCAGATATTTATTGAGTCTGTTATATAAATGTGGGCCTTGAAAGCAAAAGAATCTTTTTGTGAAAACGAACTTACAACTATGCGGCTGACAGACCGTGTCTTTACGTCTTCTGGTAATTATGGCGTAAGGGGTGTCGAGATGCTGTAGCACTACGGTATGGAGGACATAGAGCTGTCTCACAGTGAGAACTCCACAGCTTTTGTATAGCTCATGTGTTGGGAAAAGAAGGGGACGGAAGGTGCTTACCTTTAGTACGGCTCTCTGGGCTCTCTCCAACTTTAGCAGTATGGTTTTTGGCGCCCCGCCCCACGTAGAAATACAATAAGTTAAGAGAGATTGGCAAAGAGCTAGGTAGACTCTCCTGACAATTCCTCCCTCAGCGACATGGCGAAGCGTTTTAAAGACATAGATCAGTTTCCTGATTCTTGAGGTTAACAAGTCTATGTGTAAGGAGAAGGTAAGACCATTATCGAGTATTACCCCAAGATACTTTATAGAGAGTACTCGTTGGATTGGATCACAGGACAACAGCACGCAACGGACTCCGGCGAATGACAAGAATGTGCCACAATTGCAAAGGAATCTGGGGGTTGTGTGGATTGGTGTAAAGTAAAGGTCAGTATTTTTGTTTTATCCGTGTTTAAAGTAAGAAGGTGTTTATTAAGCCAGTCGACTACAGTGTTCATCCCAGTTTGCGCTGCCTCAAAAGTGTCGTGCCAGGAGGCACCTGAGAAGGTAAGAACGGTGTCGTCGGCAAATACAGTAATTTTCCCATTAGGCAGAGCTAGGTTACATAGCTGGTTGATATAAACCAGGAAGAGAGAGGGGCCAACTACACTTCCCTGGGGCACACCGAAATTCACGGGAAGGTCATCGCTTAGGTGGTTAAGTATTTTAACACACTGTGTCCTGTTTTGTAGGTAATCTTTAAAAATATCCAGCGATACACCACGTACGCCCAGCCCCTCCAGCTTCGAAATAAGGATGGGAATGGAAACCGTGTCAAAAGCTTTTTTCAGATCCAGGAAAATAGACAGGACTTTTTTCCTCAAATTAAAAACATGGATTCTGTAATAGTATCACACGTATATTGAGTGGAATTAATATAACACGTCACTCTCCCGCGCACTCCCGAATACAAGTCCACTATCGACCGTTGTTGTCTCGATCGCTAGTGCTGCCCGCCCTGATATGTATAGGGTTGGGACAACAAGGGAATTATCGTTATCAGTTCGGCCTTCCTGACTCTCCTGCGTCCTCGTAGGAGTCTTCAAGCGAAGTCCTAGCTCTGCCAGCTCGTCAGCATCGCCGGCATTTCAATGGCTGATCTCGTTGATAGATGATCCCGTAGAGAGCCCCTGAGGCACCTTAAACAATATATTAAACATAGCCCCGAAGGCAAGATTTTGAGCGGATAAACAGTTGTGGTGGCTCTGGTTCCGTGTAACCATGCCATAATAATGTGGCCCCGTAGGCAATGTCATAATACAGCCCCGTAGTCAATGTCATAATACGGCCCCGTAGGCTATGACCTGATACAGCCCCGTAGGCAATGTCATAATACGGCCCCGTAGGCAATGACGTGATACAGCCCTGTAGGCAATGTCATAATACGGCCCCGTAGGCTATGACGTGATACAGCCCTGTAGGCAATGTCATAATACGGCCCCGTAGGCTATGACGTGTTACAGCCCCGTAGGTAATGTCATAATACGGCCCCGTAGGCTATGACGTGATACAGCCCCGTAGGCAATGTCATAATACGGCCCCGTAGTCTATGACGTGATACAGCCCCGTAGGCAATGTCATAATATAGCCCCGTAGGCTATGACGTGATACAGCCCCGTAGGCAATGTCATAATATGGCCCCGTAGGGTATGACGCAGCATGGCCCCAAAGGCTCACGATTTGGTTGAGGATACGTCATCTCGTTCCAAATCTTCATCTGACGAGTTTTCTCGTCCGACACACCAAATTTTAATCTTGTCTCGAGCAACAACATTTTTGTATGCTCTCTTGCCCCTAGCAGCTGAGCTAACTTCATATCGGTCATTTGGTAACACTGCGGTTACCTTGTAAGGTCCTGCGTATCTCGGAACAAGCTTCCCACTTGTAAGTCCGGGTCGCAAAATCTTTCGCTCCACCATGACAATTGGTCATTGGCCCACCGTTATAGGTTTCGCTGCTCGTCGGCCTTTATCAAATCGTTTCTTCATAGCAATGGAATTCTGCTCAATTCGTTCAGATGCATTCTCTCGCAAACTTTCTAAATTTGACGCATATTGTGCACCTAGTAAATCACCTGCCAGTCGAGGTCTTATCTGTGACAGCTTATTTTTTGTAAATGGAAACGCTCTGATCAATTTCTCATTCCACTCATCCCAACTGATCTCATAGGAAGCTTGACGCTCATACCAGCCTTTAGCATACCCACTTGGGGCGGCGGGATCTTCCGAAAGGTTAACCGCTGCCCTGGAACAGAAGGGCTAAGGAAGGATCACGGGTGGGTTTTAGTCAGTAAAAGTCTGACACTCCCTTCCGCTCCACCCAGAGCGGGAGGGGTCATTTGATGATTTCCCATCCACAAAAAAAAAAAAAAAAAGCATACCCACTTAGCTTAGAGGTGCAAATGCAGATAAGGGTACGCTCATCCCAACCATGCATCTTGGCTACGCTTTCCAAGTTTCGGATCCAGTGCTCAATGGAAACGGAAGAGGTCTGTGGATCTAATTCTGGAATAAAATCATTACGTCCCACGTAGCGAACTAGTGGCTGCCTAGGTGTCGATGTCTCCGATGCTGTTCCACTGTGATAGTCATTTTTCTTTCGTAACTCCTTTATCAAAACCTCTAAAGCTTCAACCCGTCTTTCTTTTATTTTTAAATTCTTTTTATATTTCTTACTTTTAGAATGTCTTTCTGCCTCAATTGAGCTCGAAGAAGAAGGACTGTGAGATCTATTTCTTTTGCTGTGTCTTCACATTTTATTAACTAAGTACTTAATGCACCTATTTAAAATCAGTTCCAGGTATTCTTTAACTGAAACTATAAATGCTTCATTGTACTAAAGTTAGGAATGTTAAACAATAACAATGAAACGATCTCACCGAGTCCGTTGTATGATAAGGGCCCGCAATGTAGATGACGCCAGCACGTGAACAAAGGGAGCTTATGTGAGCACCGCCGTACCAAAATGTCTTAGTTCTTTGTTAGTTCACATCACTGATTTAGGTAAAGTCACAATTATGCACTTTGAGTGTACTTAATTTATTTCTTTCCCTCGAAATGTCCAAGCAATGCTTATCACCTTCAGCACAAAGAAGTGTCCTTTCTCACCACATTACTTATAACTTATAATACACTAATAGTTCACTTATTTTAGGTATAATATTGAGGTCCTCGTCACTATATTAGGCAATGGTAAATCCCGCTTCTGAATTCTGTTAGAGGGGCTTCAAATTAAAAACATGGATTCTGTAATAGTATCACACGTATATTGAGTGGAATTAATATAACACGTCACTCTCCCGCGCACTCCCGAATACAAGTCCACTATCGACCGTTGTTGTCTCGATCGCTAGTGCTGCCCGCCCTGATATGTATAGGGTTGGGACAACAAGGGAATTATCGTTATCAGTACCGTCATTATTATTGCTAATCAGTTCCACTTGTTCAACCGAGCTATCACTAGAACTCGAGGAATCCTGCTGTTTACGAACACGTTTGATCTGCTTTTTAAGCTTTTTTAGTTTCTCACTAAGATAATCGTAAGTATGCTTGCGTTTTGGCATAATTAAAACACTAGAAAGTTTTTGGTGCGAAAAAGTTAATGCAGAACGGTTGAGCACTAAAACCAAAACGCGAATGACAAGCAAAGAAGGCGCCAAGCGTGTGTAAGAAGCGCAGGAGCCGGGTGACGTTGACGTTGACAGTGACAGGAAGATGATTTTGACTTTTTTAAATACTATCAACCATAGCCATAGCGCACGAACGGTGGCACCTATGCGGTACTACATTGTGTCAATAATGCTTTATTTCAGGATACTAATCTTATCTCGAGGACGGAGTGCAAGTATAATGCACCAGTGCGTGGGTTCAAGGGCTTTAACTTGTAGATTCGAGCTCACGGCGCTGGCATCAACGAATCAAGCTCTTGATTGGGTTTCTTTTATAAGTCCTGGTTCGTGCCGAGTGCCGCGGGTGCCGCCCGTGGCCGCCGGCTTGCCGTCGCTGCTAGTGACAGAAGAAGTGGCTCAGCAGTGGCGGCGGCGGTGTCCCCGGCCACTTCACTCTTTGGTTCGACACAAAGAATGCGTCCAGTCGTCTGCACCGGCGGCGGCGTCACCGGCATGGTGCTGTTCACGGACGTTATACATCGGTTAAGTACACGTTTTATGGAAGTACTGTTTGAACTCATGTAAACATCTCTAGCGAGAGTCTTGAGTCATATTCAAATTGTATGTACAAGATGTCTATTTATGTGGCGACTGGCGACGTGTCGCGTCGCGAGACACGTGTTGCTGGCAGTGTGTTCTCAAGAAAGTTACCTATAAGCAGCACCGTGTTCAAACTGGACAGAGGCAGGATTAGCTAATGAACAGCATCCGTGTGGTAGGTAACGCAGAAACCATTAAATCATAATTAAGATTGCAGGAAATGTTGAATACTAATTGAAGGAAAACCTCAGCGTGTCTCAGAACAGTCAATATTGCGAATATATTCTTCCAGAGGCAGACATTAGAACGTCAGAGTATTATCGTATGCAATTACATTTTCTGTCTGGTATTCAGCTGCATCCGGTTAGACTGGAAGCCGACCCCAACATAGTTGGGAAAAGGCTAGGCAGATGATGAATTACATTTTCTGTCTAATGGAGTGTGGTAGGTTTTCCAAAATGGTGGAATCTTTCGTTTTATAGCCTCACCGTCCCCGTCTGTACTGCCTCCGACCCTCCGTGTCTATAGCAGCCAATAGCAGGCCGTGGAGGATATGTGTACACACGTTCAGCGACCAGCACCTGTGGCCAGCCGCGTGATCAGTCTTTCTTCACAGAATGCTTGACCAGTAACGCCGGTTTAAACTAGCGCAAAATAATGTATGCTCTCTCCCACTCCAGGCTAGATTCGAACTGTATAATATTTGTCGAATCTTTGCCATGAAGCACATACTTACCCAAATGTATAACATTTTCCGTACTTTGAGTACCTACTGTTACTGTATGTTTGTTCGTACGGCCTACAAGCTGAACGTGGACATATTGCCCGTCGAAGTTATTAAGTGCATGTCGGGCGCCGCCTCTCGCCAATATTGCCAATGTTTCGGAATATAGGTCGGTACGTTTCAGCTTTGGTGCGTCCCAATTGTTTGAGTGGTGTCAGCCGTGAGCCTCGCCATTGCGCGTCGCCGAGTCGCTGTCACCTGCGTCGTGTTGCTATGTGGCTCCGCGGGTGACCATGACGTCAGCCGTCAGAACTGCCGCCGCAGTACACCGGTGCGTGCTGCGTGTGCGTGCGGTACTCTGTAATCTGCCTGACCCGCTGCTCAATGTCTACTCCTTTTTAGCCAATCACATAATATTTATGAAAGGAGCCATTCCAATTTTACAGGAGAAATGTGTTTTCTGTTTTTAACCGACTTCAAAAAAGGATGTTCTTTGATGATTATCTTTTCAATGAGTAGGAGTATAGAGGCCATTGATCTATTAAACGAAGCTAATTTTTTTACTAACTGTGTTATGCAATTACAATGTCTACATTAAATTATATGTGTGGAAAACCTTGAAATTTAAGAGAATAAAAATTGCAAACATGATAGGTAAATGGTTTCAATAATAGTATACCTACACTTACGCCATTATTGCAGTAAATTTATTAAAAATGTTGATAAGTACCTAACATAACAATATGGACTTTTCCAACGTTATTTCTTATCTTAAAGACAATACGTAATTTGTTGTTGCGGTGTTATTGTGGTTATTTTAAATTGACACAGTAACAGTATCATAAGAATGCAGTGAACTCGCTTTTGTTGACAAAGATCATAGGTACCCACAATTTTTTTGTTTTCTTCTACCCGCACTGAATAATATAATTATTAATAAGATTTATTGTTCTCATGTAAGTGACAATATTGTCTTAATGAGAATTGAAAGTTCTACCGTAAACCGAAAACCGCCGGCGACATTGTCCTTCTATCAGAAAATAGTAAAGTATAAGCAAGCAGAGAGGTAGGACTAGAAATTAACCTGAGCAAAACAAAACTCATGACAAATGCCGCACAAAACTCTATATGTCTTGACAGCACGCCAGTAGAGTACGTTACGAGCTATATCTATCTAGGCAAACAAATTTCTTTCCACAAACTAAACAACGATGCAGAAGTAGATAGAAGAATAGTAACGACATGGAAAAAGTTTTGGAGCCTAAAGAACATTTTGAAAAGCCAGATGGCAATGAAAATCAAGAGCAAAGTCATGAACTCATGTCTCTAGCCGTCATTAACCTACGCCTGTCAAACGTGAAAATTCACACGACGAGTCAAGAATAAAATTACGCCCTGCCAGCGAAGCATGGAGAGAAGTGTCGCAAAACTCAGGAAATGTCAGAAATTCGTCACACAGTCAAAAAACTCAGCAAAAAACAGGAGTGATAGATGCTCCCACCTACGCTCTAAAGTTATAATGGAGATGGGCAGGACACGTAGCGAGAATGAGCGACAAGCGATGGACAATTCGCGTGACGTCATGGCCAGGTCCGATAGGCACTCGGAAAAGAGGAAGACCAGCCGATCGATTCTGTAAAAATCTCACCGTGAAAAGTTAGGTGAAGTGAGCTTAGAGTGAGCTGTCAATAGTGTCAATCCCTACCATTAGTTGGAATGACAGCTCACTTCACCTAAGTTTTCACGGTGAGATGGTTACAGTATCGCACTGCTGTAACTAGATGGAGAGACGACATCACGCGAGTTGCAGGGTAAAACTGGCTGACAGAAGCCAAAGATCGAGACCGCTGGGGTTCTCTGGAGGAGGCCTTCGCCCTCACTACTTGAGGGGTTCATGCATGCAAGTTTTTTATTTTAAATATTTAGAAAATCATTGAACTTATTTATTGAACATTAATATTGTTTAATTTACACATTTGATATATTATTTATTACCTACAATAATTCGATGAAAAAATTGAATCGAATCGATTGAAATTTGAATTGAATTGAATCTTTGAATTCAATATTTTTCGATTTTTTTATTTATTTAAATTCGAATTTAATTTTATCATTCAATATATTTTATCGCAATCAATAAATCGAAATTGAAGTGAAACTATTAACTTACTAATATGAAATGTGAACAAACAAAGAATCGAATGTACAAACTTCTTCTTAAATGATTTAAATGTAAACAATCTCATGTATAAATGTTAACTTAGTCTTCAATGCATGAAATAAAAGGCTTTTTTTTATTTAAACCGAAATTTTGAAGAAAAAAAAAACGTTTTTTTCATGACTAAACCATTTTATTTTTTTTAAATTTTCACTAGCCTATGTTACCCGGGACAACGCAACGCTTCTAACAATAACACATACATTGATATCGATTAAGCCGTTTAGAAGTTATGGTGGAATAAAGAAACTCACAAACATACATGAACCCTGAAAACATAACACTATTTTTTATGGGCAGTCGTGTAAAAACTTAAAAACACCTTTGTATTGATACTACGTTAAGATACTTTTCTCGTCATGATTTTGTTTTTGAATTTCCCTACAGTAAAAGTGTTTTACATGATATCTTCGTAAGTATCACTAAGTACGTGAAATAAATTACTAAGGTGTATCCCAAGTTCCCAACCCATAGAAGTTGCCGAGACGTCCATAATAGCGCATGACCGACTTCTTGCTTGGGGGCTTCGATTTAAATCATATTTAAACAAACAAAAAATGAGTTTGAAAACAGTAAACAAACTAACCTCTGAATTAGCTATTCTTTCAACCTCTTCTTCTTCGCTCCGCTTCTAAAGCACTGCACTGACAATACCATATCGTGGCTTGTTGCCGGGCCGATGTAATCGCCGCTAGGACGCACACGTACTTGTGAGTTGTGCGGAATTGGTCCAATAATTATGAATTTTAGAATAAGTCAAATAATGAAAACGGGACGTGGCAGCTTGCATGCGACGTGACCTAGGAGTAATAGTGTTCTGTGGACGTGACTACGTGAGCTTTAATCGATGTGCCGTCGACCGAGCGGTGCAGCTCGCAGCAGGCGCGCCGCGCATGCACTGTGCTCACTGGTGCTCCTTCAGTGCACTCTGATGTAGCGTACTGTTCCGCACGTGACTGAGCTTCCTATGTTCCCTGGCCAGTGGCCTGCATGGAAGTGTGTTACCGGCTCCTCGTCTAGACATGCAGGAAGAGTAACTGAACGTTGATAAGATTGAACGTTTGTTGGATATTTACTTCACCAAGATGAGTTCCAAGTGAATGCTGAAGCGCTCCTTCCCCCGCCGCTCGCGCCCCCCGGGAAAGGGAATTCAACGCTTTGTGACACTCTTACTCTCCGTGGCCAAGGGTGACGCGTGCCAACGCAGCTCAGCGGCTGAGGCATGTAGTGTCGCGTAGATGTATGTATGATGCATTTCCGTGTAGATGGTACAGCCGAGGTGTTTGCCCTACAAACCTGCTTCGCTTGATATTCGCGTCAGTGTCGACTCCGGTCTCTTGGTGCGCCATGGCCACAGCGTGCGTCGCCAGGAGCAGAAAGCGAGAGACTGTCGCTTGTCATAAGCGTGTCGCTTGACTTGTGTAAAGTTGTGTGTCAGGGTCAGTGGGAAGCGCGCCGGCTGAACGTCCGCTGTTCCTTACACTTACTGCACTTCACAACAATACACTCAACATACATTTACAGAAGGCTCACTTGTTTTAGTGCTCTGAAATGCGTCTTTAGAATGCAGACTGGTCCAGAATGGACGCCCTGCCACAAAGCAAGAGTGAGAGAGACCAGACATAAGTTATGCGGCAGGACTGCGCCAGTATTGTTCCTATGACAGTAGGACTTATATCACTTGCAACTTCATATGTAGGTACCTACTCATTATTCTGTACATTAGAGTCAGGCAGCAGGCACTGGAAGAACTGATTCATATGTAGGTACCTACTCATTATTCCTTCCCGGATTCCACATATTACCTGTGCTTAAAAAATAATTCAATCTTTGAATGTGCAGGTTCGCTCTTTCATAGATATGGGAACAAGGAACGTAGGAAGATTGTCATTGTGGTCCCTCTGCACAGTCGACACTACTCGACTAGACTGGCGCGCGCCGCGTGGGCGGGCCCGGGCGGCGCGGCGCGGCGGGCGGCGGGCGGCGGCGGCGGGGGACGCACTTCATCTTATTGTACTACTCTCGCTCCTTACCCATTAATGTGTGACGGTATGACACATTGCGGCGAGGTCGTCGACCCGAGCACCCAAACCTTTACAATTTACATACAGACGGAAACTTTCCATCAGAAACCCATTTTCGTAATTTTAGAAGTCCTGATTAAAAGCTGGAATTTTGCAAAAAAAGACGAGTCGGACGGTCCCGAAGGTACCTCTACCTAGCCCTATACTACATAACTTATAGATTCCGTCTATTGGCGTTTGCCCAAAGACGTTGCGTTGACCCTGAAGTACAAAGCAAAATACAGGCAGGATTACTTTCAATCATTCAAGGATACTTTAACGTCATAGAGACTATTTTAACGTAAACCAAAACATTGAACTGCTGACGCTTGGACAGTTTGTTGTGTTATGTACGATATACCTATTGTATGCGGACTTCGGGCGAGTGTGCAAGGTACAAGCATTATTGTTTGACAGGGTAAGCATAAGCAGGCGTGCTTAGTAAGTAGGGTGACGTCAGGCCTCAGGTGCCGCCGGCGCCGCTCGGCTGACTACAATGACATGTATATCGAACGCTCTCGACCTCGACTTCGGCACGCGTTCGGCAAATTCGCGCGAAACACATGGCATCAGCTTTGTTGTTATTTCGTCAAACTCAACCATGCTACTGCGCACACTACGCAACTCATGCTACTGCGCACACTACGCAACTCATGCTACTGCGCACACTACGCAACTCATGCTACTGCGCACACTACGCAACTCATGCTACTGCGCACACGCGCTCATGAACTATTCGTGCGGCGGCGCTACGTTCGGATGCCTCGTGCGTGAGTCGCGAGCTTCAAGTCCGACCTACCTACCTACTCACTAGTCGGTCAATGGTCATTATGTTTCTGCTCTGGGACTGGCGTGGCTAGGTGGCTACACATTATAATATGGCTGTGGTAGCCGCTCGCGGCTCGTCGGCAGGGCCGATACATTTGGGCGAAGAGTGAGGACACTAGATATTAATAGCTGAAGACTGCCCTAATCCGCGCTTGATCGATGCGATTGCTCTTCTGCTTCCAAAAGCTACTGCTTAGCACCACGTGACTGGTTGAGACCATATTCTATCTATAAGTTTGGATATCGTCAAACACATTTAGTTGAGTAAGGCTTGCATATACCTAGGTATCGATATATAATACTACGCATAGCACACGGCATACGACGGCGAAGGCTTGCTGGTGCACTGGTGCGGTCCCCCTCTGCGACCGCCACTGGTAAATATGTATTATAAGTTCCGTCGCGGACGTAGGTGAGTAACTAAATAGATTTCCTTGATTATCAGCAGAAAAAACTTCGTATTATTATTGAATGGTTCTAGTTCCATAGCAAATCAGTACCTACATTACATACCTACAAGGTGATTAGCTGCTGCAGGTAAATATTGTCGCATGCTGATGAACGTTGTGATGTAATCGCTCGTGTTCGACCGCGGTCTGGCGTACAAATAGCTGTGACTTCGGGCTGTAGGTCCTAGGTTCGAACCTAGACAGGAGCTTTACTTTGTGTAAATTATTTCACCACCACTGCTCTCAAAACGGTGAAGGAAAACATCGTGAGGAAACCGGCATGTCCTGGAACCATAAATTCGAAGACGTGACAACTACCAATCCGCACTAGGTCAGCGTGGTGGATTACGGCCCACTCCCCCTCTCACCGAGAGGAGACCTGTGTCCCAGCAGTGGGAACGTTGTAGGCTAATTCTGCATTGTTGCGATTTCGCCTGGTGGAGTGAGCAAATTATTACAAGGATTTCACGCACTTGAGAGTATTTTTCGTTTGATGAATACAGCTTCAGTGGAGCGACAGAACCCGGAAATTAAGTAAATAACACCCTTACTATATAATAAGTAGTCTTACTTAGGGCCGATTTTTTGATCCGTAGTTAAACTCAACCAGTTAAAAATAGTAAGTACCTAACTAATGGTAAAATTTTTGCAAAATGTGTTTTGATCAATTTCTAGTTTATCAAAATTTAACCATTAGTTACTATTTTTAACACGCTTTTATTAGATCGACCTGTATGTAACTAACTATGTAATAGAATCTAAGGTAACTAATTTAACCTTCTTCCAACGGTCGTAGCGTAATGAAAATTGGCAGCTGTATGTATTTCTGATGACAATACAATAAATAAATAAATAAATCCCTGGACATTTCACACAGCACCATTTGTCCCAAGCTAAGCAACCTAATGCTTGTGTTATGGTAACAAGATGGCTGATAAACTACTTATATACATTTTTTTTTTTTGTAAATACATACATATTATAGATAGAAAAACACCCAGACTCGGAACAAATACATGTAGGTCATACAAATATTTGTTCCGTGCGGGAATCGAACCCGCGACACGCAGCGCAGCAGTCAATCGCTTAACCACTGCGCCAACCGTGCCGTCCGTCAATAATATGGTACTGTCGAACTGATCTGATGATGTAGCCGGAAGATATGAACTGGAACTTCATGATGAAAAATCGTATCATAGCTGTTTTGGATTTCTTAGAAAAGTCTTGTAATGAACTTTGACCACGATTAGGTTTCAAGGTCTGATGATGAAGCCGGAAGATAGGCACTGGCATTCCATGATGGAATATCGTATCATACTCATGTTTGCACTTGTTTTGTTTTTACGTGAATTTATGAAAGCGTGTTTTTCTAGTGTTTTTTAAACTATTAATTTATTAAAAATTGGTTAAGTTTAACTACGGATAAAAAAATCGGCCCTTAGGTAATGTCGTTTTCTCGAACTAGCCATTTTCTTAGCTCTAGGTAAGCCTTTTGTTAACATCTTGTTTTACCTTGTGGAACGCAAATAAAATGAATATTATATGAATATGATCTCAAATATCTGGCGTTTGGTTTGGAATTCCAAATTCAAATTTACTTCAAAAGGTTTATGATTTGTGTTTCGAATGTAGGTAGTGATAGGTGAGGTTTTTGGTTTATGGTTTTTTAAAGAAAAACGTTTCCCCACACTAGGAATTACTCCTGTATCGTGGGTGCGTTCACAAACATTTAAACTCACATACACAAACAGTCAGACCCAGAACAACTACCTGTAGGCAATACAAATATTTGTTGCATTCGATGCATTTGTTTTCGCGCGATTTGATTTTTCTTTGACATCGTTCTGTTCACAATATGGAAAACTTAAAATATCGCCCTTACGAATACTAGTTCCACCGTGGCACCAGCGCTGCAGAAACAGCTCGCAGGAAAAATTATGTGTATGGGGAAGACTACCTACTATAAAAGAAAACACGGTACGTTGTTGGTTACGTTGGAACGTTTTCGTTCTGGAATTTTGACATACAGAACAAACTCTGTGGACTTCCGGAGACCCTAGTTGACAATGAAAACTTAAAAGTGATCGTGGAAGCGGATCCATCGCAAACACGTCAGATTTAGCGGCAGGCTTCGGTGATAAAATAATTTTAATTCACTTGAAACAATTTGGAAAAGTGAAAATGCTTAAAAACACCAGCAAACACGCGTCGAGTGCTACGGTACATTACTAAACCGTCACAATAGCGAAGGATTTTGAATCGTTTTCCAATTTCTATTTTAAAATTTTATTTCGTTTAATAATCGTTACTTGTGATGAAAAATGGATCCTGTACGATAATCGAACGCTCATCACAACGGTTGAACCCAGGAGAACCGGCCAAATCCTGCCCCAAAAGGAAGTTGACTCAGAAACAGGTGTCTGGTGGACCAGTACCGGTGTTATCCTCTACAGCTTCCTAAGATCTGGCCAGACGATTACGGAAGATCTGTATTGTCAACAATTGAAAACCATCATGGAAAAGCTAGCCGTTAAACAACCGAGACTGGTCAATTGCTCTAGGCCACTACTGCGTTTTCCTGAAGACAACGTTAGACCACTCGCTGCACAGCAGACGGTCGCTAAATTAGAGGAACCCCCACCATACTCCCCGCACCTTGCTGCAAATTGGGACAATTTCTTGCGACGAAAAAAAATAATTCCGACGAGACAGTCAAAACCGCCTTAAAATATTTAATATTTTATTGATTCTCGCTCCCATATTTTTTTTTAGCAAAGGAATCGATGAAATACCTATAAAATGGCGAAAGTGCATCTAAATAAAATATAATTTAATTTTTATTTTCGTTTTGCTTTTTCCATATGAAACGCCAATTTCATGGAGCATGTTTACAAGAACACTGTGGTGTCGAGAATGTAAGAGGTAGATAACATTGGACCGCCTACAATAGTTTATTTTATGTGAATGGCACAAAAGTCCACTATCAGTCGGCATTCAGCGAACACCTGGCCCAGTGAGCTCAGTCACGCAGTCGACGTCCACAATGAACCATTCACCAGTTAGATAAAGTAGTGTCGTGTGCTCAGTGAGCTCACGTCGCGATAACGCAACTATTTCATCGTTCGACAGATATCCGTCCATGAATGCGGCGACTGTCAGCGCGCCTAGCGCCTGTGGACGCAGCTCGTCGGAAGAATGTCGAAGACGTTGTCATGTCGCATATCGTCCACGTCGAGGGTCACCGCCAGTCCGCCACACAACGACTGCTTCTGTACTCTACACCAAATTACCAATTCACATTCTATCGTTATCGCTTTACTGATTTCACCAAAGAATCTTTGTTTCCCCGCGAATCGCATCTTCGATAATCACCGGAGTGACTGTGATGTTATTGTGTGTATGATATGCGAGCACGACGAGCACGCCGCACGAGGTCAGCCGGGTTATCTCCTTATCTGCATATATGTACATATTTTAAATAGGTTACCAGTTATGCTGCACCTTCATTGCTTATTAAATAAGATTACTGTCAAGTTAGGCATATTAATTTAAAATAATTCCATGACTAGGTACCTATTAATTAAGTAGGTACCTATAGAACTTATGCCTAGCGGCAGGTTAAAAGATTGTACATATATACTGTATTTGGATACCTTGCCATTTACAGTTTTGATGATTAAGATCTTTCAGGCCCATCAGCCACCTGAGTTAATCGTAAACCTCGTAAAGATGCAAGCGATGGAGCCGGCCCCCCTGGAGAGACGATTGCTGAAGATGTGCTTGTGCTTGTGCAGATGTACAGCGGCGCGCTGCTGGCGACGGCGGCGCGGCTGGCGTGGGACCCCAGCACCTACACGTGGTTCCGCTTCCTGTGCGCGGCGCAGTACCGCGTGTCGGCGGCCTACGTGTTCGCGGCCGGCGTGTGGCTGGCGGCGCTCGTCTACCTCGCCGCCGCCGCCGCGCAGCGCCGCGCCCCCAACTGCCTGCACGTCGTGAGTATACCTACCGCTTCTTGCAAATGTCATCATGATGATTGATGACTAATCTAGCCTTGTCCGAATCTTAGATATAATACAAGTCAGAACTGTGGGCTGCGACCTCCAAATAATGCAACTAATATCAATATTGGTGAACAAGTGTTTTTACCTATATCAGATTTATACTGTCGGTGGGTCAACACAGCTCTCTTGCTTGACCAACAGTTCATATTAACTGATACTGATTCACTATTATACGTGAACTTGCCGCCCAGGTGCCCTTCAAGTTGAAGGAGACAATGTTGGGCCTTGAGGTAGACGGATAAGAAAAGATTGCATGTAGCGGAGATGAGAATGTTTATATAGATGTGCGGAGTGGCAAGACTGGATTTAGTTTGGTAAGAAATTAGTATATTAGAGGAAGTTTGATAGTGGCGCTAGTCACAGAAAATTTGAGAGGGAGTTGTTTCTCTTGGCTTCATATGCTCGTTTGATGTGGAAGGATGAAACGCATGTGACAAGAGAGCAATGAAATACATGTATGTTGATGGATAGAGAGGCAGAGGAAGACCAATAAAATACATTTATGTTGATCGATAGAGATGCAGAGGAAGACCAATTAAATAAATAAAAAAATAAAATAAAATAAAATTTATTTCGGTCCTTTTACAAAGTAATACATTTTACAAACTTATAAATACTTAGAAGTACCAATTTCTTAACAGATTGGCTTAAATAAATAAAAGCTACATAGTTTAATTAATACGTTTTTAATTAGATAAGAAAGGTGCATTGGTACTGACATTATAACTTATGGCGACCTTCCTGAGCTAGGTTAATAAAAACCTGTTTCAGGCCATCCCCATACTAAGCGATCAGCTGATTATTTGTCCATATATGTATAGTTATTTTTTTAAATAATAATATCCTACTTAAAAATACAAATAAAAAATTACCAATTTAATAACTACATCATTATTGAAGTACTTCTAGAAGTCTTTCTGTGTCTGTATAATCAAGTTTAACCAAATATTCGCGTATCTTTAGACTACAGTGTTGTAACTGGCACTATAAATATTAAGTACTCTATTGAGCTTATTATATAAATCGGGTCCTAAATATACATAGAATCGGTTCACAAAGGCATGTCTGGTTTGAGGCTTTATGCACACCAAATCCTTCCTTCTCTTGTCAGAGGGTACCGGCTTGAAAGCGAGTTCAACGTGCTGCTGTAATGTAATGTGCAGTATAAATAATTGGCGTACTGTTAGCACCTCACATGCAGTGTAAAGCTGGTGTGTAGGAAATCTGAAAGGCCTAAACCTTTAGAATTGCTCTTAGAGCACGTTCTAGAGGGAGTAAAATAGACTTTGCAGCACCGCCCCATGAAGTTATGCAGTATGTAAGTACAGATTGGCACAATACCTGTTTAATTAATTTAAAGTCAGCAATGTGGCGTAAATTTTTAAAGATGTATGGGAGTTTACGAACTCTAGTACAGACGCCAGCACATCAAGCTACTACAATCTGTCAAAATTCTTTATTAGATTTTCAACTTTATCGTTAAAGCATTAAGGTTCAAGGTTGATTGGTAAAATTTGACAGTTTCGGGTAGCTTGACCTGCTGGCGTCTGTACATTGAAAATCAATATGTTTACGGAAATTTAAATTTGTATCAATTGTGACACCTAAATATTTTATGTGATTGACTTTAGCTAGAATAGGACACGAACAAGCAGCGTCAGCGTCTGTCGTACAGTTATGAGCATAAATGGTAAGGTGTTAGTAAGGGATATATTAGTGTTTCTCATTCTAGATAGAATATACTTGGTTTTATCTGCATTTAATGTTAGTAGATTCATAAGAAGCCAATTTGATACAATGTTAAAGCCACTCTGAGCATATTTATAGACCTCCTCTCGTGATTTAGCCGAGAACAATAGAGCTGTGTCATCTGCATATGACATTATGATACCATCTGCTAATTTCAAGTTGCACAGTTCATTATTTTATGTAAATTAAAAACAAAGTTGGTCCCAAAATACTTCCTTGTGGAATGCCGTAGCAGCTGTTTTTAAGTTCTGAACTTTTATACTAACCGAGTTTTACACACTGGTGACGATTTCTAAGGTAATCAGAAAAAAGTAGGAGTTGTGTTCCTCTAATCCCAAGTTTTTCAAGCTTGTGTAATAGTTTTGAGCAAGAAATAGTGTCGAAAGCCTTGGCAAGATCCACGAAAATTCCCATGCAATGCAAGCCATTATCCAGATTTGTAGTAATATAATTTGTCAATTTGTGTACTGCTTGGCCGGTTGATCTTTTTGGTCTGAAACCAAATTGACTATCTGAAAGTAATTTGTTGTCCTCAAGATATTTTACCAGCCTATTATGTATAATTCTTTCCAGAATTTTCGAGAGGCCTGTTAAGACTGAAATGGGTCTGTAATTATTAACGCAGTACTTGTCTCCAGATTTGAATACAGGGGTAACCAATGCTTTTTTAAGTAGGCTAGGAAAAACTCCATTAGACACACATAGCTGAAATATACGTGTTGAAGGTTGAACAAGTAGATAGTTAAATTTCTCAAGGATTATATTTGGTATATCATCCCACCCGACTGCACAGTCATCTTTTAACCCAGAAATTATTCCTAAAACTTCATCGACGTCGGTATCTAATAAAACAAAAGAATTAACTGGATTTACAGTTTCAATAGTCTGCTGTTGGCAAGGGAGAGTTGTAGTCCCAGGTGTTTTGTCAGCCAGATTTTTACCAACGTTGACAAAGAAATAATTTACTTTAGCTGCTGCTATATATGGGCTAATATCTGTTGATAGTAAATCAAGTGCAGGTTCGGAGTTTTTTTGCGGTAAATTTATTTGTTCTTATGTATTTCCAGACTAGTTTACTATTGTTACCTGCTGATTGAAGCTCATATTTATCATGTTGGATTTTTATTTTCTTCAGAAGGTTATTACAGAAGTTCCTATATCTATTGTACGTCATGCCAAGTACCTCGTTGTCAGGTGCGAGTTTAGATTTTAAGTGCAATTTGTCTCTATGTCATACAACGGACGAGACCAGAAGACCAATTCTCGTAATTTAAAACGTTCAAAATCTAGTCGCAGTCTCATCTCAGCGACAAACAAATGCCAAAAACTTGTCACAATGTAGGGAAATTAGAGGTTTTTTTGACAGATTGAGACTGAGATCAGGAGCCCAATTCTCACGCATCTCGCGTTCGTTATTGACATTCGAATCGAACTTTTCCCTCGAAAAAATCAAACCGAGCTATTCTCGCCATGGCGATTCGAGCATTTCACGCAGGAAAGACACGCGACATTAGTTTACATGCGTCATGCCAGTCATGAGTGGTCATGACCAGTCGAGACGTGACGTATGACTGTGTCTACCTTCGTGCGAACGTCAAACAGTGGTTATGTCAATCATGTTCGTGTCAATTGCGAAAGGAAATATTAAATATATTTTAACAAAATGTGTTACGAGTTCATAAACATCTTAGAAGAGTCTGCGACCGTCACAACAAGGAAAAACACGAAGAAAACTTCTAAGGGCTAAGGAAGGAACACGGGTGGGTTTTAGTCAGTAAAAGTCTGACACTCCCTTCCGCTCCACCCAGAGCGGGAGGGGGGTCATTTGATGATTTCCCATCCACAAAAAAAAAAAAAAAGGCTTCCGCCAAAGTGGTCAACAGTGGATAGTTGTTGCTTGTGTAGTTTTTTTTTTTTTTTTTTTGACAATGGGCTCACTCTTGACCTCAATGCAGCCCAGAGGCAGGGATGAGATCTACGGTGGAACGAGCTTGCCCAGAAGAAGCCTATTCACTCTCGCCCTGAAGAGATTAGGGTTGTATGAACTCGGGAATGCAGACGCAGGCAGACAATTCCACTCCTTTGCTGTGCGCATCAGAAAAGATGATGAGAAGCGCTTAGTGCGTATATAGGGTATATTAACCAAATAGGGGTGGTATCCCGCAGTGCGTCTGGACTCTCGATGGTAAAAAGGTGAAGGCGGGATGAGCTCATGTAGCTCTTGAGCACACTCCCCGAGGTACAGTCTGTAGAAGACGGACAGACAGGCAACACTTCGCCGGTGAGCCAAACTGTGAAGTTTTGCCTCCACCAGCTTTTTATCGCCAATGAGTCTCTTAGCTCTGCGCTCGACTGAGTCTAAAGTGGCAAGTTGGTATTTAGCTGACCCATCCCACAGGTGACTGCAGTACTCCATACACGATCGGACTTGTGCTTTGTAAAGGGTTAAAAGCTGACCCGGTGTGAAGTACCGCTTAACCTTGTTCAGGATGCCCAGCTTTTTGGCCGCCGTTTGTGCTTTAGACTCAATGTTTTCGCCGAAATTGAGATTTGCTGTCAATTTCATGCCTAGAAGCTCGAGGCTGTCCGTCACAGGTACAGCTGCACCCCGGAAAGTAGGAGCCAGATCAAAAGGGCTCCTTTTCGCGCTAAACAGACAAGCCTGTGTTTTGGTGGTGTTGAAACTGACCAGATTGTTTTCACCCCACTGGGAGACAAGACTTAAGGTCGCATTCATTCGGACCACCAGGGCCTCTCTTAACGAACTGACTTCTTCCCCTCCAGCCCTTGCGCTGGACAGATATCTCTCTACGACGGTGCTGTCATCTGCATACCAAACAATACCTGGTATCAGTAGGTCATTGATGTGCAGCAGGAAAAGAGTCGCAGAGAGAACAGACCCCTGAGGAACGCCAGCATCAATCGCCATGAGGTCAGAGGAGCAGCCGTCAATGACTACTCTGATTGACCGTTTACTCAGGAAGTCAGATATCCAGCAACAAAAGCCAGCTGGGATTCCATAGGCTGGAAGCTTGCTCAGCAGACTTGCGTGCCAAACCCTGTCGAAGGCCTTCGAGATATCAAGAGACACGGCCAGAGCCTCGCCGTGTTTCTCGATGGCCTCGCCCCAGCAATGTGTGACATACACCAGAAGATCCCCAGTGGAGCGCCCGCGGCGAAAGCCATATTGGCTGTCACTCAGGAGATCATTCTGCTCAAGATATGTCAGCAGCTTGCTGTTAATAACCTTTTCCATTACTTTGGAGAGAATGGAGGTAATGGCGATCGGTCGGTAGTTGCAGGGATCGGCACGACTACCCTTCTTGGGTACTGGTTGCACATTTGCAAGCTTCCAGCATTTGGGGACAGTTCGAGTTTTCAGAGAGAGGCGGTAGAGGCGAGTCAGTACAGGAGACAACTCAGGCGCACAACACCTCAGCACTCTCGCAGGAATGCCATCAGGCCCACTAGCCTTGCCCACATCCAGACACTGAAGCACCCTTCGAACCTCTTTGTTATGCACTGTGATCTCCGGCATGGAAGAATCACATCGAGGCAGAGTTGGAGGGTGCTTGGAGCCAGTGTCTAGACGCGAGTTCTCCGCAAATATGGAAGCAAATAAATTTGCCTTTTCAGTAGCAGAGTGAGCCAGTGAACCATCAGGTTTCTGCATAGGAGGCAGCGTGGGATGGCAGAAGTTGGTTTCGACTGATTTGGACAAGGACCAGAACTGCTTACTACCCGAAGGGTAGGATGCAAGCCTGGTCCCTATGCGACTGACATGGTCGAAACGTGCCCTTCGGAGAACCTTTTTGCAAGACTTGGCAGCAGAGTTAAAGGCTCTCTTCTTAGCTCGAACCCTCCGAGCCCGGAGTCTAAGGTCGCGAGCTTGTACCCAGGCTTGGTAGGCAGACTCCTTTCGGGCATCAGCCCGAGCACAGTCCGCATTGTACCAAGGTCGGGCTTTATGACCGAGCGGAATGTCGGAGAATGGGATAAAGTATTCCATTCCCTGCCGGATCACGTCAGCGACCGCATCCGCGGAGCTGGAGGGCTCATCAGAAGAGAAGCATACCCGCTGCCAAGGATAAGACGCAAAAAAGTGCCGCATCTCATCCCAGTCTGCCGACTCGTAACGCCATATTCGCCTCGTGCCTCTAGGGCTATCATCAGGAGGAGAGCAGATCGATACGGATTTCACCAGACAGTGATCAGATGATCCCAGCGGGGCTGAGACCGATACTGAATGCCTGTCCGGATCTGTTGTCAGAAGCAGGTCTAGGCAATTGGGTGTTTGTCCGTCAACGTCAGGTACCCGTGTTGCTTGATTCACCAGCTGGGTGAGATCTAGCGATATCGCAAGCTTGCGCGCCTCTCTACCAGCGTGGTCAGTTTTCTGGTATGCTAACAGCCACTCCCAATGGTGAGCATTGAAGTCCCCCAGAAAAACAAGTTCCGCTGACGGGTACCTCGTTTGGGCCAGATCTGCCGTCTCGGTGAGGTAGTCTAAGAGCCTGGTCGTCTCCTGATCACCGCTGTGTGACCGGTAGACACTAGCATAGACAATTTTATCTATTCCAGTGTCCACCAAAAGCCATAACACGGAAAACCCAGAATCTTCAAAGCAACGGAGACGCCGACAGCAAATATCATCGCGAACGTACATACAGACCCCGGCCCGCTTCTTAAACTTATGCTCAAGAGAGTAGCCCGGGTAGTTGAGGTACGACACGTCCGACGGAGTTGCTATCTGCGTCTCCGTTAAAAAGAGCAGGTGCGGCTTCTCGGTCTCAAGATGGTGGTGGACCGGGTCGATGTTTGAGTGCAACCCTCGGATGTTCGTGAGGTGCACTTTGACTGGCAGGAAGTGCAGCCGTTGAGAAACCTTTTTTCTTTTTGTACTTCGATTCATGGTGGGAGTGTGGTGGGGAATGGAACAAAGTCCAGGCGCTACTCTTTTGCCCTTATGGACCTCTTAAGCTCAGCTGACTTATGGGGAACTCATTTGGAGACTGCGGGGACGCCCGAACCCCCCTGAAATCGCCACCGGGTCCTGCCTTCCAGTCGCCAACTGGCACGGTGGAGCAATCCCAGGATTTTTCGCTAGTTGGCGGGGCAGCCTTTTGCACGTGGCTGGTGCACTACTTGGGCCCCCTACTACCTGCGGTCGGCCAACGGCTAAGACCGTGCTTCGGATCCCGCTACCCTTCAGAATGAGTTACCCGGCACAGCGTTGCTTGGAGGCCAAGACCGGCCAAGAGCTGCGCAACAAACTTCGTTCTTCTTCCCCAAAGGCACTGGCACTCCCGCTCATCGGCGGAACGCAGCAAGCTGCTTGGCGCCGAACTCCGGCGGTAGTGTCGATGAATGAATACAGAAGCGGAAGGCGCCGGATTTAAAACCAGTCAAATGGACAAGGACAGCTTTACCAGGCTTTACTCTGGTTGAGGGCAAGAAAGGTCGATCGCGTCGCAACCACAACAAACGCGGTACTACTTCTGCAAGGGGGGATTTTTGAGCTGTAGTGCCCACTTTGCTCCCGTACATTTCCCGGTTGGCTCGACAGATATCGAGAGAGAAAGAGCCAAGGTTTTATCAGTGCCGACTGCCGAAGGAAGGCCAATGCAGTCGAGCTAGACTACGAATTTTAACCGGCTGAAGTTGTGGTTAGATGTTACAGAGAAGCATGACCAAAAGTAAACTACCATGTGTGGTGTGATAATAATTATGTTTTTGTGGTTTATACTTGGATGTATATGTATACTGAATTTATTTATGAGTCTGTAAGGTATTCCTATAAAGGTTCTTTTGTAACTAGAAATAAAGTGTTTCAAAAGCATTTCAAACAATAAATATGTATTTCAAATGTCTTTATTTTATTTTTTTCAATGTAAAACTTAGCTAAGTAACAAAAATAACATACGCAAATAATTATAGGGCTTTGCAGTTAGGCTGCGCAGGCCGTTAACAAGTTGGGTTAGGAAATAGAAACACACAAGTAAAGTTCATATGTATAATCCTCACTGGGTGACAAATTTACAATAGGTAGGGAATGTAGGGATAGATACGTAGTAGTGGATAGGTGTGCGTGTAGCGCCCAGTTAAACTCCACGTGCAGTGCGAATCGATTGTCCTGTCTTAAACCTGAACGTAGAATCCATATGTAGAACCGGTATGTAGAACCTCTAGATTTGGGGTATACCATATAGTGAGGGTCAGGGAATCACTCCAGCTAGCAAGCAGATGTTAAAATGACAGAGTGTGCCAGTGCTCAGTCCGGTCAGTGTGTTAGGTTTGGTAGGTTAGACTTGGGTGACACGGCTAGAGCACTTGCACATTCTCGCTATCCATCGTAGCGGTTTAGTTAATAACGTCTTGCATGAAGCTATCAAACTAAAATAAACCTAAATCTGTGATAATAATAAACACACACAACAACACAGTACAGTGCAGCACAGGACAGTATATGATCACTAGTTTACACGAACGGTCGGCGTGATGAGTCAAGCGCTGTCCGTTAGCTTAGGAATCGGCAGACCACTTCACGTTTCGCCCAGTCTTCAAGGCACTTTGACCACAAAGAAATTTGAATTCGTGTTGTGACGAGACTCCTAACGCGACCCTCAGGGAGAAATCTGTTTTCGCAAGGATTTCCCAACAATCTTTTGGGCCTTTGTAAAGTAATTAAGCCAGGACACGTAGATACAGAAGCCTAACGTCGTTGGAAAAGCATGTAGCAGGACGGTCCGATTGGTGCAGTACCGCACTCTTTAAAACAACCACCCTTCCTCCTCTTCTTCTCCATCTTGATAAACTTTTAGGTTATTGTGCTGGTCATCAGCTTACTTATAATATCATTAGCAGTCATTCTGTTTTATTTCATTACCTATTATTATGTAGACCAATGTAAACAAACAACATAAATTGTATTTTGACTTTACTTTGACGTGACAAATATCGATGACGTTGACAAATCAAAATGAGCTATGCTTTCCGTTGTACGGAGGCCTTGTAATATATCAATGTTAATAATAAAATAAAAATGGAGTTACGAAAACAATAATGATTATTAAATTGATGAATGTTAATGAAATACCTTTATAACGCTGCTCAAAATATGTTTTTGCCTTAAAAATCATTTTTAAAGATGGTCAAAAGTACATTAACGATAACGTCAAAAAATCGCATCGTTATGTGGAAGGGATTACTTCGTGGGACGCATAATGGCAACATTGTCCCTAGACTCGTGATTTCTGATCGACTTGTAGTGAGAATAGATGTTTCTGGATATCTCACCGTTTTTAAGCGACATACGGAGACGAACGCAAGGATTTCGTGCGAGACGAACGCGAGTTGCGCGAGAATTGGGCTCCAGACTGTGAACGTTTTCTTAAGATTACGAGAATTGCCCCTCTGGTGTAAGGTGTAATCCAGGGTTTGACATTACTATATTTCCTAGGCAATTTTGTAGTGAAAGTGTTTTCAATGATTATGATGATGAAATTATTTTTCATTAATTTTTTTTTTTTTTCATTTTTTTTTTTGCATTGCATTGCATGCTGCAGTGAGCCTATAAAATAATTTAGGGAAGTATTTGCGTTGCATGAGTTGTAAAATGGGTCAAAATTTATGCTGCGTATGTCAGTTTCAAGTTTTGCCATATTAACTTTGGTATAGCTGCGCAAGAAGATTTTTCTAGGTAATGATATTTGTTAGTAAAATTGCATTATGATCAGTTAGCGAAAAATTAGTAATGAATGTTTTTGTTAGTTTTTTGTTTTCAAAATACATCTAAGTATGACCCACTTTGATGCGTGGGGTAGTGATAAGCTGGCAATAGTCCGTGATATGAGCAGATGTTTAGGTAATTATGGGCATGATTATCGATTTTCCCGGAAACAATGTTAATATTTATGTCGCCTATTATTATAATGGTTTTGAAATTACACAGCTTGTTTAGATAAGTGTGTCAAGAGTGTCTAAAAATCGGTCAATATCTTGAGAAGGAGGTCTGTAAACAGCCAACCACTATATCGGGGCTAATTTCAATGATCAAGCAATTACTATCCTGAACTATCGGTTCCTCTACTGTTGCTTTCAGATTTTTCTTGATATAAACTACTAAGCCATCATTTTGATTGATGTGTCGATTGGTTTTGTGGGAAGAATAACCATCCAGGGATGGTAAATTGAGTGTTTAGTTGGACAACCAGCATTCTGTCAGAACAATTATATCACAGCTTATGCCAGGATTTTGTAACAACACTTCAAAACCGTTCATGTTTCTGTTTATGCTGCGAATATTTTGGGTGAGCACAGTTAATGATTTATCCATAGGCAGGAATAAAAGGTTTACAGTCTTCAACATTACATAATTTAGTTTCAGACACAGAAAAGCTGTCTAGGTCACAAAGCAAATTATCGATCATAATTTTATTATATTTACTATTTAAGATATAAAGAAACAATTAAACTACTGTTAGCGTGCTTAAAAAGATATGAGTTATGTGGCGCTCTTAGGCGCCTTCATAATCTATAGAGTTTATGTAGTTGTCCTCTGCGAACTTGCGTGCCGGGCAACAAGCATCACCAGTTTTGTGGTCACTTTTGCGCTTGAAGCGATTGCACGTCGCACATTTGTGGGGAGCGTTTTTATTGCTGCAGTCTTTAAAGGAATGACCAGTCTCTCCGCAGTGGTTACAAGTTGAGCTAGTTTCACGGCAATATTTGGCTGCATGTCCGAATTGCTGACAATTGAAGCACCTGGTGACTATCGTGAAATCTCAGGAAGGGAAAGAGGTTTTGTTCGAAAATACACTCAAATACTTCCTGTTCAGTTAGGGCTGCGGGGACACCAATCACTGCAACTCTTGGACGGCGCTTTGTTGGTTCTTCAACGGTAAGGCCTGATGAAACTAGTTTCTCCGACTTCCGCGATTTTTCTATGTCTTCTCTCTTGTCTGTGCTGATGATGACCCCTCCGTTTCTCACTTTACGAACGCTACAAACATGAAGTTTCAATTCCTCGGGAGAGATGATTTCCTGGACAAGAGACTTCGTGTTGTCGCTGGTTTTAGATTTATCGCTGTGGTAAATAGCAATGGAGCTTAAAGCAGGGCGAATGTAATTGTCGGTCGGGCGAAGGTAATTCTTGACCATATCCGCGAAGGAAGTTGTTTTTACGGGCATCATTTTCCTTTCTACGACTTCTTTGAATTGCCGAAGTGAATTCGCAACGCCCTGCTTCTCTTTTAGGTGTTCAATAGTGGTGTACGCCTGAGTAGTTTTATGAGTCAAGGACTGATATAGGACAGCCATCTGAGAAGTCCCACTAGTCACTTTACGGCATAAATTGGTCACACGGAGCTTCTGGTCAGCGTTCAGTTTGCCCTCCGTTACTACATTGCATACTTCGCTCAAGATGGATTCTATTGTGCTCATCCATTTCTGAACTTCCGATGTGGGTATAACCCCAGCGGGTAATACAAATGTTCCGTGGGTGCTGGTGGAGTTGGGGCTATGGGCTTGTCTTGTTCATTTGGTGACGGGCTGCGGCGGAGGACTTCGCCGCAGCAGTTGGCTACGGACAATCGTCAGTTTTCAGTACCGTTTTATTTACATTTTTACTTTCAGTTTTTGCTTTTTTCTTATGATTTTTTGTTGTTTTCTTTTTAGCTCTTATGTTACTATTTGCAATTTTCAATTCTCCCGTCAGATATTTTAGATGCTTCATAATAAATTCATCAACACGTAATCTATGAGACTTACTAGCGATTTTAAAAAGAAACCTTTTCAAGTTTTTGAAATAGGATTCTACGTTGGAAGATGTAGGTTTGTCTATATTTGATCCGTAAAGATTTTTCATTACATTGGACCATAATGGAAACTGTCCCATTAAACGTGATAAAACAACAATAAAAGCTGGAAAGTATTATAGGTTTTCGTGGTTACCTAAATCATTGTTATCACTTAGAGTAATAATTAACTTTTCAGCATCAATTTTATCGTAAAACCATTTGGGAGATTTTTGTTCAGATAATCCTGTATTTTCGCGGTCACGGTTAATAGTGTCTTTAAATAATGATTTACTTGAATCAGCAATGTTTGCATTCAATTGGTCATTATCTTCGATTTTGATTTCAGTATCCTTCTCGTGACATGATGCAAGTTTCTTTAGCTTGCTCTTGGAATTTTCGCACCTTGAAGGATTTCCACGATTGTTCATACCATCTCGTTGATTTAAGCATAAAATAATCAAATCTGATAGGATATCTTTAGCTTTGAGAAAATCGTCGCAATTTTTTAACTCAATTAGACATTTTATATTAAAAAAATTCACTCTGTTATCGGTATGCTTAAAACACGATAAGTTAAATAGAATTTTTATAAAATGACTTGTGTCAATGCGTATGTAACATGTATCATTACAACTTTCTCCATTCTCTTATCTTCTGTATGACTCTTCGACATATTCAGCAGTAGAATTATATTTCGAAAAAGCCTTTACTGTGGCTCCAATTTAAGTGGAAGAGTCGTCTAAGTTGACCTCATTCGGTACAGGATTGCATTTACTCCAAGCATGAAGCCACTTAAATATTGTATCCATTGTCTGACTTTCAGATATCATTTGTGATACTGGGACGGAACTTTGGTTTTCTTGTGTTTTCATGATCAATACATATAAAAATAAATGTTTAGTTACTAACATCTTATTAATCGGACCAAATTATTTAAAGATACTGCCGGTAGCATCGACACTGAGAACCAACTTATAGAGTTTCTTAATATTTTTACAGCAGGCTTCTTGCAAGTGAGTCCAATAAAGAACATAAAAAGGGTACAAAGATATTTCCTATGGCTTCTTTATACTGTAAAATACGAGTCATTATCCACAAAGATAGTACTTGATTTCTATCATAATATGAACTTTGTCTTTTTTCATATTTAATTTGCCTCAAGCATCCGACAGTCGGCATATGTGGTGGTTCAGTGTCATCAGCACTCATGAGTTCATTAGCTAATTGATTACGGTATGTGATAGCAGATTCATATTTTAGTTCCTCTGACATTTCAACGCGTTTTGCTGGTGATAATTTAATCTTTTTGTCGGCAACATGAATAAATGATTTATCGAAATTTATTAGAGTACCTACACATACAGCGAGCTATTTTATCGACAGGCCAGGAAATCACAATATTTATCAATGCTTTGCATTGTTTACATACACCTTTGCAAGTGATTCGGTCCTCATTTTTAATGGAATATTGTTTGAAGATCCAAGAACAAGGAATTTTCATGGCTTTCCATATTTCCTCACGCAATACATGAGCCCACATATGTTTTGGCAAACGGTATTTTTGTGCAATAAGAGGTTTTGAATTTTGCTTAACTTTAAATTGCTTACTTATCGGCTGAATTCTCTCCCATTGATATAAATCTATCAAAAAAACAAAATTTATCGATGGACTTGATGAACATGCTTCTTTATTTTTATTTTGTGTAGTACCACTGCTGTAACTGAAACTGTCATTTTCTCTTATTTGGGGCACATCAAAGAAATAGTTAAAATTCTTCTTTACAGAAATATATAGTCCTTGTTCAGTAATCGGACTAGGTAACGCACTTTTTATTTCTGAAAACACTGGGTCACTTGCTGCAGGAAGATTTTTGACGCTTTGAAATAAGTAGGTATTTAAATGGTGAAAACGCTTTTTTTTGTTTCTCTAAGGAATTCACAAACTTCCTTCCTCTTTTCATTATGAAACGAATGATGAAAAGGCAATAGAGAAAAGCTTTAATCCCCGTAACTATATAAATATTAGCACAAGTTAAAAACGAAGACAGTAAGTTATAAAAAATGATGTAGGATAGATTCATTTCATCGGAAACGTATGGCAATGCTACGACGATCAAGTGCGTGGCAGTGTGGTAAAAGCCGTCAGTGATACTGTCAAATGTCGTACCGCATTCGCCAGTCGACAGTTTCTCGCTACAAGTTCTCGACTTTATAATAAAATAAATAAAATTTTGTCCATCTATATTCGCACAAAATATGAGGTCAAAAACCTTCTCACCGAGTGGTTGCAAAAGTTATCATACGATGAAATATTGATTGTGTAGTACGTACCGATTTATGAATTGCAAGTGTGTGCGCGACTTTGTATCTATTGCTTTTACTATTACTGAACTACATGACGTGTAGTAGTGGCGCGGTAGTGGGATCGTCTTAAGGTAGCCATTGACGATACGTCCATCAATCCAAATGGAGTGGACGTCTTCCAAAATGGTTTCGTGAATGTGATAAACGTATGCCAATCAAATGGACGCCTTCCAGCTTTGGATTTCCAAACGGATTGAAATCCATGCATCCAATCCAAATGGACGTCATCCGCGGCCGACTGTCAATGTCAAAAACGTGCGACACGCAATTTGGAAGCCGTTCGAATCGTCTGTGAATGGGCAAAACCGCATCCAATTTTTTGTAAATTTTGTCTCAGTTTTTGCTATGTGTTGACGGGGGGTACATGTGCTACAGTGCTAGAAAGAGCTGTGTCTATGAAACCAGGACGGTTTTATTTGTAAAGGTTCATTTTCTCCTTCGTCTTTTCTGTCTTTTTAACCGACTTCTAAAAAAAGGACGAGGTTCTCAATTCGGATGTTTGTATTTTTTTTGTTTTTTTATGTTTGTTCGCGCATAACTCCGTCGCTTGCCAACCGATTTGAATAATTATTTTTTTGTTGGAATGGGTATACTTCCCAAATGGTCCCATGAATTTTATCGAAATCGGACAAGCGGTTTTTGAAAAATCAACAAAAAAAATAAAAAAAATATCACAACAAAAAAATGAAAAATAAAAAGTAGTTTTTATTATCGAAATACACACTGCTGTTGCCACCATTAAAAATCCATTGTGATAATTCTTCCGTACGACGTCGACTTGATAGCGAATTTCTTCGAAGTGGCGGCGCGTACGTCCAAATGGAAGTAAGTCAATGTGCCTATAAACTGAAGTACATCCATATGGAAGTCTTCCATTTAGAAGCATTCCAAACAGACATATCGTCAATGGCTACCTTTACTTAACGACATGGAGTTCTGATACATTTTCAACTACAGGGCATATCTCCTTCTATCCTATATCTATGGTGAAAATGCAACAAATTAAGCCATCAAATGTTGTACCGAAGTTCAGTAGTTTTTGAGTTAGTAAGATTTTTAGTTTTTTATGAAAAATCCCAGATTAAATAATTTAAAGCTAATTTGAAAATTATCTACGGAGCGACTGTACTGAAATTTCTGTTATTAGGTATAATAGTTGATGCCGTAGCAAATCTTTGTTAGTAATTAAAAGTTCAAAAATGCCTAAAACCTTGGTAAATATCACTAAACAAACATTATTTTTTTGTAATTTTTGCCATTACTTCATCAAAAATGTGGTATAGTGCAAAAAAATAAAATAATAATACGCCAGATGTACAAATTACTAGGAAAATATCGTTATCTTATCAGCTATTCAGAAAGGTATGATTTTTAATACTTTTGCATGTGTGAAAGAGAAGAAAAGAGTTTTATGGCGCGTTAGCTAGTTTCAACCCTACGTCTCGTGTCGCAAGCTCGTGTTTTGTTATATGGCTATTTCCCTAACTGTTGCAGCGTATCTTGCTCTTGTGTTGTGCTGTGCCTTCATAAGTGCTGACTAAGGCTTCATATTCTAACCCTGAATACGCTGACATAATGTACTGTTACGGGCTTTGTGATGTTAACGCTGCTGAAACGCGGAGAGAATATCAACTTCGCTTTCCCAACCGCCGACTCCCACACGTTAGTGTCTTCGGATCGACTTATCGGCGATTATCTAAAACTGGCAGCGTCCAAAGAAGCAGGCAAATTGACTCTGGTCGTTCCCGGAGATACACGGCTGAGGACGAGGAGCTTATTCTTCAACGTTTTATTGACGACCCCAACATATCGACAAACATCGTAGCCCGTGAGCTTGGTATGTCACACTGGAAAGTCTGGTCTGTAGTTCACTTGTCAGGCCGACATCCATACCACTACCAACCCGTGCAGTCATTATAAGAGGGAGATCCGCCGAGGCGGCTTGAATTTTGTCGTTTTATGCTAAGTGCCGACGCCGAAGGCGAAAACTTAAAAAAAAGAAACATTCTATGGACCGATGAATCATGTTTTGACCGTGATGGTATCACAAATTACCACAATTTACATTACTGGGCACCGAGGGCAGAAGGAAACCCTAAGAAACTGAAACCAACCGCATCCCAGCGTAGGTTCTCACTTAATGTGTGGATGGTTATTATCGACGACAAGTTAATTGAAACCAACCGCATCCCAGCGTAGGTTCTCACTTAATGTGTGGATGGTTATTATCGACGACAAGTTATTATCGACGACAAGTTAATTGGCCACATTTTTTACCCCAAACACTAAATGGGCAACTTTATGAAGATTTCCTAAGAAATCATTTAACAGCAGCTCACGGATGTACCGGAACAAAGAAGAGCAAACATAAATCATTTAACAGCACTGCTCACGGATGTACCGGAACAAAGAAGAGCAAACATAAATTAATCGACATGACGGGTGTCCGTCCACTTCCGAATCACAATATTCGACAATTGCTGGATGGTGGGCCGATTCCGTGGCCTGCACGAAGCCCTGATCTGACGCCGCTAGACTTTACGTTTGGGATCATATGAAAAACCTAGTTTATATGACCCCCGTAAATTCAGTTGAAGAACTAAGGGAGAGAATAACAGATGCGGCGGACCAAACGAGGGCAACAATCACAGCAAGAGTCACAAAAACCGAAGTGAGGAAGCGAATAAGAACATGTATTCGAAACCGAGGTCAGCACATCGAACAAGACGTGTGAAATGTGTGTAAAGTTTTTAAATTGATATTGAATAAAAATAATAATGTTCATGAAATTTTTTAATTTGATTTTCCGAAAAACTCATTTTTGTGAGACGTACGCCTTCCTGTACTAAATCAAAAACGATTTTCATAATGTAGTCCATGACTTTGTATTAATTTTCATACCTTTTTGGATAGCTGATAAGACAAGGATATTTTACTAATAATTTGTACATCTGGCGTAGTATTTTGTATGAAGTAGGTAATGGCAAAAATTACAAAAAATTAAATGTTTGATTAGTGATATTTGCCAAGGTTTTAGGCATTTTTGAATTTTTAATTACTAACAAAGATTGGCTACGGCATCAACTATGGTAATAGATAATTTTCAAATTATCTTCAATTGATTTAATCTGGGATTTTTCATAAAAAAACTAAATATCTTACTAACTCAAAAACTACTGAACTTCGGTAGAACATTTGGTGGCTTAATTTGTTGCATTTTCACCCTACTATGACGTCCTGCAAGGAATAAGTCGAGTTAGGTACCAGTAACCCTGTAACATATATATATCCATGACAAATTATAGCTTTCTAGTAGGTACTAAGAGCCTCCGAGCTAAGCTGCAGACGGACATGGCGAAACTATAAGGGCTCCTTGTTGACTACGGAACCCTAAAGAGGAGACTGAAGAGTGACGGCTGACAGGGGACAATGTTCAAACGATTCACTACTATAGGTACTTATGTACAGTTCAAACTCAATGTGTAGTTACTAGTTAGATGAATGATGATGACAGGCCAGGTTGCTCATAGTTGGTCAGCCAAAAACATGCAAATTCTGGTTGGTTAAATAGTTTTATTCCAAAATTTCCAAACGCACATACAAATAATTTGTCTTCATTAAATAAAATCTTTATACTGGAAGTTTTACATTTACCACTTGGTATAACATGGGCAACATGATCATTAGATGACCTGACGGCTGACATTGAGTAACACAGTTGCGTTCTTGCGCAGTCGACTTGTCCTTCTGCACCCAGTGGCCCAGTGGCCCAGTGAGTACGAAGCGCGAGTGCGTCGTTAGCCGTCGGAAGTGATCGCGGTGTTTAGCGATTCTGAGCCACATAGAGTGCTATAGTCACGCAAAACCTTCGTTAGAAAGGAATACTTGACGGACAGAGTGCACGATGAACATGGATGCAATCTGTGGGGGCGACAATGAGTTCTTGTTCATTAAAGTTTGAGATGATACCTTGTCTGTGGAACGATCATCTCCGGGGTTGTTAACAGAGAGTAGTGGTGTTGGTGTACTGTGAGTGCCCACAATGAATGAATGAATTAGGAATATAAAGAACCCGACGCTTTGGTTAACGGGTAACTACTAAGATGCACAACAAGACGCTAAACTTCAAAAGATTGAATGCATGCAGGGGAGCCATTTACTGGCATTTACATTCCATTTACACGATGATATACAATGTGGGGAACTGGGGATGATGACACGACAATATAAACATCGTATATCTAATGCCGTCCCTTTGACTATAGGACAGTTTGAACTGGGGATGACGACACGACAATATAAACATCGTATATCTAATGCCGTCCCTTTGACTATAGGACAGTTTGAACTGGGGATGACGACACGACAATATAAACATCGTATATCTAATGCCGTCCCTTTGACTATAGGACAGTTTGAACTGGGGATGACGACACGACAATATGTATAAACATCGTATATCTAATAGCTTCTACCCGCGGCTTCGCCCGCGTGGATGTCGGAAATTATCCCACGGGAACGTGCAGGATAAAAAGTAGGTATGTCCTTCCCCAGGATGCCATCTATCTCTTTGCCAAATCAGAAGTTCAGTGGTTTATGTGTGAAAATGTAATACCTATACAGTTTCAAGTTCAAATCCTCCCGTTAAAAATTGAATAACACCTTTTTGCCCCGTCAGGGGTCAATTTTTGACAACTTTACATACTTATTATTACCTACTTAATTATTTTCTGTCAAAAGTATTAATACTGAGTTTCGAGTTAAGTCGACCGCGCATTCAATTACTTCCACACAATCATTAACACCCCTATATCCCCCTTTGAGGAGTAGTTTTGAAAAATTTATAATAAAAAACTTTATTATTTACTTAAGCGAGCATTCTTGCCAAGTTTCAAGTTTATTAACTAAATGAATAAGATTTTTCATATGAACTGTATCCCCCGCTTTTCATCCCCACAGGGGTGGAGTTTAAAAAATTTATACAAATTTTCGAGTTAATCAAGCCATGCAGTAAAATCCTCCCCTGTAAAATTGACTACCCCTTTTCAACCCATTAGGGGTAGATTTTCGGAAAAACCCTGATACATATTATTCTTTATTTTTGGTCATAAGTATAAACACTGAATTTGGAGTAAATCGGACCGCGCATTCAAATTCTTCCACGAAAACTTCAACACCCCTATAATAAATCCCCCTTTGAGGGGTAGTTTTGAAAAACTTATAATGATAAACTTTATTAGTTACTTAGGCGAGTATTCATGCCAATTTTCAAGTTTATTACCCTAACGAATAAGATTTTTCCTATAAACTGTATCTCCGCTTTTCACCCCCACAGGGGTGGAATTTTGAAAAATCCTTTGGGATGTGTTCATAACTTGACTCAAAAATTATTTATACCAATTTTCGAGTTAATCAAGCCACGCTGTAAAATCCTCCCCTGTGAAATTGATTACCCCTTTTCAGCCCGTCAGGGGTAGATTTTCAAAAAACCCTGATACACATTACTATATACTATCAATTTTAGGTATAAATACTGAGTTTCGAGTAAATCAGACCGCGTGTTAAAATTCTTCCATACTAACTTTGAAACCCCCCAATCCCCTTTTAGGGGGTACTTTATGAAAACCAAAAATGGCGAACTTCATAATTTACTTAGATAAGTATTCGTGCCAAGTTCCAAGTTTATTAACTCAAGGAATAAGATTTTTCATACAAACGAAATCCCCCCATTTCACCCTCTTAGGGGTGGAATTTCGAAAAACCCTTTCTTAGTGGATACCTACTCTTCACGAGGAATACACCCTCCAAATTTCATGTCTCTAGGACCGTGGTTTAGGCTGTGCGTTGATGTCTCAGTCAGTCAGTCAGGACTTTGAATTTTATATTATAGATGCCGTCCCTTTGACTATAGGACAGTTTCTAGTCTGGAACTCTGGATACAAAATAAATATTCAATCAAATATATCCAATAGTTTTGTCATTATGGCTAGTCAAAGACGCGCAAATCTCATAGTTGGCCCACCATTACTATTTAGTTTGTTTAAACTTTTTATTCTAATGTTAAGTTTTATTTGACAATTTCGAAATACTCCCATGCACTTATATTGCCAGTATTTTAATTCACTGTCGTTTATTCTTCACATAATTTATCGTGGTCTGTTGTAAGGGTTATCTAATGAGAGCTTTCGAACTTCGTACACGTGTACCGTAGAAATATAAAATGTGTACCTACCTAGTTAGTACGAGTGTTACTTTGGAAAGTATTATTGAAAGTTTAAAACTCTCGTTTGTTAAAAGTAACAATTGTTTAAATTGCCAAGTTGTAAACATTGGATCACTATATTTTTTACCGACGTAATTATCGCGTTAAAACCCGGCCATTGATCCGTGCAATGACTCATGGGTCACGTGGCCGACAGTCCGGGACCGCACTGACTCCGCATGTCTCTGCGGCCGGGCATGTCTGGCGTTGAGCAGGTGGGCGCCATGGGCACAGCGCGCCGCTGCGGGCTGGCTCGAGTGCAGTGTGTGACGCGTGTGTTGTGTTGCAGTACGCGGCGGGCGTAGTGTGCCTGGCGCTGAGCGAGGTGGGCTACGGCGCGTGGATGGGCGCGTCCCTGGCGGCGTGGTGGCGCTCCGCCCCGCAGGCCGAGCTGGCGCGCCGCGGCATGGACCTGCTGCACGACCTCAAGCCGGCGCTGCTGGCCGTGGAGCGCTACCGCGACGTGGCACGCCCGCTCTACGACATGATCGAGGTGCAGCCACTGTTCACTCGTGTGTCCATGCTACTGAGACACCGGTGACCGGAGTATACTCAATAGTGTTGTTGTGTCGCAGGAGGTGGAGCGCGAAGCGCCCAACAACGCGTTCGTGATCATCGTGTTCGGAGTGCTGGGCATGGTGTTACAGGTGCGTCAGACTTCCTTACTTTCATAGCAAGATCATAGCGATTCAGAGCGAGCGCCACGTTTAAACGAACCAGGCCTTAGGGTGGTCACCCACAGCGACTTTTTCAATTCAGTGGCTCTTTCTATTCACGCGCGTCTGTATCGCTACTTTTGGTTGTTTGTCGCATTCAGCATCGGTTCAGCAGCGCTACTAACGCGCGACTATCAATGTTCACTTGACCGAGTCCATATTACAATCGTAGCGTCCACAGGCATTCATAAGTATAGTCACACTACAGGCCCGTGACTATGTGCCAGGCTGCCAGCAGGCTGCGCGCGCGCCTATGTGACTGACGGCGCTGCCGGACGTCGCCGTTGTCTTCACGACACCTTGGCGGTCAGTTGAACCAGCTGCGTATTTTTGCGGGCGGGAGGGCGCGGGCGGTGCTGCACACCGTATCCAAGCCTGGAGTTTGTTATTGCGGAATTAAAACTACATATTTTTTCATAACATTTTATCGTGACGGATTTCCGAAAAGTACCTAACACCTCAAGGCTGACTTACATACTTACTTTTGACGTAGGTAGTTATCGTCGTACATGGGCCAATTCCTATTTGTCGCTACGAGTATGGGAACGCGCAGTCGAGCGATTCTTTGGAGCTTGCAGCTGGTTGAAGTCTTACAGGCCGTGCATTAAATAAAATTAAATAATGAAAATAAATAAATAAACATACGCCTTTTCTCCACTAAGTTTCAACATCTTTGAACAACTTAAAGCTAATAAAATGTATGTATGTACTACAATG
Organism: Apamea crenata; assembly: GCA_949629185.1. Taxonomy (NCBI): domain Eukaryota; kingdom Metazoa; phylum Arthropoda; class Insecta; order Lepidoptera; family Noctuidae; genus Apamea; species Apamea crenata. The sequence goes on along the minus strand of OX451365.1, from coordinate 207,362 downwards.
ATATATAATACCTCATTGATGTACTATGTAATGTTACAGGTAGCGGCATTTATAATGGCGCGTCGCCTCGCACGGCGCGCGGGCGAGCACGCGCAGGCGCCGGGCGGCGAGAAGGACAGCGTGTGCGCAGTGCCGACCGCCGACGACGACAGCGACTGCAACGAGGCCGAGCGCGTGCCGCCCGGCTGGCGCAAGAAGGCCAACTTGCGCATGTACACCATACTCGACAAGATTTTCTAGCAGGTCAGCGTCCACTGCGCGCCCAGATCGGTTCAAGCGGTTCATTGTCCTTGCAGTCCAGCCTATAAAGTAAAACCTTCCGTTCAATTCAGTTTGGCAATTCAATTCAGTTCAATTCGCGATTATTATTTTTTGACTTACAAAGTGTCTATTTGTGATGTCAATGATGAATGGTTCGACTGACTTTTCCAGGACGAGACAGGCGCTCAGGCGCCAGCGCCGGTGCCGCGGGGAGGCGGCGGGGCCGGGCCCGGTGGCGGGGCCGGGCCCGGCGGCGGGGCCGGGCCCTGCGGCGGGGCCGGGCCCTGCGGCGGGGCCGGGCCCTGCGGCGGGGCCGGGCCCTGCGGCCGGGCGCGCGCGCGGCGCCGCCCCCGGCCCGGCCCGCGCCGCGCCCGCGCCGGCGCCGCGCCCGTGCCGCGCGACGCCGCGTGGGACGCCGTCCACGCCCAGCTGCGCGCGCGCACGCCGCGCGACGTCGCGTGGGACGCCGTCCACGCCCAGCTGCGCGCGCGCACGCCGCGCGACGCCGCGTGGGACGCCGTCCACGCCCAGCTGCGCGCGCGCACGCCGCGCCACGCGCCGCCCTCCGCGCCCGCCGCCGCGCTGCTCATCCTGCACACCGACATCTAGCGCTGCTCACGGAGCGTGTTGCCGGTATGATCTGATGTGCGCCTGCCGGAGACCGCGTGTATATCAGCTCCGTCTTCGGTCACCGACGCGACGTGAAGCTGAAGTGCGGCAGCGCCTCCTGCCGCGGGGTTCCTTGCGTGGAGCGAGATGTATGTCCGTGTTGATCATATCAACATTATAATTATTGATGAACGATGTGATTATATTACTAGAGAGTCGATGAGACTTGCCTTCCACTTGTAATGGTCTGCCCGTATCTCATAAGTTTCTATTATTTTCTATTAAACTGATTAACGAACACAGACTGCCATATTAAGTAGTAGTTAACAGTAATGCTAGGTGATGCTGAATGAGAGCATGAATGTACCATGTATTGTATGGTGTGCCAGACCACGTGCGTCCGCCGCGCGTTTGGCGTGTTGCGTGCTGCGTGTTGCGAGCTGCGTGTTGCGTGCTGCGTGTTGCGTGTTGCGCGTTGCGCGGTGGACGCTGTTGTTGTTCCATGTATTCCTATATGTATTGTAGGTAGTTAGTGTAGCATTATACGAGACGGTGCGTAGTAAGTATATCTGTAACAGACTATATTTTATAAAAGTAAGTATTCTAGCATTCTGAGTAGTGATTTCTTGCCTTGTAGCGAACTTATCGAGAGACGCGGTGCTATCAACACAAACTCGCCCAATACTAAACTGTTCTAAAGAACACTCGCTCGACTGACTCGACTGACTCCGCTGAGGTGGAGCGGACTGGGCGTACTGGGAGGCACACTTCAGGTTCATAGCTCCTGAACATGTATTACTTAGAGTAGATTATCTAGTGCAGCGACACCCATTACAAACTGAGCCTCATGAACTTGCCCACCACTAATGTATTAGATACCCCGAGTTTCACTCGAAGCCTACCGCGCGGCACCGCGCAGACCCCGGCCGCTCCGTGGGTATCGCTGGACTAGCTGCTCCCTACGTCATTATAGAAACCATGAGTCAGTTTTATTTAAAAAGTTTGCCGTTACTTCATATCCGATTATTGTGATAAGTACCATTTTACTGTGATTTGAGTTAAACTGCAAGAGCAAACTGAATTACGATAGTGTATGTAGGAAGGGGTCGGGCGGCGTCGTCGGTGGCGCGCGGCCGGTGACGGTCGGTGACGGCCGGTGACGGGCGGTTGTCGGTAACCTGGTGCCAAATAGCGTAAGATAGTATGTACGAATCGTTCACTGTTGTAGACAATATCGAATAGTTGGAGACTAGACAATAAGCAGCGATACGCACACGCGTTCCAACAATGTTGACACGTTACTATTAAAGCAATAAAGTGATATTTTTGTACACAAGCTGTTTTATTTGTATCTAGCAACAGGTCGCGCGTGTCTGTGCTGCCCGACGTGCAGTGCGCGCACAAGTATGCCATTTTTTTGTAAATTCGTCATTCCAACACGATCCCATTGTCATTTTGCTCGTAAGTTCGTAATCTCATTGGTCGGTCAATGGTATATTACTTTACTCTCAGTGTACTTTCCGAGGGTCGACTTGGAGGGATAGGGGAAATGACACCACTGAATTACGTCACTACCCGTATATAAAAAAAAAAAAAAAAAAAAAAAAAATAATAACATAAAATGAACAACAACGAACATGAACATAAGAACAAAGTTACAAGTTCAATCGGTTACAGGGAGCACACATAATTTGGACGTCGGTCTTTTTATGGTAGATGACTGTGTACGTAACGTAACAACTCGGGTAACCCCATCCGGTCCCGGATGTTTTTCTGTAATCCTACCTAGTAACCACTTGCCAGGCGGCAAATTATCTTCCTTCACTAAGACCACTTCACCAATAGATGGTTCCGGGTTTTTGTAGGCCCACTTATGCCTCTGCAAGAATTGGTGAAGGTAGTCGTGCGACCATCTACGCCAGAAATCCTGCATCATCCTCTGGTGGAGTTGCCATCGCTGTAAACTACTCGAATTGCACCCTTCATAATTTGAGTCCGGAGGTACAACCAGTGGTTCCCCCACAAGAAAATGACCTGGAGTTAAAATTACCAACTTATTTTGATCCTCGACATAGGATAACGGTCTCGAATTGAGGCATGCTTCTATTTGAGCCAAAACCGTCGCCAGCTCCTCATAGGTTAGCGTAGTGTCTCCTACCACCCTCTTAAGGTGATACTTTGTGGACCTTATTCCTGCCTCCCAAAGGCCCCCAAAGTTTGGCGAGTGTGGAGGGATAAAGTGCCACTCAGTACCATTGGTGGCAAGTTCCTCAGCTATTTCTTGATTAATATTGGATTTTTCTCCAGTAAATAAATACCGTAATTCTCGTGCTGCTCCCACGAAGTTTGTGCCATTGTCGCTGTGTAACTCAGCGCATCTACCTCGCCTTGCCACAAATCTCTTGAACGCAGCCAGAAAGCCCTTTGTGCTCAGTTCACTGACAGCTTCTAAATGCACTGCTCGAGTAGACATGCATATAAACAACGCTATGTAGCCCTTGTAGGATTTGTTTCCTCGACCCTTTGATACCCTTATTGTAATGGGGCCCGCGTAATCCACTCCACTACTCAGAAATGGCTTGTTGGGTGTAACCCGTGCCGAAGGTAATTGTCCCATTAACTGTGTCCTAACTTTAGATGCATGTCTTATGCATTTGACACATTCTCTTACATGCTTTCTAACTGAAAGCTTAATTCCTATGATCCAATATTTGGACCGCAAATAGGTTATCATGATTTGCGGCCCTCCATGCATGGTTTTCTGGTGTGCATCGGCAATTAAGAGACTTGTGAGAAAGGACTCTTTCGGTATCAGAATGGGATGAACCCGATCATAATTTAATTGGGACATCTCAAGCCGCCCTCCAACTCTTATAATTCCCTTAGAGTCCAAAAATATATTTAATGATTTTAGAATCCCCTTTGTCTGATATATCTGATTTTTCCTCAATTCTTCCAACTCATTTGCGAATTGTTCTTCTTGAGCTTTTTTCACACATATCTCTGTTGCCTCTTCCAGTTCTTGTTTACCCAAATGTTTCGACCTATTTCTTTGCCTTTGAAGCCTTAAAAACCGACGACAATAAGCTATAACTCGGATCATTCTTGGCAGTGTCGAAAATCTGTTCCAAAAGGCTACATCCAACGTAGATGTGTGTACCTTAATTTCTTGTAAACGCGTCACAAGATGTTTGGGCCGTTTGTACTCGATAACCGGCTCCTTTAGGAAGCTCGGTCCTTCCCACCATATCGAGATACCTACCAGTTCTGACGGAGAAACACCTCGTGACGCACAATCTGCTGAATTTTGCTTAGTGGTCACATGTGCCCAGTGATGCGTATCTAATGTGGTTAAAATATCAGAAACCCGATTGGCCACAAAGGTTTTCCAGCGGCATGGATGACAATTTAACCATGCCAATACTACTTCACTGTCGGTCCATGCATGCCAATCAGCCTTTGGTATACCCATAACCTCACCTACTTCCGCTATTAATTTAGTAACCAAAACTGCTCCACAGAGTTCCAGTCTTGGGATGGACACTTGTTTAATAGGTGCCACCTTTGTTTTGGATGTTATTAGCGACGTATGAACATTTCCCATACTATCCACCACCCTAAGGTAAACGACTGCTGCATACGCTAACTTCGATGCGTCTGAAAACCCATGTAACTCTGACTTCGTGTTATTACGACTAGTGTGTAACCATCGAGGAATTTTAATCTGAACCAGAGAAGCCAAGCTGTGATGGTAAGTACTCCATTCTTGTTCTAAATTGCTTGGAATTTCTTTATCCCAATCTAGCCCTGCTAACCACAATTTCTGTATATATATTTTGGCTAATATGATACTAGGCGCTAACCATCCCAAGGGGTCAAACAAACGTGATATTTCGGAAATTATTTTTCTTTTTGTTACAGGTCCAGTAATCGTCGGGAGTTCCAGAGAGTATTGGAAGAAGTCTTCGCTTGAATTCCATGTAAGTCCCAATATTTTTGTTATATCATCCATTTTTATTCTTAACTCTTCATGTGTAGATCCTTTCTCATTTCTTACCTTATTTAATAATACTTTACTATTGCTCATCCACTTTTGCAACTTAAATCCGCCTTTACTCAAAGTATCATTCATTTCTGTGAAGATTTTAATGCCTTCTTCTATGTTTTCAGCTCCAGTCATCAAGTCATCCATGTAGAAATCATTTAAAATAATTTTCTTTATTTCAGGATTACCTTCACAGTCATCATAAGCCACTTGGTGAAGGGCACGAACTGCCAAGTATGGTGCTGATGCAGTACCAAATGTCACTGTCATCAGTTCGTACTCATCTATTTCCTTTTCAGGACTATCCCTCCAAAGTATGCGCTGAAATATCGTGTCTTTCCTGTTAACCAAAACTTGTCGATACATTTTGATTATATCGGCAACCAAACATATCTCATATGATCTCCAACGCATAATAATATGTCGAAGTTCTGCCTGCAAGGTGGGTCCAATCAACAAATTGTCATTAAGTGACATCCCATTTGAACCCTTACAGGAAGCATCGAATACGACTCGCACCTTGGTCGTATCCTTATCCGCGCGGACGACGGCGTGGTGTGGTAAGTATATGGCTTCTTTCATTTTTCTTTTGTCTTGTGATACCTTTTCCATATGTTGTAATTCTGAATATTCATGTATAACCTTTTCGTAATCTTGTTTTAATTGATCATTCCTTCCTAATTTTAATTCTAAGCTTCTAAGTCTTTTTTCAGCTATGCTCTTCGACTCGCCAAACTTGCCAACCAGCTTTGCATCCCGCAACGGTAATCTGACGATATACCTGCCATCTTTATTGCGCAATGTCGAAGTCGTAAACAATTGTTCACATTTGACTTCATCCTCCGTGAGCATCTTTTTTGCAGATGGTTCCGCCTCTAGCTCCCAAAATTTTCTTAACATATTATCATCATCTTGAACACTGCAGTGCATCACGGTAATATGTGAGTAAATGTGAGGGCCATTGTCCACGTCGACTGCCCCCGACAATATCCAGCCCAAAGCGGTGCCCTGCGCTAAGAGCGTCCCGCTTGAGTTCTTCTTTACCCCGTCCCGAATCACCTGGCTGTATATTTCTGCACCCAATAAAATATCAATTTTATTAGGCCTGAAATATTCCGGATCAGCCAACTCGGTATCGATTAAGTCTACCCATTCTACCCTGGATACCTTGGTAGACGGGAGCAAAGCCGTGACCGATTTCAAAACGTAGGCGTTTACCTGCAGTTTGAACGTTGGATCGAATCTCGAGCCAATCGTGACAACTACTTTGGCAGTCGACATAGTGCTTTTATCTCCGCCCACACCTACCACCGTATTTTTTGAAGGTATTTTCTTCAAACCCAAATACTGGACCATGGATTCCGTTACAAAGGATCCTTGTGATCCCTGATCCAGTAACGCCCTAACCATCCGGTAACTCCCATGTTTTGACTCAGCCTTTAATAAGGCTGTGCTTAATAACACCGCTTGCTTGGTGTTTCCTGTCGAAAAACATGAGACCAGTGGTTTATCCTCCGCTTGTGCGGCAACATCTTTTTCCTCATTAGCAATCGATGAGGACCCCTCGCGAGCAGCCGAACTACCCTCACCAATAACCGACCCAGACCCACCCGTGGGGTGTAGCAAAGAATGGTGGCGGCGTTTACACACCTGGCACCTGTGAGTGTTTTTGCAGAACCTAGCAGAGTGGTTACTATTTAGGCAAATAAAGCATAAGTTCTTTTCTAGTACAATATTTCGACGACTATCTATAGATTCCTTTGAAAACTTTGGGCAAGATGAAATTCGATGATCAGCTGAACAATATGCACAAGTAACATTTTTCTTTTCTTTTATCACATGAAATGACTGTGTATTTTTAGGGTTTTTATCCATTTTGCTATCTAAATTTTCTAAACCACGGAAACGGCTTATTAAAAAATCACTAAACTGCTTGAACGTAGGCAAATCATCTGTGGTATCGGAAGCTACCTGCAACTCCCAGGCTTTCCTGGTATCTTTATCTAATTTTGTACTAGCTATATAAATAATCAAGATGTCCCAGGATGACATCAATACCTAAACTTTGTAATGACCCTAAACAGTCGGATGTAGTACTGATTAACCTTTTAATATCCGTAGCTGATTCTACCGTTAAAGCCCTTTGACCGAATAGACGTTTTAAAATACCATTTGCCAGAAATCTTTTGTTATTATACATAGATTCTAATTTTTCCCAGCTTGCCCTATAATTATCGGAAGTAACATTTACATTTCTCAACAAGTGTTCTGCGTCCCCAGTTAAATACCCTTTGAGATAATACATTTTCTGTGCATCATCCAGCCTTTTATTCTCATGAATTAACCCGACAAATAAGTCCCGAAAGGTCTGCCACTCGAGGTATTTACCAGAGAACACAGGAATTTTTATTTCAGGTAATTTAAAATTTGAATTTTCCTTACTATTTCCTGAACTGTGTGTGTCGCTATATTGTACAGTTTTACCTTTACATAACAGTTCTTTTAGATCACTCTTGTATAGCACATACATTTCCTCTACTTCATCAAACACACAATCCTTGTGATAATTTGAACTATACAAGTCTGATCGTTTAATTTCGCTAATTATTTTTAAGTGCGTAGTATAAAACATATTCCAATGTTGTTCTAAGCTTTCCAAACGTGTTTCAATGTATGAGACCGTAAGTCGGTCCTTTGGACATTTCTTAAAATTAATATTAGCCTTTACAATTTTGGATCTAATGTCCACCTGAATCTCATTATAGGCATCCATGTTTATAATCAGAACAACAAATACAATAGGAAATACAAATAAGCAACACTTTAAATTTATAATAATAGACTTCGAAAATAGCCGTTATCAGAACTATTAAACTTAATGTCTATAAAACACTTTGAACTTCTTCAAACTTATCGCCAACAAACTTGAGTCAGAATCACGATTTAAATTTTTTACAAATGTTTGAGAACTGCAATTTTGATGTTTTACGAAATTTGGGCATAGGTCGTCCCAACCACTTTCAACAAAAAGATTTTACAAGTCCGAAGTGAAGAATATTTAATTAAATGTACTCACAGTTTGTCTTCACATAATATTCACTCACTCACTCTGATGATCGACACTTGCACCATACAAGTGGCGCCCTCTGCTTCGCTGTTTACTAAGGTTCGCTTCACCTCCCTCGCGCCGTTCCTCCAGGGTGTCACAGCCAGTCCTGGCTGCCTTGGCTCCAACAGGCTGCTCCTCTGGCTCCAGTTCCACCCGGCTCCACCTCCAGCTCCTGGGCACCTCTCACCCGGTACCCGCTGAAGGGGCTGCTCTGGACAGCGATCCACTGCCCAGTAATGACGCGTAGGGTGGCAATCACTACCACCACCGGTGACCACCAAAAACACTCACGACCGTATCCGACTCGACAAGGACCATGTACTTTCCGAGGGTCGACTTGGAGGGATAGGGGAAATGACACCACTGAATTACGTCACTACCCGTATATTTAATTAATTTAGTTACACGTAATCCCGATAGGTGCGCTGCTCAAACAATAAAAAAAACTAAAGGACCTAACCAAATGCGCGTAACGAAACCATAGCGAGATCTAACTCGACGCCAACGCCATCTATCGAGCTATGAGGAAAACCAAATATTATTTGAGTGATCTCGGTATGATTTCGTGTTCCGCTCAGACACTCAGATTAATTTTTACTCTATGGTCAATGGTCTCGTAATAGAATTGTGTTATAATGACATTGTTGTATTGCCATTATTATAAAACCCGTTAGTAGAAATGATTTTCGACGTTGGTTTTTTATTCCGATAAAAATCTAACAAGAATCAAACTACATCCAAATAAAAGCTACAAAAATATGGAACTTGGAAGCACTGAAATATATTTTTAGACCCCTCCATTTCAGAGAAAAATTATAAACTTTTTAATGTTAGTACAGACGTCAGCAGGTCAAGCTACCCGAAACTGTCAAATTTTCCCAATCAACCTTGAACCTTAATACTTTGACAAATAAAGTGGAAAATCTATTAAAGGATTTTGACAGATTGTAGTAGCTTGATGTGCTGGCGTCTGTACTTACCCACATATAATTTATTCTTTATGGCAGCCCAAATTAAACCTCCCACATACTTTGACAATGTCTAAATATGACAGATAACAGATGTCTAAATATGACAGATGACAGTATTGACCGTCAGGCCTCACTCATCCGTCTGATACGTCACACTTTCGCTCGTGCCTTTGTGTTATCGTATTTTAATTTGTGCCTTGCTTTCTTTGATTTTCCTGATTTAACTGACTTGGCCGACTGACTTACCGATAGCTTACGAACCTTCAACCCTGACGACTTTGCTTTTTTATACCGGTTACCTTCCTCAAAAAAACTCGTTAGCAACAGAGTAGATAAAAGAAAACCGGCTCTGGCTATATATGGACATGTCGAAAGCCTTTGACCGCGTAGACCATAGAATATTAATTAATAAACTTGACGCATACGGGATTAGAGGTAACATATCAAATTTAATTAAATCATACCTACAAGATAGACAGCAAATAACAGTTATTAATAGAATATGTAAAAAACATGAAACAACATTTAAATCTAGCCCGAGAACAGTGATGTATGGAGTTCCACAAGGTAGCATACTTGGACCTCTCCTATTTATTATATATATAAATGACTTCCCAAAAGCATCGACCTATCCCATGACAATGTTTGCAGATGACAGCACTCTACTTTTCAACAGTGACCAATTAGATACATTAGAATCAGACATTAACTATAACATAAAATCAGTTATAAATTGGCTAGAGAATAATAATTTGGTAATAAACTTAGACAAAATCAAAAGTCATTTATTCAAATTAGGCTGAGAATCAGCACTTTTTGAACGTCAAAATTACAAAAGACAGTCCCCCAAAAACGCCCGCCCTTCACCACTTCCTAGTGCTATCGCTGGGAAGAAGAAGTGGCGCAACAAACTCCCCAGCAGCACAGCTGTCTGTTCGATTAAAAAAAATACTTGATTGTATACAATACTAGGTGCTTATGTTCGGTAATTAACATTACAAAACCAGAACATAAAATTTAATTATTTGCCATAATATGTCAGCTAGCCACGCCAATATACCAACAAATATAATAAAACCTATACGTACTCAAGCTAAAAAATTATTAATTAAAATGTAAATAAAAAAAAACTTACTACCCAAATAAAAGCCTCCAGGCATAAAGGGCGTGACAGCTTACACATTTATGCATTGCTGGGTTCTAAGACCTGGCAGTAAGCTAATTCTGGAGAAGGAACATAAACATTGTCTTGAGTTAAACTAGGGTGACCAACTATTCTTATCGTCTAAGTAGTCGTTGATGGAATAGTATGCCTTTGAACAAAGGTTGGATTTTAGTTGAGCTTTAAACGCATTAAAAGGCAAGTCTAGAAAAGAAGAGGGTATCTTGTTATAAAAGGTTATACCAAGCCCAACAAATGAGTTATGAACCTTATGAAGCCGGTGAAAGGGGGCACGTAGTTTGTCCTTATTTCTAGTGTTAACACTGTGAATATCACTATTTTTAGTGTACAAGTGTAAATTTTTCCTAATATATAAAATGTTGGCAAGGATGAATTGTGATGCAACCGTGAGAATACCAATATCTTTAAAGAAATCTCTTAGAGAAACTCTGGTACCTAGCTGGTAAATTGCTCGAACAGCTCGCTTTTGAAGGACAAATATATTTTGTATATCAGCGGCTTTGCCCCACAGCAGAATACCGTAGGACATAACGCTGTGAAAATAACAAAATTGGTTTTCTTGGCATTGAGAACTAAGTTGTAAGTAAGACAAGACAGTAATAATGAAATTTCAACAAACAGTAAATCAGAATTTAAATTTAGATATAAGATATAATGATAAAAGGATTGATGAGACGAATGTGACAAAATTTCTGGGATTAAATATTGAAAGCACATTAAAATGGAATACCCAGATTGACAAAGTATGTAGTAAAGTAAACCAATTTTCTCATGCGCTGCGTATGCTAAGTAAAACGGCCAATCGAAACACCGTACTAACTGCATATCACGGTCTAGTAGCCTCAACATTAAGATATGGCATTATGTTTTGGGGAAACGCCTCGGGTAAAAATATGCAGTCTTATTCATAAACAGCCTTATTCATAAAAATCTCGCTAATCACTCATTAGCTACTGTTTAGCTAACCATTTATTTAGCTCTTAATCAATGCTTAACTTTTCTTTATTCATAAAGACTAGTTAGCAGGTGATTAGTTGCGAAACGAAATAGAGGTGAAATTATGCGTTCGGCACAGATTATAATCAAAATAGTCGACTAAACAACGGAATTTTTAGAATAAACTTGTCAAAACTACGATTTTTTATCTGTAGTGACTTTGGCAGATAAAAGTCAGAAATTTTCATCGGATAATTTGTTTGATAAAAATAGTATCGAGTCGTGCGTAAATATGGATTTCGAAAATCTTTTACTGGATTTCCAAAACGATGTAGCAGAGTTAAATAATTTTGAAACGACGGAGGGAAGTAAAATAAGGAAGACCTACAAAGCTCGTACAAAACCGCTACCAGAATGATTACCTAGGTATTGCATATTCTTCATTCCGAGTACATATATGATGAATGGATTTATAGGGAAAGCTCAATGAGGTGGCTCAGTAAGTGCTCAGGAGGTTTGAAGAGAATGAGTTCGTGAACAAGCTTATCACAGATAGTGATTATTCAATGTGTTATCACATGTGCCCATGTGTTATCTTATGACGCCAGTTCTATGGCACAGAACTAAAGAAAAGCCACGTCGTGGCAGTCACACACAAATAATAAGAGACATTTTGTAGAAATACTTTATTTTGATACGTAATAAAACTACATTTTTGTTCTATATATTCATTGTTTTTGTTTTCCAATACTCTTCCTCCAAAGGCATGGGTGCTATTCTTTACTCACGCCACTCTCATTCTTCATCTTTTTCACGTAGCATGGTTTCCTCCATCGCCGTCTTTGCGAGGTTGAACAGTATTCGTGCTAGGTATTAATAGTGGTTTTCATAGCAGCGGTACTTGTATCTGTAAACAAGTATAATAATTGTTACTAAACGGCACTGAAACCCCGTTACAAAAACAGTAGAAAGTAATATCATATAGACACAAGTACCCACTTACATTTCTAAAAGAGCAAATTCATGTTAAAAGCTTAGAAGGTATGAAAATACATAGTTATTATCGGCTACTGCTCTCACATTAATTTGGGCAGTTTTTATTAGTAAGTTGATAAATTCAATGATAAATACCTTTTCCTGTTTACTCCAATTATCGGAGCTTATTATTTTCATTGCTACCATCGCAAACACAATGATATAACATAATAAATTATTATAATCATATTCAAATTATCCGATGAAAATTTCTGACTTTTATCTGCCAAAGTCACTACAGATAAAAAATCGTAGTTTTGACAAGTTTATTCTAAAAATTCCGTTGTTTAGTCGACTATTTTGATTATAATCTGTGCCGAATTATAATTTCACCTCTATTTCGTTTCGCAACTAATCACCTGCTAACTAGTCTTTATGAATAAAGAAAAGTTAAGCATTGATTAAGAGCTAAATAAATGGTTAGCTAAACAGTAGCTAATGAGTGATTAGCGAGATTTTTATGAATAAGGCTGTTAATTACTAATTACGAGAAGAACGAGTAGAAAAATTAAAAAAAACGTCACGATTTGAGATAATATTATTACACTGGTATACAGTGGTTTTGTTGCCCTGGATATAAGACTGATTTTGGATATATTTATGCTCACAATTCATGAAACTATCAATGGTTTTGTAAGAATTGCTCTTAATTTTGTTAAAATTATGACTGATAAAATCAATTTTTATGAACGAAAAGCTGATTATTGTTCAAATTTTGAGATTTGTGAAAATCATAAAAATAAGAGCACAGTCAGTGCTTTCATAAATATATTCTTGATCTGGATACTTGAAAACATGAGAATTTTCACAGAAATCCAGGGCTACAAAAAAAAAATCTTCTTTTGTAGAACTGTGTTACCTATCTATTAGGTTAAAAATCATCACTAAATTCCACAAGGTTTCAGAGATCTAACTCAAAATAAGTGCAAAACGATGATTTTCTTGATTGATTGATTTTTTATCCAATAGATGGGGTTTATTCATAAACGATGACTAAAGTTAAGTAACGTTTAAACGTCAAAAATGTATGGTTAAACAGTCGCTAATCACTGCTTAACTTTAAGCAACGTTTATGAATAAAGGGGTATAAGTCCAAGTTTAATATGTCCAAATAGCAAACTCCTAAGTGTTATGGATACCGATATCCAGATCGCCCAATATCACCAAAACTCCATCATATGGACTCTTAACTGTAAGTATATCTCTTCACTTTTTTACCGGTCGGTATCACTACACGAATTTTAAAACAACTTCAATATGGCCGACCGCAGTGAAGTAAGTTTCGGATGGAAGTCAAAACACAAACTATTATTCCACAAATAAGTGTTATTACTTATATTATTTTTATAAAACAATTAATTTAGATCTTGCTAATTAAATTATCTATACTTATAATAAATCTGTAGAGAGGTCAATTCTGTACATGAAATATATTTCCAAAATAACTATCAGGGGGTGATTAGGGATCGATACTGATGCCAAAAATGCAATCAGTAAAATTTTTGTCTGTCTGTCTGTCTAAAATCAAAATCAAAATCAAAAGTCATTTATTCAAATTAGGCTGAGAATCAGCACTTTTTGAACGTCAAAATTACAAAAGACAGTCCCCCAAAAACGCCCGCCCTTCACCACTTCCTAGTGCTATCGCTGGGAAGAAGAAGTGGCGCAACAAACTCCCCAGCAGCACAGCTGTCTGTTCAATTTAAAAAAATACTTGCTTGTATACAATACTAGGTGCTTATGTTCGGTAATTAACATTACAAAGCCAGAACATAAAATTTAATTGTTTACCATAATATGTCAGCTAGCCACGCCAATATACCAACAAATATAATAAAAACTATACGTACTCAAGTTAAAAAATAATTAATTAAAATGTAAATAAAAAAACTTACTAGCCAAATAAAAGCCTCCAGGCATAAAGGGCGTGACAGCTTACACATTTATGCATTGCTGGGTTCTAAGACCTGGCAGTAAGCTAATTCTGGAGAAGGAACATAAACATTGTCTTGCGTTAAACTAGGGTGTCTGTCTGTATAACCGTTATAGAAACAAAAACTACTCGACGGATTTTAATGAAACTTGGTACAATTATTTTTCATACTCCTGAGCTGGTTATAGTATACTTTTCATCACGCTACAATCAATAGGAGCAGAGCAGTGAAGGGAAATATTGGGAAAACGGGAGAAGTTACTCCATTTTTTACGCTTCCGTCGCGTGTGCAACCTTAATGGTTAAAGCTACACAGAAATCATGTATGACGGAAATGTTCTCCTTAAAATTATATAAAAAATATCCCACGACAGCATATGTCTATCTTTTATGGTTGACTCACAATAACACGTGTAACTCCCGATAGCTTAGCAGTTCGATGCTTTCTGATTATATTTGTCTACTCTTACATTTATAACACTATCAGTCATTCTTAATTAAAAAAGTTAACATTATTATTTCATAATTTCATAATTCTTTATTTCATAAAAGTGACAACATGGTTACAGATATTACATTTACAACATACAAGTAGAGTCAAGAACATAGGTCCCCTGGCTCCCAAACTAGGTATATACCTGTGACTTGGGAGTCAGTTTTCCTCTATTATAAATGTCATTATGCATGTCGTTGGCTGTAAAAAGAAAACAAAAAGGTACATTTTTAAAGATTAAGTACGTACAAATTTAAAATTACAAAATTAAATTAAAATTAAACAATAATGAAACGTGTGTAATTGTGTGTAATGAGAGAGTGTGTGTGTATGGGTGTGTGTTTGGGGAAAGTTAAGTGATTAGTGAATGTATGAAAACAATTGTTTGTGTTGGACTATTGGGTAGTAGAGAATAGAAGGTTTTCTATTTCGTCGTAGTTTTTATCCATCAACCACTCTTTCACTACGATTTTACATTTGTGCGAATTTAGTTTTTGTATCGCAAGCAGTTTATTGATCCTGTTATATAGTTTTTGACTAAGATAAGAAAACTGGTGTTCAGCAAAGGTGGTATTATGTCTGACAGGAGGGAAAACAATATCAGCGCGACGTTTATTTGTTAATTTTAGTGGCACGCGATGTTTTCTCAGTACACACTGAAGCACAAACAGTTTCCTTACTGAAAGCAATTTGCATTCCTTGTATTAACTATTCCATAAAAAAGAATCATGGGAAATCATCAAATGACCCCTCCAGCTCTGGGTGGAGCGGAAGGGAGTGTCAGACTCTTACTGACTAAAACCCACCCGTGTTCCTTCCTTAGCCCTTTATGTTCCAGGGCAGCGGTAACCCTTTCGGACGATCCCGCTACCCCTTCTATAGGTACTTAAGTCTCATGTGAACGTAATCTAAACAATATTACCAATAGATTAACTTAATAACACACAAGGAGTTACACGCTGACGGAGTCGCGGGCACAGCTATTAACAATAATATTGTGCGGTTCCGTATTGCGATATTTTTCAACAGTATTGTAGATTGACATATATTATATTTCCCTACTAAAATACGAAAGTAAATCTGTCTGTTACATCAAAACCACTGAACCGTGAGGAAGGACATAGGCTACTTTTTTTTACGAAAAACGGCGGAAACGTGGACGAAGTCGCGGGCAACAGCTATAGGTACTATATAAAATTATATATTCTGTCTGTAGGTATGTTACATTTTCACGTCTAAATCACTGATCGGATTTCGATAAAATTGCCTGCCAGCAGATGCCAAAGAGATAGATGGCATCCTGGGGAAGGACATACTTCTTATCCTTTCCGACATTCACGCGGGCGAAGCCGCAGGCAGAAGCTAGTTTTAAATATATTTAGACGAAATCGTAGCGGTATCTACAAAGCCACATGCGAACAACGCGTCATACTGACGTCACGCAAATCCTGCATCTCGCAAGCAGAGTTTACCGTGCAATTAGCATAGATACAATTTCCCAATATCAATCATTGGGCAATTGCCCGCCAGACATAACACCCGTCTGGTCGGAGGATCCTCCCTTTTCAATGGAGGATGAGTGAACTTTACACCCTGTTCCTCAGACCTCCAAACTGGTGATCCCGAGCATGAACGTCAGCGCAGCCTTCGTGCATCTACTTCAGCGTGACGTCATCATCATCATCACTCCCGCAAGCTTTAGCGGCGAGTCACCCAGCCAGCCAGCACCAACGGCTTCAACGGGTATCCTGACCACCAGCATGCAGCGACCGCGCATACCTGGTAATCACCCTCGGCCTCATCAGCAACCTCGGCACAGCACACTGCACTATCGGCCGGTCAACAAGCAGAGCACCCTCTCCTGGTCGACGCAGCAGCCAGCCTCAACCCGGCGCTGTACGACATCCGACGCACTGGAGTATAACGCAGCGCCATCCACCCCGACTCACTGGGGACATCTTCGCAGACAGTTCCGACTCACCGTGAACTATGCGGCAACCGGTTCCGACTCACTGGAACCTCAGCTGGCCTGGCAAGCATCGCAAGATACAAGACTCAGCCAACTATCGACCTCCGATCTTCGGAGGAGAGTGATGTAGCGGTATCTACAACGCCACATGCGAACAACGCGTCATACTGACGTAACGCAAATCCTGCATCTCGCGAGCAGAGTTTACCGTGCAATTAGCATAGATACAATTTCCCAATATCAATCATTGGGCAATTGCCCGCCAGACATAACACCCGTCTGGTCGGAGGATCCTCCCTTTTCAATGGAGGATGAGTGAACTTTACACCCTGTTCCTCAGACCTCCAAACTGGTGATCCCGAGCATGAACGTCAGCGCAGCCTTCGTGCATCTACTTCAGCGTGACGTCATCATCATCATCACTCCCGCAAGCTTTAGCGGCGAGTCACCCAGCCAGCCAGCACCAACGGCTTCAACGGGTATCCTGACCACCAGCATGCAGCGACCGCGCATACCTGGTAATCACCCTCGGCCTCATCAGCAACCTCGGCACAGCACACTGCACTATCGGCCGGTCAACAAGCAGAGCACCCTCTCCTGGTCGACGCAGCAGCCAGCCTCAACCCGGCGCTGTACGACATCCGACGCACTGGAGTATAACGCAGCGCCATCCACCCCGACTCACTGGGGACATCTTCGCAGACAGTTCCGACTCACCGTGAACTATGCGGCAACCGGTTCCGACTCACTGGAACCTCAGCTGGCCTGGCAAGCATCGCAAGATACAAGACTCAGCCAACTATCGACCTCCGATCTTCGGAGGAGAGTGATGTAGCGGTATCTACAACGCCACATGCGAACAACGCGTCATACTGACGTAACGCAAATCCTGCATCTCGCGAGCAGAGTTTACCGTGCAATTAGCATAGATACAATTTCCCAATATCAATCATTGGGCAATTGCCCGCCAGACATAACACCCGTCTGGTCGGAGGATCCTCCCTTTTCAATGGAGGATGAGTGAACTTTACACCCTGTTCCTCATACCTCCAAAAAATAAATAGCAAAAGCTTACATAAAGTTGTCGAAAATTGACCCTTGACGGGGTAAAAAGGGTATAAAGGGGTAATTCGATTTTTAAGGGGAGGATTTGAACTGGAAACTGTATGTTACATTTTCACACCTAAACTACAGAACTTCTGATTTGGCAAAGAGATAGATGGCATCCTGGGGAAGGACATACTTTTTCGCATGGTATACCTATCCTGGTAGCACGTTCCCGTGGGATAATTTCCGACATCCACGCGGGCGAAGCCGCGGGCAGAAGCTAGTTAAGCAATAAATACACACCACCTAAGTTCACATTATGGTAAAGCACTAAAGATAATTGAGTTTTGAGTTAAATTGTAGGTAGGAATAATTCCACGCAATCTCCAATCAATGTGGCGATGATACATTTTCCATGAATAACTACAATGCTACCTATTGTATAAAACTGGAATAACAAAAGATAAGGATAACTAGTGCGGCGGGCGGCCGAGTCGTCGCGGGCGCACTCTACTGGCGACGGGCCTGCCGACCCACCTGCGGAGATAGCGCGCTGATAAGATACGCGCGTGCTATCAGTGCAGCCGCTATCGCGCTATCACAAACACGTCGTTTGATACAAGCCACATTATTGTGGAGTGACATAAGTTGTGTGATTGTGCGTGCTGGCAGCTTGCTTGCTGGCGCGGTGCATGCTGTGTGCGACCAGCTGTGAGGAGTGAGGAGCTGTGGCGGCGATGTGCGCGCGCGCGGCGCCTGCGCTGCTGGCGCACGTCAACCTATTGCTCACTGTGAGTCACACATCGCTGTCCGAAACGGGTCTTTGTGCCTGCGAACTTGCAGGTAGTTATTTAGTGTTAAGTTCCTGGAACTTGAAAGGAATCTCATACAGTATTAAAAACGACTTGAAGACAAATTATTCACTTTTTTAAGTGTTTTCTATAAAATCCATACCTACTGCACATAAGTCCACATGACACTCCGCAGACATACATCCGTGGCGTACCTATTGACTACTGCCACTGTAAGGGGCGCTCATAGCCAGAACTGAGTGGAACATTCAAGTTCCTGCACCGTTGTTTACATAGCATGGGCGGTATACGAATACGTACTAAAAGGGAACTATGAACACCCAACAATATTTGAAGAGCTCCCTTCACTTCTCCAGGATCCCATCGTCGGATCTTGACCTGATGACTTGGGAAGCCCTTTCAAACAAAAAAACATATCTATTTTCCAAATTCGTCCAGCCACGAACTGCGAACCTCCTCCTTTTTTTGAAGTCGGTTAGAATAAAAAAAAAACTTAACCGACTATCAAAAAAGAATAACCCTAAAAATAACTTTAACTTGGGAATTGCAACACAAAAATATAAAACCAAAGACGAGTTCTGAAATTAAAGTAGATAATTTTTATGGTGGCATCCAAATTTATAATCTGAGAAAAAATGCAGTCGGGTATTTTCTAATGAAACCTTTTAAATGGATACTTTTCTGGCTATGATTCACTGGTGTCAGTAGTCCTCTCCTCCCTGGCGCGGGGGGTGCTGTCGTTGTTGATGACTAAGTGGTGACGTGTGGGTGGGCAGCTGTACGGCGGTGCGGCGCTGGCGTCGGCGGCGCGGCTGAAGTGGGACCCCAGCACGTACATGGTGCTGCGCGAGCTGTTCCCGGCGGAGTACCGTGCGGCGGCGACGGCGCTGGCGGCGGGTGGCTTCGCGCTGCTGCTGCTGCCGCACGTGTCGGCGGCCGCGCTGCACGCGAGCAGGCCGCGCAGCCGCGCCGTGCTGCTCTATGTGGTAAGTTGGTTATTATGCTATGTTGCGTGTATAGTACCTACTTACCTCTAATTAATTTCTCAGTGTAAAACTATTGATGATCGAACTTCTGGAAGTGAAGTTCGATCAATATTATATGAGTTGCTTCATCCGAGGATATATCATTAACCACGTAGTCCTTTCAACCTACAAGGCATAATCGCACGCTTTTCAGAGAGAATCGAATAATCGATACACAATTTTTTTTTTTTTTGTCTATGGTATACCTACTTACGCCATTATCGTCCGGCCGAATGTCACCTCATTTCTTTAGAGACAGACCTTAGTAAAGATGCCTATTCCTATCTTTTGGGTGCGTGGTGGGTGGGTGTTTATATCCTCGGATGAAGAAACTCATATAATATTGATCGAACTTCACTTCCAGAAGTTCGTTTGATCATCAATTATATTTCGTTGCTTCATCCTTCGGATATATCATTAACCACGTAGATTTTTAGAGCCTCAACCTGGGTAACTGATTATGATTATAAGATAAATAATACAATTTTATTATAGGTAGGCAATCTTTATTAGAGAGAAAAAAGAAAACAACGTTTTAAATGATTTAGATTAATTAAAGAATAATCAACAGGTAAATAACATTTGCAAGTAAAGAAAATAATACATTAAGGCAACATATACATAGTAATGTATCTAATCCCTTATTAACATATCTTGATTAATGGAACATAATATAGTTTGTGCAAAAAATCCGTCTGTATTGATCGGACGGTTGTAAAATTTGGCGAATGTTGACGATGAGTTCGTCCAACCCGCTGTCTTGTGAATAGTGTTTAAGTCTACACCTGCAGAGGCGGTGGCTGACGTGGACGCGTGACGCGTGCTATGAGCGCCGTACACGTTCACGTTAACGCCACTTTCCGACAGAACCTGTCTCAACCATCTGCCGATAGTTTGAGACGTAGCCTTATTGTGCGGTTTCTTAAAGGTGAGTAGCAAGTTATCCGTGCCTATTGGTCTCAAACCAGCAATAACCGTTAAATAGTCATTTAAGGTTGTAGCTGGACATATCTTTAGGTTTTCTTTGAAGTATGGAAGGTTCAGAACCGGTTGCTCGCGCCCGGCTGCTGATGTTTTGATAGTATCAGTTATTTGTGCTCCTGTCAATACCACACATCATCTCAAATATAAGTACTCACCGGCATCGCAATGCAACGTACACCCCCAGCTACGGGAGCTAGGAACAATAGCATGACGAGTGACTTATCAATGTCAGATTCAGACATTCCGAAAACAGTATGCAGTGACGACAGCGTAAACACCCAGTCCCGCCGTAAACGACTTCGTTGTGACTTTTCACCCAATAAGGTGCTTGTGGAACGCAATCTGGAGCTAAAAACCATGCTAAAAACCTGGAAGCAGGAACAGGATGAGCATATGCAGAAACTGGTGGAGCAGCAAACTTCGGCCTTGGAAGCACTTGTTGTTGAGATTAAGGTCCTGAAAACACAAAATTCCTCAATACAGACTATTAACCAGGAGATTCGGGATTCGGTGGACTTCATGAACAGCAAGTTTGAGGATGCTCAGCAGATGGATAATTTGAAGAAGGAAAACCTAGCCTACAAAAATTGCATATCCAATCTCGAGAGAAAAGTCGAAGATCTACAGCTTTCGTCTCGTTCAGCGGATATCGACAGGAATGACAAACTATCCGGGCTGGAACTAAAAATTGAGTCGTTGGAACAGCAAGCTCGACTCAATAACATTGAGATCTGCAACCTGCCTGAGAAACGTGATGAAGACCTGCTTGGGCTCGTCGAAAAGGTCGGTGCTACTATCAAATGCTCAATTCCCCGCCAAGATGTTCTAGCCGTTCACCGTGTCCCCCACGCACGTACGCAGGAAAGTAACAAACCTAAAAATGTAATCGTAAAATTAGGCTCACGCACCCTTCGTAATGACGCACCCTGATAATGTCATTAGTGCCTATCGTTTATCTAAAAATGTTACCTCCGATCAAATCGGTTTGTCAGGTACCCCCTGTACAATGTACATTAATGAGCATCTCACACTTTTTAACAAAAACCTATTTCGTGCAAGTCGTGAGATGGCTAAGAAACATAACGTTAAGTATGTCTGGATTAGAAACGCTACTGTACTTGTTAAAGCTACCGATAGCTCCAAAACATTTGCTGTACGCTGTCAAAACGATGTCAACAGGATTGCGCAGTGTAATAATCCTCAGAATGAATCGCTTAGTTTTTTGTTATGTTTACATAGATATCGATTTTAAACAAACGCCTGCACAGATTGTAAAAAAATGTTTAAAACCCATATTGCATGCTTTCAATGTGTTCCAATTATTTTTATAGTCACGAAAATTTATTTTATACCATTTTTTGTTATGTTTCTCGCCTTTGTTGTTCTTATACGTACTTAAACGATACTACCCTAGATTATATGCCGCCCATATCAATAATTTGTCTACAGAACTTGTTATTTAAAACTCGCTCATTAGCCGTTGTTATTCCTCAAAACCATGTACTCGTACGTAACTCAACTTTATACCGCTACCTACTACGACCAGAATCCAAGTTTTTAAATATACCTGATTCTAAAAATATTTGCCTCACTTTTTTTTGTTGTTTACTCCTTTTTTACTTAATTATACACAATGCTTAGTAATAATAATTTATCATTATTTTATCAAAACTGCAGAGGGATCCGCACTAAATTGCACACACTTTACACCAACATCCTTTCCTTGTCGTTTGACGTGATCATATTATCTGAGACATGGCTAACACCTAATATATTGGACAAAGAATTCATTGATGACCGCTACCTGGTTTTTAGAGACGATCGTGACCGCATTGCTACAAACAAGCGCGAGGGCGGGGGTGTTCTGATAGCCGTGCTGCGCGGGCTTCGGCCTGTTAGGATATTAACGTGTCCCTCTCCCACTGGCATCGAGCACGTTATTATCCAAGTGCCCGCGTTGCGCTCCAACACTCACCACATAATTAGCGCTGCCTATATACCACCACGCACACAGGACGATGTTTACTTGTCACATCTGTCCACATTAGAAAATATTCTTATGGCTCCCTGTACGGAATCATTTTATATAGCCGGTGATTACAATCTGCCCGAAATTGAGTGGTCAGGCGGTACTAACCATGTGAGTACTCAGTCACTAAGTCATGTAGGTCGATTTTTGTTGGATTTAATAGCTATTATGAATGCTACTCAATATAACACAATTAAAAATAATTTGGGTCGTGTTTTGGACTTATTTATTAGCAATGCTGAATGTCAGATACAGTCCGATATTATACTGCTGCAGCCTGACAGTCACCACCCTCCATTTTCTGTTTTAACCTCACTGGAGACACCATTCACACCCTTGAAGCGTCACTCTACAATAAAATACAATTTCTTTAAGGCTAATTACCAAGAAATTAATGTCGAACTAAATAAGCTGAGCTGGGACGAACTGTTTCTTAATCTCTCCAGTGAACAGGCCGTAGATACTTTTTATGACTATATATACGGAATCGTCAGACTATATGTTCCACTGTCACGTCAAAAATCAACTACCTTTCCCGTTTGGTTTAGCGCTTCCCTAATTAAAACGTTCAAAAGTAAAGAACGCGCGTGGATAAGATGGAAAAAACTGCGTAACTTATCCGATTACGAAAAGTTCTCTACTCAGCGTAAACGTTTCAAACTACTTTGTGAACAGTGTTACAATAAGTACATGCAAACTGTTGAAGAAAGCATACCTATTAATATCAAGCACTTCTGGACGTACATCTCTAACCGAAAGAAAGGTTCTGGAATCCCAGCTAACATGCGGTATAAAAATAAATCATCCAGCTGCCCTGCTGATATATGTTCACTGTTTTCTGGCTTCTTCAACTCAGTATACGAGCCCTCAACATTTGACCCTAACACCTGGACACCCCCAGAAAGCCTGGACGAGAATTCCGTATGCATTCCGTATATTTACCTCGAAAAGAGTATCATACTTAAGGCACTTACATCATTAGACTTAGCTAAAGGAGCTGGTCCAGACGGCCTGCCCCCTTCCTTCTTTAAAAACACTGCTCAAACCATCTGTGCCCCGTTACACATATTGTTTAACAAATGTCTCAGGGAAGGGATTTTCCCTTGTGTTTGGAAGAGGGCTTTCATTACGCCCATTCACAAAAGCGGTGACAAAGGAAACGTTGAGAATTATCGACCTATATCTATCTTGTCCACCTTGTCTAAACTTTTTGAGGGTTTAGGGCACAGTCATTTATTTCCACAGTTAAATCACCTCATTATACCCGAGCAACATGGCTTCGTTAAATCCAAATCCACTACCACAAACTTAATCATTTTTACACAATTTTTGTTTGAAAACATGGACATGCGCACGCAGGTTGATGCTGTATACACTGATTTTCAGAAGGCTTTTGACAAGGTGGACCACAAATTGCTTCTCGATAAAATCGCTTTCAATGGCATAAGAGGCAACTTACTCAGGTGGTTTGTTTCATATATTTTAGTATATTTCAGAGGACTCAAAAGGTTGTTATCAATGGATTTGAGTCTGACTGGGTGGTCGTCGAATCAGGTGTGCCTCAAGGATCTGTCTTGGGCCCACTGCTTTTTATCTTGTTTATAAACGATATAAAATCCTGCATAGTCAACTCTCAATTCCTAATGTACGCCGATGACATTAAAATCTATATGGCTTGCGCGAACTCTCAGGACTGTTTGCTACTACAAGAGGACTTATGCAGGCTTTCACAATACTGCCTAGTTAACAAACTTCATCTTAGTCTTCCAAAATGTCACTTTATTTCTTTCACTAAAAACAAAAATACTAATAACTTCCCTTATACCTTGAACGACATACAATTGAAAAAAACTGAGTACACACGTGATCTTGGCGTGCTACTTGATTGCAAATTACATTTAGACGCCCATATCGACAACATAATTAACAAAGCCTTTCAGATGTATGGTTTTGTCATGCGGTCTTGTAAAGACTTCAAAAAGTCTTCTACTTTTCTCTTCTTATACAAAACACTAGTCCGCTCTCAGCTGGAATACGCGGTACCCATCTGGTGCCCATACTATGATAAATATAAGCAAGCAATAGAAATGGTTCAGAAAAAATTTCTACGTTGCACGCACTACAAGTGCTTCCGTACAAGGATTCCCTATGCAGATTTGCTAAAGCATTATAGAATGTTGAACTTGGATTCCAGACGTTCACTGATCATGGTTGTGATGCTGTACGGTATATGCAATAACAAATTTAATTGTACTGAGCTCTCGAATAGATTGTGTTACATTGTACCTAGAACTGTTAATCGGCGAGAGGTGCGCGCACCTCGACTATTCTACACTGCGCGATGTAGAACCGAAGGCCGGGGTGCGAGCCCCTCTCCGCCGGCTTTTAGAAACCTATAACTCACAATTCACAGATCTTGATATTTTCGCGCTGTCGCAATCTAAATTCAAAAGAATGGTTTCACAATCTCTTGCAAGTCACCCTTAAGTCAGATGCTCTTCCTTCAATTCTTCGGTATATGTATTTATAGTGTTTTTCTCTTAATATGTTCTTTCTATTTTTTCTCTCATTTAACACGTGTTCGTTATCATACTCCGATGTCACTTCGTGGACAATAGTGTGGGTTATACGTTTTCTCGACTGTAATATACTACTTCTTTGTAAATGCTGTAATGTATAACTGTTTTTTGTCCCAAATAAATAAAATAAAAATAAAATTATTGAAATCTTTAATCCAGAGGAAGATTGAATTATGTTGGAAATTTTAATTAGTGATAGGGTCTGCACCAAACTCAAACTCAAACTCAAATCATTTATTTCAATTAAACCATTTACAGGCACTTTTGAATTGTCAAAATTAAATAGTCGGTCAGTTAGTCAGAAAGTTGAAGCTAGTCGCCCATTCCAAAAACGTAGATCTCTATGGAGAAGAACGGGCAAGAAACTCCACGGACACTCTTTTAAATCAAGATATTATTACAAAATCCTGGGTACATTATTTTTATTGCTTCTATATGTGAGAACAATGCAAAAAAAAGAAACAATTTATAACATTAAAAATAAGCCCTGGCAGTTAAGAGATGACCAGTCTCAACCAACGGCGCCCGTTCACGAACATGACGCGTGGATCAGCACCACCTAGCTCAACCATTTTGTAGGGAACCGAATGATCCAACACACGCGCCACCATCAGTGAGACATTTAAGTGAGCATGACATATTCTCAACTGCCATGCTCTTTCAAGTCAACATCAAAATATCATAAAAAACGGATCCATGGTTCTTACATTTACAAAATTTTAAAAATGCTTCTAAATTATACAAAACTATAGTTTGCAACTTTCTAACTAAAAATATAAGATAAGAAAAAAAATATATATAAAAAGTTACTACCAATCTGGAAGAGGTATTTAATAGTGAAGTATTCAAAATTAATCTTGATTGAATAAAATAAACATTAAATTCATAATGTCAGAAACACAAAAATAAAAACAAAAATAAAAAGGGGGAAGCATCTCCTCCAAAATAAAGAAATTGTGATCAACTAGTGAGCCCAAGTGCCTGTGGAGCAGGACCAGCATTAAGCCAAGCATTTTTATCTAGTATATACTCATCCAACTTATAATATGCTTGTCTACATAGTGTGCGTTTAATACATGTTTTAAATTTCTTCTCATTTAGTTGAAGAATATCGAGTGGTATTTTATTATAACATTTTACACAGTACCCCATAAAAGAAGTTTTTACTTTAGACAATCTGAAGCGCGGTTGATCTAGTTTGTTCCTATTCCTAGTGTTAAAATTATGCCTGTCACTTATCTTACTAAAAAGATGTAGATTTTTTCGAACGTACATAATGTTTTCGAATATATATTGACAAGGAACCGTCATGATGTTAATTTTTTTAAACAGCTCTCTTAGAGTTTCGCGTCTGCTGAGATTGTAGATGGCTCTGACAGCCCTCTTTTGCAGAATGAAGATAGAATCAATATCTGCAGCTCGTCCCCACAGCAAAATACCGTAAGACATGATGCTATGGAAGTAACTAAAATAGACCAGTCTCGCGGTATCCACGTCTGTTAATTGACGGATTTTCCAAACAGCGTAAGCGGCTGAACTTAGCCGCCCTGCAAGTGATGTTAGGTGAGGACCCCACTGCAGCTTTGAGTCAAGCGTGATCCCCAAGAAAACCGTATTTTCGACGAACTCAAGTATCTCCTTATTCAATACAACGTGACATAAACTACTTCTAACATTCGGTAAAGCGAATCTAATGCATTTCGTTTTTTTCTCATTTAATACTAAATTATTTACAGTAAACCAATTATGGACCATAAGCATAGCGTTATTTACGTCGTCAAGCTCTTTTGCACGTCTGTCTACTTTAAAAATCAGTGATGTGTCATCAGCAAATAACACCATTTGTGGTCGGGTTTTTAGTAAAGTTGTCCCGTACATAAGGCTAGCAAGATTGACACTTTTTTCGTAATTTTCTCTAGAGATAGCGAATTATTTGGGTAGAAACTAAGCTGAGTACTATCTGAGGATCCCAGATACTGCAATATTTTGGTCTTGGTGGGTTTGGTCTATATATTCCTCTTAATAAACGTTTAATTAGCTCATCTGACCCTACGTTATTCCCTAGGAGTAATGATAAGGCAGATCGATGACAATTCATGGACCCATAGAATGCTCCATTTTGAAAAATTTCAACTAAGAACGTTATGACGGAATTAATTGAAGGATTGAACACTTCAACGTCGTTTTGGGAACAAAACTGCCACCATCGCTTGTATGAGACTTCGTATTGCTTCATGGTACTTGGGGAGATAGAAGCTAATATTAAATCTAACGCTACCCCCCTTCGGGTGTTACGTCTTGCGAAAGCCGTCCTGAGAGTGTCGCGGCCCCCAAGGAAAGGCGGTTGAACAGCGGATGGTACGATCTGAAATGGGAGCGTAAAAGATCTCGATTAGGGTTAAAATAAATTATCTCAGAAATTGCCATACTTTTTAGTAGAGGGAACCATGGTTGTCCCGGCCAGTAGGGGAAAACAAATACACCCGTTGCCCTATTATCCAGGATCTTTCGTAAGCATTTAAGTATTAACGAAAAAGGCGGAAATGCGTAAAAGAAGTAAAAGTGCCAATCCACCGTGAAGGCATCGACCGTTAATGCGTCAGGATCGGGTTTCCATGATATATATAAGGGACATTTGGCATTGGTTCGGGTGGCGAATAGATCAATGTCGGGCTGACCCAGTCTTTCGACTATGACTCGAAATGCCTTGTCCGACAATTCCCACTCTGTGTCAACATTGATCTTCCTAGATTCTGCATCCGCTTCTACATTATCGTGCGTTTTAATGTAAGAAGCGAAGAGAAAAATATTGCGTTGCTCGCACCACTGCCAGATGTCTCTTGTCAAGTTATTGAGATGCGGAAACTGAATTCCACCCATCCTGTTAATATAGCTTAAAGCTGTAGTATTGTCGACTCGAAGCAATATATTACAGTTAGACATGCTCTTGGCAAAACACTTTAGTCCCATGAAAACCGCTAACAGTTCTAAGAAGTTTATATGAAATGACAATTCGTCCTCTGTCCAATTGCCATTTGCCCCGAAACCATTGCAGTAAGCCCCCCAGCCGCTTCTAGAAGCGTCTGTATATATTTCCAATGCATAAGTTTGATCTGTTCTCATGGAGTTTTTCGAGTTTGTTATATTTTCTTCCCACCAATGCAGATCCGGTAAAATAGATTTATCTAGTTTTATCTTTGCTTCGTATGATTGGTGCCTCTGAAGGGCTAAAAATTTTAAGCGTTCTAAATTTTTTGTATAAAGCCACCCGTTATTTATCGCTGGATAAGCCGCTATCAATACGCCAATTAATCGAGAAAACTCTCTGATTGTACACTTAGGAAGTCTAGAGAACTTTTTTATTAACTGAAATATATTGCTACGTTTTTCCGATGGTAAACTTAAAGTCAAGTCAACGCTATCAAATATGAAGCCTAGAAATCTGCAGGATTTTTGTGGTTCTAAGACGCTTTTCTTGTAATTCACCATAAACCCTAATTCAAGAAGGCTTAAAGTCTCTTTTACGTTTTTGCAGCATTCTAAATACGTATCTCCTACGCAAAGAATGTCGTCTAAGTAGATGACTTATTTGTGGTTGTTACACCTTAGATAATTGACAACTTCCCTCATTATCTTAGTGAAAATCCTAGGAGCGACAGAGAGGCCATAAGGCATTGCGTTAAACTGATAGATTTTGTTATCAAAGATAAAACGTAAGTATTTGCGGTGTTTTTCAGCCATGGGTACCAAAAGGTACGCCTCTTTTAAATCAATGGTTGCTAAATAACTCCCCTTAGTAATTAGTCTTGCCGCCGTTCTGTGGTCCTCCATTTTGAAATGCGAGCTGTCTACTATTTAGTGACTTTAGGTTAAGAATGAACCTCTTGCCCCCATTAGCTTTGGGAGCTAAGAATATATTAGATATAAAATCCTTTTCAGAACGGCTGCAGATAGATACTGCTCCTAAGTCTAGTAGTTCTTGTATGACAAGATACATTTCGGATTTATCCCGAGGGGATAGCACAGTACTGGGAATAAAGGTTTGTTTGACATTACGCTTAAATGGAATAGTTAAACCCTCTGAAATCCATTTAAGTATCGTTGTGTTATCCGAAATATGTTTCCAACAATCGTAAAAATATTTAATTCTACCAGCATGTACCTCTATGGATGTTGGTTGGCAGCACGATGTCTGAACTGGTTTGAGGTTGGTTACCTTGTTTGTGGCGCTGGTGGAGCTGTCCTGCGTCCCGTGGGAGTGGTCTTCTTCAACCCCCCTCGCCCCCCTCTGTTCGACGACGGGTAACGAGGAGGGCCCCTCCAGTTTCCCTGCGGCCGAAACTGGCTAGTCGATGGCTGTGGTGTTGGTAAGATCGTCGACTTTACCGTTGGGGCAGACTTCTTGATTTAGAGACCTTGTTTTTCGATCGCTCTTGACGCTTTTATCGATTCGACGGCACGGTTGGCGCAGTGGTTAAGCGATTGACTGCTGCGCTGCGTGTCGCGGGTTCGATTCCCGCACGGAACAAATATTTGTATGACCTACATGTATTTGTTCCGAGTCTGGGTGTTTTTCTATCTATAATATGTATGTATTTACAAAAAAAAAAAAAAATTGTATATAAGTAGTTTATCAGCCATCTTGTTACCATAACACAAGCATTAGGTTGCTTAGCTTGGGACAAATGGTGCTGTGTGAAATGTCCAGGGATATTATTATTATTATCTTTTCCGGGAGTTTATTGCCGAAAAGCATTTCATCCCTGTCTATTTCTTGAATAATGGTCAAAAATGATTTGTCTAAGCCGGGTGTTACGTACTTTTTTCGGGCCTCGGTCTCTACAAAGTGGAGGTCACATAGGATGCGACAGCTGTCGCTCAGATGTTTCACAGCCACGAGTCTGTCTTTATCACTTTCCAGCAAAAGCTCTAATCCCTTATTGAGAGCAGTAATCCCGGCGCCCAACTGCTGCTGAATACTCTCGATTGCTTTATCACGGTATCGAGCCGAGTCCGCTATGGCGGCCTGGATCTCGGGATTTAATCTTGGAGCTTGTATCAAGGGACAGTTTTCGGGTACTGGATTTTGCTTAAGTAATTTATCTTTAACTTCTTTATCCATACCCTTTTTTAAAATGTGTAACCATAGAAGTGATAAATTTTCGTGTATCTTCGGTCCAAATTTAGGAACATCCTCGACGACCTCCCCTAAGGCTGCGAGAACGTCAGGATTCAGTTCAATCGCTGTGGTAACTTCTGGATCAGGTTCGGTACTGTTCGCGGCATTTTGTTCGTTATCGAGTTTTGTGGAAACTATAAAGTCGACTAGGGATACTGTGTATCTGCCTGTTAGTTTTAGACACATAATAGCAAGGCTATTAGCTTTTTACATAAACTCAGACATAAGTAGTATGTCGAAGTCTTGTATTATAAACACCATAACAGTTAGTAATAATACTAATAATAAGGTGGTTGACCTAAGTAAGTGTAGCTCAAATGCTATAAATATTTATACAAATTGTACGAAGGAGGTTCCATTTCCCTCATGCACTATGAGCTCATCACTGCCTGGTGATGACATTGAAGTGTTGGGATTAACTCCGAATAATCATTTAAAGTAGTTTGTAAGACAACAGAAGGTACCAGTAATAATATTCTTATACCTAACAACAACAAGGTATCTTCTTGCTATAAATTAAGTAAATATCAAAAAGGAGATCAGCAGAATGCCTTGAAACTATTTCATCAAAATATTCAAGGTATTTCTTCCAAATTACTAGAAATCCAAATGTTTTTAGAAAAAACAAAGTTTGACATTGTTTGTTGTACTGACCATTGGTTAAAGGATTACCAAATGCTAATTAATTATGAGAACTATAGTGTGGGCAGTTGTTTTAATCGTAAATCTATGCTGCGTGGAGGTTCTCTAATCTTGATTAAAAATTGTTTAAAATCCAAACAACGAAATGACATAGTGGGTTTATCAATTGAACATTGCATCGAACTGTCCTGTGTTGAGCTCGAGAAGCATGTTGTAGTGTGCGTTTACAGACCCCCTAATTATCAGAACTTTTCGTTATTTGAGTCAATAATGGAAGATGTCCTAGCTAAACTTGCATCTAATAACAAAGCCGCAATTATTTGTGGTGATTTTAATATTAATATTTTGGGAAATAATTCAAATAGCAGTAGATTATTAGGCCTTTTCAAATCTTTCAATTTATCTAATGTTTTTACAGAACCGACTAGAGTAACTCCAACTTCCGCTACTTGTATCGATAATGTCTTTTGCGATTGTGATTATTTAGATAAAGCCATCGTAAACTATCTGCCGTCTGATCATAGTGGACAAACGGTAACTTTTAAGTTTAAAACACCTTTGCAAAAAGTGCAAATACAATATAGGCCAATAACAACTAGTAAACTAAATAGATTCAATTGTACCCTAAATTGTACCCTAAATAATAAGTTAAATGATCTGGGCTATAATGTGGATGATGCAAATAAATTGTACGAGGATTTCTTTTCAGTTGTGCACACTCAATTCAATAAAACTTTTGAAAAGAAAACAAAAAGTATTTGCCCTAATTTTATATTTAGTGACTGGGCAACTAGAGGTATTAGGATAAGTAGGGAAAGACTGTTCGAGCTGTATGGCCTTAAGCCTTACATCAATACAGAAACTTTCAACAAGTATGTTGCTACATATTCCAAAATTTTTAGAAATACCTGCAAATAGCCAAAGCCCTGTACATTAGCAACAAAATCAAATCAGCAGAAAACAAAATAAAAACAGTTTGGAAAATTATAAACAACGAAACTAGTAGGAATAAAAAACGAAACACTGATTACACATTGGAGTCTTCACGTGGTGACAATTATGCTCTAATTTAGAAGTAGCTCAAGAATTTGTACATTTCTTTACTAATATACCATCAAAAACGACGGAAGCCTTAAATTCCTCACCAGACGTATCAGTTGATTTACTAAGAGCGAACGTTCCAGGTTGCCCGGTTGAATTTCAATTTAAACATATAAACCCTATGGTAGTTATAAAAGCTTTTCGACAAATAAAAATCAAATTGTCCGAAGATCTATGGGGAATGTCTATCAAAGTTTGTACATCCATAATCGAGACTATATCACCATACTTAGCTTTAGTGTTTAATTTGTGTGTAGATCAAGGAGTCTTCCCAGATTTAATGAAATACAGTAAGGTTATTCCACTTTTTAAATCTGGGGACAGCAAAGACACCAATAATTATAGACCAGTGTCCGTGTTACCGGTATTCAGCAAAGTATTCGAAAAGGTAATGCTCAATCAAATGCTTAATCATTTTAACAGCAACAAAATCTTACACGATCAACAATATGGCTTCACTAGGGGACGTTGTACGACTGACGCCGGTGTCACTTTATTGAAACACATATTTACAGCGTGGGAGAAAGCCCAAGATGCCATAGGAATCTTTTGTGACCTCTCCAAGGCATTTGACTGCGTTAATCACGAAACCTTACTCTTGAAACTCGAGCATTACGGACTAGGTAAACTTGCGCTCAGTTTAGTAAAATCTTATTTACATGATAGAAAACAAAAAGTTCAAGTAAATGGTGTCAATTCACTTGGTTTACAATTAAAAATGGGTTTTCCACAAGGCTTGATATTAGGTCCCTTCCTCTTTTTAGTATATATAAATGACCTACCCATTTATTAAAAAACCAACCACAAATGGTGTTATTTGCTGACGATACTTCCTTAATTTTTAAGATAAATAGACGTGCATCAAATCTTGACGACGTAAATAACGCCTTACTGCAAGTGCAAAATTGGTTCACTGCTAATAATTTAGTATTAAATGGGAAAAAAACTAAATGCATAAGATTTGCTTTACCGAATGTTAAAAGTAGTGATTGTGACATAGTATTGAATAAGGAGAAACTAGAATTCGTCGATAAAACTGTTTTCCTGGGGACAACGCTTGACTCAAGGCTGCGATGGGGTCCTCATATAACATCTCTTGCAGGACGGCTAAGTTCAGCAGCATATGCTGTAAGAACAATCCGTCAATTTACTAATGTAGATACCGCGAGGCTAGTCTATTTCAGTTATTTTCATAGTATCATGTCTTACGGTATTTTACTATGGGGACGGGCTGCAGATATCGAGTCTATTTTTATTCTGCAGAAAAGAGCCATCAGAGCAATATATGGCCTCCGCAGGCGCGATTCTCTAAGGGACCTGTTTAAAGATATTAATATCATGACGGTACCTTGTCAATATATCTATGAAAACATCATGTACGCAAGGAAAAATTTAAATCTTTTCAGTAAAAGAGGTCACAGACACACATATAGAACTAGAAATAGGGACCAATTAGTTCAACCAGGTTTCAGACTGGCTAAAGTAGACACTTCCTTCATGGGGTACTGTTTAAAATGTTACAATAAAATACCTCCCCACATACTCCAACTCAATGAAACGAAATTCAAATCTTACATAAAACGCACACTATGTAGCCAAGCATATTATAAGTTGGGGGATTACATCGCTGACAAAAATGCTTGGTTAAACGCTGGTCCTGCTCCACAGGACGCATAAATAAATTGATTAGCATTTGGAAATACTTCACACACGCCTACCCTACCTGCATACTGTTGGAGCTGATGAAGATTTTAAAATACTATTTTTGCATTATATAAATTCAATCTCCTAGTATTGTATAATTGCATAGCACATAAATGTGAGTACTATGTACATACTATAAAGCTACCATTTACTGGGTACGTCTTTCATTGACTTAAATGTGCCTTGGCGGCTGAGAGTATGCCATGCTCACTCTAATGTCTCGCTGATGGTGGCGCGTGTGTTGGATCATTTAGCTCCCTTCAAAATGGTTGAGCTGAATGGTGCTAATCTATGCGTCATGTTCGTGAACGGGTGCCGTCAGTAGGGACTGGTCAACTCTTTGCTGCCATGGCTTATTTTTTATTTAATTTTATATTTGTATTGTTTTTTTTTTTTTATCTGTTCTATACGGACGCTTTTAATGTTCTGCATCGTTCTCACATGCATAATTTCTAACACGAATGATGTAACCAATACTTTGTAACCATATTATTCTGATTTAAAAGAGTGTCCATGGAGTTTCTTGCCCGTTCTTCTCCATAGGTACCTACTACGCTTTGGAATGGGCAACTAGCTTCATTTTTCTGACTGACCGACCCCTTGACAATTCAAAAGTACCTGTAATTGGTTTAATTGAAATAAATACTTTGAGTTTGAGTTTTATCCAAGTGTGAACTGTCCTCATTCAAGGTCACCATGTGATAATCTTGCTCAATTTCTAAAACAAATAAAAATATTTTTATTTGTGGGTAGATTTATAATAATTTTTTGCGCCTTGTGTTAACACGCGGTTAACGTCTTGGCTTTAAACCCAGTACTTTAATGAGCGGTAAGAAAAGTAATAATTAACTCATTATTGAGTTCGATACGCCGACGTGTTAACACACGGTTAACCTCCCAGCATAATAAGCAACGACGTGTTGGCACTCGGACAACCTCTGCGTGCTATTTTATAATAGTTTAATCACTGATGTGTCACTAAGACTTTGTAATACGTTAAAAACTCACCTGAATCTTTTTCGCCGTCTGACGAATCAGTTTCAATTATTCGTTGGCGTCGGCGTCGTTCTTTATCCTCCAATCTTCTTATTTTACGTTGGTACCGTTCTATTTTATCACTATGTCTTTTAGGCATGATTGCGAGAAAAATATTTATTGCGGGTATACCGAATTAATGTCACTAACGATCTTAGGCGCGTGCGCACTCTGCCTCGCACGAAAAAAGAATGAGGTGACATTCGGCCGGACGATAATGGCGTAAGTAGGTATACCATAGACAAAAAAAAAGTAAAAAATAATAGTGAATCGATTATTCGATTCTCTCTGAAAAGCGTGCGATTATGCCTTGTAGGTTGAAAGGACTACGTGGTTAATGATATATCCGAAGGATGAAGCAACGAAATATAATTTTCAAACATTAAACACGCGGTTTGGTAAAGTATTATTTTCGTTATTATACTTTTCTACCAAATTCGTCGAAGAAACTTCGCGAGTAGTGTACGGCGAGTCCAACTCTCGAATAAACCAGTGCAGTGAGTTGCTAGCCAGCGATCGTTTGACGTACACTCGTAAGCAAAAACGTTTCTCGTAAGAGAAAGCATTAACTAGCGTCTCAAGCTAGGATAGTTTAATAAGATGGGGTTCTATTGTTCGAGCTAGTAGCACGCACACCACTGTGTGGTGGTTCAAGCAATGTGAAAGTGAGTATTTTGGCAGTACGCGGCGCTAGTGACGCTGCTGATGGTGGGTGAGCTGGTGTTCGGCGGGTGGCTGGCGGCGCAAGCGCTGGCGTGGTCGCGCTCGGCGGCGGCGGCGCAGCTGGGCGAGGCGCTGGCGCTCAGCGAGCACCTGCGGCCCGTGCTGCAGTACCTGGCGCGTTGGCACCCGCTGCCGCACCGCGTTGAGGAGCTCATACAGGTCACACCTGAACCACCGGAACTGTGTTGTTGGATATAAGCGCCGCTGCCGGTGTAATCATAACACATGTGATACTTCTGTGTTGAATTTGGAACAGACTGGGATGGCCGCGCACGCGCAGCCTCAGCGATGCCTCTTTTTGTCTATAGGTAGCGGTTACCACGTAACTTCTACAATCAAAATTTATCCGAAAATGCAATAGCAGACTGAGCAATAGCAGAGTGCTGCACGGTGCTCTGTCACGTCAGGGCCTGACGTCACAGATCACTGTGCAGCACTCTTCGCGGTCAGGCGCTCCGACGCACCGGGACCCGCTGACCAGTAGGGGCTGCAGGCCACGCTCGGCCAGTAGCAGCTTCACGTGGCGCTGAGCGTTGCAGTGCCCGGTGTGCGACTAGCTCAGCTCTTCGCTGGGTTGAGCGACAAGTAATGACTGCTCTTTTCAAGTTATAGGTATTTACGAGTAGTACCACTAAATAGTTATTTATTCTTTGATTTAAAATTATTATATAGGATTTCGCGATGCTTAATTTTAGGCCAAACTTGAAATGGCCAATTATTTTATTCACACGCTAAAAGTCATAGAGCACGGAATCGCCGCGCTCTGTGCTGAAAGTAAACACGACCAGGCAGCAGTGCAGCAGTGTAGCTTGACCCAGCCATGCCAGTCCATTTGTCAGTTTTAGGACGGATAGTGATGAATTAAGGGGATGTCGCAGTGGAAGACAAGTAGCGTTGTGCATGACTCGTGTGCGTCATGCGTGTGCAGGAGGCGAAGGAGGACGCGCCGCGCAACGGGTACGCCGCGCTGGCGCTGCTGGCGTTGCTGGCGCTGCTGCAGCTGGCAGCGGTGGGGGCGGCGCTGCTGGCCGCGCGTGCCCCCCGCGCCCGCGCCCGCTCCTCCTCCCTCGCCGGCTCCGACTCCGAGATGCCGCTGCAACCGAGACCCCCCTCCTACAACAGGTAACAGTCCGGCACTGTGCTTTGCTCTGTCTTCTCGCATATTTCTCCTAACGCTCCGAGCTTGAGTAATTGCTTCTACGGCACAGCCGTCGACTGGAACCTGTGCCACAACGACAACGACTGTGTGTGCTCTGCCGTCCAGCCTGGCTAGGGAACGCGTATAGTTCTGTACACCTTTAATATTATTATAAGTTTTACCGAGGCTCCGTCAATGAAATGTTGACGTTTCTTAGCTGTAGACTTCACTTTAGAAACGTCACGTGGTGTACCGCGAGCGGCACCTCTCGTGACTGCTGAGCAATGAGTATAGATGTCCTGGGGTCGATCCCAAGCCTCTTAGCATGACGGAGTAGTCAATCCGCAATATGTTACGCGTAGCTTCCGTTCTTGTTGTATCGTTTAGTGATGATAAGGCCAGATGGCTCGTAACTTGTATATTTGCAGTGGGTGGGCTTGCTGGCGTGGCCGGCGGGTGGGCCACGTCGCCGCCTCTTGTGTTACCTACGTTGTCAAGATTTATTATAGGGAGAAACATGTGAGAAGGAAACAGATCGACAGCTGTTGAGTGTTTCCGCAGTGCTTTGAGTTACGACTACCAGAAGATGCCGCGCACCGCCTTCCGGAACGGCCGCATCGTCATCTTGGACCCGCCGCGCCCGTGACGTCACGCGGCGCCCCCCGCCCGCTGCTCTCACCACCAACACTTGTGGACTGATTTCAACTCGAACTTTTGTTTATACAGTTTTCCTATTTAACTTTAAGTACCTACTTGTATTGTAATAATTAGGCATACTTTGAGGTAAGTTTATAGATTTAGAAATTGCGGAATTGCTAGTCGGTTTACTGCATCACACGTCTACGGCCCGAACTTCAAGTTTCCATGACAGACTGATGTAAGGCGAACGATTGAGGTACTGTCTGCGGGCTGTAACGACATGCTTTGAAGTGGCCAGCTCGCAGCTCGCACTGAACAATGGTGACGAATGCTTGTCCCTTCTCTGTAACGACATGCTCTGAAGTGGCCAGCTCGCAGCTCGCACTGAACAATGGTGATGAATGCTTGTCCCTTCTCTGTAACGACATGCTCTGAAGTGGCCAGCTCGAAGCTCGCACTGAACAATGGTGATGAATGCTTCTCCCTTGTCTGTAACGACATGCTCTGAAGTGGCCAGCTCGCAGCTCGCACTGAACAATGGTGATGAATGCTTGTCCTTTCTCCGTAACGACATGCTCTGAAGTGGCCAGCTCACAGCTCGCACTGAACAATGGTGATGAATGCTTGTCCTTTCTCCGTAACGACATGCTCTGAAGTGGCCAGCTCACAGCTCGCACTGAACAATGGTGATGAATGCTTGTCCCTTCTCTGTAACGACATGCTCTGAAGTGGCCAGCTCGCCGCTCGCACTGAACAATGGTGATGAATGCTTGTCCCTTCTCTGTAACGACATGCTCTGAAGTGGCCAGCTAGCAGCTCGCACTGAACAATGGTGATGAATGCTTGTCCCTTCTCTGTAACGACATGCTCTGAAGTGGCCAGCTCGCAGCTCGCACTGAACAATGGTGATGAATGCTTGTCCCTTCTCTGTAACGACATGCTCTGAAGTGGCCAGCCCGCAGCTCGCACTGAACAATGGTGATGAATGCTTGTCCCTTCTCTGTAACGACATGCTCTGAAGTGGCCAGCTCGCAGCTGGCACTGAACAATGGCGATGAATGCTTGTCCCTTCTCTGAATGAGAAGGGAGGTCATTACAGGCTGCTTGACTGCTTGTGGTGCTGTAGGTTGATATTTTATCATTATATTTAAAACTCTACTTTTATAAAAATAAAACTTAGCTGCTCTTATATGCAGGGCTGGGCAAAATACATGCTTTGCTTTAATTGAAATACAAATGAAAAAATACAGTATCGCAAGTAATTCAAATACAAAATATCCTTAAATAAGGTATTTGAAATATAAAATACAAAATACAGTATTTTAGCTATTTTTAATTTTATTGAAATACTTAATACAAATTACATATTACAAAATTCAAATTCGAATTTGAATTTGAAAACAATCTTTCTAGGGCACCCTAATGCGTAACACATGATCAATCGGAATCGGTTTCATTTTGAAACTTCAACAACATTCATTGCGTTATTTACGCTGTTGAGCAGATACATCATGGCACAATTTTTGAACATTTATAGCAATGAATTAACAAAATCCTTCAAAATTATTCAGGATTGAAATTGATTTTGTGTTACGCAATTAGAGGGTGGTCCTGATGAGCACAAACTTGTGTTAAATTGTAGGTATGAACATATTTTTTATATTTGGATAGCGCTCAAGAATTTAAAGCTCTTTGCTTCTATCAGTTATGAAGCTGACCAATTCTAACTCCATTTTAGATGTCTGTGTTTGATCACTGTCAAAAAACAAACCGTTATGACATTGACAATTCGACGTACATTTTTTTGCGTTTTGTTGACTAATTTTGACGTATAGGCATAGCGTACAGTGTATGTACATACATAACAGGTGCAGTGTTGCCAACTCTAATAGCTGCTTTACCATCATTGCACTCTCGCCTCGCACTCACACTCACGATCTCTAAATGAAGGTAAAATGTATTTTAATGTTAGCATGTATTTTGAAGCCTCAAGTATTTGAAATACTAATTACAAAATACTTCGTCGTCAGGTATTTGAAATACGAATTACAAATTACATTTTAAGGAAGTAATTGAAATACAAATACCAAATACGTATTTGTATTTCAATTACGTATTTTAATTACAAGTAATTCAAATAATGCCCGACCCTGCATATATGCATTATATGTATACTTACCAAATAATTAGGTACTTATACTACTGAATATGGTGTACAGTCACGAGCACCAATATGTCAACACTTGGCAACTTTCAATTGCGAATTTTTCGTGAAATAACGAATGCAACGTTGAAATACGACACATTCGATAAACCTATGGATTCGAAAATGCTAGTTTCGTAACAACATAAAATTTCATTAAAAAATAAAGAAGTAAATCGCTTTTGAATAAAGCCGAGTGTATACATACTTTTGCTCGTGACTGTACAAGTTGTACAACACAGTTGTGCAAATACGCACACTATCACACCAGGAAAGTTTTGTTGATACCAACGGCTGTAGCTGTGGCAATATTTGTAAGCTGGTTCATATTTGGCAACATTGCGTTCTGGCACTGTTTGTGAGAATGCACATTATTCTCTATGCTAGAAACAACTTGAAATCAAAGTTCGTACCCCTTGGTGGTCACGCTTCGAACTACTTACTTGGTCGACCATCCGTCCGGTATTACCCCAACTTTTGACAAAAACTGTATGACACTGGACAGTTAGACACTCATGTTATCATTCATGCTAATTAAAGTAAAGATTGAGTAAATATGAATTTACTCAAGTGTAGGGTAACGCGACCTCAGTAGAGGCCCTAGATACTGTAGAGAGATCAGTCTCGAAGAACTCACCGAGAAGCGCCGGGCACACGAGTCACCAGGTGGAAACAGCAATCATTCATGTCAACGCGTAAATTATTGGATTTGCAATATTATTGATATTTGTCCAGAGCCGGAGGTATTGTTGCTGGGCGGCTGGGGCTGGCTGGTCAGTTAGTAAATAAACAGTATGTTTGATGTAGCACTCCCTGAGTCCCTCACATGTGGTGTCAAGGAGCTTTCATTGTGATTAGATATAATAAGAATATACAAATAAATTGTAAGAAAACTGGTTGGTTCTCTGATTATTTTACTCCTTCAATATCGAGTTTGCAGCACCTTTAGCTGCATTAACGATGCAGATCTCATAGATAAGTAGGTACCTAAATGATAGACTGTCAGTCTGTCACTTTGTCTAGGCTGAATAGCATTAGGAGCCACACTGGCACACGATACAATATAACATTTCTATAAGGTTGTTATATCATTTTTATCTCACGAAACGACGCGCGCTTTACTTTTGGTTTCCAAGTGTTCAAACATGCAGTGAATGTGTGCGTGAAAACGAGTAGCGTCAGCACATAACACACACACACATTTCCGACTTCGCCGTAGCCGTCGTCTCGAACGGCACCCGTGACCGAGAGCTCTTGCGCTTACGCACACATTCACATTTGCTTATATAGTATTTCTAATAACGAATTGTTTGATGACAGATATTTTGTATGGAGACGTGATCGGAATTACTCTCTCACTAACCAAACTATGGGAGGAGGGGTCTTAATAGCCATACGTCGGGAACTTGTTGCTGACGTCCGCAACGAATTGGTGCTCGTCCGTTGAGGATTTGTGGGTCACCTTAACTTTACAGTTACACCAATCGAAACCTAAAGTAATCGATAGTTTTATTGCAAGTATTGAGTCAGCCATTTCTAAAAATCCAAGGGCTGTCTGGCGATAAAACAACAACCCAACTGTTACCCGTCTGTTTTTAACTTTGGTCAAATTTCATCCAGCAGTGGAGAGGTTTGTGATATATTCGGAAACTATTTCTTTTCTAATTTCCAGGAACGAAGTGAAAAGGTCTGTACACTGTGGTAATGGATGAACCTGGTAGTCAGACTGTTGGATGCGCATTAGACATAAGCTCTATTGAGGTACGGGAGGAGAAAGTGTTTCGTTTGCTTAAACAAGTGGACCTTAACAAAACCGCGAGCCCCGATAACATCTCGCCAATTTTTATATCTGAATGTGCCAGGTGCCTATCCCTTCCGTTAACGATATTATTTAAGCGGTCATTCGAATTAGGGGTAGTGCCTATCATCTGGAAGTCAGCGTATATAACGCCGATTCATAAAAAGGAGCTAAGGCCAATATAGGTAACTACAGACCAATTTCCAAACTTTGTGTGTTTGCTAGAATTATGGAGAAAATTGTGCACAGACAACTTTCTTCTCCACTTAAATTAAGTTTTTGTGAACATCAACATGGGTTTCTGAAAGGTCGCTCGACAACATCCAACCTCGTGGTCTGTAGTGACTATCTTACAGAGCACATGTCCAGACGGTCTCAGGTCGACGTTATATACACTGACTACAGCAAGTGTTTTGATCGAATTGATCATGTGCTTCTTATGCGTAAACTCTTGTTGGTTGGTGTGAGAAATGATTTGTTTAGATGGTTCTCGTCATACGTAGAGAATATTAGACAGTGGTTCTCAATGGGTATGCGTCGAGAGCGATGTACATTCCGTCGGGAGTTCCCCAAGGATCCTTGTTGGGACCTCTCTTATTTAATATTTTTATAAATGATGTTGCCTCTTGTTTCCTTTACTCTGAAATTTTATTGTATGCAGATGATATGAAGATTTTGGGACCAGTGGCAACTGTTGGGGACGCATGTCTATTACAAGATGATCTGCACCGGTTCCATGAATACTGCGTTAGAAATAGGTTGGATTTAAATGTGTCCAAATGCTATGTATGTACATTTACGCGTAAGCCAGAACCTGCTAAATACGATTACAGGCCTCTCGAATGCCTTGGTAGCCAGAGTAATAATAATAATATAATAAATAATAATGCGTGTAATAAATAATAAGCGTGTCATCAGGGATCTTGGAGTTCTTTTTGACTCTAAGCTTCTGTTTGATGCACGTATTAATAACGTAGTCAACCAGGCTTCTAAGGCGTTGGGTTTTATTTTTAGGATCTCTTCAGATTTTAAGAATGTTAAAATAATGAAAA
Source organism: Apamea crenata (assembly GCA_949629185.1). NCBI lineage: Eukaryota > Metazoa > Arthropoda > Insecta > Lepidoptera > Noctuidae > Apamea > Apamea crenata. Next base: position 165,128 of record OX451365.1, on the reverse strand, counting down.
TTCTTTATTGTGCATTTGTCCGTAGCCACCTTGAATATGTTTCTCAGGTTTGGAACCCAAATTATAATGTATACAGTATGTAACAAAAACCCTGTTGTTCCAAGTAGGGACGTTTTCAGAATCGATATCCGATGGTAATTACGTAAGTCAATTAAAAAAATATTGAAAAAAAAAAAACAAAATTAATATTTTATAATAAATATTTGAAAAGTAACACTGATTGCTCACCCCTGCAAAGAGAAATAGGTAGCAACCGGTCGCTTTGTCGCCGCCCGCCGCGCCGCACACTACCGTACTACACTAAGGTCATGAACTCGTCACGTGTCGTTCACATCACTCAGCTGTTTGACTGATAGATAACACTTTGGGAACGTTAGTTTGAATTTTTCAAAAAGTTGCCTTATCAAGTTTGACGATTGATAATTACAATAAACACATAACCAGGCCTCCGTCACTCCATGTACTTGCACGTTATAATTACCTACCGCCCGGCCGAGCGGTCCGGGCCGTTTGCGGCCCAAATTCAGTGCTGTGGGATCGCGCCAAAGAGTATAATAATAATACGGGAATCGCGCGGTGTGAAGCAATCACAACTGTACGTTTGAGTATTTAGGCACATTTTAGCATGCAGCGGTTGCTGACGAGACGGAGTAGGCTTTTATAGCAGTAGTTAATTTTCTACTAAGTGAAGTATCTGTTACGTAGTAACTATTTAGTCATTTGTGGACATAACTAACACTTTAAAATTAATTTGTTTACCCACAAAGCACGTACTTCCGTAGGGTCTTCTTCAAACATCACGAGGATTTCTTCCTCAATGTCATGGTCTCGAGTCCTCGGTTATCCTGCGATACGATGTTGGTCTCGACCGTGCACAGACCCAATGTTGAACGTCCGTATGTGGAGACGTTGGGAAGCCATAGTCGACGCAAAGTTATGTTCCTTGGAGTTGCGAAACGTTCTTGCTACACTACAATATTCCTCATTTGAATAAGACATTTTGGAAAAAACGCACACACAGAATTCACTCACAAAATCACAATAATTTGGTTCTTTTTCTGTCAACGTACGATACATCCGTCCGGACGTAAGTTGCGCGGGCGACTGAGGGACAGTGAGGGGGACAATCGGCTAGTGGCGGTCGTACTCAAAGGGAGTTTGTGCGTGCCGCCTGCTTTGTGTTTTGGCGGTTGGCGCCAACCTGTCTAGCTATCGCGAATCAAAGGGGCCGCCGCCGGCGGCGGCAATCTTTTTCGACCGTAGGCTAGATCCATTAGTACTTGTAAGTTCAGATGTTATAAACATTTTGTAACAATGCATCGAATTTAAAAACTATCTGATTATGGACAATGTTCGGCCACCATTGTTTTTTTTTAAATTATAACTTCAATAATGGTAAGCCTATAGGTATATATATACGCTCCTACAAGGAACAACAGGGTTTTTGTTACATACTGTACATTAATCGGCAAAGGCGATTTTTGAGGTACACTCAATATAGCTCTAATACCTATCTCCCGAATTATATAAGTCGGTGTAAAAAATTCCACATTCTGCCTCTACACGAGCCAAGGAAAATTGCAGATCTTGCTTTATTATTTAGCGTTATGATCGGATCTACTGACGTCCCCGAGTTGGTGGGCAAGATTGGGCTTCGTGTACCAAGTGCATTTTTTCGGAGACCACGCGCGGTTTCTCCATGTGCCTCAAGTCAGAACTATCTACATACAGAACTCGTACCTACGTGATAAGAGCTTGTCGTACTTTTAATATGGTGTGTCAGGATGTCGATTTAGATTTATTTACTAGTAGTGTTAAGGAAGTAAAGCAAAGTTTGAATACCTAATTGTTTCTTTGATGTATAACCATTTTTTTTTTCTCTTCTTTTTTTATTGTAGGTACATTTTGAGCATGTGATAGTTCATGTGCGTATCTCTTACGTCGCTGTTTTCGCGTATTTGATAATGTTACTCACATTAATAGTCAGTGGAAGCTTGTAATTGGCCATCGTTTACACATTGTACCTACTAGATATTAAAATGTATTAGCTGTAAGTTTCCATAATAGTAATAAAATAAATAAATAAATAAACTTTGTAACAAGTGAATCCAAATCAAAAGTTAGCGGTATTGTACGAGTACTACAAAGTAACAGAGCTGGCTAATGTTATTTTAGTCGGAATCTTTAAAAGCACCAATAAAAGAGTATACACATTTAATGAATAGTTCAACATTTATTTATTCATTATACACATGAAATTGAAAGTGTCGGCACCGTGTCGGCGGCGGTGGCGCGCACTCGCGCGAGTCTAACACTCACTCGAGAAACGGGTGAATTTAACACATAACCCTGAGAGGCATAGCACTCACTCGCGCGTGTGTAACTCTTGCGTGAGTGACTCACCGCGTGCACTCGCGCGATCGTATACTCGTGCCACGCGCACTCGCGCGCTGCCACCGTGACGCGTGAGCTCCCGCTAGAGACTGTGCAAAAATATATAACTGGTGCAGGCGCGGGTCGATCCCCACGATACATCTTTACAACAAACGTTCTGTATACATATAGCTATCGTAATAAGAATATCTATCTATTACATTATCAACAAAATAATACATTAGAAGTGAGGGCGCGTCCGCCCCGCTCTACCTCTTGCTTCCACTACATCACACCATGATATGACATCGCGTTCCACGTCCACCATATAGTTACACATATGTGAACGAAATACTTATAATTTTATACACTCTGACTTATCTAGTTTATAGCAACAGTCAACATCGCCGACGAAGTACAGCTCTGGTCGACGCGCGTCCGATCGCCGCGAGCAGCGCGCCGTCGCTGTGCGACCGCGCTGCAGACGCGACAAGCAGTATGCGTAGTAGCGCTATACGATGTCTAGGTCACGAGACGTTACATCATGCTTAGGCATTTATCGAGTAACATTGATGAAGTAACAAAAGCAACGATTTTCGCTATGCCGTCGTTCAAGTTTCGCAGACTCTCTCGCACTCGACATAGATCTACTAATCTGTTAATACCTCCATACAGACTTACATACATATACAGTCGCATATCATATTATATAACTCGATTACGTACTGCGACGTCGAAAACCGGACGAAGTTACCCGAATATTCACGGATAATTATTAATGAATACCTATTACTGCATGACGAATACTGGAATTGGTCGCCTACTCTGAAATATTTTGTACATAGGACAGTGGAGAGCCCGTGAGCCGGAGAGTGGGTCGTGTCGTTGTGTCCGAGGTCGCTTATCTGTAGGCGGGCGCGGCGGGCGCCGTCTCCGCCATGAACGGGTTGGAGGGCCGCGGCGCCGGCGCCTGTCCCGGCACGCTCAGCGACTCCGCGCCGCTGTAGCTCTGCGGAACACAAGCTTGAGGTGAGGCGTGTGCCGAGCGTGCGCGGCACTCTCGGCACGAGGACGTACCTGTGTGGCGCCGTACGAGTCGTGGTGCGCCAGATCGGCGAGGCGCGTGGAGGAAAGCGCGCGTGGCAGCGGGTTGGAGGGCACGCCGTGCGGCGCCAGCACGCCCGCCTCGGCCACGGCGCGCGCCTCGTCGTCCACGACGCCGGCCGACGCGTCCGGCTCGCCGCGGAAGTTGATGAACGCGAAGGCGGCCAGCACCACGGTGCACAGCAGCCCGTAGCCCGCGAACGTGCGCGTCGTGCCCCACTTGGCGACGGCGATGCCGCCCAGCACTGCGCCGCAGCCGCGGCCCAACCCGTGGTGCAGCCCTTGCAGCACGCCCTGCGCCGACGAGCGCAAGCGCGGTGGAGCCCCGTGCGCGATGTACGAGCAGCACGCGGCCCACACGGCGGCGTGCGTGACGCCCTGCACGAACTCGAATGGAAGCACCCACCAGGGATCGCTCAGCCACGCGATGTACAGGAAGCGCAGCACGTTGCCCGCCAGCCCCAGGCACAGCACCTGTCACACACTCTTTCCACTTTCATACGATCATAGCAAGGTGTTAGGCATAGCGTAGAAGAAAGAGAAAGAAAGAAAATACATTTATTTAGCACAGACTAAAAGACACACAATACATCAGATACATACATTTACCTCTCAGGAAGATAATTTCCAACATATATAGGAAAAACTATAATAAAGATGTAACAACTAAAATCAAAAGACTGAAATGGAGGTGGGCTGGCCACGTGGTAAGAGGATGCAACAAATGGAGTCAAAGAGTGACCCACTGGTATCCCAGAGACGGCAAGAGGAAGAAAGGTAGACCGCAAAAAAGATGGGTCGACGACATTAGACAGGTAGCCGGAGTCACGTGGAACAGAGTGGCACAGGAAAGGAAAGAGTGGAAAAGGTTGGAGGAGGCCTTTGCCGATTGGCAAACGGATCTGTGAAAGATAACCAAGCAACAGATACTAGGTTAAATAGTTTAAGAGTTCAGTGCAACTAAAATAATATTATAAGTTTTAAAATGCATTGTAATCACCTAGGAGATCTGAATAAAAAGGCTATATTATTATATTATTAGGAAAAAGTATTTTGATTGCGTTAAGTAATAATCGACCTACAAGAAGCTAATTATGTTTTAATGTTTAGACTCATAGTTAATGAATACATGTCAACGGTAGTTTTGTCCGAGAGAAATTACTAATTTCTATGGTCATTTTGTTTCGCCGTCCTGAGCTTCCACCAATGAGTTTAAACGAACAATAAATCCCTGCCCGGCAAGAGACAGTCGTGTACTTACGTGCAGTGAGAACGGTAGGGCATCATATCGCCACATCTTCCCGCCAATAATGAAACTACATGATTTCAGTTTACTCGGAACGAAATTTTGCAATTTCGGTGATCAGGTTTTAAAAGGATTTTTTCAAGAAATAAAGGTATCACTTTTATGCATGCTAAGTAGCCTTTGGTACACATTTAAGATTATAGAAAACATAGGTAGTCATAGCCTTGATAGTTTTGTTGTAAATTAATAAAAATAGCCACGTTTCCAATTTCTGTGGTTTCCGTGGCATCTGGGTGTCCACGGAAATTACACGACTCCAAAGAAATTGTACCTATCAATTATTGTATTAATGTTAATGAAGGTTTTTGAAAAGAAACAATATTTATTGTACCGAAATTACTTTGACAGAAGTTATGTATGACATGGGACTGAAATATAACTGGCGAAATGTGGGTGTACTATTACTAATTGTTAAAAACTCCACGAGACAGGCTCGACCTAGTGTGGAGTCCACAAGTTAAAACATAAAATTATATTTCCCCTGTAAAAATAATCTTAGGAGTAGTTTATTTGCACTTAGTTATAAGGAAATGTAAGAACACTATTTGGTCAATAAACGATTTATTATTATTATTATGTCTTTGACATATCTCGGGACCCTGGGGTCCCGGACCTTTGAAAGGCGTACTAGGGGCTGAAGTCAACTCGCAGAGGCCCTTTACACAATTTTAAATGATGAGGAGGCAACAACCGACGATTATCCCTGTATGCACCATGCAAGTGAACCCAAGGACAACCCCCGGTTGGTGCAGGACTATTGTAGAACATGGAAACAAAATATACTGGGCTATGGGTTTGTGTGGCTATTGTGGATCCCCCTGCCTGACCAATGATAATATAATATTCACAGATGAAATGGCAGGGGGTGACTTGCACATTCAATAATGGGCCCCCGAAAATGTTCGCTAGCACACAGTGTCGTAGCAACAAGAGGGCAACATGTCCTGAGGTGCTTGTGAGGAGTGGAGAGGTATTCCACGGCTATCAGGACAATCCCGGAAGTACGGTCAAGATCTCTACCAGCATCTTACTGAAATACTTCCTTCCTCCGAGCACGTTTGCTCTTGTTAATCTCCACTCAAGCCAGCCAATAAAGGCAAGAATGAGGGGGAGCTCTGTTCCTCGTCATTGTTCACTCCAGCCGGCAAATAAAGGCAAGCCAGAGGTGAGGAACAAGACTTCTCCAACGAGCAATGGAGCGCAGTATACCAGGCGTTAAATTAACGGATCGTGTTCGAAACACAATACTATACGCTCCAAAACAACAGCGACATGTCTGCCGCATGCCGGACAAACTGGGCCCACATAGCACAGAACTGGCTAACTTATAATTTCGGTGGAATAATAAAATTTCGGTGGCAATAATAAAATTTCTGTGGCTCGCCAATTTCGGTGGCCCAAATAACTCTCTAAGTAATATAATTATATAATCCCCCTTTAGAAAATGTATCTAAAATGTGGATATGTTGCGCTTTAATAACAAAGCTTTTTACAAAACCTGAAAATCAAAATGTCCATGGAAATTAGGTAAAAAATCGAGTTGTTGAAATTGACTCAATAGCTTTATTGAAACTAAATTACCTAGTATAAAACATATGCAAGAAATTAGCAGGAATGTGTGCCTCACGGCTGCACCAAAAAGGCCCAGTTCAGCAAAAATGCCAGACAACTACTGCCTGACGCTGGTTTTCAACTGAACCTGATGTGTGAGGTGACGGATGTAAATCAGTTTTACACTGCAACGTGGCGTGTGAATACATACATAAATAAGATAAATATGTGACAAATAAAAAATAGTAACGAATATGTACATAAATATAAATAGTGTGAGTTGAGTAAAAATAAACCAAAAAACGCACTGACTGACTGTTATTTATATTGTCGTGCAACACTCACCGAAACACGTAGCGGAACTGTGTGCACTTCTCCAGTAAATGAGTGCAATAAGCAGTTCCGACTGCAGTAGAGCCATTTAGAGCAAGTAGCGGAAGTCGGTTCGTACCTTTACATGTCCCATCTGCGTGATCAGCTTAAAGCTGAAGAAGTAGGCGAATATTTCTGAGATGTGATTGATGACAGACGCCACTCCAAAAAGCGTCGGAGAGCCACCGATATCCTGGGAGAGTATAAAACAGTAGAAAATGATGAGTGTTATTCATAAAAATGTACGTGTAATGTATGTGGTGGCGGTAGGTACCTGTAGGTGCCAGAAGAGGAAGGTGAAGATGAGGCCGATGCCGAAGCCCATGAACCAGGCCACGAACAGGAACGAGGCCGCTTTCACGTTCTGGAACTGGCGCAGCACCGTCACCCACTCCGGCATCTCACGCGTCGTCTGCGCGAACACCTGGAAGCCGCGGCTTATCGTCAGGGGGTCGTGACACAAGCAGCCAATGCGCCAACTTTTGTGAAGGAGCACGTCCAGGGCAGTACTAACACGGTCAACGATACTAATTCCGAAAGTATTTTTGTTGTCGTTCTGCTTTAAGGGGTATTATGGTGACTGCCAGGGCAGCGGGTTGGTCAAAATCAAAATCAAAAGTCATTTATTCAAATTAGGCTGAGAATCAGCACTTTTTGAACGTCAAAATTACAAAAGACAGTCCCCCAAAAACGCCCGCCCTTCACCACTTCCTAGTGCTATCGCTGGGAAGAAGAAGTGGCGCAACAAACTCCCCAGCAGCACAGCTGTCTGTTCAATTAAAAAGAAAATACTTGATTGTATACAATACTAGGTACATACCTATGTTCGGTAATAAACATTACAAAACAGAACATAAAATTAGTGTAGGTTGAATTGATACAACTAGGTCGAAAGATATACCGTGGCCCCTGGCACAGGCAACTGAAGGAACACGGGTGGGTTTTAGTCAGTAAAAGTCTGACAAGCCCTCCCGCTTTGCCCAGAGCGGAATAAGTCATTTGATGATTTTATATTTCGAGTATTAAATCGAAGCAATCGGTGTCTCAAAAGTAGTCAATAAATGAAAATAAATTTCTGCTGTCTCTAGGATGGCAAAGCATTTGGGATGCCTGTGGTATGCAGATGTCCACAGAGGGCTGTCGGCTTGTTTGCCATCCAATAACATAATTATGAAAAGATTAGAGCGCATATTGCCGAGAGAGGGTCGTGCGTACCTTGGCCTGCTCGAGCACGGGCTGGCGCGGCAGGGGCGCACTGGTGTCGAGGCCGGGCAGCTGCAGCTGCTCCGCCAGCTGCTGCTGCAGCTTCTCCTCGTGCGTGGGCTCGGCGGGCGCGGCTGGCGCCGCCTCCACGCTCACGAACTCGTACTTGAACCGGATCTGTTCGACCGACACCCACTTATTACTTCACTTGCGAGTCTTGGGCAGTGCGTACGGCTGGTATGACCCGCCCAATATTTGAGCCTGACAGCCTTCTTGCCTACGTCTGTTATACCCGTTTAGGAGCGCCGCGTGATGCTCCGAATTTTATCCTGTCTTTTATTATTACAAGCTTTTGTTTTTTTAGTTTCACCTGTCCCGATGTTTGTCTGTGATCAAATCTTGCAAGTTAAATTTGATCCACTTCCCGGTTACCGATTAAGCTGAAATTATGCATGCATGTGTAAATCGGATGACAATGCAAAATAATTATGACATGGAGCTGATATGATGATGGAACCGGAAGGTGGCCATAGGAACTCGGTAGTTAAACGACACAACCCCATCGAATTTGGACTCGTTTGATCCGTCTTGACGATTACTTTGGTGCTAGATGGTAACCAGGGTACTGATGATGGAGCTGGAAGATGGCCATAGGAACTCGGGAATTAAACGACACAACCCCGCTTTTATTTATTTCTTATCAGGTTTAAATTATTTTTAACTTTTTAGTTCTTTTTATTAACAAGTAATAAAAGCTTGTTCTTAAAAAGTTTTTTTTTCTTTTAATTTACACTCAGAATGCTGCGTTCCATCGCTCTGGGGTAAACTCCAGGGCAGAGCTTAATCAATACTAATTTAATTATTACTTTGATAAAAATTAAGACCTTTAACATAATAATCTCTGAAGTAGGGTACGTAAGTAGTTGATTCCTTACAAACTACTCCGTGGAGTTAGGTTTGTTCACGTCGCGTCGTAATAATTGAATCATTAACTTACGTGGCATGACTCACTTACTTATGAGTTCATTAATTTGCTGTCAACTTACTGGATTTTTTGGCACAAAGTTGCACTATGATAACTTAATAACGTCGCAAGCAAACAGAGTTGCTTTATGGGTAGCTAACCCAATTAAATGTTCAAATAAAATTAAATAATTTAATGACAACGAATCAATAACATCCTTCTCCTAAAAAAAACTCATAAATAAACCATCACAACAGAACAGACCTGAGTGGCGGTGATGAGCGCAGCGCCCATCAGCACGGAGAAGGTGGCGAAGCAGATGGTGTAGTTCTTCTCGAAGCGCTGCGGGCCGCCGCAAGGGTGCGAGCTGAACGCCGTGCTGTGGTCCAGCGCGATGCCCACGAAGAACATGGCCAGCCCCCAGCCCAGCGAGCCGAACATGCGCTGGTGCCCGTACCTGCGCATCAACTCGCTGTACCACTGAGCACAACGACGTGGGCATTGTTAGCGGTGCAAGGGTGCTCACCTGTCTGCGTCCTCGCCGAGCAGCGTGATGACGGCGGAGTCGGCGAGCGTGATGGCGGGTGCACTGAAGAACTCGCCGATGACCACCAGCAGCAACAGCAGAAAAAACGTCTTCTGGATGTCGGGCGTGCGGTAGACGATGAAGGAGTGCAGCGGCGTTACCCAGTCGCCGTTGGCCTTGGGGTCGTAGTTGAGTGCGTCGCTGACGGGCAGCGGCGAGCCCTCGCGGCTGGCGCCTGGCGGCCCGCGGAAGGCGCGCGTGGTGCTGCTGGGCCAGTCCTCGTCGTAGCGCGGGTCCGTCAGGTTGTAGGCGCTAGAGTTGAGCGGGTGCACGCACGACACGGCGCCGGGCTGCACCCAGCTCAGAGGCAGCGTGAACACGATCCAGGCGCCCAGCGACGCCAGCAGCAGCGTGCGCCCCTTCTGCCAGCGGTCGGCCAGCCCGCCCCAGAAGGGCGCCGACAGGAACTCCACGAAGGGCCGCGTGCCGATGAGCAGGCCGCACTGGCCCGCGTTCATACCCATCTGCTTGAAGTACACGCCCATGAGCGGGAACAGCGAGCCGAACGCCGAGTAGAAGAAGAAGTAGAAGGTCTTGACGGTGAGCAGCTCGGGGTCCACGGCGCCCGCGCCGCACATCAGCTCGAGCAGGTCGGAGCGCCCGCGCACCTTGTTGGTCGCGTCCTTCGGCGCCGGGTACCTGCGCCACACGCATGTACTATGAGTGTGTACTGTCGCTAGCCCAACTAAACATTCAATATTAGCTGAGACTGAGAGATACGCCAACACTAGGATAATGTTGTTGTGTGCGCTGCTCCAGCATTATAGCAATGCGAAATGTTATGATGTCAATGAGAGTGACCCTTGTTCTATACTCGTGAAGTAAACGAACGTCATCAGGGTTCAGTTCTACTGCTATTGCAAATATTATGATGTCAATGAGAGTGACCCTAGTTCTATACTCGTGAAGTAAACGAACGTCATCAGGGTTCAGTTCTACTGCTATTGCAAATGTTATGTTGTCAATGAGAGTGACCCTAGTTCTATACTCGTGACGTAAACGAACGTCATCAGGGTTCAGTTCTACTGCTATTGCAAATGTTATGTTGTCAATGTGAGTGACCCTAGTTCTATACTCGTGACGTAAACGAACGTCATCAGGGTTCAGTTCTACTGCTATTGCAAATGTTATGTTGTCAATGAGAGTGACCCTAGTTCTATACTCGTGAAGTAAACGAACGTCATCAGGGTTCAGTTCTAGTGCTATTGCAAATGTTATGTTGTCAATGAGAGTGACCCTAGTTCTATACTCGTGAAGTAAACGAACGTCATCAGGGTTCAGTTCTACTGCTATTGCAAATGTTATGTTGTCAATGAGAGTGACCCTAGTTCTATACTCGTGACGTAAACGAACGTCATCAGGGTTCAGTTCTAGTGCTATTGCAAATGTTATGTTGTCAATGAGAGTGACCCTAGTTCTATACTCGTGACGTAAACGAACGTCATCAGGGTTCAGTTCTACTGCTATTGCAAATGTTATGTTGTCAATGAGAGTGACCCTAGTTCTATACTCGTGACGTAAACGAACGTCATCAGGGTTCAGTTCTACTGCTATTGCAAATGTTATGTTGTCAATGTGAGTGACCCTAGTTCTATACTCGTGACGTAAACGAACGTCATCAGGGTTCAGTTCTACTGCTATTGCAAATGTTATGTTGTCAATGAGAGTGACCCTAGTTCTATACTCGTGACGTAAACGAACGTCATCAGGGTTCAGTTCTAGTGCTATTGCAAATGTTATGTTGTCAATGAGAGTGACCCTAGTTCTATACTCGTGAAGTAAACGAACGTCATCAGGGTTCAGTTCTACTGCTATTGCAAATGTTATGTTGTCAATGAGAGTGACCCTAGTTCTATACTCGTGACGTAAACGAACGTCATCAGGGTTCAGTTCTAGTGCTATTGCAAATGTTATGTTGTCAATGAGAGTGACCCTAGTTCTATACTCGTGACGTAAACGAACGTCATCAGGGTTCAGTTCTACTGCTATTGCAAATGTTATGTTGTCAATGAGAGTGACCCTAGTTCTATACTCGTGACGTAAACGAACGTCATCAGGGTTCAGTTCTAGTGCTATTGCAAATGTTATGTTGTCAATGAGAGTGACCCTAGTTCTATACTCGTGAAGTAAACGAACGTCATCAGGGTTCAGTTCTACTGCTATTGCAAATGTTATGTTGTCAATGAGAGTGACCCTAGTTCTATACTCGTGACGTAAACGAACGTCATCAGGGTTCAGTTCTAGTGCTATTGCAAATGTTATGTTGTCAATGAGAGTGACCCTAGTTCTATACTCGTGACGTAAACGAACGTCATCAGGGTTCAGTTCTACTGCTATTGCAAATGTTATGTTGTCAATGAGAGTGACCCTAGTTCTATACTCGTGACGTAAACGAACGTCATCAGGGTTCACATCTACTGCTATTGCAAATGTTATGATGTCAATGAGAGTGACCCTAGTTCTATACTCGTGAAGTAAACGAACGTCATCAGGGTTCAGTTCTACTGCTATTGCAAATGTTATGTTGTCAATGTGAGTGACCCTTGTTCTATACTCGTGAAGTAAACGAACGTCATCAGGGTTCAGTTCTAGTGCTATTGCAAATTTTCAGTTGTAGGTAATCGGTTAATGCATAATTCAAGGGCGGCGGGATCGTCCGAAAGGGTTACCGCTGCCCTGGAACAGAAAGGGCTAAGGAAGGAACACGGGTGGGTTTTAGTCAGTAAGAGTCTGACACTCCCTTCCGCTCCACCCAGAGCGGGTGGGGTCATTTGATGACTTCCCATCCAAAAAAAAAAAAGCATAATTCACATAATTATTCACGAAGATACACATTCAGAAGTATTGTAAAAACATGTTGCCCGTTGGTCATTGAATTCGGCCATTACATAATTAAACTCTGATATCCGTCAGATAAATAATGGTGCACAATGTTGTAAGAAAAATCTGCCACAGACAAAGGCCTATGGCATCAAGTCCCCCTCTGTACACTTGTGTGCGTAAATAATATACATATATATATATAAAACAAATGTAAAAGCAAATGTAAAAATTAATAAAACAAATGTAATGCACTTCAGTCAACGTTTGTCTACGATGACTGATCTTAACGTTCAGTATAATAATAGAACTATTACAGAAGTTGACGATACTAAATTCCTTGGGGTGACGATTGACAAAAAGCTTAACTGGAAAGCACACATAGAGGAATTAAGTAAAAAAATTAGTAATTCTTGTTACGCATTGTTCAAACTGGTTCCGGTGCTTAACACGGAATCATTACTCACGGCTTATCATGGTTTAGTTTCATCACACTTAAGATATGGAATCATCTTCTGGGGCAACTCAACCGACAAGGACATACCCTTTAAAGCCCAAAAAAGGTGCATCAGGACCATGTTTAAATTACAGTCAACTGAAAGCTCTAAGCCCTATTTAAAAAAATATAAAATATTGACTCTGCCTTGCCTTTATATTTTAGATATGGTAATGTTTGTTAAATCTAATCGACATTTATTTCCACGTCAATCAGAAGTGGTCGATCGCAGCCATAGTAGACGCGATTACAGTATTCTCTGTCTACATAGATCTAGAACAACATTGATGCACAAAAGTGTTTTCTGTATGGCCCCAAAAATTTTCAATAAACTCCCAAATACTTGGAAAGAGCTTAATGCTCGTCAGTTAAAAAATAAATTAAAGATATTTCTAGAAGAGAAGGCATACTACAGTATTTCAGAATTTCTTAATGACAACTTTTAATACCATTTAGAATCAATGTTATCAATGCATCTTTCACATAGGTAATCTGAATTTAAAACAAACTATTAATGCTAATGAACAATGATTTGAAATTTTATATTTCTTTACGTAATTTTGACCACATATTGTAAATTGACATTTAATAATTTTAGCCATGTATTGTATTTTTCTTTTATCCTTATTGCTTTAAATTGATATTTAATATTTTTTTACGTAATTTTGACCATATATTATATTTTTTCTTGTTGCTTTAAAATTACATACCTACTGTTTTGTTCTTATGAAATAATTTATTGATTAAATAGTTAATTCACTGACATTTAAATATTTGTACGCCACTAAGGCCAAACATGACTGGTCCGAAATTATAATGTATCTCAATAACTTGCATGCTCTGTATGCTCATGTTTTGACAAATAAAGAATCTTGAATCTATATAAACCGACACCTAGCCGTAGATGCTGAAACAGCAAATTAAGTGCCCATTGTAATGACAAGAAAAAACTATTACAACAGGTACAGGAGATTGTTATAAGTACCTATAGAAAGTATTCAACTCTGTGGACTGCGATATGCTTATCGCAGTCCTGGAGTGGTAAACGTAAACTAGACTAGAATTAGGTACTAGTAAACTAGAACTGGACTAGAAAGTGCTGATTTGATCTTATTGATTTACATTACATTCATAAAAGTGCGTTTTGACTGATTGAGATCGGTCGACCCATTTTTTGAGCAGCTGCCACAACGGCGGATGAAGCGGTGGTCGATGCATCTTTTTATCTAAATAATTATAAGTATATTTTTTTATTATCATCTCAAATTCTAAGTTTCAAATTAAGTATAGCCGGTTTAACTTATCATCAACACTATCGATTGCTAACGTCACGTAAGCGATGAGAAAAGAGAAGGAAGTGTAGTCCGCGCGAACGGCGAGCGCGGCCCCGCCCCAGCGGCGGCGGCGCCTGGAGTACACGACATGGATCGTTGTATCGCTGTGCTGAGTGCGCACCAGTACGACCCGCGTCAGGGTCTGATGCTGGCCACAACTTAATGTTCTTCTTGTTGTTTAATTGCATGTTTATTCAACAAACCTTAGTAGGTTTACTATGATACTGATTAAACTAATGTAATAATATTTCTTTTAAATAAGTATTAAAAATGGTAGCGCCATTTCCGGAAAACAAGATCTGGCCTAGGTAGGTACATCGCCCAAAAAACGTGTGCTAGATCTTGTTAGTACCACCGTGCAAGGAGGGAAACATCGCGTTATATAAAAACTAGTGAATCGGTTCGACAAAGTGTTGTCCTGCGAGCTCAGCGCGAGGCGGACGTGGGGCTTTGCGCACCTGGAGGTGTCGACCTCGCCGTACTCGTCGGGGTTGACGAGCGGGCGCGCGCCCGGGGCCGCGGCGGTGGCGGCCGGCGGAGCTCCCTGCGGCGGCTCCATGGCGCGGCGGCGGCGGACTGAACCGCAGCGCTGTCGACGCCACCCGCCGCTCGATAGCTGCGCGCATGCGCCGCGCCCGCCTGCGCGCGCACCCGCTCCGCTGCTGCACTCCCCGCGCTCGTCAACAAGGCACACACACATCCAGGACCCAAGGTTATGTGGTAATCGAGAGCCACTACTCCCGTTCCCTCCGACTCCGCTGCGTCGAGGGGTGCTGGTGTGTGCTCGCGCTGCTCGAGCGGCGCAGGCCGCGCAGGCAGTCCTGTTGGAGCGCGGCGTGTAACGTGGGGCAGTGGTGTCAATGTCGCCGCGACGTCGGCTCCGCGGCGGCGCGTCTCCTGCTCAGGGACGAGTTAGCACTCGATACCGGAACTAAGTTTAGTTATTGTTGGTGCTGCTCCCCATACTAATATTATAAGCTAGCTTCCGCCCGCGACTTGTTTCGCTTGCAGTTTCTTGTTCCCCGACCCACCCCGTTGCATAGCATCGCCTGCCTGCGCCAATACTTCGTTCTGGAAATTTTTTCTTCTCGGCTCCAGAGCGCCTTGCCTAGTGTGACGTGCCTGATAGCCTTCTTCAAGTATTGGGCTAACAAATGAAAAAAATATTTTGCGAACAAAACTAAATGTCTTAAGTTCTCATTACCAAATGTAGGTACCCCAAGTGGGTCTAAAAACTGGATGGCAAGAATTTCTTAGATGATATTACGGAAACTTACTTTAGATTCAAAATTGCAATGGGGAGCCCACATTACAGCTCTTTCAGGAAGATTAGGTAACTACATCTGCATATGCTGTAAGATTAGGTAACTACATCTGCATATGCTGTAAGATTAGGTAACTACATCTGCATATGCTGTAAGATTAGGTAACTACATCTGCATATGCTGTAAGATTAGGTAACTACATCTGCATATGCTGTAAGATTAGGTAACTACATCTGCATATGCTGTAAGATTAGGTAACTACATCTGCATATGCTGTAAGATTAGGTAACTACATCTGCATATGCTGTAAGATTAGGTAACTACATCTGCATATGCTGTAAGAAAAATAAAGCATTTGACTGATTTAGCCACAACTAGGTTAGTATACTTTGCTTATTTCCACATTATTATGTCTTATGGCGTTCTGCTCTGGGGATCGGCAGCTGACGTAAATTCAATTTTTATTTACAAAAGAGGGCAATCCGCGCAATCTATAAAATGTGTCCTCGCGAGTTTCTTAGAAACATATTGATATATGCTAACTCTGTCTTCTCTTTATAACTTAGAAAGTAGGTACCTACCTATTTTATATGTTCGTACAAACTTAGGACTTTTAAAAATAAGAAGCGATTTCCATAATATAAACACACTTAGTAAAAATGAAATTGTGATACCCAAGATTAGCTAAAACAAGCAAGTCATTTTTTAAAGCAGCATCCGCTTTTATAACATAACAAGTGGCCAAAGTCGGTTACAGCACTTAGCGAGGGAAAGAAAACCCACATCAAACGTGTCCTTATCAAAAAAGTGGAAGACAAGGAAGTTTGGCAATAATTCTTCTGCACAGGTGGCTTCTCTAGCATCTCAATACAACAACTACAACTATGTAAATATCTATTAACTGCTCCCAAATTACGATGATATCCTACCTATACAGGATTTCGACGGCACGGTCGGCGCAGTGGTTAAGCGATTGACTGCTGCGCTGCGTGTCGCTGGTTCGATTCCCGCACGGAACAAATATTTGTATGACCTACAATTAGTTGTTCCGGGTCTGGCTGTTTGTGTATGTGAATTTATATGTCTGTAAACGCACCCACGACACAGGAGGAATTCCCAGTGTGGGGCAACGTTTTTTTAAAAAAAAAAACCCAAATGATTTTTCAAAATTCCACCCCTGTGGGGGTGAAAAGTGGGGATACAGTTTATATGAAAAATCTTATTCGTTAGGTTAATAATCTTAAAAATTGGCATGAATACTCGCCTAAGTAAGCAATTATCATTATTAGTTTTTCAAAACTACCCCTCAAAGGGGATATAGGGGTGTTAAAGTTTGTGTGGAAGAATTTGAACGCGCGGTCCGATTAACTCGAAACTCAGCATTGATACTTTCGATAGAAAATAATTAATAATAAGTATGTAAAGTTGTCGAAAATTGACTCCTGACGGGGCAAAAAGGGGTAATTCGGTTTTTAGGGGAGGCTTTGAACTTGAAACTGTATTTATTGTACATTTTCACGCCTGAACCACTGAACTTCTGATTTGGCAAAGAGATAGATGGCATCCTGGGGAAGCGCATACTTTTTATCCTGGTAGCACGGTCCCGTGGGATAAGTTCCGACGCGGGTGAAGCCGCGGGCAGAAGATGGTCAATACATATCATAAAATCGTAACTGGTCGCTGTCTGTACATGGGAGATATAGTATAAGAAAAACTATTATAGGCTACTATAAATAGAACCCAATATAATTGTTCTTACATTTTTGTCTGTTTGTCTGTACGTTTGCGCACGCTAATCTCAGAAACAGCTTAACCGATTTGAATGCGGTTTTCACTAATGTGTTTTGGTTTGCTGCACTCCAAATTTAGTGTTTGTTTTATTTCAATCGGTTCATAATTAAAAAAGTTGTATCAATCGAAAGAATAATATATAAAAAACTCCTTTGCAAAAAAAAACAACCGACTTCAAAAAAAGACACTACACATGAACCAGCTGATCGGCGAGCTCAGCAGTGCTAATGCGGGTTGCTCACTAGGCGGAGTGCCTATTAATAACATTAGCTACGCGGATGATATGGTGCTGCTGAGCCCGTTAGTTGGGGGGTTGCGAAAGCTCCTGCGCATTTGTGAGACATAAATATGCTGGGACTCATGGGCTCAGGTGCAACCCTAAGAAGAGTGAGTTCATGGGTTTTAAGGCTGGTACCAAATGTCCCTCTTTTATACCTCCGATCACTCTTTGCGGTGCTAGTTTGAATAGGGTTAACCATTTCAAGTACCTGCTGGGTCACAGTTAAACTTGTCTGACAGTGAGGACATCGAGTGGGAACGTAGGGCGCTGTCGGTTCGCTGCAACATGTTGAACGTAGGGCGCTGTCGGTTCGCTGCAACATGTTGAACGTAGGGCGCTGTCGGTTCGCTGCAACATGTTGAACGTAGGGCGCTGTCGGTTCGCTGCAACATGTTGAACGTAGGGCGCTGTCGGTTCGCTGCAACATGTTGAACGTAGGGCGCTGTCGGTTCGCTGCAACATGTTGAACGTAGGGCGCTGTCGGTTCGCTGCAACATGTTGGCACGTAGGTTTGCACGCTGCACCGAATAAGTAAAGATGACCTTATTTAAAGCCTATTGTCAGTCTTTTTAGACGTGCAGCCTATGGGTCAACTATGTGCAGCGGGTATACAGTGCCTTGCGCGTACAGCACAACAATGCGTTTAGGGTGCTGCTGGGGCTGCCGAGGTTTTGCAGCGCTTCTAGGATGTTCGCGCAGGCGCAAACCGATGACTTTTATGCTATTACTAGCTTCTGCCCGCGGCTTCGCCCGCGTGGATGTCGGAAATTATTCCACGGGAACGTGCTACCAGGATAAAAAGTATGTCCTTCCCCCGGGATGCTATCTATCTCTTTACCAAATTTTATCGAAATCCGTTCAGTGGTTTAAGTGTGAAAATGCAACATACAGACAGAATTTATAATAATAATGTACAGTTCTCTGCCCGTGACTTCGTCCGCGTGTACTTTACTCTAAAACTATCGAAGATGTATGTTTACGATCTGTATCGTTTATTTTAATTCGGGTTAATTTTAAAGTTTAAAGATCAAATGAATTCGATTTTTTCAATAAACCTTGTCGTCCCGTTTTCCACGACAGGATTTGTTTTAAAAAAAGCGTTTGGTATGTATGTACGTTCCCATTGTATGACTTATAGATTATTTATACCCATTTTCGAGTTAATGGAAGCAAGCAGTAAAATTCACCCCTTAAACTTTATTACGCTTTTCTACCCCGGTAAGAGAGAAGAGAAAAAGAGAAAACCCTTAAAATATAGAATTTTCATTTTTTGTTTTAAGTAGTTTCGAGTTAATCCGTCAGAGGGGCTTAAATTTTTTTGTTACCTATTGTTGCGCGCCACAATTAATGCCTGATACACGGTGACATTAGCTACCACTGGCGCCATCTATTATCAAATAGCAGAACTAAATTACCACTAGTGCCATCTAGTATCGAATAGTAGAACAAGTAGATCCTTCTAGAAATTTCGATACTAGAACTGTCGACAGAGTTCAGTCGGGGCCGGTATATACCCGAACATTCTAGATGTTTCCATAGAAGGTACTAGAACAATCTGCTGCACTATATAAGGCCGGGAATAACCGCGATTCGACACAGTGTGTTGGAAGCGATACATGCGAATACATCTAAAGCGATCTTCAAGTGCGACTTAAGTGTAATAATTGTGTTTATTTATTAGTGTGTTTGTGTTGATTAATTAAAGTGTCATTTTTGGTAATTTATATCGGCAGTTTTATTGTCACGAACCCGAAGCTCGTAACAATTGGTGTCAGAAGCGAGGGATAAAATTATGCCGATTTTACCTAAAGACGACGACACGGAGGGTATCCGTACCCGAAGTCAACGCCAACAGGAGACGGACCAGAGACGTTTTGGTGGAACTATGCCGCAGAGGTTGGAGGGCCAGCTACCAACCACGGAGGCCGACCCATCCGCAGCAGCTTCAGCATCAGCAGCACCAGACTTTGCTGCCCTGATGATGATGCTGCAGGAGCAGTCCCGCCGGAACAGGCTCGCCGACATGAGGAACAGGCTCGCCGACAGGAGGAACAGGCTCGTCGGTTGGAAGAACAGCTCCAGCGGGACAAGGAGGAACAGGCTCGCCGACAGGAGGAACAGGCTCACCGACAGGAGGAACAGGCTCGCCGACAGGAGGAACAGGCTCGTCGGTTAGAAGAACAGCTCCAGCGGGACAAGGAGGAACAGGCTCGCCGACAGGAGGAACAGGCTCGTCGGTTAGAAGAACAGCTCCAGCGGGACAAGGAGGAACAGGCTCGCCGACAGGAGGAACAGGCTCGTCGCCAGGAAGAGCAGATGGTCCTTATAAAGGACCTTCACGCTACCTTCGGGAAAGACATGAAGGAGGTGAAGGATAAGGTTGCTCAATATGACAACCGCCTGTCGGAAGCTGAAATCCGAATCCACCAAGTGAATAACCGGGTTGACAACGTGATGGCCGACATGAAGGAAACCGTGATGGCTGACGTGAAGAAAACTGTGATGGCTGATGTAAAGAAAACGCTGGATTACCTTAAACTTGCGGATGGAATCGCAGCTCCCGTAGCTACAACACCTTCGCTACGTGGATTCAAAGTGCCACCGTTCGACGGAACTTCTTCCTGGTCGGCCTACAAAATCCAGTTTGAGGCTGTCATGAAGGCGAACGGTTGGAATAAAAGCCAGGCAATGACTGCCCTCACCCTAGGCCTGCGCGACCAGGCCTTAACTGTCCTGGAAGCTCTCGGTAAGGAAGTGACTTACGAACAGCTCCTTGAGGCATTGGAGGCTCGGTATGGCGACGCTCACCTGGAACACGTGTTTCGTGCGCAGCTCAAGGATCGCGTGCAACGCAGTAATGAAAACCTGCAGCAGTGGGCCCTTGAAGTGGAGAAGCTGGTGCGTAAAGCTTACCAGTCCGTACCTGCGCTAATTGATGGGAACCTGGTGCAGGCATTCATCGACGGCATCCGCGACCTTGAAGTTAGAGCTGCTGTGAGGCTCGGGCACCACGGGACGCTTAAGGACGCCTTGGCCCATGCACTGGAGGTGGAAGCTGTGCGACAGGATCATCGTTCCCATCGCGTCAGGGAGGTTGCAGCGGCTACAGTCTGCGACCGCAATAAAGGATACAGCCCTAGGTGCTACGGCTGTGGCGAAAGGGGCCACCTTCGATCCAGTTGCCCCAAGCGAACTGCAGAAAGAGAAGACGGCCGATCTCCAGAGGGCAGTGCAGCTAACAGCACCGCCCAGCACCAGCAGCAAGCGTTGCTTATTGCTCGCCAGGAACAGCAAGCCCTTCTAGAACGTTTAGAAGAATTGAAGCGCGCGTTTGACATGCAACAGAACAAGTTGGAGCGAGTGCGACGCGAAGCGCATGCGCGGTCCGAACAGGACCGTATTTATGTCAAAGGATGAGATTGCCGCCTTGAAGACTAGGCAAAGTAAAGAAGTCGTACCTGTGAGGATGCTCAAGACAGACCTCAGTGACGAGTGGAAGGAAAGCGTACAGCGTGCACAGAAGGAAGATTGGGACAAGCTCATACAACCGTTTTTGTTGTCATATCGAAGCGCTGTTCACGAAAGTACATCGGTGACACCAGCTTTCGCAAACTTTGGAAGAGAATTACGGCTGCCTGCAGACCTGATCACCGGAATACCACCTGATGCCCCACGCAGTATAACCGATTATGCGAATGACTTGCGGAATAAAATGAATGACACTTATGAGCACGTCAGACAATCGGGCCAGCAAATGTCTGAAAAGATGAAAACCCGTTATGACCGCAAAATGAACAATAAAGGGTTCGACGAAGGTTCACTAGTGTGGTTGCACAATCCAGTCCGCAGCAAAGGGAAATCTCCTAAGCTTCAAGCTAGATGGGATGGACCGTACCAGATTGTGACAAAAATCAATGACGTAACCTACCGGATACAGAAAGGTGCAAGAGGCACTCCTAAGATCGTCCATGTGGATCGACTGGCGCGTTATTATGGAGCCGATAATGCTCGGGACGAGCATGTCTTAGGGGGGGGCAGTGTTGCGCGCCACAATTAATGCCTGATACACGGTGACATTAGCTACCAATGGCGCCATCTATTATCAAATAGCAGAACTAAATTACCACTAGTGCCATCTAGTATCGAATAGTAGAACAAGTAGATCCTTCTAGAAATTTCCATACTAGAACTGTCGACAGAGTTCAGTCGGGGCCGGTATATACCCGAACATTCTTGATGTTTCCATAGAAGGTACTAGAACAATCTGCTGCACTATATAAGGCCGGGAATAACCGCGATTCGACACAGTGTGTTGGAAGCGATACATGCGAATACATCTAAAGCGATCTTCAAGTGCGACTTAAGTGTAATAATTGTGTTTATTTATTAGTGTGTTTGTGTTGATTAATTAAAGTGTCATTTTTGGTAATTTATATCGGCAGTTTTATTGTCACGAACCCGAAGCTCGTAACACTATTAATAGCTTAGTAGTACCTATTGTAAAGAATAGGACAGGAGACATAGTGGACAAGGGGAATTATAGGCCTATCTCACTGGCAACGGTCATAGCTAAAGTATTTGATAGTGTGCTTGACGTGCACCTCGGTGGCTATACTAAACTTCATGACACACAGTTTGGTTTTCGTGCTGGGCTGTCTACTGAGAGTGCAATACGTGCGTTGAAGCACACTATCAAGTATTATACGGACAGAAAAACACCCGTGTATGCTTGTTTCCTGGACCTTTCCAAAGCGTTCGACCTGGTGTCATATAAGGTGTTATGGGAGAAGCTTCGGGAAGCGGGAGTTCCTGCGGCATTAGTTTCATTATTATCTCTCTAGTATGATAAGCAGAGGAACTTCGTAAAATGGTCCAATGCATTGTCGGACCCGTATAAACTCAAATGTGGTGTGAGGCAAGGAGGTCTTACTTCCCCGAGACTATTTATCTATGTTAACAACTTGCTTGTGGAGCTTAGCAGCACTCATGTCGGTTGCCATATAGACGGAGTTATTTTATTTTATTTTTATTTTTCTTTTATTTTTCTTTATTGGGACATAAAACAGTTACACATTCCAGATACAATTATAAACGAAATACAAAAAATAAAAACTAAATGTGTAACCCACACTAATGTCCGCGGAATAATGTAATGGAAATTATTAAATTAAGCGCGTGCGACCATGGAACAGAAAGGTATAAAATATATACATATATAAATATATAATTACGTGTGAAGGGCTATAAAATTTCAGTGGCCATTCTTTTAAACTTTAAATTGGAAAGTGCAAAAATATCAAGAGTTATATAATGTGAGTTATACCTATCTACCATACGTCGGAGAGGCGCCCGTGCCCCCGCATGAGTTCTACACCTTGCAGTGTGGAACAGCTGGGGCACGCGCGCCTCTCGACGCATCACAGTTCTAGGTACAATATAGCATATGTTATTTGTTATTTCAGGACAGTCAAACTTGTTGTTACACAAACCATGCAGCATCATGGTCATCAATAAGCTGCGTCTAGACTCCAAACTCTGAAGTTTATAACGTTTCAGCAGTTGTTTGTATGGTATCTTAGAGTGTGCGGTTCTATAGTGCATGGCTCGCAAGAATTTTTTTTGAACCATTTCTAATTTAGTTTTATACACGTCAAAAATGGGACTCCAAACCGGGACTGCGTATTCCAATTGAGAACGAACTAAAGCTTTATATAGAAGTAGGAAAGTAGACGGTCTTTTAAAGTCATTTGACGATCGCAATACGAAACCAAACATACGATACGCTTTATTAATAATGTTATTAATATGGACGTCAAAATGCAATTTAGAATCCATTGTGACCCCAAGATCTCTAATGTTGCTAACTTTTTTTAGAATCATATCATCTAGCTTGTAATCATATGTGATAATATTTTTATTTTTTGTGAAAGTGATTGCATTACACTTAGGCAAACTGAGCTGAAGTTTATTGTTCGAACAGTAACGAGAAAGCCTATCTAAGTCTTCCTGTAGTAACAGACAATCATGAATGTTTTTACAAGACTTGTAAATTTTGATATCATCGGCATACATTAGAAATCGAGAGTGAGTAAAACATTTTTTTATGTCATTCACGAACAGGACAAAAAGCAATGGCCCCAAAATTGAGCCTTGGGGCACACCGGAACTAACGACAATGGAATTGGACTGATAGCCATTTATAACGATTTTTTGTGACCTGTTAAAAATGTATGACATGAACCAGCGTAACAGATTACCTCGGATGCCGTTGAAGGCAATTTTATCTAAGAGCAGTTTGTGGTCCACCTTGTCAAAAGCCTTCCGAAAGTCCGTGTAAATAGCATCAACCTGAATTTGATCGTCCATCGTTTTGAATAAAAAGTCAGTAAATACCAGGAGATTAGTGTTGGTCGAACGACGCTTAATAAATCCATGCTGTTCACTTAAAATAAGGTGGTGGATGTGTGAGTATAATTCATTGTGCACAAGACCCTCGAAAAGCTTCGACAAGATGGACAATATCGAGATAGGACGATAGTTTTGTATATCATGTTTGTCCCCAGTTTTAAAGACCGGAGTAATATTAGCGCATTTCCAAATATCGGGAAAAGTTCCTACACGTAAACACTTGTTGAATATTATATGGAGAGGACAAACTATACATTCAGCGGTCTTTTTAAAAAAAATGGGTGGTAAACAATCAGGACCGGGACCCTTATTCAAGTCTAGTTTCTTAATTGCATTAAGTACAACATCCTTTGACAAGTAAATATCAGAAATTATAGACGCATTATCTGCGTATGCGTTTGGTGGCTGCCACACTGTGGGATCAAAATTAGAAGGTTCATAAGCGGAGGTGAAAAAAGTCGAAAACATATTACTTATTTGAATAGGATCACTCGAGTGTACGTCATCTAGATACATGTTTGCTGGTATCACCGCCCTGCCCTTTCGGTTGGAAACGTAAGTCCAGAAGTGTTTAATATTTAGCGGTATACTATCCTCGACAGTTTTTATATATTTTTCAAAGCATTTGACAGATTCGGATTTAAAACGCTTACGATGTATTGAAAAACTTTCATAATCCGAGATATTCCCATATATTTTCCATTTCAGCCAGGATTTCTCTTTAGATTTGAATATGCGAATAAGGGCAGGAGAAAACCACATGGGAAAACGTGAATTTGTGAGCCTAGTAAGCGGAACATGTGTTTTAATTAAGCTGTAGATTTGACTGTAGAATACGTTAACCGATTGTTCCGCAGTCAGATCGTCAAGCAATTGATTCCATTCAATCTTACTCAACTCATTATTTATTATTTCATAATTAGTTTTAAAGAAATTGTGTCTAGTGGATTTGTGGCGCTTCATAGGTAAAATAATTGTAGCGAGCGAAGTAATCGCTGAGAAAGGAGGGTGATAATTATCAGGCGGTAGCAATGGATCACAAAGTTTTGTTTCACAATTAACGTTCGACAAGAATAAATCTAGAATGCGCCCTAAGTTATTTTTTTGTGTGTTGTATTGAAAACTGTTCGTAAAAGAAATAAAATTGCCTAGAAGAATGCCAATATTATCATTCGATTGAGGTACCACATAGTTACATCCACTACTATCAAGCCAGTCAATGTTGGGTAAATTGTAGTCACCTATAACATAAAATACGTCAGTACTGGCATCACTAAATATGTTCTGCAACGTATCAAAGTGAGACGAATAAAGATCCTCGGGAGAACGCGGCGGTATATAGGCTGCAGATATAATATGGCGCTTGGTAGGATGCGACGCTGGCAGTTGTACTAGTACATGCTCGAAATCAGTGTGCGAGAGGCGCGTAAAAAAGTTAGTTGGTCGTAAAGAACGTAAAACGGCAATAAGCACCCCGCCACCGTCACGCTTACCCGTGGCACAGCGGTCGCGATCACATCTAAATACCAAATAACGATCGTCGATGAATTCACTATCAGAAATGTCTGGTATCAGCCAAGTTTCCGTAAGAACGATTACGTCATAAGAGTAAGACAAAATATTCATAAACAATGTATGTAACTTGGTACGCAGTCCTCGGCAATTTTGATAGTAAAAAGTTAAGCTGTATTTATCCATTGGAAACAAAAATAATGTAAATGACGCTTAAAAAACAAAGTTTGCAGTCCAATACAATTAAAATCAACGACGTAATGACATTAAGATACACAAAAACACACTGGCATAGTGGAACAAATAACTCATTAAACTTTAACAATTGCAAATATAATCGGTAGAAATGTAGGAGAAAATATGTTATTAATGTTCTGTAATATATTAAAACACAATTTATATAAGTATTCAATGTAGAATTAACTTCTAATGAAACTGTCTTGACCTGATTACATAATAATATAATAGTTAACATATTATAATACAAAGAATTATTTTTTAAGTACGCTACAAGTTTATTAAAATAAGTGAGGGTGATTGTATAACATTTCTGGAATACATTAAAATATAATGTTCCGCAATACATTAAAGCACAACCTATACAAGTATTCAATGTAAAATTAACGTCCAAAAAAACTGTTTTGTCCTGAATACAAATAATAGCTGACACAATATAATCCAAAGAATTACAGTTTATGTACACTGCAAATTTATTTAGATAAGTGAGGGTGATTGTAAAACATTTAATTTCATTGGTAGCCGCCACTGCGTAAACAACACAGAGTAATGAAAATGTCAGAGGGCACAAACCGCAAGGCAAACAAAACAACAAGTCGCATGGTATCGAGATAAATCGCACTTTTAAGTTAGAAAGATAGAAATTAATATTATCCGGATGCTTTATATGGTTTAATTTTGCACAGGTCTTCTTCAGAACGAACGGTAAAGGCCGCTTCTGCGACGTCAGCGCGAACAAGAATAATTCCATGTTTAACCCATACGAATCGATGTCCATTCTGTTTTGCAATTTCTTTGGTTTGACGAAACAAATTCTTTCTCTGTAGTGTAAGATGTTCGTTAATATATATTTTCTGTGGATTGCTACTCAACTTTAGGTCTTCAGTCGTGATACCCTTTTTGAGGCGAGCTGCAGCAATGAAGTTGTCACGAAGTATCTGACTAGCGAGTTTTACGACTATGTTCTTTGGCTTTGTAGATTTAGGATTCAATAATGGAACACGGTGAATAGCGATGACGTCACGTGGCAGTAGCGGTTGCTTGATTAAACTACTAACATTTTCAAGAATTGACATGAGATTTTCTCTGCGTCTCTCAGGCAGATTGCTTATCTCGACGTTACAATTACGGGATTTTTGTTCAGCCGCTTCCAACTTCGTCTCTAATAAAGCAATTCTTTGTTCGACTTCCTGAGGTGAAGACACTTTTTCTTC
The DNA here is from genome assembly GCA_949629185.1 of Apamea crenata. NCBI lineage: Eukaryota > Metazoa > Arthropoda > Insecta > Lepidoptera > Noctuidae > Apamea > Apamea crenata. The sequence continues at coordinate 138,312 of OX451365.1, read as the reverse complement.
GAGTCTAGAAATGCGTGTGGCAATATCCTTTGACTTCTCTTCCAGGTGATCGTATTTGTCACTTATAAACTTGATCGACGTTTTTATGCCTTCAAATTCAGACAGGAGTATAGAAAATTTTTCATCCTGTTTTTTCAAGCAATTTTCAACCATAGATTTCATATTTGTCTGGAAATCATGAAGAACTTCACGCCAATCCATATCGCAGTTGCCCGTCATACCTTTACGGAAGGTGACATACGGAGGAGGAGATTCCTTTTCGATTAGAGACCCATCGATGCTCATTTCACCAGGACATGGTGAATCAGCAACATCACTAGTATGGTCATATGTGCTGTTCATGGTATTCATGATATGAAGTAAAGTATCTGTCCAAAACACTACTCTGTGCGAGGTAAAAATGTTCGCACAAAAAATAGACGATAACACCAACGAGTTCAATGAGTCACACACACCCGACTTGTTGCGCGCACTTGAGTCTTATAGGTACTTTTAATTTACACTACGAGCGAATGCGAGACAACCGGTCTGGTCCGGGGCGCACGACGGTATATGGAAGGAAGTTAGTTTAAATAACCTAAGTTACGCAGACGATATAGTGCTGCTGAGCCCCACAATCGGTGGAATTAGGTTACTGACCATTTGTGAGAGATACGCCGAGCAGCATGGGCTTAAGTATAATCCGATAAAGAGTGAGCTGTTGGTGTTCAGAGGAAGAATTAAAAGTCCCTCAAATGTACCTCCCGTAGTACTAAACGGTCCACCCTTGCAGAGGGTATCACAATTGAAATATTTGGGCCATGTTGTTACGGAGGATCTTAAAGATGACTTAGATATGGAGAGAGAGCGCAGGGCGTTGGCTGTGAGAGGAAACATGTTGGCACGCAGGTTTGCTGGTTGCTCAGCGCCGGTTAAATTAACACTTTTTAATGCGTTTTGTCAAATATTTTACACCAGCAGTCTGTGGGCTAATCATACCCAAAAAGCAGACAGCGCACTGCGCATTCAATACAACAATGCCTTCAGGGCGCTGCTGAGGCTTCCGCCTTACTGTAGTGCGTCAGGGATGTTCGCTGATGCGCACACGGACGATTATTTCGCGATCATGCGCAAAAAGGTGGCATCAGTGATGCGCAGGGTGAGGGGAGGTAGCAACAGCATTCTGAAGGTTTTTTCAGAAAGGTTGGAAGGGCCTACAATGGATAGGTTTATCAGGCTACATGTCAGACATGGGACGTGATAAATCTTCCTCTAAATGGTGACTGTGTTTTTCATTTTGTCCGTGGGGCGCTCGACGGTGGACGCCATCATGCGCGTTAGAGCCCTCACGACGGGGGACGCGGTGTCTTGGGGTGGGGTCGTCGTGGCGGTGTCACTCGACATCGCCAACGCGTTTAACACCCTGCCCTGGAGTTGCATTGGGGAGGCACTCCGGTATCACCGGGTGCCGACCTACCTCCGTCGAATAGTCGGGGCGTATCTGACGGACAGAGCCGTCATCTATCCTGGTCGCGACGGGAACTGGAACCGGCGAGAGATGTCGTGCGGTGTCCCACAGGGATCGGTTCTGGGGCCGCTCCTGTGGGACATCGGTTACGACTGGGTGCTGCGGGCAGACCTCCCTGATGGCGTCAGCGTAGTTTGCTACGCTGACGACACGCTGGTCCTGGCGCAGGGGAGGCCGCATCAGGCGGCAGCCGACGCGATGACACGCGGGGTTGCGATAGTCGTGGATAGGATCCGGCGGTTGGGTCTCGAGATGGCATTGCACAAGTCCGAGGCCATGTCCTTTCATGGGCCCCGGTACGGGCCACCTTCGGGATCCCAACTGATGGTAGGAGGGGTTCACATCGGCGTCGAGGCAACGATGAGATACCTGGGTCTCGTCCTCGACAGCCGGTGGAACTTCGTCGAGCATTTCCGACGTTTGGCCCCCAAACTGGAACGGGCCGGGGCCGCCTTAAAGCGGCTCCTGCCCAACCTGAGGGGGCCAAACGCCTCCTGCCGGAGGCTTTACGCGGGGGTCGTGCGGTGCATGGCCCTATTTGGGGCCCCGGTGTGGGCGCGTTCACTGCGGCTTCGAGCCGCACACTATCTGAACGCACCCCAGAAGGTGGTAGCCGTAAGGCTGATCCGGGGCTACCGCACGATCTCGCGCGAGGCGGCAAGCCTCCTTGCCGGACTGCCGCCATGGGATCTGGAGGCGATAGTCCTCGCGCGCCTGCACGATTGGCGCGCGCAGGCACTACGCCGGGGGGAAACCCTGCACCCGCGGCAAATCGCTGCGGAGCGGACGGACCTCCGGCGCGATCTCATGGCGGAATGGAAGGCGCGACTATCGCAACCCAGCGCAGGGCACGCCACGATAGCGGCGATAAGACCCCTCTTTGAGGAGTGGCTAGAGAGGCGTCACGGCGTTCTCACGTACCGCCTGACGCAGGTCCTCTCTGGACACGGATGTTTCGGGAGGTTCCTGCACATCATCAGGCGGTAGGAGACGCCCGGGTGTCACCACTGCCAGGATCGCCCAGAGGACACGGTGGAGCATACGGTGGAGGTCTGCCCTGCTTGGGCGGAGCCCCGCCGTGTCCTCGTAGAGGCGATCGGCAACGGCGGCGACCTCTCGCGTCCGGCCCTGGTGCAAGCCATGGTCCGGGGCGAGAGGGAGTGGGAGGCAGTCACCTCCTTCTGCGAAGCAGTCATGCTAGCGAAGGAGGTGGCGGGGAGGCTGAGGGAAAACACCTCACGCCTCAGCCGCCGCGGGAGACGCTCCGGACGTCGGGAGTCGCGTGACGCGTGCCGGACGGCGCGTTGTGTTCCACGCGCGCCTCAAAGAGATGTCAGCAGAGGACGGGGCCCGATAGAGCCGAAGCCTGCCAGGGCGGCGGGATCATCCGAAAGGTTAACCGCTACCCTGGAACAGAAAGGGCTAAGGAAGGAACACGGGTGGGTTTTAGTCAGTAAGAGTCTGACACTCCCTTCCGCTCCACCTAGAGCGGGAGGGGTCATTTGATGATTTCCCATCCACAAAAAAAAAAAAAAAAAGGATGAAATGGGGGGATTTTGTTTGTATGAAAAATCTTATTCCTTGAGTAAATAAACTTGAAACTTGGCACGAATACTTATCTAAGTAAATTATGAAGTTGGCCAGTTTTTGTTTTTATAGAATACCCCCTGACGGGGCAAAAAGGGGTAATTCGGTTTTTAGGGGAGGATTTGAACTTGAAACTGTATGTTACATTTTCACGCTTAGACCACTGAGCTTCTGATTTGGCAAAGAGATAGATGGCATCCTGGGGAAGCACATACATTTTATCCTGGTAGCACGTTGCCGTGGGATAACTTCCGACATCCACGCGGGCGAAGCCGGGGGCAGAAGCTAGTAATTATATATAATGTTTATTTTAAGAATTAAAATAACATTGTCATAGATAATAATTCTACATTAATTGACATTTTTGAATAATATCCGGATAAAGTGATTAATTTATCACGTTGTCTAGTCAATTTTGCTATTATATATAATGACCAGTCATTATGTATAATAGCTATTTAATCACTATGACTGTAACATATACATAGATTAGGAAGCGGAGCGCTTCGCTACTAAGTCGCTTCCGACGCAGCATTAATTAACAGTATCCTGAGCGTATTGTCCGAGCTCCGAGCGGTGGGACTCGGTGATGTTGGAGAGGTGGATGCACCTGCGTGCCAGTTCGTCACCATTTGTTAATATAGTGATTATTGTTTTGTTTTATTGTTTGATCTTTATAATTGAATGTAATCGAATGAATGTTAACTTAATAACTATAATTTTATTTTTATTTAAACTAACTAATTTATTTTGAATGCAATGTTTTTAATGTGTAATGTTTGCTTTGCTTCAATTTTCTTTTCATAATGAAAATGAATACTTAAGCTATAACCGCAATAAGTCTTAATAAATACGATTTGTTAACTTTGACGTTTGAGATAGGCAACTAAGGTTAAAACGAAAGAACTGGCGGTAAAAGTAGTACTTCTGAGTAATTTAATTGTATTGTGACAAGGAGTCCGCACTTTTTTTTTATTTACGTGGGTAGATGTGCTAGTTGTATTTGTTAAATTGTTAGAGTACCTGGTTTACTTCAATAAATTGTTCTTTTGAGAAAATAAACTGTTTTAACTAGAAGTTTATTTATTTCTAGTTTATAAAAAATTAAAATTATAATAAACAATTTGAAATCACTTATAAAACATTTTTATTTTTAACCCCATACTTATTACAATAACAATATAATAATAAAAATATAATAATTTATAATATAATATAATAATATTCTCATTTATTAATCTATCGAATAATAAAAAAAAACCGATAAAGATTATTGTTGGAAAAGAAAAATAAAAGTCACATCTCGAGATTGGAACCCAGACCTATGCGTCCATTGATCCAACACGTAAGACTATTAGCTATCGGTACTTGTAATAACGACTTGAATTTTAGCAATGGTATGAACCAACCAAGGTCATGCGTTTTTACGTATGATTTTAGTTTCGTTCGACGCCAGCCGGTGTGCGAATTCTGAGGTGTGCGTTCTGTCACTGTGTTGATAATTATATCACTTATACACACAGACGTAGGTACGGCATTTACAGCGTGTTCACAGCAATACAGATGAATTAATGACCGTTGACTGTACATACCTAGACAAAAATTATTTCGGACGAATTCAGAATCTGAGTCTATGAAAATCTAAGTGGCTGCTTTTACCGCTTAGGGAAAATAAATAAATACATGTGCATGGAGAACCAGCTAAGTACTACAATCACAAAGAAAAAATAGTTTTACTTTGTTTAATACTTATTGATTTGATGTACAGACGCCAGCAGGTCAAGCTACCCGAAACTGTCAAAATTATCCAATCAACCTTGAACCTTAAATGCTTAAGCGATAAAGTTGAAAATATATTAAAGAAATTTGACAGATTGAAGTAACTTGATGTGCTGGCGTCTGTACATGGTGTGTAATGCTATGGTGTTTTGAGAAGACGTAACTAACAATCAGCATAGCGCTTATTTTGATCTAACAATCTTTGAGGACAGACACGACCGCGAAAACTTAAGTGCAGTTAGCTGTGATGCGAGGATTGTCACTATTGACAGCTCTCTTTAAGCTCACCCTCACCGGTGAGATTTTTGCGGAATCGATCGGCAGCAGCATGACATGAAGTGGTGACATATCACGTGCAACATGTAGTAGCAGGTTATCGTCTTGCGGGCGTGTCGGAGTCCCTGTTGGTGTGGCGCGCGAGGCGCAGGCTGGCCGCGTGCATGGAGGAGCGGCGCCGGCGCGGGCCCGCGGCGCCCGAGCCCGTGCGCGCGCGTGCCTCCGCCTCCTGCAGCGACCCGGCCTCGTCCCGCGCGGACCCTGCCGCGCCCGTGCGCGCGCGTGCCTCTGCCTCCTGCAGCGACCCCGCCTCGTCCCGCGCGGACCCTGCCGAGCCCGCCGCCGACCCCGCCGAGCGCGCCGTCTCCGCCGACTCACTCGACGACCCGCTCAGTGGACCCTGCGATGCAGCGCATCAGACGTGAGAGAATGGTAGATCACGCCGCATAACTCGTGTACTTAATGCATGTGGTAGCAACCTGAAGTGGTTTGACGGACTGCTCGAAGCGGAAGACGAAGCGTAGTTCCGACCAGAAATGTGTGTGGAAGCGGCCGCCTTCCGCGCGGGTGCGGCGAACGGCCGCCCAGGCGAGGTCGCAGCACGACAGCACGATGCCCAGCGCGCAGCCCACCACCAGCACCAGCCAGAGCCCCAGGAAGTTCGTCATGGATAGCTCCTCGCTCTCGTGCTCCTCGTCCACCTGCAACACATCCGTGCAGTTGCTGCAGCTCATACAGCAGCATAACGTAGGGCTTGGATAGCGACAACGACCCCTTTGCTCAGGGTTAAATAGCGCGGTTTGGAGTTTCGTTTATGTTCGAGTTTAGCACTCAAGGCAATGATGATGTCCAAGTTCTCACGTCCCGACAGGTCATTGTGTCCCATCCTCAAACGTAAAGAGTGTCAACTTGGGTGGCGCAGTGAGGTGCGCAAGAGTACCTTGCAGGCGCCGCCACCGTGCTTCTCCTTCCACCAGGTATGCTGCATCTCTCGTAGCGTGCCCGCCTCCTGCAGGTTCAGCAGGCCCAGGTTCATGCTTTGCCGGAACTTGGAGTCTGCACATACAAAATTGTTCGTTGTTTGATTATGAACAATATACACTCGAGAGCAATGAAGTAGGGTCACATAAAGTGTACTTTTTTTATCGAGCTCAACAGGCACTTACTCTTCTTCATGGCGATGCCGTAGCCCTTACTGTCGAGCAGCGACCCCACCTGCGGAGGTTCAGACGTGAGTGCGTGTGGCTGTACAGAGTGCACGTGGCGTGCGACTGTGGCGCGGTGCTGAGAGGGAGACTCACCTTGGTGACGCCGCAGTTGCGCTCCGTCTCGTAGTCGATGGACGTGGACTCCATCAGGAACGCATACTTTCCGCTCACTACTCTGCAATCATTCGCTTTACTTAGGATCAGTAGCAAGAATTTATTTTATACATTAATATTGTACAACGTCGTGTTAGCCCGGTGATAAAGGCGCATTTCAAGCATGACGCTGATTCAATACCGGTCAGTACCGAGTACCTGCATCTTGCAAGCCTCGTTCCTCCAGTTGTCAGTGCGTCAAGTGAGTCAGTAAATAAAAAATAATAACAGGTTGTAAGTGTTACTTGGCGATGCCCTCCGGGTTGGAAGTGGGCATCTTGTGCTTGCTCATGTGCTGGAACATCCGCTGGTACAGCTCGCTCTGCGAGTGCTGCAATCACAAACAGATCAAACAGTACTGCCTCATACATCAATGTTTTACACGACTCAAGAATACCTTAGCTTATACGTAGCTATAACATTAGAAAATCAAAGTAACAAGTTACTAAGAGTATGTTCTTAGTAGTGTAGTCTTTGGGAAGTGTTCTTTCTTCTCAGCTCTAAGGCTGGTTTTAGCTACATTTACGGGTCAAAGTAAATGCGGCGTGTGGCGAATTTAATGGTGAGACTTTACTTTCGTCCATGCATGCATTTCCTAACGATTCTGTACGTGTTTAGTATGGCTGCGTTCTGCAGCTTGATGTAAAGGGATTCTTCTAGATCTATTAATTTCAGGCTATGGAGGAGATGGATGAGGAGAACCAACCAACCAAACCTGTCGTGAAGAGAACGATGGATAAACTTTATCTTGTGTTTAACTCCGTCGCACAATATACACACCTCGAAGAACTTGTAGGTGGCGCCATCAAACTTAGCTCCGTATTCGATGCCGAGCTGGTTGTCGGCCAGGTCCTGCACGTTGCTGATGATCTGGTCAGAGGACTTCTTAGCCAGCAGCGTGGCCAGGTTGGCCGTGTACGAGCTGGTGATGACCAGCGCGAACACCCACCACACGCTGGCCACCGCGCGCGTGCTGTAGGCGCTGCGGACAGAGAGCAGCAGCGTACTTGGTCCGCGCACTTAACCTAGACGTAGCCTCATGGTGGTCGCTTGACTTCACGCTCACAATGCTCATAACTTTCGCGCAATTTCACGGTTTCTCATAATAAATGATGTTTATAATGATCAGTACAATGGGCCCTTCTTGACTCTAGGCTAGACTAGACAAAAAATAATATTGCATAATGTACTAACACGGGCGCGATCTCCGAGCCCTGGAGCAGCACGGCGCCCAGGTTGAACCACAGGGCATTGGAGAGGGTGAACTGGTTCTCGAGCGCGGGCGGGTCATCGATGCAGGGGTAGGGGTTCTGCCACTCCTCGTGGCACAGCCGCCCCACCACGTACAGCAGCAGCGACGTGCCCAGGTACGCCAAGCCCAGGCACAGCCACACCTGGCAAGGCATTAGGATATTGTGAAGTGTCGTGAAAGTGCGACAACTACAACCAGCGAAGGTTCCGTGTTGCACAGCAAGTATTAGTCGCACGTACCAGTTTTATTTTATGAATAAGTATTCATTAATATTATTTCTCTTTGGTTATGCTGATGATAATGTTTTCTGGTCTGAGGTACGCGACAGTACTCATTCGTCATTCTAAATAATTGAAAGCCATCATCAGGTACAGTAAAAACAGAATATTTGTATGTTTTTCTACGGCAATCCTATTTCTTTTGTATTATGCTATGTATGCGCCACAGAACTTACGCCGTTGGAGAAGGGCAGAAGGAAGGCGAAGATCTTAGGCTCGGGCTGCTTGGGCGTGCGGAACAGGATGCTGATGCCGAGGTTCATGAAGGGCGTGGTGAAGTCCACCGCGTGCTCGCGCTCCGCCGTGATAGTCAGGTCCGTGATCGCGAAGTCGATGCTCTGCACACAAAGGGATCATGTACTGCCTGCCCGCGTGCCCGACATACTCACTCGGGCGCCGCGCGCCGTACTTCGTCTTCCATGAGGCGGCCCAGCATGCCGGACCACTTGCCGGTGACGTTGTCAGGCTTGCCGGTGTCACCGTCCTCCTGCTCCACGAACGTGTAGTTGAACTGCAGCAGCTTCGCCAGCTTGTCGATCAGCTCGATGCAGAAACCTATAATTGGACACACCGTAGTCACTGCCTCTATATTATAATATTATAGAATACCCTTGGATTCCGTAAGGGCGCACCAGAGCACGATCTATCGACATCGACCGTCGCGTTGCCTCAACATGTCACCTCATATTTACCACCATAACATTCGAAATATGTCATAATGACGTCGACCGACCGCTGTCTGGTGGCCAATTTTGTGGTACGGCCGTGGGTACGGCACAGGCGCGAACACATGGCACATGTGATTTATTTCATTAAGATTATTTATTTGGTTAGACACACTAGCAGCTAATGAGCTGATGCGTATATGTATCAAATAGCTTAGAGATTTTATTTTTCCAGTCGATTCTTGAAGACGACGACGTTCAGATAGAGCAGCTTGTTAGGGTTTTGATCAAGTTAAATTAAAATAAATCAAATCCTAAGCATTTACCTTCATAACGATCATTCCCAGATAAACGATCCATGGACTCTTGCATCATCACATACGGTTTGTTCTAAAACAGAAAATGAACGCATTGCCTCAACGAACGTGCTAAATATAAAAGTCGTGTTAGTATACAATTGGTTTAAGTGTTCATCCTGGAGTTAAACGCGTGATACACACCTCGGTGATGAGTACGGTGAAGGTGCGGTTGGTCATGGAGTCGGGCGGCGGCGTGTCGGCGGGCGGGTCGTGGCGCTGCCAGGATAGGCCGGCGCGCGGCGCCCACAGCCCCTCGCGCACCAGCCGCCCGCCGCGCGCCAGCTCCACCACCTCCAGCTGCACCTCGCGCCGTCCGCCCTCCACCTCCCACGTGATGGCGCCGCCCACCAGCCGCCCTGCACCGTCCTCGCTGTTCCACTCCTCCTGCAACCGCACGACCACTTCCTATAAGAGATGCTTAGGTACTTCGTTGTTGCCGTTGTATCGAGCGATGGGTACTTGCCGAGCGCAGGTAATTGAGCAGCGTATCGGCGTGGAAGGCGCCGGCGCCCATCTCACAGTCGGCGGGTGCCGCGGCGGGCAGCTGCAGGCGGCGCCACGCCTCGGCTACCAGCCCTGTGCCCAGGTGCGCCAGCAGGAGCGCGGTGGGAGGAGCCGCCACTATCCCCGCTGCTTCCTTGGGCTCCGGCGGCTCTTCCCCGTCCTCCGCACTCCCCGCTACTTTCAATCGTTCCGTGTACATCTTGCGCCATTGACTCATCACCTCCACCACCTCGAGGGACTCAGGGTCAAAGAGGCGAAATGCTGTGGGACGCGCAACCAGTTAGTGTGCAGAATGTTTAGCGGACGGTGGGTTGGTGTGGCGCTCACCGGTAACGTTGGCACCGCCGTGGCTGTAGTCCTGCAGCGGCTGCGTGTGCAGGTCCAGCGACAGCACGATGTACGAGTGCTTCTCGGCCAGCAGCCCCACGCGCTGCGCCGCGTCTAGCACGCGCACCGTACACTCCGCCGAGCACCACACTATGAAATTCGTCAAGCCGGATTTCTTCAGCACCAGCAGCAAGTTTCTGCACACAGACCACTTTACCAATAACATGCTTTAACTTAAATCAATCGGACATGATCAAAAAGTTGTGCTAAGTGCGACCTGAGCAGCGCGTCCTCGCTGCTGGGTGGCAACTGCCTCGCCAGCAGTGCAAGGGGCGTCGCGCCGGCGGTTAGCAGCGCGGCGCCGCGCGCATCGCCTTCGTGCAGCAGCACGGCGCGCTGCCAGCCCTTCGCCTCGCACAGCTCCGCACACGCCTGCAGAAAACAAATACCATAAGTACGAACTATTGATCGATCGGTTGCGTAGTTGGTACTCAGTTTATAAAAAGACAATAAAGATGAAGATGAAGACCTGCGCCAGCACTTGCGGATGTGGGTAAAGCTCGAGGGCTTCCCAGGCTGCGTCGGCAGGCGCGTGGTCCACCAGCAGCAGCGGCAGAGCGGCGCGTGCAGCGCCCGCCGCCGCCAGCCGAGCCGCGCGCGCGTCGCCGCCGCCCAGCGTCGCCACCGCTGCGCCCGCGTCCGCGCTGCCCGCAGCCTCAAACAAGTACCACAGATTGAAAACGTACCTTTTTTTTTATCACGCACAAACAATAAAAATAGGTCGCCAAGCGCGAAAAAAAACTCTTCTTTTTGCCATGGTAAAAAGAGCAGCCCATATTGTACATTGTATTATCTAGACCTTTTGAGACCTGTTCGAGGTCAACAACATGAGAGACTTTCAGCCGCAACATTAAAAAAAAAATACCGCGCTAGCACCCACACCCCACGCTACGTTACGTAAAGTCTGAGCAGTGGGCACTAGGATGGCGGTACCTGTGCGCACACGGCGGCGGGTGGCGCTAGCGGCTCGTCGGGCTCGAGCGGCGCCACCGCGGCGCTGCCCGATGCGTTCAGCGCCGCGTCCACGGCGGCCGCCAGCTGCAGCGCGCGCACCGGCTGCTCCACCACCCCTGCGTCACACAACGCAAGTGATACTAGTGCTACACTCACACGCGCAGACGCAGCTCGAGCCTGAAAGGCCTTTTGTCTTTTGGCGTTATAACTTAGTTCTCAATGCCAAGCAAACCAAATGTGTAAAGTTCGCCTTACCGAATGTTAGAAACCTAGAACCCAACATCGTCTTAGATAAAGAGGTGCTTGAAACTGTAGGCTCGGCAATTTTTCTAGGACTAACAGTAGATGCCAAACTTCAGTGGGGACCTCATATATCAAGTCTAGCAGGAAGGCTCAGTTCGGCTGCCTACGCCGTCAGGAAAGTAAGACAATACACTGACGTTGATACAGCTCGTTTAGTCTATTTTAGTTATTTTCACAGCGTTATGTCCTACGGTATTCTGCTGTGGGGCAAAGCCGCTGATATACAAAATATATTTGTCCTTCAAAAGCGAGCTGTTCGAGCAATTTACCAGTTAGGTGCCAGAGTTTCTCTAAGAGATTTCTTTAAAGATATTGGTATTCTCACGGTTGCATCACAATTCATCCTTGCCAACATTTTATATATTAGGCAAAATTTACACTTGTACACTAAAAATAGTGATATTCACAGTGTTAACACTAGAAATAAGGACAAACTACGTGCCCCCTTTCACCGGCTTCATAAGGTTCATAACTCATTTGTTGGGCTTGGTATAACCTTTTATAACAAGATACCCTCTTCTTTTCTAGACTTGCCTTTTAATGCGTTTAAAGCTCAACTAAAATCCAACCTTTGTTCAAAGGCATACTATTCCATCAACGACTACTTAGACGATAAGAATAGTTGGTCACCCTAGTTTAACGCAAGACAATGTTTATGTTCCTTCTCCAGAATTAGCTTACTGCCAGGTCTTAGAACCCAGCAATGCATAAATGTGTAAGCTGTCACGCCCTTTATGCCTGGAGGCTTTTATTTGGCTAGTAAGTTATTTTATTTACATTTTAATTAATTATTTTTTAGCTTGAGTACGTATAGTTTTTATTATATTTGTTGGTATATTGGCGTGGCTAGCTGACATAAATTATGGCAAATAATTAAATTTTATTTTCTGGCTTTGTAATGTTAATTACCGAACATAAGCACCTTTGTATACAATCAAGTATTTTTTTAAATTGAACAGACAGCTGTGCTGCTGGGGAGTTTGTTGCGCCACTTCTTCTTCCCAGCGATAGCACTAGGAAGTGGTGAAGGGCGGGCGTTTTTGGGGGACTGTCTTTTGTAATTTTGACGTTCAAAAAGTGCTGATTCTCAGCCTAATTTGAATAAATGACTTTTGATTTTGATTGATTTTGATTTTGGCGAACATTAGGTAGACAGAGATGGACTCCCAAAATGTGAAAACTGTGGTTGATTTATTTTAGCAATCTTCAATCACATGCGTCCCGAGGGAGGACCTGACTGCCACCCCTGTGCTCTTCTTGCCTCTCATGCATTCAGCAGACACGTTAGCCAGAGCTGACAGACTTTGTTGGGCTTTAGTTTTAGACTTAATAATAAACATCACTAAGTACGTAGGAGAGGAGTGCAGAGCATTAGCGAGCTGGCTGCGGCTGTTCTACTGTACCGACCGATGACGAGGTCCTGTGCGGCAGCGCGCGCCACCAGCAGCGCCAGCAGAGTCCACCACATCGCGGCTGTCTCCCGTCTCACCGGCACACTCGCGACTCACACACTCACAGCACTCAGCGCGCTGGGAGACGCGCCGCTACTGAGCACGCGGCGGCGCTGGCGACGCGCGCCGTGCGACCCGATTCATTGGCTATTTTTGGACGAGACGCAACGCTATTTACGTGACTAGACCATTTGGCGATATTGTTGTTATTTTTTTTTCTGTTAGAATTTATAAAAATATGTACCTACCTATATTATATATGTAACTAGCTTCTGCCCGCGGCTTCGCCCGCGTGGATGTCGGAAGTTATCCCACGGGAACGTGCTACCAGGATAAAAAGTATGTGCTTCCCCAGGATGCCATCTATCTCTTTGCCAAATCAGAAGTTCAGTGGTTTAGGCGTGACAATGTAACAGACAGTTTCAAGTTCAAAACCTCCCCTAAAAACCGAATTACCCCTTTTTGCCCCGTCAGGGGTCAATTTTCGACCACTTTATATACTTATTATTAATTATTTTCTGTCGAAAGTATCAATACTGAGTTTCGAGTTAATCGGACCGCGCGTTCAAATTCTTCCACACAAACTTTAACACCCCTATATCCCCTTTGAGGGGTAGTTTTGAAAAACTAATAATGATAAACTTTATTGCTTACTTAAGCGAGTATTCAAGCCAATTTCCAAGATTATTAACCTAACGAATAAGATTTCTCATATAAACTGTATCCCCGCTTTTCATCCCCACAGGGGTGGAATTTTGAAAAATCATTTGGGATGTGTTCATAACTTGACTCAAGATTATTTATACCAATTTTCGAGTTAATCAAGCCACGCTGTAAAATCCTCCCCTGTAAAATTGACTACCCCTTTTCAGGCCGTCAGGGGTAGATTTTCGAAAAACCCTGATACACATTATTCTTTGCTTTCAATTTTAGGTACAAATACTGAGTTTCGATTAAATCGGACCGCGCTCTAAAATTGTTCCATACAAACTTTGAAACCCCCCAATCCCCGTTAGGGGGTAGTTTATAAAAACAAAAAATACTTAACTTCATAATTTACTTAGATAAGTATTCGTGCCAAGTTTCAAGTTTATTAACTCAAGGAATAAGATTTTTCATACAAACAAAATCCCCCCATTTCACCCTCTTAGGGGTGGAATTTCGAAAAACCCTTTCTTAGTGGATACCTACTCTTCACGAAGAATACACCCTCCAAATTTCATGTCTCTAGGACCAGTGGTTTAGGCTGTGCGTTGATGTCTCAGTCAGTCAGTCAGTCAGTCAGTCAGGACTGAATTTTATATTATTATTATTATTTAGGGTGTATTTTTTTTTCTCAGCTCTTAGGCTGGTTTTAGCTACATTTACGGGCCAAAGCCAAGTAAATGCAGCGTGTGGTGAATTTATGGTGATAGTGCACTTTCGTCTAACTGCATGAATTTCCTGACGATTCTGCATGTGTTTAGGATGGCTGCTTTCTGCAGATTGATGTAAAGGGATTCTTCAAGATCTATCAATTTCAGGCTACGGAGGAGATGATTGGGGATAACACCTGTCGTGGAGAGAACGACAGGAACAACATAAACTTTATCTTGTCTCCAAATTCTTGTAACTTCTTCTTTAAGCTCAGTGTATTTGCTTATTTTTTCAGCGATTGTTTTTTGTAGGTTATGGGTGTTGGGAACTGCAATGTCTATAAGGTAAGTTATTTTTCTTATTTTATCCTGTTGGGTTATGTCTGGTCTATTATAATGGATGGTCCTATCTGTAAGTATGGCGCGATCATAATACAGTTTGTGTGTGTCATTTTCTAGGACAGTTTGTGGCGCGTACTTATAATAGGGAGTGTTAGTGTTTTGTATGAGACTGTGTTTGAGTGCTAGTTTTTGATGGACGATATTTGCAACCTGGTTGTGCCTGTGGGTGTAGTCTGTCTGTGTGAGAGTTATACATGCCCCCGTTATATGTTGTATGGTTTCTGATTGAACGTGGCATCTGCGGCATTTATCATTTGTGATGGTAGGGTCTTTAATGATAAATTTTCTGTAGTTTTTGGTGTTGATGATTTGATCTTGTATAGCTATAATAAAGCCTTCTGTTTCAGGGAAAAGGTTTCCTATTTTAAGCCACTTGTTTGATGCTAATTTGTTTATGTGGGACTGTTCTAGGTCATGAGGGTGTCTACCGTGAAGTACTTTCTTTTTCCAATTTTCAAATTTTTGGCTTTGCGGGTCTGTGATGTTAATATCTTGTATATTTTGTTCATTCAAGTTCAGCGGGGTGTAATTAAAATCATTTAAGGTAATAGCTTTGTGTATGTTACTGGTGCGAGATTTTGTGTAGAAAAATGTTTTTAGCCTAGTGATTTGTTTCTGCCAAAGGTGATGTATGTCGATTAGGTCTCTCCCTCCATTTTGTCTTTTGATGGTGAGTCGTTCGATCGCCGATTTAGGGTGTAGGTTGTTGTGTTTTGTGAGTGTTGTGCGTGTGGTTCTTTCTAACTGTTCGATGTCAGTTTTTGACCATTTTATTATTCCGAATGAGTAGGTCAATATTGGTATAGCAAATGTGTTCAAGGCTTTTATAAGATGCTTTCCAGATAGCTGTGTTTTGCAAATTGCGTTAATTCTTCTCCGATATTCTGTATTTAGTGTCTGTTTAATTGCTGCGTGGTCGAGTCCTTTAAGTTGCTTGTATCCTAAATATTTGTATAGATCTAATGGTTCCATAGCTGCTATTGTGTCGGTGTCGCTGACTGCATAGTTGCCGGGCTTTACTTTTCCTTTTATGATATGCAATGTCCTACACTTATCCAATCCAAATTGCATATTAATATCCTGACTAAATGTTGTTGTTATTTCTATCAGAGTTTTCATTTCTTTTTCGGTTTTAGCATTTAATTTAAAGTCATCCATATATATGAGATGCGAGATAATAGTTTCTTCGGTATTGTTTTTAAAATTATATCCAGCCCGACACCGATTGAGTAAGTGAGACAAGGGGTTCAGGGCGAGACAGAACCAAAGAGGGCTCAAGGAATCCCCCTGGTAGATACCCTTCCTAATATGTATCTGTCGAGTTATGAGAGAGCTGAGTCGATTATTTATCTGAAGTGTGGTTTTCCAACGCGTCATTACAATGCGCAAGAAGTCTATTATTTTGGAATTAATTTTATATATTTGTAGGATTTGTATTAGCCAAGAGTGTGGGATGCTATCGAAAGCTTTTTGGTAATCTATATAAGTACAGTGTAGGTTTCTATTTTTTGTGGTAGCATGTTTATGGATAGTAGAGTCTATAACTAACTGTTCTTTGCAACCCATGTGGCCTCTCCTGCATCCCTTCTGCTCCTCTGCTATCATATTGTGGTGTTCAACGTGTGAGTTAATTTTATTAGTTATTGCTGATGTGAGTATTTTATAGATTGTGGCAGGTGATTGGTCTGTATTGGGAAGGCTCTGATGTGTATTTAGTTTTAGGTAGCATGTAAGTTATTCCTGTGGCAATGAATTCGGGTATGTGCTGTTCTCCTAATACTATATCTGTTAAATTTTTTGCTATGGATTTGTGAAGTACCGTTAACTTTTTATACCAGAAATTTTGTATTTTATCGATACCCGGTGACTTCCAATTATGTAATCTAGATGTTAAATATGTAATTTCGGACTCTGTTATCTCTTTAAATTCCATTTCATCTATTGTTCTCCATTTTGTTGCTTCTTCTATAATCCAACTTGCTTTATCATTGTGATGTACCTGCTCTTCCCATATGTTAGACCAAAATGTTTCCAAGCGTTCTTTTGAGGGTGTGTCTGTGTCGTTCTCTGTTGTTGAGTCAGTGTGTGGTTTCTGTATATTCCTATAAAATGTTTTTTCATTTGTAGCAAATATGGCATTATCTTTTTTGCGCTGTTGTGCCTTCAAATATCTCCTAAGCCTATGGACTTTAAGTGCCAATTTCTGTTTTAATGTGTCTAAAAACTCTTCAGGTTTTTTATTGTTATTTTCGTGTCTAGTGTGTGTAAAATTGTTTTTAAATATTGCTTCTACTCTTTTAACTACTTTATGTGATCTGCTACCGTTGATGTAATGTGTTAGTCTGCCACAGTCTGCTCTTAATTTTTCAATGTCCTTTTCAGTCTAGCCTCTGTTGCCATGGTGGTTTGGCAGTGTCTCTTTGTATTGTATTTCTCGCGTGTTCAGTGATTTTAAAGTTAAGTTCTTCAGAAATAACAACCGCTGTGCAATAAATAAGGGTGTGTATGTCAATGAGTTGTGTGTCATTAGATAAGAACTGTTTTAGTATATCTTCATTAAATAAATTAACTAAGCGGAAAAGGTTGGGGCTATATCTGAGTTTAGGTAGTTTTGGTCGAGCTGCTGGGTCCATCCCAGAGTACTGTGTTAGTGTAGTTTTAAATTTGTCATGTATTTCTTGTATATACGTATCTGTTATCGGGTTTTCATTCGCGGCGGCGGCTATCTCAATATCATTTTCTAACGTTAGGGTTATAGATTCGGTTTGTGTGGATATGTGTGATGTTTGTGATTGATTGTATGTTAGAGATTGACTATTAAGATGTAATTGAGTGAGCGATTGTGGTTCTTCTTGCAGAATATTTACGTTTGTGTTTTGTGTTAGTATGATAGTGTTAGTGTCTGCATAGTTTTCTGATTCTTGTTGTAATTGTATGTGTACTTCTTCTTTTAACTGATCTAATTCGGCTTGCGACAAGAGTTTATTCCTAACTATAGTTCTTCGTTGATCTGAAATCCGTTGTTCTGAGACTGAAATCTCAGGATATTGACGTGAAAAACGTTCATGCAGTTGTTGTCTGTAGGTGGTCATGTCGGTCTCTAATTTAGTTATGTATAGATAAGTTCGCATGATGAATAGGTTAACTTCTTTGCTCCATCTCATGCGAACTCTTGTTTTCCCAGCCTTGGTGGACGCGGGTAAGAAGGTAGATACCTCCCGCGCAACATTCAAGGCCGGAGTAGGTGAAACTGTATTAAAACTAGTTATGGGGGGTGATAATGGTATGGGTGAAGATGGTATTGATGGTGATGATGTTCTTGAAGGGGCGTACGATACTGTACTTGGACTATATGGTTCTACAGGGGTGTCTGTCCTGTTTGTCAGTCTATCACCATCATCAATAACTTCGGCTGTAGCATCTTTGTCGGTGGGAGCCCGCCTGTTCAACTCCTCACCGCTGACGGTTCGCATGCTGAGACACTCAGCGTCAGCTCCAAGTGTGCCCCGGCGATCGCCCCCGGGCAGCGGTCCTAAACGTTTTCTTTTTGAACGAGTCTCCATTTTTAAGTGGGTTTCCAGAGCC
The DNA here is from genome assembly GCA_949629185.1 of Apamea crenata. Taxonomy (NCBI): domain Eukaryota; kingdom Metazoa; phylum Arthropoda; class Insecta; order Lepidoptera; family Noctuidae; genus Apamea; species Apamea crenata. Next base: position 120,307 of record OX451365.1, on the reverse strand, counting down.
ACGTTAGCCACGCCAGTAATTTCTCATTCGTGTGTCCGCCCCCCACGTGATTAGATGGTCAATCAGGACGTGTGGTTGTTTAGGGGGCTTATTATTATTATTATTTATTATTATTATTATTATTTATTATTATTATTATTAATTTATTTCAGAATCAAAAAATATTCCATACATTGTTAGTAAAGCATACTTATAACTATGTTAGTATATTATTATTGAATGTCAACATTATTATATAGATACAGATATAGATATTACATGAAGCTCATGACATTTCATTTACCTATTTACAAACAACTAGCAGTTTGCCCGTGACTTCGTCCGCGTGGGTTTCGTATGTACTTTCCTCAAACATTTTTAACACCCTTTTCACCTCCATTTTCCAATTGAAAGATAGTTTTCTAAAACTAATGTTTACGATCTTTGTCATTTATTTAGAGAACTTATTTCTTTAAGTAAGTCGGAAGTAAGTAAGTATTCGGGCCAATTTTTTTTCAAATAAACTGTTCTCCCTTTTCACCACGACAGGGCTTGTTTTAAAAAAAAACTATTTAAAAACAAACTTGTTAATAAAAAGAACTAAAAAGTTAAAAATAATTTAAACCTGATAAGAAATAAATAAAAGCGTGTTACATTGTGATTGCAAAAGAAAAATAATGAAGGTGTAAGTAATAAATGCTAAAAATGTTCTTTAATGTTCCATCAAAATGTAACACGCTTTTATTTATTTCTTATCGGCTTAAAAGGAAGGGAGGGGAGAAAGGGTGTACAAGGATTCTTTCTTACTATTGTAACCACCTTATTGTAAATACATACCTACATTCTGAGCAAATAAATTAATATTCTATTCTAAATTATTTTTAACTTTTTAGTTCTTTTTATTAGCAAGTAATAAAAGCTTGTGGTTAACGCCTAGCATGTGTGCGCTCACCAACGTCTCACGCACACACGCACACGTCGAATAAACAACAGCCGCGAGCGACGATGTCGCGTCACTCGCCTATAGACCGTTGAACCCGCCATATGCATATTGCATACATATTTTGTTTTTTTTGTAAAGTTCTTTTGGTCATTAAACCAGTAATTATAAAAATCAAGTTTGCATCATTCTTCCACCTCGTCATAGTACACGTGAAGCTCAGTACCGGCGTTACATTTGGTCCCTCGATGCCGGATTGACCTGCGGCCCCAGATTATTGAATCTACCCACAGGCAAGAAGAACAAAGGAAATACTGCGCTGACATGGATGGCGGCCGTCACGTGGAAGAACAAAGGAAATACTGCGCTGACATGGATGGCGGCCGTCACGTGGAAGAACAAAGGAAATACTGCGCTGACATGGATGGCGGCGTCACGTGGAAGAACAAAGGAAATACTGCGCTGACATGGATGGCGGCCGTCACGTGGAAGAACAAAGGAAATACTGCGCTGACATGGATGGCGGCCGTCACGTGGAAGAACAAAGGAAATACTGCGCTGACATGGATGGCGGCCGTCACGTGGAAGAACAAAGGAAATACTGCGCTGACATGGATGGCGGCGTCACGTGGAAGAACAAAGGAAATACTGCGCTGACATGGATGGCGGCCGTCACGTGGAAGAACAAAGGAAATACTGCGCTGACATGGATGGCGGCGTCACGTGGAAGAACAAAGGAAATACTGCGCTGACATGGATGGCGGCCGTCACGTGGAAGAACAAAGGAAATACTGCGCTGACATGGATGGCGGCCGTCACGTGGAAGAACAAAGGAAATACTGCGCTGACATGGATGGCGGCCGTCACGTGGAAGAACAAAGGAAATACTGCGCTGACATGGATGGCGGCGTCACGTGGAAGAACAAAGGAAATACTGCGCTGACATGGATGGCGGCCGTCACGTAGAAGAACAAAGGAAATACTGCGCTGACATGGATGGCGGCCGTCACGTGGAAGAACAAAGGAAATACTGCGCTGACATGGATGGCGGCCGTCACGTGGAAGATTCATACAACGGGTTCAACATTCAACGAGTCATATAAACGATTCTTCTACAAGGAATCTCATCATTAAAGAAGAATTTCGTGAACATCGAGTTATTTGGAGTTGGGAGCTGAAGACAAACAGAACTACACCTACAACGACAGTCACACGTGAGTCCTGAGGGTAGGTAGCGTTACTGTAAGTTCGTTCCAATTTGTCTATTTGCCCCGTAAATCTTCTTAATTTCCCCCACAAATCCTTCATTTTGTGAGCCTTAAATCATAATCACAAATCCTTTATTTTGTGATTCTTGTATTTATCCCCATTAAAACGGTGACCGTTTTAATGGGGATAAATAAAACGCTTTGTTAAGCAAGATATTTGGGAATTTAACCCTTCGACTACGGTTGAACTAGAAGAAGTAGGTAAGTTAAGTTTAGCACATATTATGCTTTCAGTTAGAAAACTTGAGGTACTTCCACTGTCGAGTAGAGCACGTATTTGGTGGCAATCACCATTGATGTCTGTCACATGGATTAAGGCCGTGGACAGTCGAACGCAATTATTTTGAATGGTTGACAAAGCAATGTCTTGAGAAGGACTAGGAGGTTGATCGTGAACGTCAGGCTGTGGCAAAGTGTGTAACATGACGTTACTTGTTGAAGGTACAGGCGCCGACGGCGCAGGAGCTTCATGCTCGTGTAACAAGCTGTTGCGTCGCAGGCCGCATGAGCGACATGGCCCTAACTAGCATACATCACCAGCATGACCTTGACGTAAACAATTTAAACACAATTTAAGTACCTTAACTATTTCAAGTCTGGTTTCTAAGGGTAATGATTTGAATTTTTGACAAACATAAAGTGCATGAGTATCTTTGCAATATGGACAAGCGTATTTGCGAGCTGGGGGAGAAGATGAGTTAGCCACAAATGTTTTTTGACGAACATGTGTAGTGTCACTTGACATAGGTAGGTACGCTTTTTATGAGCATTATCCATTGTTTCAAAAAAATCAGCACGATCTTTTAGAAAGTCATTAAACATTTTGAGCGTAGGCAACTCTTTCAACTTATTTCGATATGATTCCCACTTAGTGCTCGTGTCTGTGTCAAGTTTGTTTGAAATGATCTGAATTAGTAGTACATCCCATTGAGTGCTCTGAGGTTCCTATTGACCGTATCGATTAAATTTCGTAATGATTTAGATGATTCCTTCGCTAATTGTTCCAAGTTAAAAATAGCTTGAATGTGATTGTTTACTAATGACCTTTTATTATTATAGCGATCGCAAAGAAGTTCCCAAGCTACTTCGTAATTATCACTCGAGAAATCTAAAAACTGAATTATTACAGCGGCACTGTCTTTCAACGCGGCACGTAAATAATGATCTTGCCACTACAGAGCGCGGGCAACGTATCTACTCGTATAGTTTATATTATATCATTGTATAGAATAGAAAAATGCGTCAGGCAGTAGCTAGTAAAAAATAAAAATAGTAATTTTTGGCAATAGGTAGGTTAGGTAGGTTTTTGGGGTGGTTTTTTTTTTAAATTATTCTGATTTTTTTTTACAATTTTAATTATTATTATTTATGAATATTTTAATTTAATTAGTCACAATTTTATTTTGGGTTTTTATATGTTTATAATTTTAAATAGTTTCTAAGTAATTAAAATGTATTTTTTAAAATAAGGACTGCAGTTGTCTGAAATAAATAAATTATATATTTTATAATAGTAAGTAACAACTAGCAAACAAACAATAGTAAGTAAGAACTAGCAAACAAACAATAATTAAATGCTTAGTTTAGTGGTTAGTTTTATTATTTTAGTAATATGTGCTTGTATCGAATGTTCGGCATTTGAACAGGAATCAGGATATAAGCCCAATGTGAAACACGGTCCATCCCTACAAACAATAATGTTGCAACCATCTTTCCTATATCTATGGTTACAACGGTCGAGTCATTCGTCTCGTTGGTCCAGTGAGGTGTCCGTCAGAGGCAGTGCATCAGGCAGCGTGTGGTGGTGGTGCAGCAGCACGATCAGCACGTCGGAGGAGTCGGCGTGTGTCGTGCGTACAACGCGCGCGCACGCGCCCGCTGCCGCGCAGCGCAGGGAAGACGCGCACCGCACTGTCGTCGCCGTCTGGCAGGCTAAGTCGCGCCGCTCCGCCACCCCCGCCTCCGCGCCCCCCGTACCCTTCTCCTGCCCCGGCCGGTACTTGCCGAGGTGGCAGCGGATGGAGGTCGCCGTCAGGAAGTGCGCGCGGGTGTTACGCGCCGGGCGGCACACGCACACCCACACGCGCGGGCCCAGCGACAGCGCCACGCACGCGCCCGCTGACAGCGACACACACGCGCACAGCGTGGCCGTGCGCGCTGCGCTCACCACGTACAGCGGGAAGAACGCCACCCAGATGACGCACGTAGCGTACGCCGCCGCGCCCACGAATCGAGTTTCGTTGAAATTGTGTGGAAGCCGGCGAGTACGGACTGCCAGCACCACGCACGTCGCTAGCAGCACCAGCGCGGGAACCAGTGGCGCCAACTGAGCCAGGGCGTGCTCACCGCCGCAAGCCAGCACGGAGCGCGCGCGCCCCGGGTGTTGCAGGCGCGGCGCCGCCGGCCAGCGTGCCGCGCTCCACACCGCCACGCATGCGCCGGGCGTGCTCAGCCCCAGCCACGTCCACACCTGAGCGCGCGATGACAGGAGGCGCGGGCGAGCTGCCGGCCGCCGCTCACACGCCGCCACCAGTCGTGCCACGCGCACCGTGCGCGCCAGCACCGCCGCGTACACGCCGCCCAGTGCAGGCGCCGCCAAACGGACTAACGCACACGGCGCCACAGCCGGCCGCACCACTGCCGCTAGCGCCGTGCCGTGGCACACTGCCGCTGCGCACAGAAGCAGCGCGCAAAGTTCGCGCGACGCCGACTTCACCACAGGCGTCGTGCGGTGGCGCCAGAACGTGACCGCGCACGTCGCGACCGCAGCCAGCCCGGCGACGCCCGCCACTGCGGACACTGTGCGGGGCCCGCGGCCTCCACCGCCCCACTCCACGGGCGACGGCAAACACGCTACCAATTAATTAATTTGGATAAGATCGCGAACAATCAATACGTAAGCACTTTCCAATCATTCTTTATTAAATAACTCTACAGGCAAAATATAATCGTTACTGATGCGATCCAGATCGGGGCGATGTCCCGGTGGACAAAGGCGACAGCCGGGCGCCGGCGGCGGCACGGTGACGGCGAGCGGCGCGCACGTCTCGCACGACCAGCAGCAGCGCGCACGGCCCTCCCCCGCGCGCGCCCACTGCCCCGCACCGCACGGCGCCGAGCACGCCGCCTGCACGCCGTGCGCGCGCCTGCACACGCGCGCCACTACTGCACTGACAGCATAGTACAACGCTACATAGATCTAAATGAACGTGGCCAAATAGTAAACGAAATTAAATGTTCTGAACTGGTTTCTTTTACAAGTAGTAGCACCGACAATGACGTTCATTTATTTCCATCGGACTGTACACTCGGCTCAGTCAGCAACGACAGACGGTACCGGTACGCGGCGTCGGCGCCCCCGCGCAGGTGCAGCGCGCCGCGGCGCCAGCGCCCCACGCGCTCGTAGCGCCAGGCGCCGCCCTCGCCGCTGCCCCGCCGCTCGAAGCTCATCACGTCGTACTCGCTCAGCCTGAGGACAGAATATCACCAGGGTGTAAACCGTAAGCTCACCTCTACATGTTGGCGTATCGGTTTTATTACTTATCCAGCTCACGGTCTTATATCTATGGTTCTAAATAATTTTCGTAGTACATACCTACTTTCTTTTCAGATTTCTAAAACACATGGTTGGAAGTTTGGGCATAAGCATAGAACCTAGCCTACATAAGTTTGATTGTTAAGTCGTTTGTATAGGTATTTTAAAATATACCTACTACATAGTAGGTATGTGCGAGAAAAGTCATGTCAGAACCCAGACTGTATTTTTGAAGAAGTTTTGAAGGAAACGCCGAAAATGGCGGTGTAAGTAATTAGATGGCAAAATCGTCATTGGTTTGTAAACAAGTTGGTGCACGTTAAGAGTGGTGACTGACTCGGGCGGTGGGTCGCCGTTGTCGTCGAAGGCGACGAGGCCGCCGTCGGGCGCGCGGAAGCGCACGCGGGCGAGGTGCCGGCGGTAGCGCGACACGTTGAAGGGCAGCATGGCGGCGCACAGCCCGTCGGCGCGCTCCCCACCCCCCGCGCTCACCGCGCACGACGCGCGCACCATGCCGTGCAGCGCGTGCGCCAGCGCGTACACGCCGCGCACCACCAGCGCCAGCTTCGGCTCCTGCGTGTAGTTGGCTGCCAGCGACTCAGAACCTTTCACCGCACACACAGAATTCAATGGTAGAGTACTGCAGCATTGGCAAATGCTACATTATATAATTTTATATATAATTTTATCACAAACGACCTTCGGTTTTTTCTTGATATTGGTTTTGAATTTTGAATCTAAAAGTGTCATGTGATCATGTCTTTTCTCTTACCGAGATTTTTGAGAATATTATTTTTTTTTCGCTTTGACAATGTAATAATTTGCCATGATATTTATTTATTACAGCATGGAAGACTTACAGCTAAAAAAACAAACTAAAAATAGGAAACAATAGTCGACAGAAAGCCAATTACAAGTCTTCGCGTTTAGACTTATAATAAAATTTGTGTTGTGCACATACAAGCAGTAACATATTGCTATAGTATACTATATTTAATAGTTCAAACTAATAATATAACCATTTGTGTTCGCAACTGAAAATTGAGATAAAAAAAAAATAGGCATAAATATTAACGGTAAACTACATATAACGGTTTGAACGACTGAGTTCGTTCGTTTTTTCGACTTTATCCAAGGGCATTGTTCCCGAAATTAAACTGTAAATCATTACAGAAGTGGTCTCGAGGCGAATTACTTGAAGACCCGATTTGTCCGAAGACTGTAAGGCGATCTTGAATTCGCCTTACCCCCACCCGCCTACAAGCTTCCTTATGGGGGTGCACCAATGATATTTACTATAATATCCTATAATTCAAAGGAGAATGCCCAGGCACAGTACTCTTGATAACTGTCTCGTGTCTCAAAAAGTTGAACAGCATCAACTATCTAAAATAAAAATATATTTTTTAAATAAGACTTATTTAATATTTATAATGGGATAGTATTTTGAACAATAATTAGTACTTTTAAGTTTCTGACTATAAGGTACGCCATTTTTTACTATAGCCTGTCAAAACTAGGGTTGTCCATTTTTTCTATTTCGTGTACTGTGCCTAACTACCTACCCGCCTACAAAAATACATAATAATATCGATTCTGTATTGATTGTTCGATTTAATATTGCGTATCAAGTTAAATAACTGTTTATTTAAGGAAACAGCTGTATACAATATTTAAAAAAAATCGATAAATAGCTCGCAAGGTAAAATAAATCAGTTTCTATATCCCCACAGAATTAGACATTATGTAGTAGGTACATTTATCTATCTTTTCATTGAAAATGAGACGAGACAATAGTGTGCGGTGAGGTAGATATTTGGTTGGTATGGTTAATAGCTTAGCTTTTATTTATTGTTGATATTGAAATCGGAATAGTTTCAAACGTCTAATCATACTAATACTCCCACGTTGATTAAAAACAATAAAGATTTTAATCTGTAAAACGCATTTTTTTTAACGTTGCTAATCGATATGTTTGCTTTTCTTCCTATAATAAGCATAAAGAAGCTTAAACACAATCCCCTTTATTCATAAACGTTGCTTAAAGTTAAGCAGTGATTAGCGACTGTTTAACCATACATTTTTGACGTTTAAGCGTTACTTAACTTTAGTTATCGTTTATGAATAAACCCGAAAATAAGTAGGTTCTCAACGCAACAACAGAGTTTTAAATCACATGTAACTTGCTGGTATTTGTAAGTGCCGGTAGTTGTCAACCGCGGGAAAGGCGCCTAGTTGTATTCGTGAAATACCACTGGGTGATTTGTGGAAATCGATTAAAAGTCGAATGTTTTAGAATCATTTACCAGCACGGGTACAACCTTGATTGACATTTATTGCCCGTCTGTCATACACATTGTCAAGTTAACCAGTATGTTTTTTTCTGCTGGTTTTGGTACGTTGTGCGTCGAGTTTGAGCCTTTTAGTTCCTCCGTTACTCCTGCTAACCCATTGAAAATAAACATACTTCCAACCCGCTGCACCGTGTGTTGTATATTACTAAAAACAGGACTTTTTGTGTAGTAATACATTAAACATGGCGAGTGCGACTGAGGAGCGATGTCTCAACTACTGTTTGAGATTAACTCCACTTATGCGCAGACTCATGTTGTCGGAGATTCCAAATAATATCATAAACATTTTACGTGTCTGGATCTCACCAACGTAAGAATGATTAACATTGTCGTTTTGATATTATTTACTTAGGAACTGCGCTTGTTATAATGTGTACCATATGAAAATCTTAGAGGACAATAAGTACAATCCATGTCTGTATGTTAGTTCCTCACCTCATTAGTTGGGTTACGGATTTTAATAACTTAGATAGGTACCTGCTATTGTGTCGGTAATAACATAACTTATTAACTAGGATTGTATATTTCTATCAGTTTAGTTTATTCTGAGATACATAAAGCTAAAAAAACATTAATAGAAGACGTGCTGTATTTACAGCTATAGATGATAATGTACCACAATTAAGAAACTTCCCAAAACTAGGGCTAGTGGAGCTTCAAAGATTTGCTTTAGGCTCGTACCAACCGAACATAACCTCAAAATAATATTTTAAGTTTTCAAAATATCTCGGTAATGCCATTGTAGTTTGTGTTAAACTTTTTGAGGATGTATTTAGACATGTCATCGAGTATTTTAAAGATGATTTGATGAAGACACAACAATGTTAAATTGAGTACATTTGTCCATAGTGCCGTGGGCAATCTCCTTTCATTGACATTGATATATTTGTATGCACAAAAAATAAATTTAAATCTAATATTATAAAAAAATTATCCTAATTGTAATCTTAATTATTTCTTTATTTATGGCATAATATAAGTAAATGAACCTGTATCTGATGATTTGGTTATGTAACTATAGCTAGCCCTATAGTAACTTGTTTATTAATTTCAAATTATTTGTTAATTTCGGTAATGCTCGTCTAGTGGCAACCACTGATCTTTTAATATGTCTTATCTGCGGATAATGCAGTGGACTGCAACATTACTTCTTAAGCTTTTGTTATCACTATGTATTATATATTATGTTGTAGTTGTTTATTATCCCTTAATAAATAAAATAAAATAAAATAAAATAAAATATCATTGGGGCGCACACAAGCTTCCTGCTTCCCCCCGACCCTTGCTCGCTGAAGTGCCAGCCCTCGCCGTAGCTGAGCTTGTAGCTTTAAGCTCCCCGACTGAGACCTCTAGTTTGTTTCGGCCTTTCTTCTCAGAGATAGTCCTAGGAAACACCGTGCTCATCAAAGCACTAATACTTAATATTAATTCGATCCAGCCTGTCCCTTCCCTTTGCTGCCCTCTCCCAGCGACGCCCTAAGCCGAGGTTCGTACCCCACAGGGGGTGCTCTTAGCGTGCAGTCGCTTAATTTATAATTAGTTTTAAGCCCTGGCTGGAGGCTTTAAGTTTTCTTAAGGCAACCACAGGATAGTCCGGTTAAGTAGTCACGACCCTCGAGGTCAAATACGAGATGCCATTCAAAAAAAAAAAAAACATACTTCCTGCACTGATATCGGCCAGCGAGGGGCCTTCCGACTACCAGCGTGGAGCCTAGGACCGGATTTGCGTATATTTTGTAGTTTTTTTTATTTTCAGTAGTTACTATTGTCTCATTTTAGTTAAAACAGTGGTATAAATTATTACCTCGCTGCCTGATATCAGTGATAACCGATTGACTTGGTGCAAAGTTACCCATTTAGGACAACTGGATATCTATTTTTATTGCGGGAGTTATTGGATTGTTTGCAAACGTTTCGTTGCCGACGCATAATAGGTATATAGGAAATTGAAACGTGAAATTTACTATAGGACTCTAACACCACGGACGTCGCGTCGGCGGCGGCGTTAAAACTTATTCCTTGCTGTGCAACCCGTGCTGTGTCCTTTATTAGGTTTTGTTTACAATATTATTTATTTTACAAAATTAAACGTGTACAAGTGAAGTTCTGTTTTTATTTCGCTACAGTACGCAATTATTATCACCAAAAACACATGAAAATGGTTTTTTTCTCGTATTCCATGAATTTTCGCCAAGGCTTTATGGAGTGCTTAATTGTTGCAAATGGGTCACATTATCACGCCCTGGAAGGAATACGTCAAATTACAAGTCACTCTGTAGAAGCCTACATTAAAATTATTGTCAAAAGCTTGACGTCTTTGGACTCAAATCCGACTACATTCCGTCAAGATGTGATGCACATCTATGAGTCCACAGACAGCGCCATTGGGTGAATCAACTTTGCGCATCTTAAAAACAAAACTATTGAGAGGAACGTGGCCGGCTTGGAGTCTCAAAGCCATCACTTCTGGCCTATTCATCCTGCCCTCGCTGAACCAAACGTGGAGGAGATGGTTCATTAAAGATCTATTAATAACCTATTCCGAGCAAGATTGAATACAGCTAAGTATCTTTAACTCGGGGTAAAAGCCCAGTATGCCATGGAGGACCAGCATAATATTCCCCATCAGACGAGGCTTCAATTGCTAAACGATCAACCATCTCATTACCATCCAGTCCAACGTGACAAGGAGAACACTTCTTGGCAACAAGTTCAGTGATGGTTCTTAAGAATATACTGTCCACCAGTGCCACCGCCAGTGGGAGCGCCCTGAAGGTGCAGTACTCTACATCTCATCAAGTGAACAAGGGCAATAATATCTTTACTTGCAAACAACCGTACTATTTTCCAGGTCTTCAAAGGAAATGGCTAAATGACTGCCCCAAGCATGTCTAGTAACCTCACATTAACTCGTAATATTTAAATATTCATTCATGAATTATTAAGCGTTTAATAATTTCCTAGCACTTTCGTGAACTGTTAAACATAATAAAAGTATCTTAGTTGCTTTTTTTGATTGACATGACAAGTTCAAGGGGAATAATAATACAGTACTGCAACTAGGGACGGGTCATGTCGCTTTTCTAAAATGTCAAATCAAGCTATACTTATATCAATTTTTGATAACAGGTATCAAAACGATTTATTTTCTGAAACTAAGAAGTGGCAATCAGAGTTATTGGCGGGAATCGATGGAATTCAATTCGGTGTCCTGTTTAGTTGCTTTTTATTGTGTTTTCACAGGGAAATAGGGTTTGTTTCTAAGTGACAATCGACTTTTTTTTTTCTTTTTTTTATTGACAATGGGCTCACTCTTGACCTCAATCCAGCCCAGAGGCAGGGATGAGATCTACGGTGGAACGAGCTTGCCCAGAAGAAGCCTATTCACTCTCGCCCTGAAGAGATTCTATTCAATTCCACTCTTTTCGTATCAAAATCAAATAAAAATAATTGAAAGCTTCAGAATGTGCTTCTACGTTTAATGTTACTACCTATTTTGTGTCGAAAAATATTAACTGAATACAGGTCGACAAAAACTATTTATATTTTTATCTTTCAACCCAATCGATTATTTTATTGATTCGATTACACTTGACGTTCAATCCCATCTCTATGAAAAAAACAAACGTCAGATGTTAGACATCGTTGGAACACTCTGCCGTTTTGCTTGTTCGTTGTGCTTTTTCATTTTGGATTTTCATTGACCCTCGCTTGTTTATAGTGTGTGCTTGCCTACCTACTGACCTCTTGCTACTCGACACGGATTTGACTTGCAATTAATTCATCCTGCGATGCATAAACTGCGGTGTAACCACGCAAAGGCTGCGGCAGCATATCGCCTCTTCATTGCCTGCTTTTCTACTCACTATCTTAGCACGACACGACCGCGTCCAGAACCCATCTCTTGAGTACATTTACTATAGGGATTTGGTTTTGGACAAAAATCTAGTGTTGTTTGGGTAACACCTAGGTAAAAGTTCATAGCAATGTAATTTATTTGCAGTTTTTTATGCCTATTGACGTAGGAGTTACACGATTTCATTTTCAGGATTTTAGAGATATAAAAAGTGCTTGAAACTTTTTTGTATTATTTTTTTAATTACATATTGCTAGGTACCATGTCTAGACATTGCTGAAAATTCGTCCATACTTCAATTTAGCCATCTCCTTTCTGAAAACTACAATGCACCGATTCGTATGCAGGTTAGGTAGTACTCAATTAGTAAGATATTTTTACATAACAAATTATACAAGATTTAAAACCTGAACAACGTCGTGCTCCCGCCGGTGGATTTTCAGAGAGCGAGCAGCTGAACTTCTGTTCCCAGAATTCCTGAGGATTTATTTATAACGAAGTATTGTAAGTTCGTTATGGAATGCATACTTTAGTTAAGTAGGACATAGTCCGGTCAATTTTAGACATCCAAGGTTACAAAAATTCACACTTGGCTGAAAATTGGTAGGATTGTTCAAAACACTATTATAAATGAAATATGAAAAATCCTCATCTATCCGACAACTGGAAAAAAAATACTCGGGGTCAAAGGTCACAAAAACGGGATTTTCGCGATTTTCAGCAAAACGGTAAGTTTTATCATAAAAGTAGCCCAGACAAGAATTGTAGATTATAGCAACCCACACATCATCTGGTCGACCAATCAGAGCGTCTCGCGGTCGTATCCCGTTCCGCTACCGAGATGGCGCGTCTCCTACACACACGTAATTCTCCGGAATCCGCGCAATCTCACAGACGCAACTGTACGTCGCCACGGTTATTACCGTGACGTCGCGCAATACCTACGCGCGCCTCGCCGCCACGCGCCATATTTTAGTCCGCCACGCGCGCGCCTTCCGTGTGTACGCAAATACTTCATTTTCTGCCATGGATGACGGCACTTCTAGGATAACAACCCTTGGCTTCCTTTTGAAAGGCTCATCGACTGTTAGACCTGACTGAGATAACTGCTCCGATTTCCTCAGCTTCTCGATATCGTCCTTCGTCTCGGTGCTGATGATGACTCCGCCATTTCTGGTCTTGCGCAGACCTCTAACTTGAAGTTTCATCTGTTCAGGGCAGATAATTTTTTGGACGAGTGACTTTGTCTCATCACTAGACCTCAATTTGTCTTGCGGGTAAATGGCCACAGAAGTTACTTTTGACGGCTGGATGAAGTTGTTTGCACTTTTCTTCACCATGTCCGAAAAGGAGATTCCCACAGCAGGTTTGATAGATTCTCCGACTTTCAGCTTGAGCTCCTTGAGTTGCTGTGAAAGGTCGAGCTGACTCTCAAGTGCTTTCAAAGCATTATGGGATTGTATGGCTTTGTATTTGATGGACTGGTACTGCACGGCCATCTGCGATGTTCCATGTCCAACCTTTCGGCATAAGGCATTGATGCGCATTTTTTGGTCAGAATTTAGCTTGCCTTCTGCTGCGATAGCACATACCTCCTGAAGGCTCTGGTCAATAGTCAATACTCGTCATCCAGCTCTGAATTTCGGGCGTCGATATTGCCTCAACGTCATCGCGCCTTTGGCTCGGCGCTTGATGAGCAGGAGCGGGTGCGGCTGCGCGCGCGCCTGCAGGCGGCGGGGAGCGAGCGCACCTACTTCTCGGGCTGAAGGGAGTATCCTCGTGATTAGGTTATTCACTTGTAAATAACTAGTCATCTTCACAAATCCACCTTACATAAAACAAAACGATGACTCAGTTTGCTCTACTGCCGGCTATTTACAAAAACTAGGTCACAATTACGCAAGTGATTATTTGTTTATATTAAACTAGCTTCTGCCCGCGGCTTCGCCCGCGTGGAAGTCGGAAGTTATCCCACGGGAATGTGCTACCAGGATAAAAAGTATGTGCTTCCCCAGGATGCCATCTATCTCTTTGCCAAATCAGAAATTCAGTGGTTTAGGCGTTAAAATGTAACATTCAGTTTCAAGTTCAAATCCTCCCCTAAAAACCGAATTACCCCTTTTTGCCCCGTCAGGGGTCAATTTTCGACAACTTTACATACTTTTTATTAATTATTTTCTGTCGAAAGTATCAATACTGAGTTTCGAGTTAATCGGACCGCGCATTCAATTTCTTCCACACAAACTTCAACACCCCTATATCCCCCTTTGAGGGGTAGTTTGAAAAACTTATAACGACAAACTGTATTACTTACTTAGGCAAGTTTTGCTGCCGAGTTTCAAGTTTATTAACTAAATTAATAAGATTTTTCAAATAAACTCTACGTGTTATTATTTATTTTTAGTCTTAAGTACACACACAGTACACTGAGTTTCGAGTTAATTGGACCGCGCGTTCAAATTCTTCCATACAAACTTTAACACCCCTATATCCCCTTTGAGGGGTAGTTTTGAAAAACTAATAATGATAAACTTTATTGCTTACTTAGGCGAGTATTCATGCCAATTTTCAAGATTATCAACCTAACGAATAAGATTTTTGATATCAGTCAGTCTACTGAGATCACTCGTACATTGTGCGCGCGTATTGTTGATCGCTGGTTCGCACTCGCTAATTGGTCCGGTTTTTGCACGTTCAGTTGCTCTCAACATTTTAAAGTTTTTCGTCAATCCGCTGCTATGATGAAGTGTGCTAGTTGTAATGTCGACTTTAATGATGGTGTGCAGTGTGCGTCTTGCAAGAGGCACCTTGACTATGGATGTGCCGGTATTACCGAGGCTGGCTGGAGACGGCTTGGATTAGATAGAAGGGCACTATGGAGATGCTCGACATGCAAAACAGCAGCATCTTCTTCCCCGACTCCATCCCCGTCCCCCTCTCCAGCGCCGACTCCGGATCCAGTATCACTAGAAGTTATCCTGATGGAGATTCGAGATCTCAAGATGCAGCTGGCTGGTCTCCCTACGCTGTCTGAGGATGTAAAATCTATGAAGGAAGAGCTTCGAAAACTCAGAACTAGTTTCGAATTTGAAGGGAAACGGATTGATGACTTCTGTACCAAATTGGCCGTCATGGAAACCAGAATCACTAGTCTGGAGCGTCTGCAGGATTCAGTCCTCACCCTTCAATCTGATGTTGATTCCATCAAGATGGAACTGTCTGCTAGTGACCAGAGGTCTAGATTGAACAACGTAGAAATTAAGGGCATACCGCTGAAAAAGGATGAGAACTTGTTTGACATTTTGGGCAAGCTAAGTGAGAAAGTGGGCTTTACATTTCCTAAGACCCAGGTAAATTATATATCTAGGATCCCTTTGTTTAACTCCAAGGATAAATCAATTGTGGTGAGTTTTCTAAATAGATACGTCAAAGAGGACTTTATTGCGGCTGCTCGCTTCTTGAAAACGTTATCAGCCTGCGATCTTGGATATGTGAGTCATTCAAACCGAGTGTATGTCAACGATCACCTCAACACTGACTCCAAAAAACTGCTTAATAAAACCCGAGCATTAGCAAAGGAGAAGGACTTCAAGCATGTATGGGTTAAACATGGGAAGATTCATGTCCGTAAGCAAGAAGGGTCAGCTGTCCTCATAATATCCAGGGATAGGGATTTAAACAAATTAAATTAGGGTACAGTCCATTATGTCTCTTATCATTTAGTCGGAATAGTGTTAACATAATTTTCGTTACAATTCAAATGTGGATGATATATACACTTCTGCCGGACCCTTCAAGGAATGTAGGTCCTGATGTTATGTTATGTTATGTTCATTATTTTCATCATTTACTAGTTGTTTACTTCTTTAATATTTGTAAAAGGTTTAGCACCACTGCTCTGCTTTATCCATCGTCACCTCGCTTTTGTTTTCGCATACGGGCCTTTTGTGTTGCTTATCGCGCTGTCCAATTGCACTCATTATTGAACCTACTTATTGCCTGCCTCTTCGCTCAGCTATGTGTGAGGAGGTTGCTAGTTACCGCCTATTTTTTATAATTTTTAAGTTTAATGTTTACCTGACTATTTTTAAATTAATTTTACTGATTCTTATTAATGTGCTTCGCAATGGTTATAGTAGGTTATTTATTATTGACGTTACGGTTGTTATTATTGCAATGCTAAATTATTTATGGTTGTTTATATATTGTGTAGTTGTTAATTTTGTTGCTATATCTTATTTAATTTACCAATGGCTTTGAGTGAAAACAATAGCCTGCGTATCTATTACCAAAATGTTCGTGGCCTCCGTACTAAGACCGAAAATTTCTATCGACAATTACTGTGCTTATCTGAGTTTGATGTTATTGCCTTAACCGAAACTTGGTTAGTAGATGGCATCACCGACACCAAGCTTTTTGGTGATCAGTATATGGTGTGGCGTCGCGATCGGGATTACTGTCTTACGGGTCAGACCCGCGGGGGTGGTGTATTGATTGCTGTCCGCAAGTGTATCTCTGTGATTCCGCAACCTTTATTTCACTCATCAGCTGAGGACTTGTGGGTGACACTGAATTTACGACAGCCTAATAATAAAAACTACCTCAAGTTACACGTATGTGGCATTTACCTATGTAAGCAAAACCAGGTTATTCTTTCACTGATCAACTATTTAATTTTTTAAGTAACTTACATAAATCGGTGTTGAGCAATCCAAATGACAAGTACTTAATTGTTGGTGATTTTAACTTGATTGGTATCTTATGGCAACTTGATAATAACGTATTAATTCCTACGAAAATGTGTGGCGGGGATGGGTTAATGCTTACGGATGACTTGCGAGTGTTAGGGCTTAATCAATATAATTCAATATTAAATGAGTATGGAAAGATCTTAGATTTGGTTCTGTGCAATGATTTTGTTTCAGTATGTGAGTGTGAGACGCCGCTATGTCCTGTTGATAAAATAAATATCACCCAGCACTTTGCGTTGACGTAAATTTTGCAGAATATCAGTATTTAAGGCCCGCGCCTTATACGCGGTACTTGTTTAATAAAGCCGACTTTGCAGCCATCATTAATGAAATATCAGCAATTGATTGGCAGAATATTTTTGTTGACAAATCCCTTAACGATGCTATCAAATATTTTTATGGTACTATTGCTGATATTCAGGGTAGGTTAGTCCCTACAATGTCAGTCTCTCATAGCTTTTATCCAACCTGGCTTTTTCGGCATTTCCGAAGGCTAAATACCTTCGGAAATTTAAGTTGTATGGTAGACTCGCTGATGCAGCAACTTTCAAACATCTTCGTGAAAGGGTAAAAAGTCTTGAACAGGTTTGTTACTCTAATTACATCGCAGCTACTGAAACATCAATTGAAAAAAACCCGAAATCATTTTGGAGATTTGTTAAGCAGCGTTCAAAGTCTAATGTCTTACCAAGCTACATATTTTAAATATAACGACGTGACAGTATCTTCCCCTGAGTCCATTTGCAATGCTTTTTCTTCTCACTTTTATTCTACGTTTCTTAGCCCTGGCAGCTACTCAGGCACACCCCATAGTAACTGTTCTTCCCAAATTACTTCTAATCCTAATTTACTATCCGATATTCATTCCATTGAAATTAATATAGATGATGTAGGTAAGCTACTTAGTAAACTAGATCCCTCACAATCAGCAGGACCGGACCATTTATCACCTTTGTTCCTGATTGGTTGTGCTAAAACTATGTCTCTAGGACCAGCGGTTTAGGCTGTGCGTTGATGTCTCAGTCAGTCAGTCAGTCAGTCAGTCAGGACTTTGAATTTTATATAGTATATAGAAGATTATTGTTCGATACGTCCACTCACTACGATCGTCCTATGAAGTTCAAATATATAATTATGTTACACCATTTAACTCTATCAGTACCTGTATTGCGTCTAAGGATTATCTTACCGTTTACAATAAACTGTTATCGTGGTATATGTCAGTGTTTCAATTCTACAGACCCTCTATCTCTCATAAGATCAGTTAATTATCTATAAAAAATGTCTATATACTTTTTTCTCCTAAGAGCCACCGTTTTTACAAGCTTTTTACAAGCTTTTATTTAGTTTCACCTGTCCCGTTCTCTGTCTGTCTGTCGGTCTGTAATCATATCTTGAAAATTAAATTTGATCCACTTCCCGGTTTCCAATTGAGCTGAGATTTTGTATGCATAAATCGGATGACAATGCAATTTTATTATGACATAGAGCTGATCTGATGATGGAGCTGGAAGGTGGCCATAGGAACTCTGTAATTAAACGACGCAACCCCATCGAGTTTGGGCTTTTGATTCGTTTTGACGAGTACTTTGATACTACATGGTAACCAGGGTCTGATGATGGAGCTGAAAGGTGGCCATAGGAACTCCGTAATTAAACCACGCAACCCCATCGAGCTTGGGCTCTTTTAATTCATCTTAACGAGTACTTTGATACTACATGGTAGCGAGGGTCTGATGATGGAGCTGGACGATGGCCATAGGAACTCGGTAATTAAACGAAAAACACCATCGAGTTTAGGCTTCTTTGATTCGTCTTGACGAGTACTTTGGTGCTAGATGGTAACCAGGGACTAAAGATGAACAGGTAGCTTAGGTGCATTAAACGCATATAACGGAAAAACACTGCTACGCGTTACGAACTACGCCGTAGTCAACCTCGCATCAAAAATACTAAAAAGTTAAAAATAAAATTAAACGAAAAAAAAAACTTTTTAAAAACAAGCTTTTAATAAGTACTTACTTATTAATAAAAAGAACTAAAAAGTAAAAAATAATTTAAACCTGATAAGAAATAAATAAAAGCGTTACATTGTGCTCTAAATGTTCTTAAATGTTACATCAAAATGTAACACGCTTTTATTTATTTCTTATCAGGCTTAAATTATTTTTTACTTTTTAGTTCTTTTTATTAATAAGTACTTATTAAAAGCTTGTTTTTAAAAAGTATTATTTTTCGTTTGATTTTGAGATATTAACGATTCAAAAAGTTGAAAGAGTTTTAATCGTCATAATAATATGCACACGTTTCCACGCCATCTTTGAGGTAGATATCATTGATATCTACTTGTTTGTTATTTATTATGTTTAGACGTAGATTCGTAATCGATTTTTATGTTGGTTAAGAAGTAGTTGGGTTTTTTAATTCTTTAGTTGTAAGAATTTTAGGAAGAGTATTCATTCATGAAAGGTCATGACTGTTGTATGTAATAAGATGTCATAATACTTCGCTTTTTACAAAATTTCCGCTATGCAAAGCACGTCGTGTTTTTTTATGTAAGATTTATCTAATTAAAATTGTATCCCCTCCGAAGGAGCATTGGCAGACCAATAGCCAGGTGGGCTGGACGACCTAAAGAACATCGCAGAGAAGAATCGGATGAGACTCGCACAGACCAGGAAAGCATGACACTAAAGGGAGGAGGCCTACACTCAGCAGTGGGTGAATCAAGACTGTCAATTATAATGATGATGATGATTACTGCCTTTATAACCTGAGAGGCAATCGCAGCAATATACTACTAGCCATTGGCACACTGATCTATTGACACCTCGTATAACTTTATCCTCTCGCATATATCGAAGACCTACTAGGTACTGTCTTTGAGTATTATTTACTCTGGTAAGTCTTCAACTTCCTCTGAGAGTGACCGCTGTACGATTTTTTTACTCCATAGAATATTACGAAAGATCTCAGTAATCCTGGG
Organism: Apamea crenata; assembly: GCA_949629185.1. Classification (NCBI taxonomy): domain Eukaryota; kingdom Metazoa; phylum Arthropoda; class Insecta; order Lepidoptera; family Noctuidae; genus Apamea; species Apamea crenata. The sequence continues at coordinate 100,638 of OX451365.1, read as the reverse complement.
CCCTCGATAACTTAGATGCCAAATACTAAAACCATGTGATAATCACCAACTTGTTCCAGTTTTAATCATCAAAAATCAAAATCAAAAGACGTTTATTCAAATTAGGCTGAGAATCAGCACTTTTTGAACGTCAAAATTACAAAAGACAGTCCCCCAAAAACGCCCGCCCTTCACCACTTCCTAGTGCTATCGCTGGGAAGAAGAAGTGGCGCAACAAACTCCCCAGCAGCACAGCTGTCTGTTCAATTTAAAAAAAATACTTTATTGTATACAATACTAGGTACTTATGTTCGGTAATTAACATTACAAAACCAGAACATAAAATTTAATTATTTGCCATAATATGTCAGCTAGCCACGCCAATAAACCAACAAATATAATAAAAACTATACGTACTCAAGCTAAAAAATAATTAATTAAAATGTTAATAAAAAAACTTACTACCCAAATAAAAGCCTCCAGGCATAAAGGGCGTGACAGCTTACATATTTATGCATTGCTGGGTTCTAACACCTGGCAGTAAGCTAATTCTGGAGAAGGAACAAAACTTTGTCTTGCGTTAAACTAGGGTGACCAACTATTCTTGTCGTCTAAGTAGTGGTTGATGGAATAGTATGCCTTTGAACAAAGGTTGGATTTTACTTGAGCTTTAAACGCATTAAAAGGCAAGTCTAGAAAAGAAGAGGGTATCTTGTTATAAAAGGTTATACCAAGCCCAACAAATGAGTTGAGAGATGAACTACTGTCAAATATATTTTGTATATCAGCGGCTTTGCCCCACAGCAGAATACCGTAGGACATAACGCTGTGAAAATAACTAAAATAGACTAAACGAGCTGTATCAACGTCAGTGTATTGTCTTACTTTCCTGACGGCGTAGGCAGCCGAACTGAGCCTTCCTGCTAGACTTGATATATGAGGTCCCCACTGAAGTTTGGCATCTACTGTTAGTCCTAGAAAAATCGCCGAGCCTACAGTTTCAAGCACCTCTTTATCTAAGACGATGTTGGGTCCTAGGTTTCTAACATTCGGTAAGGCGAACTTTACACATTTGGTTTTCTTGGCATTGAGAACTAGGTTATTTGACGTAAATCAATCTGTTACTATTGAGAGTGCACTGTTTACGTCGTCAAAATCTTGTCTATTCCTGTCTACTTTAAAAATAAGAGAGGTATCATCTGCAAACAGTACAACATCACAGATGCCCGTCAAATGGAATGGTAAATTATTAATGTAAACTAAGAACAAGAATGGACCCAGTATTGAGCCTTGCGGAACACCTAACTGAACTGGTAGCCCGGAAGATTTCACACCATTAACATCTACACATTGGACCCTATTATGTAAATACGAAATAATTACGTTGCGAGCTTCGTTTTGGACACCGTAATGACGTAATTTACGCAAAAGCGTGTCATGGTGCACGCAATCAAAGGCTTTGGAGAGATCACAGAAAACTCCAATAGCATTCTGTGATTTCTCCCATGCGTCAAATATGTGTCTCAACAGAGCAACAACCGCATCTGTAGTTGAACGACGTAAAGCCATATTGCTCATTATGGAGGAGGCTATTTAAATTAAAATGTCTTAGCAGCTGCTTGAGTATTAACTTTTCAAATATTTTGCTAAATGCAGGTAAGATAGAAATAGGCCTGAAATTGCCAACGTCATTCTTATTACCTGATTTAAATAATGGTATGACTTTACTACTCTTCATGAGGTCAGGAAAAGTTCCTAAATCAACACATTTATTAAAAGTAACAGCTAGGTAGGGGGTTACGATGTCTATTATATTACTTATAAGTTTAGTGGAGATGCCCCAATAATCACCGGTGTTTTTAGACTTAAGTGTATTAAAAACATTAACTACATCACGCGGGGTTACATGTTCGAAACTAAATAAGGGACTACATTTAGGTACACTACTGTGCAAAAGGTTTTTAGCTTTCAGCGAAGACGAATTTAAGGAGCGAGTCGTAGTTATCGGTATGTTGGCAAAAAACTCATTAAATGCCTCAGCTACGTCAGCTGCTTTATTAACTAATTTGTTGTCGACCATAATCTCAAGTAGTTTTTCTTGTTTAACCGATTTTCCCGTTTCATTATTAATAATTTTCCAAGTGGTTTTTACTTTATTAGTAGAATTTTATATTGTATCGCCTAAAATTTTTGATTTAGCAAAAGCACTAATCTTTTTGAATAATTTTGAATAAGTTTTGACATACTCTAGGAAAGGAGTATCAAACCTGTATTTTTTCAAACCATATAACTCGTATAGTGTCACTCTACTTTTATAAATACCGGGAGTAGCACATTGGTTAAAGCCAACAGAGGATCCATTAATGTTAATAGTTTTGGTCTTGAAAGTGGATTGGTACTCTTTTTTTGCACAACATCAAAAAGGGCACCATAAATTTCATTAGGATTCTCGTATTCTACTATTGATGGTGTAATTCTATGAGCTATATTATTTTTAAACATTTTGCAACGACTAGCTGTATAAGGCCTGCATTCAAGTTTATGTGGCTTTTTATGTAATGGCATGGGGAAGCTAGCTAATAAACCACAGTGGTCGGACGTTAAGTCAGTTAACACTAATTTATTTTTGGCATCACCATCACTAAATATATTATCAAGACAAGTTGACGAAGAAGCTGTGATCCTAGTTGGTTCAAAAAACAAGTTAATTAAATTATAAGACCTCAAAAGATTGAGAAGTCTAATACTTAATGGAGTAACATCTAAAATATTAATATTGAAATCTCCACATAAAATAATACTTTTGTTATTTGATTTTAACCTATTGAGAGTATCTTCCATTACCGATTCGAAACTAATAAAATCCCCAGAGGGGGGTCGATAAACGCAAAATTATAACATATCGCTCAAGTTCAACACAAGACAACTCTATAGTGCGCTCGATTGAAAGATTAACTAAATCTAAACGTTGTTTACATTTCAACTTGTTTGAAACAAGAACTAAAGAGCCACCGCGAATAGCACTTTTTCTCACAAATGCACTCTGTACGGTAAAGTTTTCATCATTTATAATCACTACTTCATGTTCCTTCAACCAGTGTTCAGTCAAACATAACACCTGAACCTCATAGTTCTCCATAAATAAACTTAATTCTAGCTCTTTGCCGGACAGACCCTGCATATTTTGATGTACAACATTCAACATTTATGTGGCTGACCCGTTGTCGCACCTAATAGTTTAAACTACAAGGCGTATCAAAAGTAGTATTAGTATCAGTACTAACAGTAATCAATGGTACACTACAAGTACCAGTGTCACTGAGTATATTGTATGCTAAAAGATTAGCAATTTGTCTCCTACAATTAGGTGGCAAATACATAGTATAATTTGTCAGTTTGTAATCAGTAATGAATTGATTACAATCAAAATATAAAATAGCATCACTGTGACGAAAAGTCCTATTAAAAATGAACATATTTAAATTATTAATATGCTTATTTTGCTCATCAGTTAAATAATGGGAATAAGGCAAGGCACAAAAAATAAATTTACAATTATTAGTCTCATTAAGATGCAACATCAAATGGACACATTCAATTAAGTCCTTTTTCCTTTCATTTAAGGTATCCCCATATAATAATATAACAGTTGAACTGGGGTTTATTTCTGTCAATTTGATATTATTAATTAATTGGCTAATACTGGCACCGGGTAAACAATGATTAATTACATATTGTTGCGAACACTGATTTAACAAGCTACCAAAACCTTGACCAAATTTATCAGAAAAAATATAAGTAGTAGTAATCAAATTATTCGTACTATTGCTATCATCACTAATACAGCTACCTACTGGTTGAGCTACTGAGGGTGTAATAAGTTGGGGTCCCTGGGAGCAGGTACAGCTAAAAGAGAGGTTATTTGTCAAAGACTCATACCTCTCCACATTATACTTGACCAGCGGGCTTACTCTTGATTTTAATTCCAATCGATCGACATTGGAATTTTAATGTTTCGTACTCTTGAGTTCGATGCTAGCGCCACATTGGTTTTAAATTGCGTGTCTATTTTGGGGAACTAAGTGGAATCGGGATCGGGCGCTAAACGGCACTCTTGAGTGTATTTTGACAGCTGCCAATTGCGTCAGTATTGTGTTGGGATTGTTTGAGGATTGTGATTTATCCAATAACAAAAGTGTAACTTTTTAGAAATTGTTTTGCGTTTTAAGTCATTTTTAATAAGTAATAAGTGTTTAATATGGCAAGATTAGCAGTTATATACAGTATTTTACGTAATTCGCATAAAAAACAATTAAAACAAAGACGAGATGAGCGTCGGATGATGCGGTATACGGACAAAGCGTTTTCTATGAATGAAGACGAATTTAAAGCGAATTATAGGGTGGTAGGGTAGGGTAAAACATAATATGACTTTATAAAACGAAGGCAAAGAAAATAACCACATTGACAAAACACAAATATTTCACATAATAAATTTAACATCTAATACTTATAGTAAAACTTACTCTATAATACGGTAATAAAGTCTAAATGATAGTATATTATTTTACTTACCACTTGTAGAAACTTTGATATTAACTGAGCAACTTAACGGACAATAATTATTTCTTACTTAAAAGTTACCAAACGCAAACAATATCTTTACATTAATATTCTAAACAAACTAGCGTTTCGAATTAATTTCTATCCACTTGACTTTATTTTTGAAATTGGAGAACCTCTGCGCCGGGTTTTTTTTTCAAGTAGTGTAGGCAACGATCATATCGCATGAAGCCACCACAGTCATGGTAAATTTAATGATTTTAATCATTTTCTTACGCCCAAATGAATTTAACACGTTAAAATTAATAATTGAACATGTATTTATATCATATTTATTTATTAGCCTTGTTTTTATAAGAATAAAGCAGTTTTAAGCCCTATTACCAGTTTATCGTAATGAGTTGAACAACACTATTGCGGCTCTTAACGTAGCTAACTTCACGTGTAACAAAATAATCGCGGCGCAATCCCAATTTCAATCCAATGTTGACAATATTGTTTTCAAGAGTACCGAATCACGTGACTGCAAAATTAACATTGGAATTGTATTGGCTTTAGATTGGAATTGATATTAGTTTCAAGAGTTAGCCCCCAGGTCTGCCAACTCATTAGCCTCCCCTGCATGCGCTTACTCAGGTCTTGTTGAGAAGCCTCATATTTACTAAAGATATCCTTTAGAGCGTATTCCCTAACAAACAGTTCATCCTGAAGGCGCTGAGTGTCTGTGTCATACATAGCATAACACAATTCTAATTCACTGTTATAGTTTTTTAATTCTTGTATTAAATTTACTTTTTTTTGCCTAAGTTTTGTATTTAATTTGTTTACTTTTTGGTATTTTAAAGATTTTTGAGTTTTTCTAATTAATCTATTAATTTTAATCATCATCATTTGGTATTTTGTGTTTACTATTGTACCTACAAGCCGTGTGCCCGATAATATTTCCTTATCGACAAAAATTACGAACTTCCATACAAACTTTTATTATCTTTCAACTTTTTGAATCGTTATACATATCTCAAAAACTGTGGGAACTCTTAGGAAAAAAAGTATTTATACATTTTTTATAGATAATTATTTGATCTAAAATATTTGACTGGGCTAATTTTATGATAAAACTTACCGTTTTGCTGAAAATCGCGAAAGACCCGTGTTTGTGACCTTTGACTCTGAGTAATTTTTTTTTTGACGGCACCGTTGGCGCAGTGGTTAAGCGATTGACTGCTGCGCTGCGTGTCGCGGGTTCGATTCCCGCACGGAACAAATATTTGTATGACCTACATGTATTTGTTCCGAGTCTGGGTGTTTTCTATCTATAATATGTATGTATTTACAAAAAAAGCATTAGGTTGCTTAGCTTGGGACAAATGGTGCTGTGTGAAATGTCCAGGGATTTATTTATTTATTTATTTTCCAGGTGTTGAATTGTTGATCTCGATGAGGACTTTTCACATTTCATTTATAAATAGTGTTTTGAACAATTCTACCAATTTTCAGCCAAGTGTGAATTTTTGTAACCTCACCTCTATTTTTTGGTCTAATTTGACCGGACTAACAAGCAACCATAAGACGGGGGTGATGGCAAGGTGGGAGGTGCAGCAGCTTAGAATGACCACCTGAAACCATGGATTCCTGGAGTTGTTGTGAGGCTTGAGCGCGAGGTAGTGCGCGTCGAACTCCTTGAGGTAGGGCGAGCGGATGCGCAGCGTGAGCGAGTGGTGCGCGGCGCGCTCCACTCCCTCCACCACGTCGCGCCGGTCCGCCCAGCCGTCGCTGCCTACCAGCCGCAGGCCGCTCCGCCCGGCGCGCGCCAGGCCCGCCAGAAGCGCGCGCGCCGTGCGGCCCTCGCACCAGCACACCGCCACGCGGGGCCCACCCGCTAGCTGCGCCAGCGCAGCGTCCACCTGCGCCGGCGCCGGGGCCGCGCGCAGCGCTACCTCACGCGCAACGCACACCCCGCCGCGCACCGCTTCCTCCCGGAACGCCGCCATGCCGCTCTGCCCGTAGCTCTCTGCGACACCGACACGCACAGTTACTAGCCTGCATCGCCGGCGGCCGGCGACGCAGGCTTGTTGTGAGGCCTCACCATCCGTATGCAGCGCGTGCACGTAGGTCCAGTTGTGTGCGCGCAGTAGCGCCACCAGTAGGCGCGCCTGGTGCCGGTCAGAGGGTACCACGCGGAAGAAAGTCGAGAAGCGCGCGCGATCCGACAGTTCCCGTGACGTGGCCGAGTACGACACCTGGCGCAAACACGTGCATCAGTGCGATGACTTGGGGGTGAAGGGCGAGAGGTAGAGATAGCGCAAACGAGTACAAACCTGCGGGATGGAAAACAGCTGTAGCAAGTTCTGCACCTGGACGGCGGCAGAGCTGGCACCCGGGCCTAGCACGGCCACCAGCGGTGCAGAAGCCACACGCGTTGGATCGCCAGTCTGCAAGTGCAAAACGCATGCAGTATAATACATATCATATTGCATCACTTCATTCTTCAGATATAACGTTCACAACGTAATTCCTCTACCCTACAAGGCAACTTCGCACTTTTTTTAATTACCCCCGTATTTTTAATTTTTTTTAAGTAGGTCACACACACACACACTAGCAGTTCTGTCAACCATCATTCTTTTTCCGTGCGAGGCAACGAAAACACATTCTCTGTTAACAGTCCCTGTTTTCAAAATTAACGGTTTTATTATTTTAAATAAGTTATTTTGTCTGTTTGAACCATATCTGTTCCGTGGTTTGAACTATGCCTAAACGCAGTACCTACTAAAGATAAAATTGTGCGATATAATAAAAAGATTCGTAAACTCGAAGAAAAAGAACGACAACAATGTCGTCGTATGGCGCGAGTGTTAGAATTTTCGGATTTCGAGAACGCCGCCACCGTTGACAGTAAGTACCTACCTATATTAATTAATTCTGGTGAATATTGTCATTTTCATAGTGCCAAGTGATAGCTAATCTTAAAGATTTCTTTGTTGTTTCGAAATTGAACGTGGCAAGCCTGGGGGTTGGCCGTGAGTCAACGCGAAGGCATTAAAGCAAAATATTAGCCTGTCTTACATGGGATAGCTAAATATTTTTGCGAAACAAGATAAAAGCCTGGGATCTATCCGAGAGATAGAACGAAGGTATATTATTTTTGTCAAAGTATTAGCATTCTAAAATAAATCATTTTATTATGCTAGAAGATGCCGATAAAGACAACATGGATGAGTCTGCTAATCCACAACTAACTGACGTTCCTGAGATACCAGTTCCTGATCCAGGATTACCGGAAACTACTGACGTACTTCCGGTCGAACATGAGCTCGATCCCGAAATTCTATCAGCACTTGGGGAGCCCTCTGACGACACTCCTGAGTTTGGAGAAAATATCCATGAAAATTTAGCACAACGATGGCAGCCTATTTTAAAAAGAGGACTCCCGAAGGAAGTCAAGGACAAGTTATTAAAAGAATAATATCTTGTTCCCTCCAACTGTCCACTTTTGCAAGCACCAAATCTTAATGCTGAAATTTCGGCAGCTATAACTGATATGGCTAGAAACCGCGACAAGAAAATTTAGTTATCACAACAACTTCTTGGTGCTGGGATCACAGCCGTAAACAGGGCAATGACTCTTCTCATGACAGGTGAAGAAAAAATCCAGATGACAGTTGTCGCATCTTGTCCCATCTTCACCATACGGATACTCAAGCACGTATTAAAATGGTAACACCTGGATTGGAAAAATCATTCCTAAATTTTATCAAAGTTAACGAAAGAGGTAGTACTATGTTCGGATTAAAACTATCCGAAACTCAAACTCAAACTCAAATCATTTATTTCAATTAAACCATTTACAGGCACTTTTGAATTGTCAAAATTAAATAGTCGGTCAGTTAGTCAGAAAGTTGAAGCTAGACGCCCATTCCAAAAACGTAGATCTCTATGGAGAAGAACGGGCAAGAAACTCCACGGACACTCTTTTAAATCAAGATATTATTACAAAATCCTGGGTACATTATTCTTATTGCTTCTATATGTGAGAACAATGTAAAAAAAGAAACAATTTAAAATATAACATTAAAAATAAGCCCTGGCAGTTAAGAGATGACATGACGCGTGGATCAGCACCACCCAGCTCAACCATTTTGTAGGGAACCGAATGATCCAACACACGCGCCACCATCAGTGAGACATTAAAGTGAGCATGACATATTCTCAACTGCCATGCTCTTTCAAGTCAACATCAAAATATCATAAAAAACGGATCCATGGTACTTACATTTACAAAAATTAAAAAATGCTTCGAAATTATACAAAACTATAGTTTGCAATTTTCTTAAACGATAAGAAAAAAAAAATATATAAAAAGTTACTATCAATAGTACCAATCAGGAAGAGGTATATAATAAAATAAACATTAAGTTAGTAATGTCAGAAACACAAAAAAAAAAACAAAAATAAAAAGGGGAAGCATCTCCTCCAAAATATAGAAATTGTGATCAACTAGTGAGCCCTTAAGTGCCTGTGGAGCAGGACCAGCATTAAGCCAAGCATTTTTATCTTCTATATATATAAAATTCAAAGTCCTGACTGACTGACTGATTGACTGACTGACTGAGACATCAACGCACAGCCTAAACCGCTGGTCCTAGAGATATGAAATTTGGAGGGTGTATTCTTCGTGAAGAGTAGGTATCCACTAAGAAAGGGTTTTTCGAAATTCCACCCCTAAGAGGGTGAAATGGGGGGATTTTGTTTGTATGAAAAATCTTATTCCTTGAGTTAATAAACTTGAAACTTGGCACGAATACTTATCTAAGTAAAATATGAAGTTAAGTATTTTTTGTTTTTTTAAACTACCCCCTAAAAGGGGATTGGGAGGTTTCAAAGTTTGTATGGAAGAATTGTAGCGCGCGGTCCGATTTAATCGAAACTCAGTATTTATACCTAAAATTGAACGAAAAGAATAATGTGTATCAGGGTTTTTCTAAAATCTACCCCTGACGGCCTGAAAAGGGGTAGTCAATTTTACAGGGGAGGATTTTACAGCGTGGCTTGATTAACTCGAAAATTGGTATAAATAATCTTTGAGTCAAGTTATGAACACATCCCAAATGATTTTTCAAAATTCCACCCCTGTGGGGGTGAAAAGCGGGGATACAGTTTATATGAAAAATCTTATTCGTTAGGTTAATAATCTTGAAAATTGGCATGAATACTCGCCTAAGTAAGCAATAAAGTTTATCATTATTAGTTTTTCAAAACTACCCCTCAAAGGGGATATAGGGGTGTTAAAGTTTGTGTGGAAGAATTTGAACGCGCGGTCCGATTAACTCGTAACTCAGTGTTTATACTTAAGACCAAAAATAAAGAATAACATGTATCAGGATTTTTTGAAAAACTACCCCTAACGGGTTGAAAAGGGGTAGTTAATTTTACTGGGGAAGATTATAATAAGTGGCTTGATTAATTAAAAAATTGGTACAAATAATCTTTGAGTCAAGTTATGAATATACCCCAAACGATTTTTTTTAATTCCACCCCTGTGGGGGTGAAAAGCGGGGATACAGTTTATATGAAAAATCTTATTAATTTAGTTAATAAACTTGAAACTTGGCAACAATACTTGCCTAAGTAAGTAATAAAGTTTATCATTATAAGTTTTTCAAACTACCCCTCAAAGGGGGATATAGGGGTGTTGAAGTTTGTGTGGAAGAATTTGAAAGCGCGGTCCGATTAACTCGAAACTCAGTATTGATACTTTTGACAGAAAATAATTAATAATAAGTATGGTAAAGTTGTCGAAAATTGACCCCTGACGGGGCAAAAAGGGGTAATTCGGTTTTTAGGGGAGGATTTGAATTTGAAACTGTATGTTACATTTTCACGCCTAAACCACTGAACTTCTGGTTTGGCAAACAGATAGATGGCATCCTAGGGAAGCACATACTTTTTATCCTGGTAGCACGTTCCCGTGGGATAACTTCCGACATCCACGCGGGCGAAGCCGCGGGCAGAAGCTAGTCTAGTATATACTCATCCAACTTATAATATGCTTGTCTACATAGTGTGCGTTTAATGCATGTTTTAAATTTCTTCTCATTTAGTTGAAGAATATCGAGTGGTATTTTATTATAACATTTTACACAGTACCCCATAAAATAAGTTTTTACTTTAGACAATCTGAAGCGCGGTTGATCTAGTTTGTTCCTATTCCTAGTGTTAAAATTATGCCTGTCACTTATCTTACTAAAAAGATGTAGATTTTTTCGAACGTATGTACATAATGTTTTCGTATATATATTTATGGACAAGGAACCGACATGATGTTAATTTTTTTAAACAGCTCTCTTAGAGATTCGCGTCTGCTGAGATTGTAGATGGCTCTGACAGCCCTCTTTTGTAGAATGAAGATAGAATCAATATCTGCAGCTCGTTCCCACAGCAAAATACCGTAAGACATGATGCTATGGAAGTAACTAAAATAGACCAGTCTCGCGGTATCCACGTCTGTTAATTGACGGATTTTCCAAACAGCGTATGCGGCTGAACTTAGCCGCCCTGCAAGTGATGTTAGGTGAGGACCCCACTGCAGCTTTGAGTCAAGCGTGATCCCCAAAAAAACCGTATTTTCGATGAAAAAATCAAAGCTTCGAAAGCTATCGAAAGGCAGGGCCTGCAAATAAAAAACTGGCCAAGTGCGAGTCGGACTCGTGCGGAGGCCAGAGGAGACAAGCCCCTGCAGTACGCAAGGCACAGCCAGCGGCGCAAACGAGGTATTCGAACACGAACAAAACGCGTGCTAAGCCTCAACAGTAGATCAGGTACATGCTGGACGAATACATTATTTTTATACTCACCGGCTTAACATAACTTCTAATAATACCGTTTTTGAATGGATCCGTAATGGATTTTCTATACCTTTTTCTATAACTCCGGTACAAACCATGTTACCTCGTAATTGTCTTTCACAGACAGAAAAAGAGGACATGAATTTGGCCATCAAGAAATTACACGATTTAGGCGCGATATCAACATGTTCACCGACTAAGGATCAATTCATATCAAAAATATTCCTTACGGCCAAACCAAACCAAACGGTGAAAAGCGCTTTATTTTGAATTTAAAGCCACTAAACGAGTTCATATCCAAGTTCCATTTTAAAATGGAAGATTACAGAACCGTTTCTAAATTAATCCCTCAAAACGGATTCATGGCTAACATCGATTTGAAAGAAGCATACTTACCTTTTAATTCCTATCGAAAAATATCACCGGAAATACTTACTTACGTTTTTATTTCGAGGACGATAACGCACAAACGCTTTTGTAAGAATTGAACGCTATGCCGTATGGTTTATCTATCGCACCAAGAACCTTTACCAAGATTATGAAAGAGGCAGTCTCCCATCTTAGGAGCCAGCTAGGGATTCACATCAGTCCAATATCTTGACGACATACTATGTATAGGAGCCAGCTAGGGATTCAAATCAGTCCAATGTCTTGACGACATACTATGTATAGGCCATAATTATTGCGAGTGTCGTGATAACTTCACAGAAACTTTGAAAATATTAGAATCTCTTGGTTTTGTAATTAATTATAATAAGAGTTCATTGGAACCAAAACAGAATTGTAAATTCTTAGGTTTCATGTACGATTAAAATAAATAAATAATGTCCTTACCAGATGAAAAACGCAATCATTTTGCTAAGTTAGTTGATAAATTTATACTTTTGCCACGCTGCACTATAAGAGAATTTGCTCAACTAATACCGCTTGCCCCGCAGCAAAATATGGATGGATTTACGCAAAAATTTTAGAACGACAAAAATTTCTAGCCTTGAAAATAAACAACAACTTTGAAACCAAAATTAAATTACCAAATATAATTAGAAGATCTGAATTGGTGGTCAAAAATATCTCTATAGCGTCCAAGTCCATAAGAGCTCAAGAATTCACATTACAAGTATTCACTGTTGCGTCTAGGACAGGTTGGGGTGTGTGTTGTAATAACGAACGCATATAATATAAATGGCGCTTGGAAAAATTCTGAATGAAAGTATCATATTAACTACCTAGAACTCTTAGCGGTATTTTTAGCGTTAAAATGGTTTGTTCGCAAATATTCCGATTGTGCTTTATTGTTACGTATCAATTGATAATACGACTGCTATTAGTTATAATTATGTCTCTATGTATGGGCGGAATACAATTTCCTCATTTAAACAATTTATCTCGGTCTATTTGGCAATGGTGTGAAAAGCGTAAAATCCGGTTATTTGCATCTTACATAAACACACACGATAATGTTATAGCCGACGAACAATCTAGAAAAACAGATACAGAATGGGAATTATCAAATGTAGCATTCCAATTGATAATACAAAAATTAGGTAAGCTAGATATACGAGTAGATTTATTCGCCTGTCGCACAAATGTAAAATGCGGGCACTACGTGTCTTGGCGACCAGACCCTGATGCCATCACTGTCGACGCCTTTACTAGTAGCTGGCGCGATAATTTCTTTTATGCCTTTCCGCCATTTTCATTAATATTAAGATGCTTACAAAAAATAGTTTTAGACAAAGCTGAAGGAATTCTTATATTTCCTTTAAGGCCATCAGAAGCTTGGTATTCCCATTCCCCAGTTAAAAAGTATGCTTGTTTCAGAAATTAGTATTCTAAAAGCAAACAAGGATCTTTTATAGGCGGAATATGAAGTACTATGAATTGTATTATGACATCTGTAGCACCATATTTCATACAAATAAACGATTATTATTATTATCTCCACGTTTCAGAACTCACCATCCGCTTTACAAGTCGCGTACCCTGGGTGCCGCGGTGCTCTCCGGCTTGCGTTCACACTACGAGGGACGCCCTCAACGGCTCTTGACCTAATATTTAGCTAATAATACTGTACAGCAATAATTATAATGTCACCTTTAAACTGTGGTGGAAATTCTGTATAGCTATATTTGCACAGCCCACAGAGTCCAAACGTTCTCACTAATAAAGACCTCAAACATAAAAATAAATTCTGGAGGCATTGATATAGTCATAACTGACATAGTAAAAACATCGGCCCCGGCCCCCGGGTCGAGATCAACCAATCTTATTCCTACCATACTTTGTAGATAAACCAAGTATTTTCCCGGCTACGTTATTAGAAGATTACCTTCAAATGACTAAAGAATTTAGACCTGAGAACGTACCTAATTTATTCCTAACGTTTTAACGGCCCTATAGAGGCGCTTCGGCGCAGTCAATCAACTGTTGGATAAAACAAGTACTGTGTGAGAGCGGCGTGGACGTGGCGACGTTCAACGCGCACAGCACGCGTCACGCCGCCACGTCCACGGCGCGCCGAGCTGGCCTGTCCGTAGACGCCATCCGAAAGGCGGCTGGTTGGACAGCAGCTTCTCAAACATTCGCGAAATATTATTGTCGGCCAATACGCGAAGAAAATTCCTTTGCAAGTTCTGTTTGTTTTCCGTCAAACACAACTTAAATAAGACTGATTTATCATATTGATCATTATACATTAACATTGTATTTATCATATTGATCATTATACATTAAGATTGTATTTATCATATTGATCATTATACATTAAGATTGTATTTATCATATTGATCATTATACATTAAGATTGTATTTATCATATTATTGATCATTATACATTAAGATTGTATTTATCATATTGATCATTATACATTAAGAATTTAAGATTGTATTTATCATATTGATCATTATACATTAAGATTGTATTTATCATATTATTGATCATTATACATTTATCATATTGATCATTATACATTAAGATTGTATTTATCATATTGATCATTATACATTAAGATTGTATTTATTAACCTAAATAGGTACCTAATTATTAAAGGAGTTGATTGTAGACTAAGCAATTGTTAAAATAATATTGTAAATTAAAATATTGCAAATTAAAATATTGCAAATTAAAATATTGTCAATTTATGTTATTAGATCAGATGAATTATACCTTTTGTGAAGACCTCAGTTTAATAAACAAAAATTGATTAAATTAGGTATTATTATTGAATTCTAAAACAGCTAAAACTTCATCTCTAAACATCTACGTTGTGAATGTTATATCTGAAGAATAAAGCGATGCAATATAAGTAATATAAGATCAAACGAACTTCGGCAAGTGAAGTTCTATCGTTAGTATACCATATTAATAGCTTCATTCGAAGATATAAACACCCACCCACCCTACTTGCCCATAATGAAGTTTTGGCTGGATTCACTTACTCTAAAAAGAATGATGGTTGACAGATATGCGAGTGACCTATTTAAGAAAAAATAAAAAATATGGGGGTAATTTAAAAAAGGGCGAAGTTGCCTTGTAGGGTAGAAGAACTACGTTGTGAATGTTATATCTGAAGAATGAAGCGAATAATATAATATCGATCGAACTTCACTTGCCGAAGTTCGTTTGATCTTATATATATTTTCATCGCTCAGTCGTTCATGATATTCTGAATAACACTACCTCAACCTGAACCAGCTGCATATAACGTTAAATGCGATCTCTAAGTGCATGACAGATTGTGTTTAAGTTCCGGAGCCGACAAAAGCAGTCGCGACGAGGTCGAGCGCTCTCGCTGTCCTCTCCATCACGCAGCTGGTACTTCGCGAACCCCGCATCCACGCCCCGCAACCTCTACCCTACGTCCGGTACTTCACCCACATTTTTATGATCTTTGAAAGTAGTTTCATACATACTTAAATAATTATTATACTTAGGTACACTGTAGGTAGCATTATTTGTTAAAAAGAACCCAAATTTTTTCGAAACAATGATAAATCATTCTTCAAGACCGGCATTACAGAGATCCCAATACAAAGGGCTACTACATACAGGATGTTTCAAAACAGCATTATTAAGAAAGAATATTATGCATATGGGACCAGTTATTTACAATAAAATACCTTACGACATTAAAAATGATACAACTCATTTTTTCAAAAAGAAATTAACGAAATTACTAGTTGAAAAATGCTATTACGCTGTCAGCGAGTTTTTAAATGATAGCACCCTATGACAATGCTCAATATTATTTCAATTTATTAATTTGCTATAATTATCCTTATTTTGTATTAATGCATGACTATTATTTATCCGGTGAATTTGATTTTCAAGAATATGACATTAATAACTGATTACCTGACATTATTGATTAAGTTAGATTTGCAATTAAAATGTTTACATATCATATGACATAAATCTCTACTGTATATTATAATTATCTGACTGAAGCATTCATTTTAACATAATTTTTTCGATTATTTAATTATTTTTGACTGTTGACATTTTTAAATTATTGTTTTTTTTTTTTTTTTGAATTAATTGTAAATGGATTATAACTTATTCATATTTGTACGCCGTCATCGGCAAAACATAGTGTACCTATACATATATTTTAATAACAACACCTGTTTTTACACCACCTATGTTTTACAAATAAAAAAAACGTTGACTTTGACTTTGACTGACTTCAAAAATCTCATTGAAGTGGGGATGTGTCATAAATAATAACGCTGCAATTGTAAGATCGCGATATGAATCTAGAAGTTCCTTGAAGTCAATTAGTGCGCGAGTAGGTAATGACTGACCGCAGAGCAGGCGGCGGCGTCAGCGCCGGACGGCTCACCCTGGCGGCGCGCGTCCGGCGGGGCGATGGCATCGCGGACCAGGTCGATGGTCTGGCGGAGCGCCGTGGGGGGCGCCCAGCACGAGTCACGCAGCTCGGCACCCAGGCGCAGGCGCGGCAGCAGCCGAGCGTCCGCGTTGATGGCGTCCAGCGCCAACAGAGTCGCCTCCACGCGCTGGATGCCGTAGTGCTCGCGCACGGCGCCGCACGTCGCGCCCGCTCGCGCGGCTGCCGGCGCGCCATGCACGGCGAACAGCGCGCCGAAGCGCACCGCTCCCCCCACCAGCGCGCGCTCCCTCGCGCTCACGGCCCACACCACGGCAGTGACGGCAGTGATGGCACATGACAGCGCACGCATAACGCGACTGCCGCTGACACCGGCACCTCACGGAATGCCGTTTGGAGCAATGGTAAGTTGCACTTGCGCGCTAACCATCGCTACAAATAGACTCACAGTTATTGCGAAGCCTCAAGCCAAGTTCTGTCACGAATTAAAATGCAATAATAATTATTTTTATGTTATGAAACTAGTTAGTGCTACAGTGAAAACGATAACAATGTTTAAAATGATTTCTTTATACAAGGTGAGATTTGAACCTTCTAACAAACGAAAGATAATGAACCTGCTGGTTCAAGAGTATCAGTCGGGGGCACGGCCAGTGTATGTACATCCCGGTAAATGTCCCGGGACATCGCCTCATGATAATAGAAGGAAGAACAGTAGGGTTGTAGTCGGTAGGTGTCCGACATATCCATTCCATCCAGGCAGGGGCCATCATGAGTACTGTTGAACTGTATAGCTCTCCTTTACACTATCGTGTATGTATGCTCCGTTATAATTATGTATCAAGTATCAAGTTAATGCTTGATTAGGGTTTTATGTTATTTTACTTGTTTCGTATTAAATATAGACATCATACTTTTGGCAGCCGATCTGAGTTGTTCTTTCTAAATATCCTTACGACCCTAAACATCTCATGGCGACCCTGCCTAGGGCTGTCTTTGGGTTTCGGCAGTGTGAATTGCAAGTTTAGAGTATAACCTTACCAAACTGTACTTTACCGGAATCATCGGAATGACCATAGAAGATGCTCAACGGTCGAAAAAGATGAGGTATTAATCACCCAAAGCGCTGCGGGTAGCAACGAGGCCACTTTGAAGGGCATTGGTCAGCACATGGAGCAAATGAATATTGTTATGTTTGCACTGCCGGCTGTATTCACCATGACCATTGTCTACTTTATGGTGCGGCTATACAGAAGATGCCATCATCAGTGGATCCAGGAGGAGATTGGTCTTAATGCCATGCAACGTATCCGGGCTTCTATCCGAGGACACAATAACGCTGAAACTTCAGCCTAAGGAACCGTGAGTAACCAGCATAAGCTATGTTAAAAGTGTGTGTCGTGTTTGCGGTTAAATCTGTCGCGAGTGGTAAAATATTAGTGAATAAAGACAATAAAATATCCTTAAAAATAAGTAACACAAAAAACTAAAAAAAAAAAGTTATTTAGACATTCCAGTATTTCATAATTCTATGTAAAGATGTCAAAACAAAAGTGTTACGTTACTAGTAGTGCGGCGAAAGAATGCCGAACGTTTCAATTTTGCGACTAAGTCGTAAATTAAATGAAGCTACAAATATTTTTGATAAATGCAAAGAATTATTTTTACTTTTAAAGTCTAAGGAGGACCCGCAGATTATTTCGTCTGCGACAGAAATTTAACAAAATATAAGAAAACTTTATGAAAATATTAAAACTTTATGAACATATTTTTCCTAAAACCGAGTCTGTCAAAATGGATTTCGATTTGAAAACTGCTTGTAATTTGTTGCCTGTTATGGAAGATACGGAAAATGTGACGAAACGATTAATAGACGGTATTGAGATGTATTCAGATATGATTAACGGAACGGATATGGAATTATTAGTAAAATTTATTTTGAAAAGTAGACTTTCGGAAAACGCGAAGTTACGAATGGCTTCAAAATATACATCTGTTTTAGATAGAACTTGTCAAGGACATGCGCACGCATCTTTTAATGAGAAAGTCATTTACGGTAATACAATTGCGACTACAAAATGTTTCACAAGGTCACCGTTCGATGATGATTCTGAAATCGAAAAACTATTCACGGATTTGACAATTACTCAAGCAGATGGCGATTGTAATAAATATGATATTCTGAAGCCATTAAATGAAAAATTAGCGTTCAGGAAATTTTCAGAGGGATTGAAAAATTCAAAACTTAGCACTATAGTTGCAGCTCGTAATTATACCCTACTGAAGGACGCTATCCAGGCAGCTAAGGACGAGGAGTGTTCCCTGTCGCCGAGTGCTAGTACAAGCAACGGCAATGTCAAGTATTGTTCTGGTAAGTCCTCTTCCCACCAAAGAGGAAAGAGAGGTATGTATAATAATTATTTTAATGGTCATAGGAATCAAGGACATCGAGGACGAGAAGCACAAGGACGAGGTCATTCATCAAATAGGTACGTAAGTGGAAATCATTTTAGCAACCGGGGCAACCGTTCACGTGGTTTCCACAATTCAGGTTACTCTGAGGCGGAAAGTTTCGCGTCAGATTTATTCAGCTCAAGCAACTGAGACACGTGATAATAGCGCCCAAGACCAGACAACTCCAGGGGTAGACCAGACTGATAAGTTTTTTTTTTTTTTTTTTTTTTTTTTCGTGTCCAACCCAGAAATATTAGCTTTTAATGGACAAACAAAGGTTTTTTTTTTTTTTTTTGTTTTGGCAGGAGAGGGAAATCCTCATGGACGCCCAGACTGTCTCACTTATGAGCCAGTCTGGGCAGTGCCGGACTCTTACCGGCTAAAACCCACTCCTGCCCCACCAGTGTCCCTCTGACATGGGAATCAGAGCCCTTGGTCACAATTGTTGTGCCTTTTTTGGCGACTTTTCATTGGAGGCCGAAGAGACCACGCTCTATTTTGCGATGAATTTGGTCAATTTTTATCTTTTATTACTACAATAGCTCAAATCATTTATTACAATTATTCAATTTTTCAATTATTTCATTATTCAATTATTATTTTATTTATTATTAATATTATTATTATTTTATTGTTAATGCTTTTAATATTTATTTTAAAAACGTTTAATAAGTGTTGTTTTCCCTAATATTGTTTTATGCCCTATTGCTATAAGTTTCTGTCATTTGGTTTCCTTTGGCATTAATTGGACATGAGTTATCTTTGATACCCATATTATATATTCATTATATAATTGTTTATCACTTAAAGAAAATAAACAAATGTCTGCGACATAGGTTTTTAACCAGCTTGACACCGCTTGTCGGTTCCACTAGAGTTGGCTCACGGTTCAGTTTAATTACAGCCACTTTCTTACGAAAGTGACTCCAATTACCATTCTCCATTGAGCCAACCCCAGCGGTTCGCTCAATGCGTCTGCAATCTGGCAGTGTCAAACTGGTCGTCTCGCTGTAATACTCGGAAGTGGGGGCATCGACAACTTTAGCAATAAGCTATTGATGCCCTTGCGAATGCGTCCCACTTCCTTCGTATCGGGCACAAATCACTGAACGCATTGTGCGAGTGTTCCCCCAGCTTGGCTCTGGTGCAGTTTACGCACGCTGCTGCTTCGCCGATCTGTTCAGGTGGGCAGTCCGCCTTGAGGTGTGGACCGCCGCAGTGGCTACACAGATCGGCTGGCGTTAGGTTAGGTTTTTTTTTTTTTTTTTTTTTTTTTTTTTTTTTTTTTTTTTTTTTTTTTTTTTTTTGTTTTGGCAGGAGAGGGAAATCCTCATGGACGCCCAGACTGTCTCACTTATGAGCCAGTCTGGGCAGTGCCGGACTCTTACCGGCTAAAACCCACTCCTGCCCCACCAGTGTCCCTCTGACATGGGGATCAGAGTCCTTAGCTGCAAATGTTGTGCCTTTTTGGCGACTTTTTTGTTTGAGGCCGAAGAGACCACGCTCTAAATTGCGATTAATTTTGACAGTTTTTTGGTTGAATACTACAATAGCTAAAATCATTTATTTCAATTATTATTTCAATTATTATTTCAATTATTATTTCAATTATTATTTCATTTATTATTTATATTTTTATTATTTTGTTAATTCCTATAATATTTATTTCGAAAATTTTTACTATCATAAATGTTCCTAATATTAGTTTGTGCCTTATACTATTCCCGTCACTTTGCTTCTTCTGCATTTGTTACACCTGAGTTTATATCTATGATATCCATTCTATATACTCACTATATAATAATTGTATATCAGTTTAAAACATAAGATAAAAACAAAACAAAATAAAATAGAATAAATAATGCGTGTGACTAGATTTTCAACCAGCTTGACACCGCTTGTCGGTCCCACTAGAGTTGGCTCACGGTCCAGTATAATTACAGCCACTTTCTTACGAAAGAGACTCCAATTACCATTCTCCATTGAGCCAACCCCAGTGGTTCGCTCAATGCGTCTGCAATCTGGCAGTGTCAAACTGGTCATTTCGCTATTATACTCGGAAGTGGGGGCATCGACAACTTTAGCAATAAGCTATCGATGCTCTTGCGAATGCGTCCCACTTCCTTCTTATTGGGCACAAATCACTGAACGCATTGTGCGAGTGTTCCCCCAGCTTGGCTCTGGTGCAGTTTACGCACGCCGCTGTTTCGCCGATCTGTTCGGGTGGGCAGTCCGCCTTGAGGTGTGGCCCACCGCAGTGGCTACACAGATCGGCTGGCTCCGTGCACAGACGTTTTCCGTGCCCGTATGCCAGGCAGCGGGTACACTGCACCAGAGGCGTCTGGTCTTCGACGCGCACTCTCTGGAGGTCAATCCGAAGCTTGCCCCCTTCGAGTGCCCTCTTCCAGATTGCTGGGGTAACACTCAGCACAATGCTGTTCGTATGCGGGTTTCGACACTTTTTGCGAAACTTAACGCACATTTTCAGCTCCTCGTCCCCGAGGCCATGAAAAATCTCCCGGTTCTGGTTCTTAAGGGCTCTCAACACCTCCTCGTCACTGTGTACTGACAGCACATCCCTAAGAACCAGGAGCGGGTCCCGATTTTTCACCGCCTCGACGACGAGGTTCTCTCCGGCCGATTCCAGTCGCTTCTTTAATTTTTCCCTCTCCTCCTTCGTTGCGCACCCCATGATGACCTTTTGGTCTTTGGCCTTCCGGACCCTCTCTACTCGCACCCAGCCCTCCTTCGCGTCCACCGCCTTCCTGACTCTTTCGAGTATTTCGGCCCCCGTATCCATCTCCTGCGTTGAGGAGACCACTACGGAGTGCAGCGTCGTTCGCTCCGGGGCTTGTGCCCTAGTGTGGCTCTTATTACCAGACGCTACACCCGCATAGGTTTTCTCCACAACACTTTCCCTGCTAGCCATACTGTCTCGCAGCTTGACCAATTCCTTGGAGTTCTCCTTTATTAAGGAGATGTGCTCCTTCATTGTCGCTACGAGCACAGTCTGGCTAACAAGGCTCTCGGTAATGGAACGGGGACAGAGGTCAGCAGTGGGCACGGATTCCGGCACAGCGATGGGTGCGGCAGGGGCCTTGTCTCCTTCCGACTCCTTGACCAGCTCATAAAGCCTGTTTATGGCTTCCAGCACCGCAGTCTTTATCTCGGCCTTGAGGTTGCGGGAGTTGCCTAAATTAAGCTTGGCCTTATTCAGGCAAGCTCTCGCCTCCTCAGTGCGACTGCGGTGCCGCGCCTCAGGGTTTTTGAGTGGTCTTGAGGCATCGGTAGTAGCTCGGCGCTTTTTTTTCGCGTAATTGTCAATTATCCCTAGTGGGAACGTTTTAGGGAGTCCAGTTAAGATTTAAAATGCTGAAAACAGCTTGATATTGCGTCACCGGGATGCAAAGATATGAGGTTTTGATCAAAAACGTGTATCCCTTAGGTAGATTTCGTCTATGTATCAGTACTATTGACTGTAAAGAGTTTCTGGAATATCAGAAGTACTATGCGAGCTAGGCGCACGTGCGAGGTGTCAAAAGACGCGTCTCCGCGCGGGCTAGCCAACAATTATGTTCCTGGAATAATCCCGAAGAAAAATCGGGAATTATCCTGAAAAAACTGATTTTATGACCAAAAAGTATGTAAAAACACCGAATAACACCACCGAAACGGGACTCGACTTCGCGGAACGCGCACGGGAGTACAGGTAAGGCAGGTAAGTATCGGATTAAATTATTAAAAACCAGGAATAGACTGAAAATTTTGAATAAAAAATGAAATAGTGTTTTTTAAAGGGAGTTTCTATGAAAATTTTTACAAGTCAATAACGAAAAAGTGTTTTTCGCGAAATTGTCAATTATCCCTAGTGGGAACGTTACAGGGAGTCTAGTTAAGGTTCAAAATGCTGAAAACAGCTTGATATTGCGTCACCGGGATGCAAAGATATGAGGTTTTGATCAAAAACGTGTATCCCTTAGGTAGATTTCGTCTATGTATCAGTACTATTGACTGTAAAGAGTTTCTGGAATATCAGAAGTACTATGCGAGCTAGGCGCACGTGCGAGGTGTCAAAAGACGCGTCTCCGCGCGGGCTAGCCAACAATTATGTTCCTGGAATAATCCCGAAGAAAAATCGGGAATTATCCTGAAAAAACTGATTTTATGACCAAAAAGTATGTAAAAACACCGAATAACACCACCGAAACGGGACTCGACTTCGCGGAACGCGCACGGGAGTACAGGTAAGGCAGGTAAGTATCGGATTAAATTATTAAAAACCAGGAATAGACTGAAAATTTTGAATAAAAAATGAAATAGTGTTTTTTAAAGGGAGTTTCTATGAAAATTTTTACAAGTCAATAACGAAAAAGTGTTTTTCGCGAAATTGTCAATTATCCCTAGTGGGAACGTTACAGGGAGTCTAGTTAAGGTTCAAAATGCTGAAAACAGCTTGATATTGCGTCACCGGGATGCAAAGATACGAGGTTTTGATCAAAAAAAAAAAACGTTAGGTTAGGTTAGGTTAGGTTTTTTTTTTTTTTTTTTTTTTTCTAAGTGTCCCCCTGACGTAGTCAGAGACCTTTTTAGATGTTGTGTTTTAATTTGTCTGTACTATATAATTTAAATTTACTGTATTTTAATGGTTTTGTAGTTTTAATTAATCCTGTTGTGTGTAGTTAGTCATTTGTAGAGTTTATGTTTTCGTTTTGTTCAGTTTACTTTTAAATAGTCTAAATATTATGTTATATGCTTTGTCTGTATATAATTATGTATATATGAAAAGCATATTTTTATGTTTCCTTATTCAGTTTTATTATTTTTCTCGCTATCGTTATGCTGTAATCTATTAGAATTTGTCTTTGTTTTTTATTGGCCATTATATCTGCAATATTATTCCTTTTTATTTTCGCCTCAATTCTCATTTCGGCCTCCAGTCGTACCGCTCCGGACGCAGGACATTCCGTCAGTATGTGTGGGACCGTTTGCAGTACACCTGGCTCGCAGATGCACGATGGGCTCCCCTTACACTTAAAGCGATGCAGGTATTCGGAGAACCCACCGTGCCCAGTCAGGATCTGTGTCAGCACTCCGGTTGGCTTCACTTTTCTCACGATTCTGAACGCATCTATCACGTCCGGGAGGAACATTTTCGTGACGGAGGCTGTTTCGCCGGTTTTGTATCGCTGGTTCCATTCGTCGAGCGACCCCATACGGATCTGCCGCTTGACGAATGAAACCGGGCAGAGGTCATAGTCCGGCTTCTTTTTTGATCGGAGTGCAGCCTCTTTCGCAAGGTGGTCCGCGCGTTCATTGCCCTGCAGTCCAGCGTGAGCCTTTACCCAGAACAAGGAAACATCTTTGCTCTGGGATAAAGCCTCGCTCACGTTCGCTCTCGCTTCCACCGCCAGGGCGTGGAGGGAACCTTGGTTCGTGACTGTTTGTAGTGCAGCCTTTGAGTCACTGTAGATTCCGAAGGTTCCCTCCTTGCGCTTGAGGATCTCCCTCGTGGCAACGCATATGGCCAGGAGTTCCGCCTGGTAGACCGTGCAGCACGACGGCAAGCTAAGCTTCAAGGACTTGATCTCGGCCTCACCGTCCCATAGGGACAGTGCTGCTCCGACCTTGCCCTCGATCTTGCTGCCGTCGGTGAAAAACCTGACCGCCTGGTTGTTGTGGGTGTCCACATGGGACTGGTCTTCCAGGCTCATGAACGCCATGGCCATATGCTTCGCTGGGTGAGGAGTCTCCGCAAACGCCACCACACGCTCCACTTCCCTGCCCGCAAGGGCTGGCCGGGGTACCCCTCTCTTGGCCTCGTACAGGGCGGCTGCTTCCTGTATTCGAAGGTCGAGTGGCAGTATCCCAGCCAGCACCAGGGACGCGTTCAGTGAAACGGTGCGGTAGGATTTGCAGAGCTTTTGGGCGAATCCTCGCTGGACCGTGTTTAGCATTTTCTGCACTCCGATTTTCTTTGTTGCCGGCGCCCAAGCACTAGCCGCGTACATCACTACCGGCTCCACCGCCGCCGTGTAGATGGTCCGTATGATCTCCGAGTGCAGACCCCAGCTCACTTTGGCCGCTCTTGCTAACTGCTTGTAAATGTTTGCAGCTTTTCTGCACACGTTAGCGGCATGGGTGTTGAAAGTGAGCTGGTGGTCTATTGTGAGCCCCAGTATTTTGATTTCCTTAGACATGCCAATGTCGACCCCGCCCATGCTCAGGAGTGGGGCATCGTACTTAAGCTTTTTGGTTACTACCATCGCGCAGGTTTTGTGTGGCGCAAACTTCAGCTTATTTCGGATGCCCCACCTCCGAACATATTCAAGGGCGGCATTGGCACGTCTTTGGACCTCCAAACCTGTGTCACCGTCGAAGATCATAACCACGTCGTCGGCGAAAGCCTGGCAGTGATCCCCCCGCTCCTCCAGCCCTTTTAGCAGAGGGTCCAACAACAAATTCCAGAGGATCGGACCGCCTATCGAACCCTGGACGCACCCTTTGCCGGTACTCTTGTGGCACTCCGCTCCGGCGTACCTAACTCGGACACTCCTACCAGTCAGGTAGCTGTCCAGCATCCGTCTGATATTCACCGGGCACCTTTCCTCAGCCAGTCTGGTCCTGATTGCCGGCCACCATGCGCTGTCGAAGGCTCCCTCTATATCAAGCGACACAACAGTGATCAGCTTCTTTTCGCTCAGCTTTGACTTGATATGTTGTATCATGGTGTAGAGGGAGTCCTCGGTGCTCTTCTGGGGCATGAAGCCAAACTGACGAGTACTCAACCGCGGGATCAGATGCCACTTCAGCCTTGCTACCAACATTTTCTCAAGCATTTTGCCCAGGACTGGTAGGAGGCCGATCGGCCTGTAGGATTTTGGGGTGGTGTAGCAATCTTTACCCGGCTTCCGGAGTATCACTACTGTGGCCACCTTCCAGGCTCCGGGGAAGTAGCCCTGCTCGAGGCACTTGTTGGCCAGCGCAAGAAACATCCCCGGGTCCTGGAATATGGCTTGGGCACAGATATCGGCTGTGAGACCATCCGCCCCCGGTGCCTTCTTTGGGTTGAAGCTTTCCACCGCGGTTCTTAGCTCTTGAAGTGTAAACGGTGGATCATGGTGTTCATCATGCGTCCACTCGTTTACACGACTGGCCGCTTCTCGTGTCCGACGGTGGTCGTCCTCGTCTTCCTCTTCCAGGTCTCCGGGGTAGAAGGTCTCCGCCAGTAGTGAAGCCGAGTTCTCAGCATCAAGTGGTACCCCATCCTTTAGCAAAGGTAAGTCTTCTTGTCTCTTCGCGGTCCGTCCTATGACCCTGTAAATGCCCTCCCAGACACCTTCCTTGGTCTGTTTTTCGCAAAACTCCTTCCAGCTGGCAGTTTGCGCGTTTCTGGCTTGGGTCTCGTAGTTCTGTTTTGCTTGCAGGTACTCCTCGACGACTCTCGCCCTTCGGACTGGTGCGGCGCAACGAATGCGGCGCCGCTTCGTGTTGACCTCATCCTTCATATCAGCGAGCTCGTTTGACCACCACGGTATTGCAATTGTATCTTTGTTTTTAATCTTTGCCAAAGTTTCACAACATGTTTCGGTGGTTAGGTTAGGTTAGGTTAGGTTAGGTTAGGTTAGGTTAGGTTAGGTTAGGTTAGGTTTTTTTTTTTTTTTTTTTTTTTGGCAGGAGTGGGAAATCCTCATGGACGCGATATAAGTAAACGATTTATTTTTCTATCCTTATGTTTCTAGAGTCTACCCACGCCAATTATAGTACTATTTCTATCCGTAACTTAATTAAAACTATATATATTCTATGCCTATCCTAATATATGTACAATATATTATTTAGTCATCATTTCTAATGCTAGTTTATTTTGTATCCTAAAATTTACTACTACAATTAGCTTACATTTATTGCTTAACCTACTTATATTCACCATTAATTCTATTATAACCAAAATTTCGACAGTGACGAGCTTGCTGGACCACAACGGTAAAGTAAGTTTATTTTTGGTATCAGCTTTTAGTTGGGCCAATTTCTCATGAAGTTGGCTCCAATTTGCTTCCCTTAACCTGTGAACTTTGAAACTATTACCGCTGTGGTTCCCACTTCCAGGGAGCTTTGACTCCACCTCAGCAGTATGCCACCGACAGGCGCGCCAATGCGTCCCATTTGCTGCGCACCGGGCACCCACCGTCGAAGGCGTTGTGGTCGGTTTTATCCATCTTGGCTGACAGACAGTTGTGGCAACGCGGCGCCTCCGCTGCCATCCGTGACGGACAGTCAGCCCGCAGGTGGGGTTCGCCGCAGTGGATGCAGAGGTCGGCGGGCTGCGTGCACAATTTACGGCTGTGGCCGAAGCACAGACAGCGAGTGCACTGCACCAGTGGTGACTGATCCAGCACTCGCACTCGCTGCAGGTCGATGTGCACGCGACCCGCCGTCGTCAACCTCTGCCACACAGTAGGGGACACCTGCAGGATGACGTGGCACATGTGGGGGTTCCTCGTCCTTCGACGGTACTTCACCCCCAACCTCACATCATCCGCAGGAATGTCCCCGACCAGGTGGGTGTTTTGCCGCTGCAGGGACTGGAGGATCTCGGCATCCGTGTGGCAGGAGAGGACGTCCCTGATGATGACAAGAGGGTCCTTGTTCTTGACCTCTTCTACCACAAGATTGCCTGTCCTCCGAATCCTTTCTGTCACCTTCGTCATCTCCTCTTTGGTTTTAAAACCGACCACCACCTTCTGGTCCCTCGCTTTGCGCAGCCGCTCCACCCTAGTGCCCTCGTTTCTGGCATCGACCGCCGTCCTGAGCTTCTCAAGAACCTCTTCACCGGTGTCCTGATCATTCACAGATGATACAATAACCGAGTGAAGAGGTTCCTGGATGTTCTGCTTCGGGCCGGCGGCGATCTCCGCGAACGTTGGGCCTTGGCCTGCGACAAAGCGAGGGGCCAGCTGGAGTTGCTCCGACAGAGCCTGGGTGTGCTGTTTGCACTCCTGCAACGCCAGTTTGTGCTCTTGAAGGCCATCCATGAGGCTCTTCATCAGCTCTGTCGGTTGTTCCATGGACGGGTTAGGTGGCGTCGGCGCCGGTACGACTGTAGGCACGACTGCAGGTGCGACTACAGGTGCGACCGCAGGTGCAGGCCCGATAGGAGTCTTGCTCCGCTCTGACTCTTTTACGAGCTCATAGAGCCGGTTGATGGCATCAGTAACCCCAGTCTTTATCTCAGTTTTGAGATTGCGAGAGTTTGCCAAATGAAGCTTAGCTTTATTCAGGCAAGCTCTCGCTTCCGCTGTGAGACTGGGGTACCTCGACTCCGGTCTCTGTAGTGGCCCTGCGGTTTCACCAGATGTTCGGTGCGTGTGAGCCAAAATGTTACGAGTAGGTGGTGTGGTGTCGCCCTTTGGGTAAACCGGAGACTTGGTCTTAGGCTCAGCTCAACTTCTAGCTAGCTCAGCTTCAAATTTTTTACGAGCTAGGCGCACGTGCGAGGTGTCAAAAGACGCGTCTCCGCGCGGGCTAGTCAACTATTTGTGTTCCTGGAATAATCCCGAAGAAAAATCGGGAATTATCCTGAAAAAACTGATTTTATGACCAAAAAGTATGTAAAAACACCGAATAACACCACCGAAACGGGACTCGACTTCGCGGAACGCGCACGGGAGTACAGGTAAGGCAGGTAAGTATCGGATTAAATTGTTGAAAACCAGGAAGAGACTGAAAATTTTGAATAAAAAATGAAATAGTGTTTTTTAAAAGGAGTTTCTATGAAAATTTTTACAAGTCAATAACGAAAAAGTGTTTTTCGCGAAATTGTCAATTATCCCTAGTGGGAACGCTTCAGGGAGTCTAATTAATATTTAAAATGCTGAAAACAGCTTGATATTGCGTCACCGGGATGCAAAGATATGAAGTTTTGATCAAAAACGTGTATCCCTTAGGTAGATTTCGTCTATATATCAGTACTATTGACTGTAAAGAGTTTCTGGAATATCAGAAGTACTATTCGAGCTAGGCGCACGGGCGAGGTGTCAAAAGACGCGTCTCCACGCGGGCTAGTCAACTATTTGTGTTCCTGGAATAATCCCGAAGAAAAATCGGGAATTATCCTGGAAAAACTGATTTTATGACCAAAAAGTATGTAAAAACACCGAATAACACCACCGAAACGGGACTCGACTTCGCGGAACGCGCACGGGAGTACAGGTAAGGCAGGTAAGTATCGGATTAAATTGTTGAAAACCAGGAAGAGACTGAAAATTTTGAATAAAAAATGAAATAGTGTTTTTTAAAAGGAGTTTCTATGAAAATTTTTACAAGTCAATAACGAAAAAGTGTTTTTCGCGAAATTGTCAATTATCCCTAGTGGGAACGCTTCAGGGAGTCTAATTAATATTTAAAATGCTGAAAACAGCTTGATATTGCGTCACCGGGATGCAAAGATATGAAGTTTTGATCAAAAACGTGTATCCCTTAGGTAGATTTCGTCTATGTATCAGTACTATTGACTGTAAAGAGTTTCTGGAATATCAGAAGTACTATTCGAGCTAGGCGCACGGGCGAGGTGTCAAAAGACGCGTCTCCACGCGGGCTAGTCAACTATTTGTGTTCCTGGAATAATCCCGAAGAAAAATCGGGAATTATCCTGGAAAAACTGATTTTATGACCAAAAAGTATGTAAAAACACCGAATAACACCACCGAAACGGGACTCGACTTCGCGGAACGCGCACGGGAGTACAGGTAAGGCAGGTAAGTATCGGATTAAATTGTTGAAAACCAGGAAGAGACTGAAAATTTTGAATAAAAAATGAAATAGTGTTTTTTAAAAGGAGTTTCTATGAAAATTTTTACAAGTCAATAACGAAAAAGTGTTTTTCGCGAAATTGTCAATTATCCCTAGTGGGAACGCTTCAGGGAGTCTAATTAATATTTAAAATGCTGAAAACAGCTTGATATTGCGTCACCGGGATGCAAAGATATGAAGTTTTGATCAAAAACGTGTATCCCTTAGGTAGATTTCGTCTATATATCAGTACTATTGACTGTAAAGAGTTTCTGGAATATCAGAAGTACTATTCGAGCTAGGCGCACGGGCGAGGTGTCAAAAGACGCGTCTCCACGCGGGCTAGTCAACTATTTGTGTTCCTGGAATAATCCCGAAGAAAAATCGGGAATTATCCTGGAAAAACTGATTTTATGACCAAAAAGTATGTAAAAACACCGAATAACACCACCGAAACGGGACTCGACTTCGCGGAACGCGCACGGGAGTACAGGTAAGGCAGGTAAGTATCGGATTAAATTGTTGAAAACCAGGAAGAGACTGAAAATTTTGAATAAAAAATGAAATAGTGTTTTTTAAAAGGAGTTTCTATGAAAATTTTTACAAGTCAATAACGAAAAAGTGTTTTTCGCGAAATTGTCAATTATCCCTAGTGGGAACGCTTCAGGGAGTCTAATTAATATTTAAAATGCTGAAAACAGCTTGATATTGCGTCACCGGGATGCAAAGATATGAAGTGGGTTAGGTTAGGTTAGGTTAGGTTAGGTTAGGTTAGGTTAGGTTAGGTTCAGGGCACTTGAGGACCAGCCTGCGCGGTGCTTCAAGTGCTCCGCGTTCGGCCACACCCGAGCCACGTGTCCCTCCAAGTTCGACTGGGGAGACATTTGCTACCAGTGCGGGCAAGAGGGACACAAGAGCGCCACTTGCCGCGCCACCACGCCACACTGCAAGGCGTGTGCCGCCAGTGGCCGCCCCGCGGACCACAGGATGACGGGCAGGAGCTGTAAGCCCCCCGTGAGGAAGGGCATAGTGCCGGCACAGGTTCGGCCTGTTGCCACCACCGCCGCCACCGCCGCCGCTGTAGCTTCAGTGGCAGTAGCTGAGGAGGAGGGTGCAATGTCGGAATAATGGTTTCCGACTACCGCATCCTCCAGGCGAACGCCAACCACTGCAAAGCGGCCCAGGACCTGGTAGTGCAGGTCATGGCCGAGTGGTTGGTGAACGTAGCGGTGGTCGCCGAGCCCTACTCGATCCCCAGCAGCTGGCTGGGTGACGAGGACGACTCGGTGGCACTAGCGGCGCGGTCTTCCACAGATTCCCCTCCCCTCTCGCTATTAGAGAGAGGACCGGGATACGTGGCCGCCGCGTGGGGAGACATAGCCCTTGTGGGGGTATATTTCTCCCCAAACCGCCCTCTCCAGGACTTTGAGAACTATCTCGGAGTCCTGGCCGCCGTGGTCGGCAGGGCGGTTCCGCGTCAGGTCTCCGTACTGGGAGACCTGAATGCCAAGTCGGTGAGCTGGGGCAACCCGGCCACCGACGCTCGCGGGCGGGCGGTGGAGTTGTGGGCAGCCTCCTCTGGACTCTCCCTCTTGAACAGAGGAAGCGTCCAGACATGCGTGCGGCGTCAGGGTGGCTCAATAGTGGACGTCACTTTCGCCACCCCGGCGTTAGCCGCGCGCGTGCTGAACTGGCGGGTAGACCTGGTGGAGACTATGTCGGACCACCGCTACGTGCGGTTCGACATCTCTACCAGTGGCCCCGGAGAGATGCGGACCACTTCGGGGCGATCACCGTTCCCGCGGTGGGCTCTAACCCACCTGGACAGGGAGGCAGCGGTGGAGGCGGCGTTCATCCAGGACTGGCTTTCGCCGCCTACCGTCGGCCTGGACGTGGACACCGCAGCGGGGCAGCTGAGGGAGTGTCTGACCGAGGTATGCAACTCTAGCATGCCTCGGTCTCGCCGACCACCACCCAAACGCGCCGTGTACTGGTGGTCGGCGGAGCTGGCGGGGCTTCGAGCAGCTTGTGTGGCGGCAAGAAGGGCCTACACGCGGAGTCGGCGGCGGCGTCGACGGGACCTGGCCAACGAGGACCACCTCTATGTGGTTTACGTGGAGGCAAAAAAGGTCTTCGATCGGGCCATCGCCACCGCCAAAGACTCGGCGAGAGCCGAGCTGCTGGAGGGTCTTGACAACGACCCGTACGGGAGACCATATAAGGCGGCGCGCAACAAACTGCGCCCCTTTGGTCCCCCGGTTGCCGAGACCCTAGAGCCCTCATTTCTGGATGGGGTGGTTCGGTCCCTGTTCCCGGGCAGGGACAATTTCACCCCGCCAGTGATGTGTGGAGCCCCGCTAGCAGACGAGGAGGAAGAGGAGGCCCCTCCTGTCACGGAGTCGGAACTTGGCGCGGCGATTCTTCGTATCCGCGCCAAGAAGACTGCTCCTGGCCCCGACGGCGTTCCCGCAAGAGTGGTGGCGATCGCTGCCACTCGGATGGAGGAGAGGTTTCGGGACCTCTTCAGCGCATGCCTTGCGTCTGGGAGGTTCCCGAAACCTTGGAAGGAGGGGCAGTTGTGCCTCCTTCGTAAGGAGGGCCGTCCAGCAGACTCCCCCTCGGCATACCGACCCATCGTCCTTCTCGATGAGGTCGGCAAAATGTTCGAGGGGATAATCGCTGGTCGCCTAAAGGGCCACCTGCGGGACATCGGGCCGGACTTGTCGGACGCTCAGTTCGGTTTTCGGGCTGAGCGTTCGACGGTGGACGCGCTGGCCTGGCTTAAGGGCCAGGCGAAGGATGCGATGGAGGCGGGGGACGGATTGTTGGCAGTGTCATTCGACATAGCCAATGCCTTCAACTCCGTTCCCCACTCCACCATCCTAGAGGCGCTCCGATTCCACGGAGTGCCTCGATACCTGCGCAGTCTGCTGGCCAGCTACCTGGAAGATCGGGCGATCCTCCTGGTAGACAGGACTGGCCAAGTCCGGCGGTACGCCGTTGAAGCCGGCGTTCCACAGGGGTCAGTCATAGGACCTCTCCTCTGGAACGTCGGCTACGACTGGCTCCTGCGGGGAACTCTCCTCCGAGGCACGAGTGTCGTCTGCTACGCGGACGACACTCTCCTCACCGCCCGGGGGGGGAGTTTCAGGGAGGCGGCCAACTTGGCCTCGGCGGGCGGATCCTTGGTGGCGGCGAGGATTCGCCGTCTGGGATTGAAGGTGGCGCTGCACAAGACCGAGGCCGTGTTCTTCCACGGACCTCGGCAGCGCCCCCCAACTGACGCCCACATCTTCGTGGAGGGCGTCAGAATCGAGGTCAAGGCCCAGATGAAATATCTGGGCCTTGTAATCGACAGCAGGTGGCGCTTCGGTCCGCATTTCAGCGGGCTGTCGTCGCGCCTGCTGAAAGCTGCGGGGGCGCTCTCGTGGCTTCTTCCCAACCTGGGGGGGCCCAGCGCACGATGCCGGCAACTTTACGCCGGCATCCTGAAGAGTATGGCCCTCTACGGGGCCCCAATCTGGGAGGACTCCCTCCGAAGGAGGGAGAACGCAGCTGCACTGCGGGCACCTCAAAGGGCCATTGCCCAGCGGGTGGCGCGGGCCTACCGCACGGTGGGTTTTGCGGCAGCGTGTGCTCTGGCCGGCACCCCTCCTTGGGAACTCGAGGCGTGGGTGCTCGCCAGAGTGTACGAATGGACGGCGGGGCGGAGGGCGAGAGGAGAACGCACCGCCCCGGAAGAGCGGGAGGCCGTCCGGCGGGAGGCGAGGGACGCCATCGTCGTCCATTGGACGGCGGACCTCGCCACCGCAGCCTTCGGCCGCCGAACCCTCGACGCGATTGGGCCGGTCCTGCGAGACTGGCTCGAGCGGTCGCATGGGTTCCTCTCGTTCCGTCTGGTGCAGGTGCTGTCCGGACACGGTTGTTTCGGATCGTACCTGCACCGAATCGGACGGGAGGAGACGCCGTCGTGCTACGACTGTGGCGCGCCGGAGGACACGGCGCAGCACACTCTCGAGGTGTGCGCGTCGTGGTCCGAGCCCCGCCGCAGTCTCATTGCGGTGATCGGACCGGACCTCTCACTCCCCGGTTTGGTAAACGCCATGCTCGGGGATGAGGGGTCCTGGGCGGCAGTCGCCTCCTTCTGCGAACACGTCATGTCCCAGAAGGAGGCGGCGGAGCGCGCGCGCGAGGACGACCCTCACGCGGCGGCACTCCGAAGGCGGAGGAGGGGTCGAAGAAGACGTCAGTATGACAGTCATATCCGACTCCTCCCAGGTGGAGGCCAGCAGGCAACGGGTGCGGGGGCACCCTTGCCTGTATCGCACAGGCCTCCACCAGTGTCGGACGGGAATGGCCAGGTGTTCCCGGCCATTCCCGTAGCCCCCCATCCTGGGGGGCATGCGGGGCCCGCCAGCTAGGCGGGCATGCGCCGGGAGGGCTATGGAGGTAAAGGCTGTGCCTATTCCCGTGGCCCTCCCATCACGGCGATGAGGGAACACCGCTGAGTTTTAGTGGGTATACTGTCATTCTGACAGGGAGTCCCACATACCCCGTCTCGTCCCCCACGAGGCGGGCATGCATAAAGCATTTCTCAGCGACAAAAAAAAAAAAAAAAAAAAAAAAAGGTTAGGTTAGGTTAGGTTAGGTTAGGTTAGGTTAGGTTAGGTTTTTTTTTTTTTTTTTTTTTTTTTTGTTTTGGCAGGAGAGGGAAATCCTCATGGACGCCCAGACTGTCTCTCTTATGAGCCAGTCTGGGCAGTGCCGGACTCTTACCGGCTAAAACCCACTCCTGCCCTTGCTTAGTGTCCCTCTGACATGATCAGAGCCCTTGTTATACACGGTGTCCTGCTTGTTCCTGTTAGCGTATAATTCGAAACAGCTCCGTTCTAGGAAGTGGACATTTGTTCCTGGAAGTGTTCTTCACTTTCACAGTATATTCTTATTTCTAAATATGTAACTACCTTAGAAGTATTTATATTAAACTAATTTATTTATGTTTTTATTTTGAGTTTTTCTATTTTTATGTGTTTCTAGAGTCTACCTACACTAATTTTAATAATATTTTAATCTATAACTTAATTTAACTATTAATGCTATGGCTATCCTAATATATATATAATATATCATATAGACATAATATTTCTTAATCTAAATTTTCCCATTTACTTCCTATCCTATAAATTTTTTCTACTAAATTTTCATTCATTATCCAGTGTTTATTTTCAGTCAATCCTGGCGGACTCACAGCTGATTTCTTATCAGTGATTTTAACCTCAACGGGCTCGTCGGACCACAACGGTAAGGTAAGATTGTTAATATTTTTTTTCCCTAGTATCTAAATTATTAATTTTGCTGTACAATCTACTGACTAAGTTATTTTGATAGGTAATTTTTTGAATGATAATTGGATTTGTTTTTAATTCGGCTTTAAATTGGGCCAGTTTCGCATGAAACTGGCTCAAATTTGCTACTTTAGTATATGTTTGAAGTCTGGTGGCTTTATTAATATTTATCAGGTTTGTTTTCTGCTTAAAAAATTTAAAATCAATACCGCTGTGGTTATCACTTCCAGGGAGCTTTGACTCCACCTCAGCAATATGCCACCGACAGGCGAGCCAATGCGTCCCATTTGCCGCGCACCGGGCACTCACCGTCGAAGGCATTGTGGTCGGTTTTTTCCAACTTGGCTGACAGGCAGTTGTGGCAACGCGGCGCCTCCGCTGCCATGCGTGACGGACAGTCAGCCCGCAAGTGGGGGTCGCCGCAGTGGATGCAGAGGTCAGCGGGCTGCGTGCAAAATTTTCGGCTGTGGCCGAAGCACAGACAGCGAGTGCACTGCACCAGTGGTGACTGGTCTAGCACTCGCACTCGCTGCAGGTCAATATGCACGCGACCCGCCGTCGTTAGCCTCTGCCACACAGTGGGGGACACCTGTAGGATGACGTGGCACATGTGGGGGTTCCTCGTCCTTCGACGGTACTTCACCCCCAACCTCACATCATCCGCAGGAATGTCCCCGACCAGGTGGGTGTTTTGCCGCGGTTAGGTTAGGTTAGGTTAGGTTAGGTTAGGTTAGGTTGGGTTAGGTTGGGTTAGGTTGGGTTAGGTTGGGTTAGGTTGGGTTAGGTTGGGTTAGGTTTTTTTTTTTTTTTTTTTTTTTTTTTTTTTTTTTTTTTTTTTTTTTTTTTTTTTTTGGCAGGAGTGGGAAATCCTCATGGACGCCCAGACTGTCTCACTTATGAGCCAGTCTGGGCAGTGCCGGACTCTTACCGGCTAAAACCCACTCCTGCCCTTCTAAGTGTCCCCCTGACATAGTCAGAGACCTTTTTATGTTATATATGATTTATGTGCCTTTCTATTTATTTTAATTTTACTATTTTGCATATTATTAAGTGGTGTTTTATTTAGTCTGTTTTATTTAATTACTTGTTTGTAGAATTTATGTTTCGTTTTAAATTTAGTTTACTGTTTTGAATCATCTGTATATGTGTTGTATGCTTTGTTTGTATATAATATGTATATATGTAAAGCATACCTTTATGTTTCCTTGTTTAATTTTATTACTCTTCTTGCTATGGCTATGCAGTAATCCATAAAAATTTGTCGTTGTTTCCCGTTTCTCATTATTTCCCTAATATTATTCCTGTTTATTTCCATTTCTATTTTAGTTTCTGCTTCCAGTCGTTCCACTCCGAAAGCAGGACATTCCGTCAGAATGTGTGGAACTGTTTGTATCACATCCGGCTCACAGATGCACGACGGGCTCCCCTTACACCTAAAGCGATGCAGGTATTCGGAGAACCCACCGTGCCCCGTCAGGATCTGTGTTGCCATTCCAGTTGGTTTCACCTTGCCTACTATCTTGAAGGCATCTACAGCGTCCGGGAGGAACATTTTGGTGACAGAGGCGGTTTCGCCGTTTTTGTATCTCCGGTTCCATTCGTCGAGCGACCCCATACGGATTTGCCGCTTGACGAATGAAACCGGGCAGAGGTCGTAGTCCGGCTTTCTTTTTGATCGGAGTGCAGCTTCTTTCGCAAGGTGGTCCGCGCGTTCGTTGCCCTGCAGTCCAGCGTGAGCCTTTACCCAGAACAAGGAAACATCTTTGCTCTGGGATAAAGCCTCGCCCACGTTCGCTCTCGCTTCCACCGCCAAGGCGTGGAGGGAACCTTGGTTCGTGACTGTTTGTAGTGCAGCCTTTGAGTCACTGTAGATCCCGAAGGTTCCCTCCTTGCGCTTGAGGATTTCCCTCGTGGCTACGCATATGGCCAGGAGTTCCGCCTGGTAGACCGTGCAGTACGACGGCAAGCTAAGCTTCAAGGACTTGATCTCGGCCTCACCGTCCCATAGTGACAGTGCTGCTCCGACCTTGCCCTCGATCTTGCTGCCGTCGGTGAAAAACCTGACCGCCTGGTTGTTGTGGGTGTCCACATGGGACTGGTCTTCCAGACTCATGAACGCCATGGCCACATGCTTCGCCGGGTGAGGAGTCTCCGCAAACGCCACCACACGCTCCACTTCCCTGCCCGCAAGGGCTGGCTGGGGTACCCCTCTCTTGGCCTCATACAGAGCGGCTGCTTCCTGTATTCGAAGGTCGAGTGGCAGTATCCCAGCCAGCACCAGGGACGCGTTCAGCGAAACGGTGCGGTATGATTTGCAGAGCTTTTGGGCGAATCCTCGCTGGACCGTGTTTAGCATTTTCTGCACTCCGATTTTCTTTGTTGCCGGCGCCCAGGCACTCGCCGCGTACATCACTACCGGCTCCACCGCCGCCGTGTAGATGGTCCGTATGATCTCCGAGTGCAGACCCCAGCTCACTTTGGCCGCTCTTGCTAGCTGCTTGTAGATGTTGGCAGCTTTTCTACATACGTTAGCGGCGTGGGTGTTGAAAGTGAGCTGGTGGTCTATTGTGAGCCCCAGTATTTTGATTTCCTCAGACATGCCAATGTCGACCCCGCCCATGCTCAGGAGTGGGGCATCGTACTTAAGCTTCTTGGTTACTACCATCGCGCAGGTTTTGTGTGGCGCGAACTTCAGCTTATTTCGGATGCCCCACCTCCGAACATATTCGAGGGCGGCATTGGCACGTCTTTGGACCTCCAAACCTGTGTCACCGTCGAAGATCATAACCACGTCGTCGGCGAAAGCCTGGCAGTGATCCCCTCGCTCTTCCAGCCCCTTTAGTAGAGGATCCAGCAGCAAGTTCCAAAGGATCGGACCGCCTATCGACCCCTGGACGCACCCTTTGCTGGTGGTCCTGCAACACTCAACCCCGGCGTACCTAACTCGGACACTCCTACCAGTCAGGTAGCTGTCCAGCATCCGTCTGAGATTCACCGGGCACTTTTCCTCAGCCAGTCTGGTCCTGATCGCCGGCCACCATGCGCTGTCGAAGGCTCCCTCTATATCAAGCGATACAACAGTGATCAGCTTCTTTTCGTTTAGCTTTGCTTTGATGTGTTGTATCATGGTGTAGAGGGAGTCCTCGGTGCTCTTCTGGGGCATGAAGCCAAACTGACGAGTACTCAGCCGCGGGATCAGATGCCACTTCAGCCTTGCTACCAACATTTTTTCTAGCATTTTGCCCAGGACTGGTAGGAGGCCGATCGGCCTGTAGGATTTTGGGGTGGTGTAGCAATCCTTCCCCGGCTTGCGGAGTATCACCACTGCGGCCACCTTCCAGGCCCCGGGGAAGTAGCCCTGCTCGAGGCACTTGTTGGCCAGCGCAAGAAACATCCCCGGGTCCTGGAATATGGCCTGGGCACATATATCGGCTGTGAGACCATCTGCCCCCGGTGCCTTCTTCGGGTTGAAGCTTTCCACCGCGGTTCTTAGCTCCTGGAGTGTAAACGGTGGATCATGGTGTTCATCATGCGTCCACTCGTTTACACGACTGGCCGCTTCTCGCGTCCGACGGTGGTCGTCCTCGTCTTCCTCTTCCAGGTCTCCGGGGTAGAAGGTCTCCGCCAGTAGTGAAGCCGAGTTCTCAGCGTCGAGTGGTACCCCATCCTTTATCAGCGGTACGTCCTCCTGTCTCTTCGCGGTCCGTCCTATGACCCTGTATATGCCCTCCCAGACACCTTCCTTGGTCTGTTTTTCGCAGAACTCCTTCCAGCTGGCAGTCTGCGCATTTCTGGCTTGGGACTCGTACTTTTCTTTTGCTTGCAGGTACTCCTCGACGACTTTCGCTCTCCGGATTGGGGCGGCGCATCGAATGCGGCGTCTCCTGGTGTTGACCTCTTTCAGCATATCAGCAAGCTCGTCGGACCACCACGGTATTGCAAGTGTGTCTTTATTTTTAATCCTTGCCAAAGTGACATCACACGTTTCGGTAATAATTTGAATATAATCTTTAACGCTATTTTCTAATTCTATTTTACTGTTAATTTGGTTTATTTTTTGGCTAAGGTTGTGATCTACTTTTAATTGGGCCAATTTCATATGAAATTGGCTCCAATTCGCTTTCTTGGTATTATAAATTCTGGTGGTTCTATTAATGTGTGTCCCTTTGGCTTTCCGAAGATTAATTTGAAATACAATACCGTTGTGGTCCGAGCTCGTGATGCCTTCCTCAACACTCCAGTTTTCCACCAGGTCCAGCATATCTGTTGAGCACGCTGTTATGTCAACGAAGCTGGTAAATGATTTGCCACCCCTGATGGTGTCGAAAGTTGGCGTGTTCCCGACGTTGAGCACCTGCAAGCCCATTTCGTCCAGCGAGCCCGACATTTCCTCACCCCTGCTATCCACCACCAAGCTACCCCACCAGGTGCTCTTCGCGTTTGCGTCGCCTCCCATTATAATTCGGGTAGGGGCCATTTCCTCGCGAAT
The DNA here is from genome assembly GCA_949629185.1 of Apamea crenata. Lineage (NCBI taxonomy): Eukaryota > Metazoa > Arthropoda > Insecta > Lepidoptera > Noctuidae > Apamea > Apamea crenata. Next base: position 61,328 of record OX451365.1, on the reverse strand, counting down.
CTGCAGAAGCTGCTCCAGGTACGGTTGTATGGGCTGGTCCGGTTCAAAATAGAAGGAGACTACTGCGATTTCCCAGGCGCTGGTTTGGATCCTCACCACCGTGATGTTATTGGTGGTGAGTTTTGGACACTGTGTGACGTCAAGGTCTTTGTCGAAGACGACTACTGCCGCCTTCACAGTTCCACTTCCTTGTTCCGCGCACTGGTAGACTCTCGCTCCTCGGTAGTCTCGCATCCTCTTAACCGCCCCAACGTATGGCTCCTGGAGCAGTGCGAAAGCGAACTTTCTCTCACTTGCCAGTAACATAAGTTCCTGGGTCGCGAGGTTCTTCCTCTGCAGATTCGCTTGGATCGCCCGGTAGCCTGGACGGGCAGGGTGAGTTCGGGTTGCTGGAATCGTGTTTCCTGGAAGCGCCGGGGCCACCTTAGCAGTACGCCACCGACAGGCGCGCCAATGCGTCCCACTTCACTCGCACTGGGCACTCTCTGTCGAAGGCGTCATGGTCAGTCTTTGCCTGTTTCGCCAACAGGCAATTGTGGCACTTCGGCGCTTCCGCTGCCAGCCGGGACGGGCAGTCTGCTCGCAAGTGGGGGTCGCCGCAGTGGATGCAGAGGTCGGCGGGCTGCGTGCACAGTTTTCGACTATGGCCGAAGCGCAGGCAGCGAGTGCACTGCACCAGTGGCGACTGGTCCTGCACTCGCACTCGCTGCAGGTCGATGTGCACGCGACCCGCCATGGTCAGCCTTTGCCACACCGTAGGGGACACCTGCAGGATGACGTGGCATGTGTGGGGGTTCCTCGTCCTACGACGGTACTTCACCCCCAGCCTCAAGTCCTCCGCAGGTATGTCCCCGAGCAGGTGGGCGTTCTGGCGCTGCAGTGCCTGAGTGACCTCCACATCCGTGTGGCAGGAGAGAACATCCATGATGATAAGGAGCGGGTCCTTATTCTTGACCTCCTCTACCACCAGGTTTCCCGCTCTCCTTATTCTCTCCGCCACCCTGGTCAGCTCCTCCCTGCTTTTGAAGCCCATGACCACCTTTTGGTCCCTCGCTTTGCGCAGCCGCTCTACTCTCGTGCCTTCGCTCCTGGCATCGACCGCCGTCCTAAGCTTTTCAATGACCTCTTCACCGGTGTCCTGTTCGTTTACGGACGATACGACTACCGAATGAAGAGGCCCCTGGATATGTTGCTTCGGGCCGGCGGCCATTTCCGCGAAGGTAGGGCCCTGGCCTGCGACAAAGCGAGGGGCCAGTTGCAGACGCTCCGACAGAGCCCGTGTGTGCTGTTGGCATTCCTCCAACGCTTGGTTGTGCTGTTGGAGGTTCGCCATGAGTTGCTTCATGAGCTCCGTCGGTTCGTCCGTGGTTGGCCTTGGGTCATTTCGGGCCTTTTCGGGTTCGGCGACCGCCACAGCTCCTTTTCCCGATCCCCTCTCGATCTCTGCCTCCTTTACCAACTGGTACAGTCTCTCAACCGCTTTTGTAATTTCGTCCCTAATTTCCTTTTTCAGGTTCCGAGAACTAAGGAGCTGAATTTTGGCTTTTGAGAGACACGCCTTTGCCTCCGTGGTCCTGTTTGCGTACCTCACGGGCGGCGTGTCTCGTGGTGAGCCCTGCTCAGTCAGATCAGGCTGCTTCGGTCCATCAACCCTGGTCTGGTGAGCGAGTGTTACCTTGGGCTTGGGTACTTTTGGGGGAGTAGTTGTGAGGGCCCTCTTCGGTGGGGTTGGTGTTTTGAGGGGCTGTCCGGACCTCCGTCCATCAGCTTCCCACTCCCCAATGCTACGCCTAACCGATGGGCCTGCCTGTGCAGGTTGAGGCCTCCCCGCGTCTGCACCTTGTGCCGAAGCCTTTGGCTTGCTCACTGGTGTCCTTATACCAAACATCCTGGCTAGTTTTCGGGTTAGGACTACGGAAGTTAAAGGGGGACACTTGTGTCTGTACTGATCCCTGTAAAGAGGGGATCAGCAAGGTAATATTTATGGAAACGAGCCCTGTAACAGAGGACTCGGTCTGATACTATAAAATAAATACAAAATATATCAATAAAACTCCCCTGAGGGCGCCAACTACCTCAAGAAAAAATTATTTGGATAGTTTTCAAGGAGAATTTGGAATAAACGTTGCTGGGAGAGCTAAATTGGCGATAAAAAATTTTTGCCCAAAACCCAACGTCTACCTTCCTATAGACCAGAGGGCGGGTGGGTGGGCAAATTTTTTACGAGCTAGGCGCACGTGCGAGGTGTCAAAAGACGCGTCTCCGCGCGGGCTAGCCAACAATTATGTTCCTGGAATAATCCCGAAGAAAAATCGGGAATTATCCTGAAAAAACTGATTTTATGACCAAAAAGTATGTAAAAACACCGAATAACACCACCGAAACGGGACTCGACTTCGCGGAACGCGCACGGGAGTACAGGTAAGGCAGGTAAGTATCGGATTAAATTATTAAAAACAGGAATATACTGAAAATTTTGAATAAAAAATGAAATAGTGTTTTTTTAAAAGGAGTTTCTATGAAAAATTTTACAAGTCAATTACGAAAAGAAGGTTTTTCGCGAATTTGTCAATTATCCCTAGTGGGAACGTTACAGGGAGTCTAGTTAAGATTTAAAATGCTGAAAACAGCTTGATATTGCGTCACCGGGATGCAAAGATATGAGGTTTTTATTAAAAACGTGTATCCCTTAGGTAGATTTCGTCTATGTATCAGTACTATTGACTGTAAAGAGTTTCTGGAATAACAGAAGTACTATGCGAGCTAGGCGCACGGGCGAGGTGTCAAAAGACGCGTCTCCGCGCGGGCTAGCCAACAATTATGTTCCTGGAATAATCCCGAAGAAAAATCGGGAATTATCCTGAAAAAACTGATTTTATGACCAAAAAGTATGTAAAAACACCGAATAACACCACCGAAACGGGACTCGACTTCGCGGAACGCGCACGGGAGTACAGGTAAGGCAGGTAAGTATCGGATTAAATTATTAAAAACAGGAATATACTGAAAATTTTGAATAAAAAATGAAATAGTGTTTTTTTAAAAGGAGTTTCTATGAAAAATTTTACAAGTCAATTACGAAAAGAAGGTTTTTCGCGAATTTGTCAATTATCCCTAGTGGGAACGTTACAGGGAGTCTAGTTAAGATTTAAAATGCTGAAAACAGCTTGATATTGCGTCACCGGGATGCAAAGATATGAGGTTTTTATTAAAAACGTGTATCCCTTAGGTAGATTTCGTCTATGTATCAGTACTATTGACTGTAAAGAGTTTCTGGAATAACAGAAGTACTATGCGAGCTAGGCGCACGGGCGAGGTGTCAAAAGACGCGTCTCCGCGCGGGCTAGCCAACAATTATGTTCCTGGAATAATCCCGAAGAAAAATCGGGAATTATCCTGAAAAAACTGATTTTATGACCAAAAAGTATGTAAAAACACCGAATAACACCACCGAAACGGGACTCGACTTCGCGGAACGCGCACGGGAGTACAGGTAAGGCAGGTAAGTATCGGATTAAATTATTAAAAACAGGAATATACTGAAAATTTTGAATAAAAAATGAAATAGTGTTTTTTTAAAAGGAGTTTCTATGAAAAATTTTACAAGTCAATTACGAAAAGAAGGTTTTTCGCGAATTTGTCAATTATCCCTAGTGGGAACGTTACAGGGAGTCTAGTTAAGATTTAAAATGCTGAAAACAGCTTGATATTGCGTCACCGGGATGCAAAGATATGAGGTTTTTATTAAAAACGTGTATCCCTTAGGTAGATTTCGTCTATGTATCAGTACTATTGACTGTAAAGAGTTTCTGGAATAACAGAAGTACTATGCGAGCTAGGCGCACGGGCGAGGTGTCAAAAGACGCGTCTCCGCGCGGGCTAGCCAACAATTATGTTCCTGGAATAATCCCGAAGAAAAATCGGGAATTATCCTGAAAAAACTGATTTTATGACCAAAAAGTATGTAAAAACACCGAATAACACCACCGAAACGGGACTCGACTTCGCGGAACGCGCACGGGAGTACAGGTAAGGCAGGTAAGTATCGGATTAAATTATTAAAAACAGGAATATACTGAAAATTTTGAATAAAAAATGAAATAGTGTTTTTTTAAAAGGAGTTTCTATGAAAAATTTTACAAGTCAATTACGAAAAGAAGGTTTTTCGCGAATTTGTCAATTATCCCTAGTGGGAACGTTACAGGGAGTCTAGTTAAGATTTAAAATGCTGAAAACAGCTTGATATTGCGTCACCGGGATGCAAAGATATGAGGTTTTTATTAAAAACGTGTATCCCTTAGGTAGATTTCGTCTATGTATCAGTACTATTGACTGTAAAGAGTTTCTGGAATAACAGAAGTACTATGCGAGCTAGGCGCACGGGCGAGGTGTCAAAAGACGCGTCTCCGCGCGGGCTAGCCAACAATTATGTTCCTGGAATAATCCCGAAGAAAAATCGGGAATTATCCTGAAAAAACTGATTTTATGACCAAAAAGTATGTAAAAACACCGAATAACACCACCGAAACGGGACTCGACTTCGCGGAACGCGCACGGGAGTACAGGTAAGGCAGGTAAGTATCGGATTAAATTATTAAAAACAGGAATATACTGAAAATTTTGAATAAAAAATGAAATAGTGTTTTTTTAAAAGGAGTTTCTATGAAAAATTTTACAAGTCAATTACGAAAAGAAGGTTTTTCGCGAATTTGTCAATTATCCCTAGTGGGAACGTTACAGGGAGTCTAGTTAAGATTTAAAATGCTGAAAACAGCTTGATATTGCGTCACCGGGATGCAAAGATATGAGGTTTTTATTAAAAACGTGTATCCCTTAGGTAGATTTCGTCTATGTATCAGTACTATTGACTGTAAAGAGTTTCTGGAATAACAGAAGTACTATGCGAGCTAGGCGCACGGGCGAGGTGTCAAAAGACGCGTCTCCGCGCGGGCTAGCCAACAATTATGTTCCTGGAATAATCCCGAAGAAAAATCGGGAATTATCCTGAAAAAACTGATTTTATGACCAAAAAGTATGTAAAAACACCGAATAACACCACCGAAACGGGACTCGACTTCGCGGAACGCGCACGGGAGTACAGGTAAGGCAGGTAAGTATCGGATTAAATTATTAAAAACAGGAATATACTGAAAATTTTGAATAAAAAATGAAATAGTGTTTTTTTAAAAGGAGTTTCTATGAAAAATTTTACAAGTCAATTACGAAAAGAAGGTTTTTCGCGAATTTGTCAATTATCCCTAGTGGGAACGTTACAGGGAGTCTAGTTAAGATTTAAAATGCTGAAAACAGCTTGATATTGCGTCACCGGGATGCAAAGATATGAGGTTTTTATTAAAAACGTGTATCCCTTAGGTAGATTTCGTCTATGTATCAGTACTATTGACTGTAAAGAGTTTCTGGAATAACAGAAGTACTATGCGAGCTAGGCGCACGGGCGAGGTGTCAAAAGACGCGTCTCCGCGCGGGCTAGCCAACAATTATGTTCCTGGAATAATCCCGAAGAAAAATCGGGAATTATCCTGAAAAAACTGATTTTATGACCAAAAAGTATGTAAAAACACCGAATAACACCACCGAAACGGGACTCGACTTCGCGGAACGCGCACGGGAGTACAGGTAAGGCAGGTAAGTATCGGATTAAATTATTAAAAACAGGAATATACTGAAAATTTTGAATAAAAAATGAAATAGTGTTTTTTTAAAAGGAGTTTCTATGAAAAATTTTACAAGTCAATTACGAAAAGAAGGTTTTTCGCGAATTTGTCAATTATCCCTAGTGGGAACGTTACAGGGAGTCTAGTTAAGATTTAAAATGCTGAAAACAGCTTGATATTGCGTCACCGGGATGCAAAGATATGAGGTTTTTATTAAAAACGTGTATCCCTTAGGTAGATTTCGTCTATGTATCAGTACTATTGACTGTAAAGAGTTTCTGGAATAACAGAAGTACTATGCGAGCTAGGCGCACGGGCGAGGTGTCAAAAGACGCGTCTCCGCGCGGGCTAGCCAACAATTATGTTCCTGGAATAATCCCGAAGAAAAATCGGGAATTATCCTGAAAAAACTGATTTTATGACCAAAAAGTATGTAAAAACACCGAATAACACCACCGAAACGGGACTCGACTTCGCGGAACGCGCACGGGAGTACAGGTAAGGCAGGTAAGTATCGGATTAAATTATTAAAAACAGGAATATACTGAAAATTTTGAATAAAAAATGAAATAGTGTTTTTTTAAAAGGAGTTTCTATGAAAAATTTTACAAGTCAATTACGAAAAGAAGGTTTTTCGCGAATTTGTCAATTATCCCTAGTGGGAACGTTACAGGGAGTCTAGTTAAGATTTAAAATGCTGAAAACAGCTTGATATTGCGTCACCGGGATGCAAAGATATGAGGTTTTTATTAAAAACGTGTATCCCTTAGGTAGATTTCGTCTATGTATCAGTACTATTGACTGTAAAGAGTTTCTGGAATAACAGAAGTACTATGCGAGCTAGGCGCACGGGCGAGGTGTCAAAAGACGCGTCTCCGCGCGGGCTAGCCAACAATTATGTTCCTGGAATAATCCCGAAGAAAAATCGGGAATTATCCTGAAAAAACTGATTTTATGACCAAAAAGTATGTAAAAACACCGAATAACACCACCGAAACGGGACTCGACTTCGCGGAACGCGCACGGGAGTACAGGTAAGGCAGGTAAGTATCGGATTAAATTATTAAAAACAGGAATATACTGAAAATTTTGAATAAAAAATGAAATAGTGTTTTTTTAAAAGGAGTTTCTATGAAAAATTTTACAAGTCAATTACGAAAAGAAGGTTTTTCGCGAATTTGTCAATTATCCCTAGTGGGAACGTTACAGGGAGTCTAGTTAAGATTTAAAATGCTGAAAACAGCTTGATATTGCGTCACCGGGATGCAAAGATATGAGGTTTTTATTAAAAACGTGTATCCCTTAGGTAGATTTCGTCTATGTATCAGTACTATTGACTGTAAAGAGTTTCTGGAATAACAGAAGTACTATGCGAGCTAGGCGCACGGGCGAGGTGTCAAAAGACGCGTCTCCGCGCGGGCTAGCCAACAATTATGTTCCTGGAATAATCCCGAAGAAAAATCGGGAATTATCCTGAAAAAACTGATTTTATGACCAAAAAGTATGTAAAAACACCGAATAACACCACCGAAACGGGACTCGACTTCGCGGAACGCGCACGGGAGTACAGGTAAGGCAGGTAAGTATCGGATTAAATTATTAAAAACAGGAATATACTGAAAATTTTGAATAAAAAATGAAATAGTGTTTTTTTAAAAGGAGTTTCTATGAAAAATTTTACAAGTCAATTACGAAAAGAAGGTTTTTCGCGAATTTGTCAATTATCCCTAGTGGGAACGTTACAGGGAGTCTAGTTAAGATTTAAAATGCTGAAAACAGCTTGATATTGCGTCACCGGGATGCAAAGATATGAGGTTTTTATTAAAAACGTGTATCCCTTAGGTAGATTTCGTCTATGTATCAGTACTATTGACTGTAAAGAGTTTCTGGAATAACAGAAGTACTATGCGAGCTAGGCGCACGGGCGAGGTGTCAAAAGACGCGTCTCCGCGCGGGCTAGCCAACAATTATGTTCCTGGAATAATCCCGAAGAAAAATCGGGAATTATCCTGAAAAAACTGATTTTATGACCAAAAAGTATGTAAAAACACCGAATAACACCACCGAAACGGGACTCGACTTCGCGGAACGCGCACGGGAGTACAGGTAAGGCAGGTAAGTATCGGATTAAATTATTAAAAACAGGAATATACTGAAAATTTTGAATAAAAAATGAAATAGTGTTTTTTTAAAAGGAGTTTCTATGAAAAATTTTACAAGTCAATTACGAAAAGAAGGTTTTTCGCGAATTTGTCAATTATCCCTAGTGGGAACGTTACAGGGAGTCTAGTTAAGATTTAAAATGCTGAAAACAGCTTGATATTGCGTCACCGGGATGCAAAGATATGAGGTTTTTATTAAAAACGTGTATCCCTTAGGTAGATTTCGTCTATGTATCAGTACTATTGACTGTAAAGAGTTTCTGGAATAACAGAAGTACTATGCGAGCTAGGCGCACGGGCGAGGTGTCAAAAGACGCGTCTCCGCGCGGGCTAGCCAACAATTATGTTCCTGGAATAATCCCGAAGAAAAATCGGGAATTATCCTGAAAAAACTGATTTTATGACCAAAAAGTATGTAAAAACACCGAATAACACCACCGAAACGGGACTCGACTTCGCGGAACGCGCACGGGAGTACAGGTAAGGCAGGTAAGTATCGGATTAAATTATTAAAAACAGGAATATACTGAAAATTTTGAATAAAAAATGAAATAGTGTTTTTTTAAAAGGAGTTTCTATGAAAAATTTTACAAGTCAATTACGAAAAGAAGGTTTTTCGCGAATTTGTCAATTATCCCTAGTGGGAACGTTACAGGGAGTCTAGTTAAGATTTAAAATGCTGAAAACAGCTTGATATTGCGTCACCGGGATGCAAAGATATGAGGTTTTTATTAAAAACGTGTATCCCTTAGGTAGATTTCGTCTATGTATCAGTACTATTGACTGTAAAGAGTTTCTGGAATAACAGAAGTACTATGCGAGCTAGGCGCACGGGCGAGGTGTCAAAAGACGCGTCTCCGCGCGGGCTAGCCAACAATTATGTTCCTGGAATAATCCCGAAGAAAAATCGGGAATTATCCTGAAAAAACTGATTTTATGACCAAAAAGTATGTAAAAACACCGAATAACACCACCGAAACGGGACTCGACTTCGCGGAACGCGCACGGGAGTACAGGTAAGGCAGGTAAGTATCGGATTAAATTATTAAAAACAGGAATATACTGAAAATTTTGAATAAAAAATGAAATAGTGTTTTTTTAAAAGGAGTTTCTATGAAAAATTTTACAAGTCAATTACGAAAAGAAGGTTTTTCGCGAATTTGTCAATTATCCCTAGTGGGAACGTTACAGGGAGTCTAGTTAAGATTTAAAATGCTGAAAACAGCTTGATATTGCGTCACCGGGATGCAAAGATATGAGGTTTTTATTAAAAACGTGTATCCCTTAGGTAGATTTCGTCTATGTATCAGTACTATTGACTGTAAAGAGTTTCTGGAATAACAGAAGTACTATGCGAGCTAGGCGCACGGGCGAGGTGTCAAAAGACGCGTCTCCGCGCGGGCTAGCCAACAATTATGTTCCTGGAATAATCCCGAAGAAAAATCGGGAATTATCCTGAAAAAACTGATTTTATGACCAAAAAGTATGTAAAAACACCGAATAACACCACCGAAACGGGACTCGACTTCGCGGAACGCGCACGGGAGTACAGGTAAGGCAGGTAAGTATCGGATTAAATTATTAAAAACAGGAATATACTGAAAATTTTGAATAAAAAATGAAATAGTGTTTTTTTAAAAGGAGTTTCTATGAAAAATTTTACAAGTCAATTACGAAAAGAAGGTTTTTCGCGAATTTGTCAATTATCCCTAGTGGGAACGTTACAGGGAGTCTAGTTAAGATTTAAAATGCTGAAAACAGCTTGATATTGCGTCACCGGGATGCAAAGATATGAGGTTTTTATTAAAAACGTGTATCCCTTAGGTAGATTTCGTCTATGTATCAGTACTATTGACTGTAAAGAGTTTCTGGAATAACAGAAGTACTATGCGAGCTAGGCGCACGGGCGAGGTGTCAAAAGACGCGTCTCCGCGCGGGCTAGCCAACAATTATGTTCCTGGAATAATCCCGAAGAAAAATCGGGAATTATCCTGAAAAAACTGATTTTATGACCAAAAAGTATGTAAAAACACCGAATAACACCACCGAAACGGGACTCGACTTCGCGGAACGCGCACGGGAGTACAGGTAAGGCAGGTAAGTATCGGATTAAATTATTAAAAACAGGAATATACTGAAAATTTTGAATAAAAAATGAAATAGTGTTTTTTTAAAAGGAGTTTCTATGAAAAATTTTACAAGTCAATTACGAAAAGAAGGTTTTTCGCGAATTTGTCAATTATCCCTAGTGGGAACGTTACAGGGAGTCTAGTTAAGATTTAAAATGCTGAAAACAGCTTGATATTGCGTCACCGGGATGCAAAGATATGAGGTTTTTATTAAAAACGTGTATCCCTTAGGTAGATTTCGTCTATGTATCAGTACTATTGACTGTAAAGAGTTTCTGGAATAACAGAAGTACTATGCGAGCTAGGCGCACGGGCGAGGTGTCAAAAGACGCGTCTCCGCGCGGGCTAGCCAACAATTATGTTCCTGGAATAATCCCGAAGAAAAATCGGGAATTATCCTGAAAAAACTGATTTTATGACCAAAAAGTATGTAAAAACACCGAATAACACCACCGAAACGGGACTCGACTTCGCGGAACGCGCACGGGAGTACAGGTAAGGCAGGTAAGTATCGGATTAAATTATTAAAAACAGGAATATACTGAAAATTTTGAATAAAAAATGAAATAGTGTTTTTTTAAAAGGAGTTTCTATGAAAAATTTTACAAGTCAATTACGAAAAGAAGGTTTTTCGCGAATTTGTCAATTATCCCTAGTGGGAACGTTACAGGGAGTCTAGTTAAGATTTAAAATGCTGAAAACAGCTTGATATTGCGTCACCGGGATGCAAAGATATGAGGTTTTTATTAAAAACGTGTATCCCTTAGGTAGATTTCGTCTATGTATCAGTACTATTGACTGTAAAGAGTTTCTGGAATAACAGAAGTACTATGCGAGCTAGGCGCACGGGCGAGGTGTCAAAAGACGCGTCTCCGCGCGGGCTAGCCAACAATTATGTTCCTGGAATAATCCCGAAGAAAAATCGGGAATTATCCTGAAAAAACTGATTTTATGACCAAAAAGTATGTAAAAACACCGAATAACACCACCGAAACGGGACTCGACTTCGCGGAACGCGCACGGGAGTACAGGTAAGGCAGGTAAGTATCGGATTAAATTATTAAAAACCAGGAATAGACTGAAAATTTTGAATAAAATTTAAAATAGTGCTTTCTAAAGGGAGTTTTTTGAAAATTTTTACAAGTCAATAAACGAAAAAAAGTGTTTTTCGCGAAATTGTCAATTATCCCTAGTGGGAACGTTACAGGGAGTCTAGTTAAGATTTAAAATGCTGAAAACAGCTTGATATTGCGTCACCGGGATGCAAAGATATGAGGTTTTTATTAAAAACGTGTATCCCTTAGGTAGATTTCGTCTATGTATCAGTACTATTGACTGTAAAGAGTTTCTGGAATAACAGAAGTACTATGCGAGCTAGGCGCACGGGCGAGGTGTCAAAAGACGCGTCTCCGCGCGGGCTAGCCAACAATTATGTTCCTGGAATAATCCCGAAGAAAAATCGGGAATTATCCTGAAAAAACTGATTTTATGACCAAAAAGTATGTAAAAACACCGAATAACACCACCGAAACGGGACTCGACTTCGCGGAACGCGCACGGGAGTACAGGTAAGGCAGGTAAGTATCGGATTAAATTATTAAAAACAGGAATATACTGAAAATTTTGAATAAAAAATGAAATAGTGTTTTTTTAAAAGGAGTTTCTATGAAAAATTTTACAAGTCAATTACGAAAAGAAGGTTTTTCGCGAATTTGTCAATTATCCCTAGTGGGAACGTTACAGGGAGTCTAGTTAAGATTTAAAATGCTGAAAACAGCTTGATATTGCGTCACCGGGATGCAAAGATATGAGGTTTTTATTAAAAACGTGTATCCCTTAGGTAGATTTCGTCTATGTATCAGTACTATTGACTGTAAAGAGTTTCTGGAATAACAGAAGTACTATGCGAGCTAGGCGCACGGGCGAGGTGTCAAAAGACGCGTCTCCGCGCGGGCTAGCCAACAATTATGTTCCTGGAATAATCCCGAAGAAAAATCGGGAATTATCCTGAAAAAACTGATTTTATGACCAAAAAGTATGTAAAAACACCGAATAACACCACCGAAACGGGACTCGACTTCGCGGAACGCGCACGGGAGTACAGGTAAGGCAGGTAAGTATCGGATTAAATTATTAAAAACAGGAATATACTGAAAATTTTGAATAAAAAATGAAATAGTGTTTTTTTAAAAGGAGTTTCTATGAAAAATTTTACAAGTCAATTACGAAAAGAAGGTTTTTCGCGAATTTGTCAATTATCCCTAGTGGGAACGTTACAGGGAGTCTAGTTAAGATTTAAAATGCTGAAAACAGCTTGATATTGCGTCACCGGGATGCAAAGATATGAGGTTTTTATTAAAAACGTGTATCCCTTTTTTTTTTTTTTTTTTTTTTTTTTTGTGGATGGGAAATCATCAAATGACCCCTCCCGCTCTGGGTGGAGCGGAAGGGAGTGTCAGACTTTTACTGACTAAAACCCACCCGTGTTCCGTCCTTAGCCCTTTCTGTTCCAGGGCAGCGGTTAACCTTTCGGAAAATCCCACCGCCCCGGCAGGCTTCGGCCCTGTGGGGCCCCGTCCTCTGCTGACATCTCTTTGAGGCGCGCGTGGAACACAACGCGCCGTCCGGCACGGGCCTGGTCCTGATCGGACGGTGAGCTACCCATTACTCACCGCCCGCAGGCCCGCGCCTACGGTGGCCGGGAGTCGTCACGCGGCTCCCGACGCCCGGAGCGTCTCCCGCGGCGGCTGAGGCGTGAGGTGTTCTCCCTCAGCCTCCCCGCCACCTCCTTCGCTAGCATGACTGCTTCGCAGAAGGAGGTGACTGCCTCCCATTCTCTCTCGCCCCGGACCATGGCTTGCACCAGGGCCGGGCGCGAGAGGTCGCCGCCGTTGCCGATCGCCTCCACGAGGACACGGCGGGTCTCCGCCCAAGCAGGGCAGACCTCCACCGTGTGCTCCACCGTGTCCTCTGGGCGATCCGGGCAGTGGTGACACCCGGGCGTCTCCTCCCGCCTGATGATGTGCAGGAACCTCCCGAAACATCCGTGTCCGGAGAGGACCTGCGTCAGGCGGTACGTGAGAGCGCCGTGACGCCTCTCCAGCCACTCCTCAAAGAGGGGTCTTATCGCCGCTATCGCGGCGTGCCCTGCGCTGGGTTGCGATAGTCGCGCCTTCCATTCCGCCATGAGATCGCGCCGGAGGTCCGTCCGCTCCGCAGCGATTTGCCGCGGGTGCAGAGTTTCCCCCCGGCGTAGTGCCTCCGCGCGCCTATCATGCAGGCGCGCAAGCACTATCGCCTCCAGATCCCATGGCGGCAGTCCGGCAAGGAGGCATGCCGCCTCGCGCGAGATCGTGCGGTAGCCCCGGATCAGCCTTACGGCTACCACCTTCTGGGGCGCGTTCAGATAGTGTGCGGCTCGAAGCCGCAGTGAACGCGCCCATACCGGGGCCCCATATAGGGCCATGGACCGCACGACCCCCGCGTAAAGCCTCCGGCAGGAGGCGTTTGGCCCCCTCAGGTTGGGCAGGAGCCGCTTTAAGGCGGCCCCGGCCCGTTCCAGTTTGGGGGCCAAACGTCGGAAATGCTCGACGAAGTTCCACCGGCTGTCGAGGACGAGACCCAGGTATCTCATCGTTGTCTCGACGCCGATGTGAACCCCTCCTACCATCAGTTGAGATCCCGAAGGTGGCCCGTACCGGGGCCCATGAAAGGACATGGCCTCGGACTTGTGCAATGCCACCTCGAGACCCAACTGCCGGATCCTATCCACGACTATCGCAACCCCGCGTGTCATTGCGTCGGCCGCCGCCTGATGCGACCTCCCCTGCGCCAGGACCAGCGTGTCGTCAGCGTAGCAAACTACACTGACGCCATCAGGGAGGTCTGCCCGCAGCACCCAGTCGTAACCGATGTCCCACAGGAGCGGCCCCAGAACCGATCCCTGTGGGACACCGCACGACATCTCTCGCCGGCTCCAGTTCCCGTCGCGACCGGGGTAGATGACGGCTCTATCCGTCAGATACGCCCCGACTATTCGACGGAGGTAGGTCGGCACCCGGTGATACCGAAGTGCCTCCCCAATGCAACTCCAGGGCAGGGTGTTAAACGCGTTGGCGATGTCGAGTGACACCGCCACGACGGCCCCGCCCCGGGACACCGCATCCCCCGTCGTGAGGGCTCTAACGCGCATGATGGCGTCCACCGTCGAGCGCCCCTTGCGGAAGCCAAACTGGCTATCCGCAAGATCCGGCCCTGTCCCCACCAGGTGCCCGACGAGGCGGCCCGCAATCACTCTCTCGAAGAGCTTGCCAACCTCGTCGAGCAGCACAATGGGCCGGTATGCGGACGGAGAGTCCGCAGGGCGCCCTGGCTTCTGAATGAGGACCAGCTTCCCTGTCTTCCAACGGAGTGGAAACTGGCCTCTCTCCATGCATGCGCTTAAGAGCGCCTCCAGTCGAGGCCCGAGAGCCGTCGAGGCCAGGACCCAGGCTTTACCCGGCACGCCATCGGGTCCTGGGGCGGTATTTTTGGCCTTCAGCCTGCCTACCGCCGCTCCCAGCTCTACCCCGGTCACTTCGGGTGTGTCGTCGTCGTCGTCCATGTGGTCCGCTTCGGACACCGCTATTGGCGGAGCCATAGGCGGGGGAGTATGCTCCCCCCGTGAAGGGAACAGAGCGCTCACCACCTCCTCCACCAGCTGTGGGCGGAGACTCTGTGTCAGCGGGGGGGCCCAGGTGCGGAGTTTATTCCGCACCATCTTGTAAGGGCGCCCCCATGGATCTCTGTTCAGAGTCTCCAGCATCTCCTCGCGGGCCAAGTCCTTGGCCCGCTGGACAGCCTCTCGGAGGGCGGTCTTCGCCGCTCTGTACCCCCCGTACAGCTCCGCCTCCGTGGCTTCCGCATCCGGAGGGCGGATGCGGCGCCTGCGGTGCCTGGTGTACCGGTGTCGCGCGTCGACGCACGCTTTGCGTAACGCCGCGATCTCCTGCGACCACCAGTACACCTGACGTCGGGCGCGTCCTGGCCGGACTCGGGGCATTGCCACGTCACAAATCTCGGACATGGCCTCCCGGAACCACTCCGCCTCATCGTCGATATCAGCAGGCCTGTCCGGTGAATACACCCAGGCCTGCACGATCGAGGCTTCCAGGAGAAGCTCCCGGTCCAGCTGCTTCAGCGCCCACCGCGGACCACTCGGGGCCTGTTGGACCAGCGCGCTGGAGGTCTGGGCGGAGACATCGAACCGGATATACCGGTGATCGGAGTAGGTCTCCACCTCCTCCATGACGCGCCAGTCAATGACCTGCTGCGTCAGAGCGGGGCTGGCGAACGAGATGTCCACTACCGACTCGCCCCGCATCCGCACACACGTAGGAACAGAACCCCGATTTAGGACGACCAGGCCTGTTTCCAGAGCCCAGTCCTCCACCATCCTGCCCCGCACGTCCGTGCACCGGGAACCCCAGGCCAAGTTCTTGGCGTTGAAGTCCCCGAGCACTAGCACGGAGAAGGGATGGTTCCTGGCGACGACGACACTCAACTCTGTTAAAGAGTTCTGGAGCTCGGCGAGAGTTCGGCTCGGAGAGAAGTAAACTCCCACTACTACAATCTCTCCGAACCGTGCTGCTACGCACCCCTGTCCCTTCGTGACACATTCGAGGGACGGGGTACCGGCGGCAGCCGACGAAATTATGGCCACTGAGCCGCTAAGGTCCTCCACCCAGTCATCCCTGGGCGGGACAAAGTACGGCTCAGCGACCACGGCGATATTAATCGACCACTGCGCCATGGTCTGGAGCAACAAGTCCTGAGCGCAGGCGCAGTGGTTGATGTTCGCCTGGAGGAGGCGTAAAGGAGCCATTACTCCTCCATTTCAACCCCCTCCCGGGCCTCTTGAGGAGGCCCTTCAGCAGCGGCGGCGGTGGCGGCGGCGGCGGCGGTGGCGGCGGCGGCGGCGGTGGCGGCGGCGGCAGCAGTGGCGGCGACGGTGGTGGTGGTGGCGACGGCGGCGGAGGGCCTGCCTTTCCTCCTGGCTTCGGTGGGTGGGGCGCAGGACTTGCTCCCCGCCCGGTGATCGGCCGGCTTGCCAGCAGCCGCACATGCGACGCAGTGCGGCGTGGCGTTGCACGAGCCGGCCTTATGTCCGGGCTTACCGCAGCGAAAGCACAGAGTGCTGCGGTCCTCCGAGGTGCACATGGCGCTCGCGTGGTGTCCCACGAGGCACCGATAGCACCTCAGAGGTCTGGGCTCCAGCAGCTTGACCTGCGCTGACACCCAGCCCACCAGGAGTCTTCCGCCCTC
This sequence comes from Apamea crenata, assembly GCA_949629185.1. NCBI lineage: Eukaryota > Metazoa > Arthropoda > Insecta > Lepidoptera > Noctuidae > Apamea > Apamea crenata. The sequence continues at coordinate 45,059 of OX451365.1, read as the reverse complement.
CACTATCTGCCTCGCCGCCGTCACGGGACAGCTTACCGTAATGGTTCGCATGCCCGTGAAGTCGGGACGTATGGTGCCCGCCTTCACCTGGTCGGCCAGACACCCGCCCGTCCCGACGACGGCGGCTACCACCTCCTTCTCCGTAATGGAGTCATCCAGGCCCATAATTCGCATGTCTGCGCACTTGACGGGCCTGGAGACTCGAGCCTCGTCCGCATTGAGGGACGCCCTCAGCTTCTCAGCTAGGGCGTCAGCGGTGGGGCCACTCGTCGCACCGGGGATCTCCAGCATGCGGGCACCAGTGGCGGTCACCCTATACCGGAGGCCCCCGGTGATCCCCAGCTCCTGGAGGTCCACCGCCGCCTTTGCCTTCGTGAGCACGTCGCAGTAGGTCACCCCCCCTTTAACCGCGTCCGGCTGTAGTGTTATGACTACAGCCGCGGTCTTAGGGGAGCGAAGCCTAGCCGCAACGGCTCGCTCCTTGCGGCGCCGCCTTTGCGCCTTTTTTCTGGCCGCCTTGGCCGCCTTCCTCCTCTCCCCGACCACTTGCCACTCTGCGTTGGTCGTGGGAGGTTCTTCTGGGAGAGGCGAAGGCTCTGGGGCCCTCGCCTTCCCAGCCGTTTTGCCCTTCTTTTTATGGGCCGGCGCCGGTTTTGCAGGCGCCGAGGCTCCGCCAGCCGACGCCGGTTTCGCCGGCGCCGGTTTCGCCGGTGTCGGTTTCGCCGGCGCCGGTTTCGCCGGCGCCGGGGCTCCTCCTGCCGACGTTGGTTTGGCCAGCACCTGGGCCCGGCCAGACGGCCCGGGCTTAGGGGCGGCAGCGGCCGCATACGTGGTCGCCGTCCTACCCGCCAAGGGGGGGCGCAGAACGATCCCCTCCAGGACGTCGAAACGCGCCTGGAAGGTCGCCAGCTCCTTCCGAACCAGGTCCAACACCTGGTTCTCCACCGGCACGGGCCGGCTTGTCGGTTCCGCCCTCTCCTTGTCGGGGACTTTCAGGCCGGCCAGGTCTGCACGGAGCCTCCGGTTCTCCTCTTGGAGAAGCTCCGTGGCAGCCGTCAGGCGAGCCACGTCCGCCCGCAATGCGGCCACTTCGCCAGCCGAAGGACCGGCGTAGTTGGCCGCCTCCGCTGCCGCCATAATGGAGGCCATTGCCGAGTCGATGGCCTTGTTTTTTGTGTCCTGGCGCTTCTTCAAGGCCACGACCCGGATCGCAGCCTCCACGACCGCCGCAAAGCTTCGTTTGCGGTCCGCCTCGGGGCCGCCAACCTCAACCGCCTCGTCACCTGAGGGCTCCGAGGCGACGGCGCGACCGGTCTCCCCCTCCTTTGCGGGCTTCTCCGCACGCTCGGCCGCCTCCCGAGCGGTGAGGCCCCTCCCTGTGCCTCGGCTCCGGACTCCTCCCCGCCTCGTGGTGGGGATCTTCCTGGCCAGCTCCCAGTCAGAGGACGACCCCTGGCCGCCCACTGACCTTGGCCGCTTGCTTCGTCCCTTTCTATAAGCAGCGGCAGCCATCTCCTTCGCACGGCACGGGCTCCCTGAGCCTTCCGTGCTCGATCCTCCCGATGCGACGTCGGACTCCAACCCCGCATCACTCCTCTCCTCTGTGCGCTCCTTGCGCGGTACCTCTGCGTCGCACAGGCGCTCCAGGCTAGCCCGGAGCTCCTTTTCTTGCGACGCAGGTTGACGCGGGTCGGCGGTGGTGTGCCGGCCCACGAGACTATCGGTGCCCCCCCCATATACGGTGGGGCTGCCTTCCGTAGAAGGACGGGATTGTGCCTCCTTGAGGAGGTTGCCCGCCTGGGGAATAATTCCTTTAGTCTGCTTTTTCATGTTGTCCTTTTAAGGGTGAGGTCCCTATTCGCGCTAATGACCGGATCCCCTCCGGCCATTCATCCCCTCGGCACGCTAGACCTTGGGATTGGGGTGATTTTTTAGAGAGGTTGTCTTCCTCGCGGCCCGGGCCTCAGTGGCCCGGACCCCCGGTCCTGAACTCAGAATTACGGTGTGGCCGACGGCTGGGCAAAACCAACCGCCGCCCCGGCGTCCCCACGCTGCCGCCGGATACCGGACAGACGCAGCGCGGACATGGACTCCCTTCACGACCCACACTCCCGTGGGTGCAGCGGCGCGAGCCGCCCCTCCCCAGTCTACGCCCACTCACCTTCCTCTGTAAGCAGAGGGGGAGTGGACGTACTATAGCCCGGTTCCCTTCACCGACCATCAAGGATGATCGGTGATTGGAACCGTGACCCTTCCCCGTTTGTTGAAGATTAGCCGCCAGCCCCAAGTGTCCACCAAAATCTGGTGGGCACTTGGAGCCGACGTTGCCCAGGGTGCGCCACGAGGAGGCTCTTCAACATGCACCCCAACGTGTATCCCTTAGGTAGATTTCGTCTATGTATCAGTACTATTGACTGTAAAGAGTTTCTGGAATAACAGAAGTACTATGCGAGCTAGGCGCACGGGCGAGGTGTCAAAAGACGCGTCTCCGCGCGGGCTAGCCAACAATTATGTTCCTGGAATAATCCCGAAGAAAAATCGGGAATTATCCTGAAAAAACTGATTTTATGACCAAAAAGTATGTAAAAACACCGAATAACACCACCGAAACGGGACTCGACTTCGCGGAACGCGCACGGGAGTACAGGTAAGGCAGGTAAGTATCGGATTAAATTATTAAAAACAGGAATATACTGAAAATTTTGAATAAAAAATGAAATAGTGTTTTTTTAAAAGGAGTTTCTATGAAAAATTTTACAAGTCAATTACGAAAAGAAGGTTTTTCGCGAATTTGTCAATTATCCCTAGTGGGAACGTTACAGGGAGTCTAGTTAAGATTTAAAATGCTGAAAACAGCTTGATATTGCGTCACCGGGATGCAAAGATATGAGGTTTTTATTAAAAACGTGTATCCCTTAGGTAGATTTCGTCTATGTATCAGTACTATTGACTGTAAAGAGTTTCTGGAATAACAGAAGTACTATGCGAGCTAGGCGCACGGGCGAGGTGTCAAAAGACGCGTCTCCGCGCGGGCTAGCCAACAATTATGTTCCTGGAATAATCCCGAAGAAAAATCGGGAATTATCCTGAAAAAACTGATTTTATGACCAAAAAGTATGTAAAAACACCGAATAACACCACCGAAACGGGACTCGACTTCGCGGAACGCGCACGGGAGTACAGGTAAGGCAGGTAAGTATCGGATTAAATTATTAAAAACAGGAATATACTGAAAATTTTGAATAAAAAATGAAATAGTGTTTTTTTAAAAGGAGTTTCTATGAAAAATTTTACAAGTCAATTACGAAAAGAAGGTTTTTCGCGAATTTGTCAATTATCCCTAGTGGGAACGTTACAGGGAGTCTAGTTAAGATTTAAAATGCTGAAAACAGCTTGATATTGCGTCACCGGGATGCAAAGATATGAGGTTTTTATTAAAAACGTGTATCCCTTAGGTAGATTTCGTCTATGTATCAGTACTATTGACTGTAAAGAGTTTCTGGAATAACAGAAGTACTATGCGAGCTAGGCGCACGGGCGAGGTGTCAAAAGACGCGTCTCCGCGCGGGCTAGCCAACAATTATGTTCCTGGAATAATCCCGAAGAAAAATCGGGAATTATCCTGAAAAAACTGATTTTATGACCAAAAAGTATGTAAAAACACCGAATAACACCACCGAAACGGGACTCGACTTCGCGGAACGCGCACGGGAGTACAGGTAAGGCAGGTAAGTATCGGATTAAATTATTAAAAACAGGAATATACTGAAAATTTTGAATAAAAAATGAAATAGTGTTTTTTTAAAAGGAGTTTCTATGAAAAATTTTACAAGTCAATTACGAAAAGAAGGTTTTTCGCGAATTTGTCAATTATCCCTAGTGGGAACGTTACAGGGAGTCTAGTTAAGATTTAAAATGCTGAAAACAGCTTGATATTGCGTCACCGGGATGCAAAGATATGAGGTTTTTATTAAAAACGTGTATCCCTTAGGTAGATTTCGTCTATGTATCAGTACTATTGACTGTAAAGAGTTTCTGGAATAACAGAAGTACTATGCGAGCTAGGCGCACGGGCGAGGTGTCAAAAGACGCGTCTCCGCGCGGGCTAGCCAACAATTATGTTCCTGGAATAATCCCGAAGAAAAATCGGGAATTATCCTGAAAAAACTGATTTTATGACCAAAAAGTATGTAAAAACACCGAATAACACCACCGAAACGGGACTCGACTTCGCGGAACGCGCACGGGAGTACAGGTAAGGCAGGTAAGTATCGGATTAAATTATTAAAAACAGGAATATACTGAAAATTTTGAATAAAAAATGAAATAGTGTTTTTTTAAAAGGAGTTTCTATGAAAAATTTTACAAGTCAATTACGAAAAGAAGGTTTTTCGCGAATTTGTCAATTATCCCTAGTGGGAACGTTACAGGGAGTCTAGTTAAGATTTAAAATGCTGAAAACAGCTTGATATTGCGTCACCGGGATGCAAAGATATGAGGTTTTTATTAAAAACGTGTATCCCTTAGGTAGATTTCGTCTATGTATCAGTACTATTGACTGTAAAGAGTTTCTGGAATAACAGAAGTACTATGCGAGCTAGGCGCACGGGCGAGGTGTCAAAAGACGCGTCTCCGCGCGGGCTAGCCAACAATTATGTTCCTGGAATAATCCCGAAGAAAAATCGGGAATTATCCTGAAAAAACTGATTTTATGACCAAAAAGTATGTAAAAACACCGAATAACACCACCGAAACGGGACTCGACTTCGCGGAACGCGCACGGGAGTACAGGTAAGGCAGGTAAGTATCGGATTAAATTATTAAAAACAGGAATATACTGAAAATTTTGAATAAAAAATGAAATAGTGTTTTTTTAAAAGGAGTTTCTATGAAAAATTTTACAAGTCAATTACGAAAAGAAGGTTTTTCGCGAATTTGTCAATTATCCCTAGTGGGAACGTTACAGGGAGTCTAGTTAAGATTTAAAATGCTGAAAACAGCTTGATATTGCGTCACCGGGATGCAAAGATATGAGGTTTTTATTAAAAACGTGTATCCCTTAGGTAGATTTCGTCTATGTATCAGTACTATTGACTGTAAAGAGTTTCTGGAATAACAGAAGTACTATGCGAGCTAGGCGCACGGGCGAGGTGTCAAAAGACGCGTCTCCGCGCGGGCTAGCCAACAATTATGTTCCTGGAATAATCCCGAAGAAAAATCGGGAATTATCCTGAAAAAACTGATTTTATGACCAAAAAGTATGTAAAAACACCGAATAACACCACCGAAACGGGACTCGACTTCGCGGAACGCGCACGGGAGTACAGGTAAGGCAGGTAAGTATCGGATTAAATTATTAAAAACAGGAATATACTGAAAATTTTGAATAAAAAATGAAATAGTGTTTTTTTAAAAGGAGTTTCTATGAAAAATTTTACAAGTCAATTACGAAAAGAAGGTTTTTCGCGAATTTGTCAATTATCCCTAGTGGGAACGTTACAGGGAGTCTAGTTAAGATTTAAAATGCTGAAAACAGCTTGATATTGCGTCACCGGGATGCAAAGATATGAGGTTTTTATTAAAAACGTGTATCCCTTAGGTAGATTTCGTCTATGTATCAGTACTATTGACTGTAAAGAGTTTCTGGAATAACAGAAGTACTATGCGAGCTAGGCGCACGGGCGAGGTGTCAAAAGACGCGTCTCCGCGCGGGCTAGCCAACAATTATGTTCCTGGAATAATCCCGAAGAAAAATCGGGAATTATCCTGAAAAAACTGATTTTATGACCAAAAAGTATGTAAAAACACCGAATAACACCACCGAAACGGGACTCGACTTCGCGGAACGCGCACGGGAGTACAGGTAAGGCAGGTAAGTATCGGATTAAATTATTAAAAACAGGAATATACTGAAAATTTTGAATAAAAAATGAAATAGTGTTTTTTTAAAAGGAGTTTCTATGAAAAATTTTACAAGTCAATTACGAAAAGAAGGTTTTTCGCGAATTTGTCAATTATCCCTAGTGGGAACGTTACAGGGAGTCTAGTTAAGATTTAAAATGCTGAAAACAGCTTGATATTGCGTCACCGGGATGCAAAGATATGAGGTTTTTATTAAAAACGTGTATCCCTTAGGTAGATTTCGTCTATGTATCAGTACTATTGACTGTAAAGAGTTTCTGGAATAACAGAAGTACTATGCGAGCTAGGCGCACGGGCGAGGTGTCAAAAGACGCGTCTCCGCGCGGGCTAGCCAACAATTATGTTCCTGGAATAATCCCGAAGAAAAATCGGGAATTATCCTGAAAAAACTGATTTTATGACCAAAAAGTATGTAAAAACACCGAATAACACCACCGAAACGGGACTCGACTTCGCGGAACGCGCACGGGAGTACAGGTAAGGCAGGTAAGTATCGGATTAAATTATTAAAAACAGGAATATACTGAAAATTTTGAATAAAAAATGAAATAGTGTTTTTTTAAAAGGAGTTTCTATGAAAAATTTTACAAGTCAATTACGAAAAGAAGGTTTTTCGCGAATTTGTCAATTATCCCTAGTGGGAACGTTACAGGGAGTCTAGTTAAGATTTAAAATGCTGAAAACAGCTTGATATTGCGTCACCGGGATGCAAAGATATGAGGTTTTTATTAAAAACGTGTATCCCTTTTTTTTTTTTTTTTTTTTTTTTTGTGGATGGGAAATCATCAAATGACCCCTCCCGCTCTGGGTGGAGCGGAAGGGAGTGTCAGACTTTTACTGACTAAAACCCACCCGTGTTCCGTCCTTAGCCCTTTCTGTTCCAGGGCAGCGGTTAACCTTTCGGAAAATCCCGCCGCCCCGGCAGGCTCCGGCCCTGTGGGGCCCCGTCCTCTGCTGACATCTCTTTGAGGCGCGCGTGGAACACAACGCGCCGTCCGGCACGGGCCTGGTCCTGATCGGACGGTGAGCTACCCATTACTCACCGCCCGCAGGCCCGCGCCTACGGTGGCCGGGAGTCGTCACGCGGCTCCCGACGCCCGGAGCGTCTCCCGCGGCGGCTGAGGCGTGAGGTTCTCTCCCTCAGCCTCCCCGCCACCTCCTTCGCTAGCATGACTGCTTCGCAGAAGGAGGTGACTGCCTCCCACTCCCTCTCGCCCCGGACCATGGCTTGCACCAGGGCCGGACGCGAGAGGTCGCCGCCGTTGCCGATCGCCTCTACGAGGACACGGCGGGGCTCCGCCCAAGCAGGGCAGACCTCCACCGTATGCTCCACCGTGTCCTCTGGGCGATCCTGGCAGTGGTGACACCCGGGCGTCTCCTCCCGCCTGATGATGTGCAGGAACCTCCCGAAACATCCGTGTCCGGAGAGGACCTGCGTCAGGCGGTACGTGAGAGCGCCGTGACGCCTCTCTAGCCACTCCTCAAAGAGGGGTCTTATCGCCGCTATCGCGGCGTGCCCTGCGCTGGGTTGCGATAGTCGCGCCTTCCATTCCGCCATGAGATCGCGCCGGAGGTCCGTCCGCTCCGCAGCGATTTGCCGCGGGTGCAGAGTTTCCCCCCGGCTTAGTGCCTCCGCGCGCCAATCATGCAGGCGCGCGAGCACTATCGCCTCCAGATCCCATGGCGGCAGTCCGGCAAGGAGGCTTGCTGCCTCGCGCGAGATCGTGCGGTAGCCCCGGATCAGCCTTACGGCTACCACCTTCTGGGGCGCGTTCAGGTAGTGTGCGGCTCGAAGCCGCAGTGAACGCGCCCACACCGGGGCCCCATATAGGGCCATGGACCGCACGATCCCCGCGTAAAGCCTCCGGCAGGAGGCGTTTGGCCCCCTCAGGTTGGGCAGGAGCCGCTTTAAGGCGGCCCCGGCCCGTTCCAGTTTGGGGGCCAAACGTCGAAAATGTTCGACGAAGTTCCACCGGCTGTCGAGGACGAGACCCAGGTATCTCATCGTTGCCTCGACGCCGATGTGAACCCCTCCTACCATCAGTTGGGATCCCGAAGGTGGCCCGTACCGGGGCCCATGAAAGGACATGGCCTCGGACTTGTGCAATGCCACCTCGAGACCCAACCGCCGGATCCTATCCACGACTATCGCAGCCCCGCGTGTCATCGCGTCGGCCGCCGCCTGATACGACCTCCCCTGCGCCAGGACCAGCGTGTCGTCAGCGTAGCAAACTACGCTGACGCCATCAGGGAGGTCTGCCCGCAGCACCCAGTCGTAACCGATGTCCCACAGGAGCGGCCCCAGAACCGATCCCTGTGGGACACCGCACGACATCTCTCGCCGGTTCCAGTTCCCGTCGCGACCGGGGTAGATGACGGCTCTGTCCGTCAAATACGCCCCGACTACTCGACGGAGGTAGGTCGGCACCCGGTGATACCGGAGTGCCTCCCCAATGCAACTCCAGGGCAGGGTGTTAAACGCGTTGGCGATGTCGAGTGACACCGCCACGACGACCCCGCCCCGGGACACCGCATCCCCCGTCGTGAGGGCTCTAACGCGCATGATGGCGTCAACCGTCGAGCGCCCCTTGCGGAAGCCGAACTGGCTATCCGCAAGATCCGGCCCCGTCCCCACCAGGTGCCCGACGAGGCGGCCCGCAATCACTCTCTCGAAGAGCTTGCCAACCTCGTCGAGCAGCACAATGGGCCGGTATGCGGACGGAGAGTCCGCAGGGCGCCCTGGCTTCTGAATGAGGACCAGCTTCCCCGTCTTCCAACGCAGTGGAAACTGGCCTCTCTCCATGCATGCGCTTAAGAGCGCCTCCAGTCGAGGCCCGAGAGCCGTCGAGGCCAGGACCCAGGCTTTACCCGGCAAGCCGTCGGGTCCTGGGGCGGTATTTTTGGCCTTCAGCCTGATTACCGCCGCTCCCAGCTCTACCCCGGTCACTTCAGGGGTGTCGTCGTCGTCGTCCGTGTGGTCCGCTTCGGACACCGCTATTGGCGGAGCCATAGGCGGGGGAGTATGCTCCCCCCGTGAAGGGAACAGAGCGCTCACCACCTCCTCCACCAGCTGAGGGCGGAGACTCTGCGTCAGCGGGGGGGCCCAGGTGCGGAGTTTATTCCGCACCATTTTGTAAGGGCGCCCCCATGGATCTCTGTTCAGAGTCTCCAGCATCTCCTCGCGGGCCATATCCTTGGCCCGCTGGACTGCCTCTCGGAGGGCGGTCTTCGCCGCTCTGTACCCCTCGTACAGCTCCGCCTCCGTGGCTTCCGCATCCGGAGGGCGGATGCGGCGCCTGCGGTGCCTGGTATACCGGTGTCGCGCGTCGACGCACGCCTTGCGTAACGCCGCGATCTCCTGCGACCACCAGTACACCTGACGTCGGGCGCGTCCTGGCCGGACTCGGGGCATTGCCACGTCACAGATCTCGGACATGGCCTCCCGGAACCACTCCGCCTCATCGTCAATATCAGCAGGCCTGTCCGATGAATACACCCAGGCCTGCACGATCGAGGCTTCCAGGAGAAGCTCCCGGTCCAGCTGCTTCAGCGCCCACCGCGGACCACTCGGGGCCTGTTGGACCAGCGCGCTAGAGGTCTGGGTGGAGACATCAAACCGGATATACCGGTGATCGGAGTAGGTCTCCACCTCCTCCATGACGCGCCAGTCAATGACCTGCTGCGTCAGAGCGGGGCTGGCGAACGAGATATCCACTACCGACTCGCCCCGCATCCGCACACACGTAGGAACAGAACCCCGGTTTAGGACGACCAGGCCTGTTTCCAGAGCCCAGTCCTCCACCATCCTGCCCCGCACGTCCGTGCACCGGGAACCCCAGGCCAAGTTCTTGGCGTTGAAGTCCCCGAGCACTAGCACGGAGAAGGGATGGTTCCTGGCGACGACGACACTCAACTCTGTTAAAGAGTTCTGGAACTCGGCGAGAGTTCGGCTCGGAGAGAAGTAGACTCCCACTACTACAATCTCTCCGAACCGTGCTGCTACGCACCCCTGTCCCTTCGTGACACATTCGAGGGACGGGGTGCCGGCGGCAACCGACGAAATTATGGCCACTGAGCCGCTAAGGTCCTCCACCCAGTCATCCCTGGGCGGGACAAAGTACGGCTCAGCGACCACGGCGATGTTAATCGACCACTGCGCCATGCTCTGGAGCAACAAGTCCTGAGCGCAGGCGCAGTGGTTGATGTTCGCCTGAAGGAGGCGTAAAGGAGCCATTACTCCTCCATTTCAGCCCCCTCCCGGGCCTCTTGAGGAGGCCCTTCAGCAGCGGCGGCGGTGGCGGCGGCGGCGGCGGTGGCGGCGGCGGCGGCGGTGGCGGCGGCGGCAGCAGTGGCGGCGACGGTGGTGGTGGTGGCGACGGCGGCGGAGGGCCTGCCTTTCCTCCTGGCTTCGGTGGGTGGGGCGCAGGACTTGCTCCCCGCCCGGTGATCGGCCGGCTTGCCAGCAGCCGCACATACGACGCAGTGCGGCGTGGCGTTGCACGAGCCGGCCTTATGTCCGGGCTTACCGCAGCGGAAGCACAGAGTGCTGCGGTCCTCCGAGGTGCACATGGCGCTCGCGTGGTACCCCACGAGGCACCGATAGCACCTCAGAGGTCTGGGCTCCAGCAGCTTGACCTGCGCTGACACCCAGCCCACCAGGAGCCTTCCGCCCTCCACAATTTGTCTCGCCGCCGTCACGGGACAGCTTACCGTAATGGTTCGCATGCCCGTGAAGTCGGGACGTATGGTGCCCGCCTTCACCTGGTCGGCCAGACACCCACCCGTCCCGACGACGGCGGCTACCACCTCCTTCTCCGTAACAGAGTCATCCAGGCCCATAATGCGCATATCTGCGCGCTTAACGGGCCTGGAGACTCGAGCCTCGTCCGCGTTGAGGGACGCCCTTAGCTTCTCAGCTAGGGCGTCAGCGGTGGGGCCACTCGTCGCACCGGGGATCTCCAGCATGCGGGCACCAGTAGCGGTCACCCTATGCCGGAGGCCTCCAGTGATCCCCAGCTCCTGGAGGTTCACCGTCGCTTTTGCCTTTGTGAGCACGTCACAGTAGGTCACTCCCCTCTTGACCGCGTCCGGCTGTAGTGTTATGACTACAGCCGCGGTCTTAGGGGAGCGAAGCCTAGCCGCAACGGCTCGCTCCTTGCGGCGCTGCCTTTGCGCCTTTTTCCTCGCCGCCTTGGCCGCCTTCTTTCTCTCCCCGACCACATGCCACTCTGCGTTGGTCGTGGGAGGTCCTTCTAGGAGAGGCGAAGGCTCTGGGGCCGTCGCCTTCCCAGCCGCTTTGCCCTTCTTATGGGCCGGCGCCGGTTTTGCCGGCGCCGAGGCTCCGCCAGCCGACGCCGGTTTCGCCGGTGTCGGTTTCGCCGGCGCCGGTTTCGCCGGTGCCGGGGCTCCTCCTGCCGACGCCGGTTTGGCCGGCACCTGGGCCCGGCCAGACGGCCCAGGCTTAGGGGCGGCAGCGGCCGCGTACGAGGCCTTCGGCCCCGGAACCGTCCTACCCGCCAAGGGGGGGCGCAAAACGATCCCCTCCAGGACGGCGAACCGCGCCTGGAAGGTCGCCAGCTCCTGCCGAACCAGGTCCAAGACCTGGTTCTCCACCGGCACGGGCCGGCTTGAAGGTTCCGCCTGCACTTTATCGGGGACCTTCAGGCCGGCCAGGTCTGCACGGAGCCTCCGGTTCTCCTCTTGGAGAAGCTCCGTGGCAGCCGTCAGGCGAGCCACATCCGCCCGCAGTGCGGCCACTTCGCCAGCCGAAGGACCGGCGTAGTTGGCCGCCTCCGCTGCCGCCATAATGGAGGCCATTGCCGCGTCCATGGCCTTGTTCTTCGAGTCCTGGCGCTTCTTCAAGGCCACGACCCGGATTGCGGCCTCCACGACCGCCGCAAAGCCCTTCTTGCGTTCCGCCTCGGGGCTGCCAACCTCAACCGCCTCGTCGCTTGAGGGCTCCGAAGCCGTCCCACCCTCCTTTGCGGGCTCCTCCGCTCGCTCTGCCGCCTCCCGAGCAGTGAGCCCCCTCCCTTTGCCTCTCTCCCGGGCTCCTCCCCGCCTACTGGTGGAGATTTTCCGCGCCGAGGCCAGCTCCCAGTCAGAGGACGACTCCTGGCCGTCCAGTGACCTTGGCCGCTTGCTTCGTCCCTGTCTTTTTGCAGCGGCCGTCTCCTGGGCACGGCAGGGGCTCCCTGAGCCTACCGTGCTCGCTCCTCCAGATGCAGCGTCGGACTCCGACCCCGCATCACTCCTCACCTTCTTCGTTGTTGTTTTGGGTTTTTTTAAATATTTCATAATTGTTCCCACGAGTAAAAAACTTTTTGTACTTGCTCAAAATAAAGGTGGTTCGCACTAGCGACTAAACCAAGCTACCCATTAGTCAAGCTTCTTACCTCCCTCACGGTGCGCCGCCGCTTGGAGGTTTGGGGAATTTTTTATAGAGGTTAATCTTCCTCGCGGCCCGGGCGGTTAAGCCAGGACCCTCGACCCCCGTCAAATGTCAGAGACATGACCTTGACAGTCTTCGGGGCTACGAGATTAACGGTGGCAGGAGGGGGGGGTTACCCCTCCTGCCTGCCCGGCGGCAGGGTAAGTGCACACCGGGCCCGCTCTTACTCCACAACAGTTGCCGCTCTGCTCCTCATAGCGACGTGTGTGGAGCGCTCCTCTTGGCAGAACATTAGCATGCGGGCAGCGAGATCTCATTGGGAAATAATCCCAACAAGAAATCGCTGCCCGCACCCCGGGATGCACCGGCCCGAACACTGGTCTTCCCCCCGGACGTATCCAGAAGGGAACTCCAGTGCCCAGGCGCACGTGGAGGTTTTCTGCCCTGGCACCCCAACGTGTATCCCTTAGGTAGATTTCGTCTATGTATCAGTACTATTGACTGTAAAGAGTTTCTGGAATAACAGAAGTACTATGCGAGCTAGGCGCACGGGCGAGGTGTCAAAAGACGCGTCTCCGCGCGGGCTAGCCAACAATTATGTTCCTGGAATAATCCCGAAGAAAAATCGGGAATTATCCTGAAAAAACTGATTTTATGACCAAAAAGTATGTAAAAACACCGAATAACACCACCGAAACGGGACTCGACTTCGCGGAACGCGCACGGGAGTACAGGTAAGGCAGGTAAGTATCGGATTAAATTATTAAAAACAGGAATATACTGAAAATTTTGAATAAAAAATGAAATAGTGTTTTTTTAAAAGGAGTTTCTATGAAAAATTTTACAAGTCAATTACGAAAAGAAGGTTTTTCGCGAATTTGTCAATTATCCCTAGTGGGAACGTTACAGGGAGTCTAGTTAAGATTTAAAATGCTGAAAACAGCTTGATATTGCGTCACCGGGATGCAAAGATATGAGGTTTTTATTAAAAACGTGTATCCCTTAGGTAGATTTCGTCTATGTATCAGTACTATTGACTGTAAAGAGTTTCTGGAATAACAGAAGTACTATGCGAGCTAGGCGCACGGGCGAGGTGTCAAAAGACGCGTCTCCGCGCGGGCTAGCCAACAATTATGTTCCTGGAATAATCCCGAAGAAAAATCGGGAATTATCCTGAAAAAACTGATTTTATGACCAAAAAGTATGTAAAAACACCGAATAACACCACCGAAACGGGACTCGACTTCGCGGAACGCGCACGGGAGTACAGGTAAGGCAGGTAAGTATCGGATTAAATTATTAAAAACAGGAATATACTGAAAATTTTGAATAAAAAATGAAATAGTGTTTTTTTAAAAGGAGTTTCTATGAAAAATTTTACAAGTCAATTACGAAAAGAAGGTTTTTCGCGAATTTGTCAATTATCCCTAGTGGGAACGTTACAGGGAGTCTAGTTAAGATTTAAAATGCTGAAAACAGCTTGATATTGCGTCACCGGGATGCAAAGATATGAGGTTTTTATTAAAAACGTGTATCCCTTAGGTAGATTTCGTCTATGTATCAGTACTATTGACTGTAAAGAGTTTCTGGAATAACAGAAGTACTATGCGAGCTAGGCGCACGGGCGAGGTGTCAAAAGACGCGTCTCCGCGCGGGCTAGCCAACAATTATGTTCCTGGAATAATCCCGAAGAAAAATCGGGAATTATCCTGAAAAAACTGATTTTATGACCAAAAAGTATGTAAAAACACCGAATAACACCACCGAAACGGGACTCGACTTCGCGGAACGCGCACGGGAGTACAGGTAAGGCAGGTAAGTATCGGATTAAATTATTAAAAACAGGAATATACTGAAAATTTTGAATAAAAAATGAAATAGTGTTTTTTTAAAAGGAGTTTCTATGAAAAATTTTACAAGTCAATTACGAAAAGAAGGTTTTTCGCGAATTTGTCAATTATCCCTAGTGGGAACGTTACAGGGAGTCTAGTTAAGATTTAAAATGCTGAAAACAGCTTGATATTGCGTCACCGGGATGCAAAGATATGAGGTTTTTATTAAAAACGTGTATCCCTTAGGTAGATTTCGTCTATGTATCAGTACTATTGACTGTAAAGAGTTTCTGGAATAACAGAAGTACTATGCGAGCTAGGCGCACGGGCGAGGTGTCAAAAGACGCGTCTCCGCGCGGGCTAGCCAACAATTATGTTCCTGGAATAATCCCGAAGAAAAATCGGGAATTATCCTGAAAAAACTGATTTTATGACCAAAAAGTATGTAAAAACACCGAATAACACCACCGAAACGGGACTCGACTTCGCGGAACGCGCACGGGAGTACAGGTAAGGCAGGTAAGTATCGGATTAAATTATTAAAAACCAGGAATAGACTGAAAATTTTGAATAAAATTTAAAATAGTGCTTTCTAAAGGGAGTTTTTTGAAAATTTTTACAAGTCAATAAACGAAAAAAAGTGTTTTTCGCGAAATTGTCAATTATCCCTAGTGGGAACGTTACAGGGAGTCTAGTTAAGATTTAAAATGCTGAAAACAGCTTGATATTGCGTCACCGGGATGCAAAGATATGAGGTTTTTATTAAAAACGTGTATCCCTTAGGTAGATTTCGTCTATGTATCAGTACTATTGACTGTAAAGAGTTTCTGGAATAACAGAAGTACTATGCGAGCTAGGCGCACGGGCGAGGTGTCAAAAGACGCGTCTCCGCGCGGGCTAGCCAACAATTATGTTCCTGGAATAATCCCGAAGAAAAATCGGGAATTATCCTGAAAAAACTGATTTTATGACCAAAAAGTATGTAAAAACACCGAATAACACCACCGAAACGGGACTCGACTTCGCGGAACGCGCACGGGAGTACAGGTAAGGCAGGTAAGTATCGGATTAAATTATTAAAAACAGGAATATACTGAAAATTTTGAATAAAAAATGAAATAGTGTTTTTTTAAAAGGAGTTTCTATGAAAAATTTTACAAGTCAATTACGAAAAGAAGGTTTTTCGCGAATTTGTCAATTATCCCTAGTGGGAACGTTACAGGGAGTCTAGTTAAGATTTAAAATGCTGAAAACAGCTTGATATTGCGTCACCGGGATGCAAAGATATGAGGTTTTTATTAAAAACGTGTATCCCTTAGGTAGATTTCGTCTATGTATCAGTACTATTGACTGTAAAGAGTTTCTGGAATAACAGAAGTACTATGCGAGCTAGGCGCACGGGCGAGGTGTCAAAAGACGCGTCTCCGCGCGGGCTAGCCAACAATTATGTTCCTGGAATAATCCCGAAGAAAAATCGGGAATTATCCTGAAAAAACTGATTTTATGACCAAAAAGTATGTAAAAACACCGAATAACACCACCGAAACGGGACTCGACTTCGCGGAACGCGCACGGGAGTACAGGTAAGGCAGGTAAGTATCGGATTAAATTATTAAAAACAGGAATATACTGAAAATTTTGAATAAAAAATGAAATAGTGTTTTTTTAAAAGGAGTTTCTATGAAAAATTTTACAAGTCAATTACGAAAAGAAGGTTTTTCGCGAATTTGTCAATTATCCCTAGTGGGAACGTTACAGGGAGTCTAGTTAAGATTTAAAATGCTGAAAACAGCTTGATATTGCGTCACCGGGATGCAAAGATATGAGGTTTTTATTAAAAACGTGTATCCCTTAGGTAGATTTCGTCTATGTATCAGTACTATTGACTGTAAAGAGTTTCTGGAATAACAGAAGTACTATGCGAGCTAGGCGCACGGGCGAGGTGTCAAAAGACGCGTCTCCGCGCGGGCTAGCCAACAATTATGTTCCTGGAATAATCCCGAAGAAAAATCGGGAATTATCCTGAAAAAACTGATTTTATGACCAAAAAGTATGTAAAAACACCGAATAACACCACCGAAACGGGACTCGACTTCGCGGAACGCGCACGGGAGTACAGGTAAGGCAGGTAAGTATCGGATTAAATTATTAAAAACAGGAATATACTGAAAATTTTGAATAAAAAATGAAATAGTGTTTTTTTAAAAGGAGTTTCTATGAAAAATTTTACAAGTCAATTACGAAAAGAAGGTTTTTCGCGAATTTGTCAATTATCCCTAGTGGGAACGTTACAGGGAGTCTAGTTAAGATTTAAAATGCTGAAAACAGCTTGATATTGCGTCACCGGGATGCAAAGATATGAGGTTTTTATTAAAAACGTGTATCCCTTAGGTAGATTTCGTCTATGTATCAGTACTATTGACTGTAAAGAGTTTCTGGAATAACAGAAGTACTATGCGAGCTAGGCGCACGGGCGAGGTGTCAAAAGACGCGTCTCCGCGCGGGCTAGCCAACAATTATGTTCCTGGAATAATCCCGAAGAAAAATCGGGAATTATCCTGAAAAAACTGATTTTATGACCAAAAAGTATGTAAAAACACCGAATAACACCACCGAAACGGGACTCGACTTCGCGGAACGCGCACGGGAGTACAGGTAAGGCAGGTAAGTATCGGATTAAATTATTAAAAACAGGAATATACTGAAAATTTTGAATAAAAAATGAAATAGTGTTTTTTTAAAAGGAGTTTCTATGAAAAATTTTACAAGTCAATTACGAAAAGAAGGTTTTTCGCGAATTTGTCAATTATCCCTAGTGGGAACGTTACAGGGAGTCTAGTTAAGATTTAAAATGCTGAAAACAGCTTGATATTGCGTCACCGGGATGCAAAGATATGAGGTTTTTATTAAAAACGTGTATCCCTTAGGTAGATTTCGTCTATGTATCAGTACTATTGACTGTAAAGAGTTTCTGGAATAACAGAAGTACTATGCGAGCTAGGCGCACGGGCGAGGTGTCAAAAGACGCGTCTCCGCGCGGGCTAGCCAACAATTATGTTCCTGGAATAATCCCGAAGAAAAATCGGGAATTATCCTGAAAAAACTGATTTTATGACCAAAAAGTATGTAAAAACACCGAATAACACCACCGAAACGGGACTCGACTTCGCGGAACGCGCACGGGAGTACAGGTAAGGCAGGTAAGTATCGGATTAAATTATTAAAAACAGGAATATACTGAAAATTTTGAATAAAAAATGAAATAGTGTTTTTTTAAAAGGAGTTTCTATGAAAAATTTTACAAGTCAATTACGAAAAGAAGGTTTTTCGCGAATTTGTCAATTATCCCTAGTGGGAACGTTACAGGGAGTCTAGTTAAGATTTAAAATGCTGAAAACAGCTTGATATTGCGTCACCGGGATGCAAAGATATGAGGTTTTTATTAAAAACGTGTATCCCTTAGGTAGATTTCGTCTATGTATCAGTACTATTGACTGTAAAGAGTTTCTGGAATAACAGAAGTACTATGCGAGCTAGGCGCACGGGCGAGGTGTCAAAAGACGCGTCTCCGCGCGGGCTAGCCAACAATTATGTTCCTGGAATAATCCCGAAGAAAAATCGGGAATTATCCTGAAAAAACTGATTTTATGACCAAAAAGTATGTAAAAACACCGAATAACACCACCGAAACGGGACTCGACTTCGCGGAACGCGCACGGGAGTACAGGTAAGGCAGGTAAGTATCGGATTAAATTATTAAAAACAGGAATATACTGAAAATTTTGAATAAAAAATGAAATAGTGTTTTTTTAAAAGGAGTTTCTATGAAAAATTTTACAAGTCAATTACGAAAAGAAGGTTTTTCGCGAATTTGTCAATTATCCCTAGTGGGAACGTTACAGGGAGTCTAGTTAAGATTTAAAATGCTGAAAACAGCTTGATATTGCGTCACCGGGATGCAAAGATATGAGGTTTTTATTAAAAACGTGTATCCCTTAGGTAGATTTCGTCTATGTATCAGTACTATTGACTGTAAAGAGTTTCTGGAATAACAGAAGTACTATGCGAGCTAGGCGCACGGGCGAGGTGTCAAAAGACGCGTCTCCGCGCGGGCTAGCCAACAATTATGTTCCTGGAATAATCCCGAAGAAAAATCGGGAATTATCCTGAAAAAACTGATTTTATGACCAAAAAGTATGTAAAAACACCGAATAACACCACCGAAACGGGACTCGACTTCGCGGAACGCGCACGGGAGTACAGGTAAGGCAGGTAAGTATCGGATTAAATTATTAAAAACAGGAATATACTGAAAATTTTGAATAAAAAATGAAATAGTGTTTTTTTAAAAGGAGTTTCTATGAAAAATTTTACAAGTCAATTACGAAAAGAAGGTTTTTCGCGAATTTGTCAATTATCCCTAGTGGGAACGTTACAGGGAGTCTAGTTAAGATTTAAAATGCTGAAAACAGCTTGATATTGCGTCACCGGGATGCAAAGATATGAGGTTTTTATTAAAAACGTGTATCCCTTAGGTAGATTTCGTCTATGTATCAGTACTATTGACTGTAAAGAGTTTCTGGAATAACAGAAGTACTATGCGAGCTAGGCGCACGGGCGAGGTGTCAAAAGACGCGTCTCCGCGCGGGCTAGCCAACAATTATGTTCCTGGAATAATCCCGAAGAAAAATCGGGAATTATCCTGAAAAAACTGATTTTATGACCAAAAAGTATGTAAAAACACCGAATAACACCACCGAAACGGGACTCGACTTCGCGGAACGCGCACGGGAGTACAGGTAAGGCAGGTAAGTATCGGATTAAATTATTAAAAACCAGGAATAGACTGAAAATTTTGAATAAAATTTAAAATAGTGCTTTCTAAAGGGAGTTTTTTGAAAATTTTTACAAGTCAATAAACGAAAAAAAGTGTTTTTCGCGAAATTGTCAATTATCCCTAGTGGGAACGTTACAGGGAGTCTAGTTAAGATTTAAAATGCTGAAAACAGCTTGATATTGCGTCACCGGGATGCAAAGATATGAGGTTTTTATTAAAAACGTGTATCCCTTAGGTAGATTTCGTCTATGTATCAGTACTATTGACTGTAAAGAGTTTCTGGAATAACAGAAGTACTATGCGAGCTAGGCGCACGGGCGAGGTGTCAAAAGACGCGTCTCCGCGCGGGCTAGCCAACAATTATGTTCCTGGAATAATCCCGAAGAAAAATCGGGAATTATCCTGAAAAAACTGATTTTATGACCAAAAAGTATGTAAAAACACCGAATAACACCACCGAAACGGGACTCGACTTCGCGGAACGCGCACGGGAGTACAGGTAAGGCAGGTAAGTATCGGATTAAATTATTAAAAACAGGAATATACTGAAAATTTTGAATAAAAAATGAAATAGTGTTTTTTTAAAAGGAGTTTCTATGAAAAATTTTACAAGTCAATTACGAAAAGAAGGTTTTTCGCGAATTTGTCAATTATCCCTAGTGGGAACGTTACAGGGAGTCTAGTTAAGATTTAAAATGCTGAAAACAGCTTGATATTGCGTCACCGGGATGCAAAGATATGAGGTTTTTATTAAAAACGTGTATCCCTTAGGTAGATTTCGTCTATGTATCAGTACTATTGACTGTAAAGAGTTTCTGGAATAACAGAAGTACTATGCGAGCTAGGCGCACGGGCGAGGTGTCAAAAGACGCGTCTCCGCGCGGGCTAGCCAACAATTATGTTCCTGGAATAATCCCGAAGAAAAATCGGGAATTATCCTGAAAAAACTGATTTTATGACCAAAAAGTATGTAAAAACACCGAATAACACCACCGAAACGGGACTCGACTTCGCGGAACGCGCACGGGAGTACAGGTAAGGCAGGTAAGTATCGGATTAAATTATTAAAAACAGGAATATACTGAAAATTTTGAATAAAAAATGAAATAGTGTTTTTTTAAAAGGAGTTTCTATGAAAAATTTTACAAGTCAATTACGAAAAGAAGGTTTTTCGCGAATTTGTCAATTATCCCTAGTGGGAACGTTACAGGGAGTCTAGTTAAGATTTAAAATGCTGAAAACAGCTTGATATTGCGTCACCGGGATGCAAAGATATGAGGTTTTTATTAAAAACGTGTATCCCTTTTTTTTTTTTTTTTTTTTTTTTTTTGTGGATGGGAAATCATCAAATGACCCCTCCCGCTCTGGGTGGAGCGGAAGGGAGTGTCAGACTTTTACTGACTAAAACCCACCCGTGTTCCGTCCTTAGCCCTTTCTGTTCCAGGGCAGCGGTTAACCTTTCGGAAAATCCCACCGCCCCGGCAGGCTTCGGCCCTGTGGGGCCCCGTCCTCTGCTGACATCTCTTTGAGGCGCGCGTGGAACACAACGCGCCGTCCGGCACGGGCCTGGTCCTGATCGGACGGTGAGCTACCCATTACTCACCGCCCGCAGGCCCGCGCCTACGGTGGCCGGGAGTCGTCACGCGGCTCCCGACGCCCGGAGCGTCTCCCGCGGCGGCTGAGGCGTGAGGTGTTCTCCCTCAGCCTCCCCGCCACCTCCTTCGCTAGCATGACTGCTTCGCAGAAGGAGGTGACTGCCTCCCATTCTCTCTCGCCCCGGACCATGGCTTGCACCAGGGCCGGGCGCGAGAGGTCGCCGCCGTTGCCGATCGCCTCCACGAGGACACGGCGGGTCTCCGCCCAAGCAGGGCAGACCTCC
Organism: Apamea crenata; assembly: GCA_949629185.1. Lineage (NCBI taxonomy): Eukaryota > Metazoa > Arthropoda > Insecta > Lepidoptera > Noctuidae > Apamea > Apamea crenata. The sequence goes on along the minus strand of OX451365.1, from coordinate 24,198 downwards.
ACCGTGTGCTCCACCGTGTCCTCTGGGCGATCCGGGCAGTGGTGACACCCGGGCGTCTCCTCCCGCCTGATGATGTGCAGGAACCTCCCGAAACATCCGTGTCCGGAGAGGACCTGCGTCAGGCGGTACGTGAGAGCGCCGTGACGCCTCTCTAGCCACTCCTCAAAGAGGGGTCTTATCGCCGCTATCGCGGCGTGCCCTGCGCTGGGTTGCGATAGTCGCGCCTTCCATTCCGCCATGAGATCGCGCCGGAGGTCCGTCCGCTCCGCAGCGATTTGCCGCGGGTGCAGAGTTTCCCCCCGGCGTAGTGCCTCCGCGCGCCAATCGTGCAGGCGCGCAAGCACTATCGCCTCCAGATCCCATGGCGGCAGTCCGGCAAGGAGGCATGCCGCCTCGCGCGAGATCGTGCGGTAGCCCCGGATCAGCCTTACGGCTACCACCTTCTGGGGCGCGTTCAGATAGTGTGCGGCTCGAAGCCGCAGTGAACGCGCCCATACCGGGGCCCCATATAGGGCCATGGACCGCACGACCCCCGCGAACGTGTATCCCTTAGGTAGATTTCGTCTATGTATCAGTACTATTGACTGTAAAGAGTTTCTGGAATAACAGAAGTACTATGCGAGCTAGGCGCACGGGCGAGGTGTCAAAAGACGCGTCTCCGCGCGGGCTAGCCAACAATTATGTTCCTGGAATAATCCCGAAGAAAAATCGGGAATTATCCTGAAAAAACTGATTTTATGACCAAAAAGTATGTAAAAACACCGAATAACACCACCGAAACGGGACTCGACTTCGCGGAACGCGCACGGGAGTACAGGTAAGGCAGGTAAGTATCGGATTAAATTATTAAAAACAGGAATATACTGAAAATTTTGAATAAAAAATGAAATAGTGTTTTTTTAAAAGGAGTTTCTATGAAAAATTTTACAAGTCAATTACGAAAAGAAGGTTTTTCGCGAATTTGTCAATTATCCCTAGTGGGAACGTTACAGGGAGTCTAGTTAAGATTTAAAATGCTGAAAACAGCTTGATATTGCGTCACCGGGATGCAAAGATATGAGGTTTTTATTAAAAACGTGTATCCCTTAGGTAGATTTCGTCTATGTATCAGTACTATTGACTGTAAAGAGTTTCTGGAATAACAGAAGTACTATGCGAGCTAGGCGCACGGGCGAGGTGTCAAAAGACGCGTCTCCGCGCGGGCTAGCCAACAATTATGTTCCTGGAATAATCCCGAAGAAAAATCGGGAATTATCCTGAAAAAACTGATTTTATGACCAAAAAGTATGTAAAAACACCGAATAACACCACCGAAACGGGACTCGACTTCGCGGAACGCGCACGGGAGTACAGGTAAGGCAGGTAAGTATCGGATTAAATTATTAAAAACAGGAATATACTGAAAATTTTGAATAAAAAATGAAATAGTGTTTTTTTAAAAGGAGTTTCTATGAAAAATTTTACAAGTCAATTACGAAAAGAAGGTTTTTCGCGAATTTGTCAATTATCCCTAGTGGGAACGTTACAGGGAGTCTAGTTAAGATTTAAAATGCTGAAAACAGCTTGATATTGCGTCACCGGGATGCAAAGATATGAGGTTTTTATTAAAAACGTGTATCCCTTAGGTAGATTTCGTCTATGTATCAGTACTATTGACTGTAAAGAGTTTCTGGAATAACAGAAGTACTATGCGAGCTAGGCGCACGGGCGAGGTGTCAAAAGACGCGTCTCCGCGCGGGCTAGCCAACAATTATGTTCCTGGAATAATCCCGAAGAAAAATCGGGAATTATCCTGAAAAAACTGATTTTATGACCAAAAAGTATGTAAAAACACCGAATAACACCACCGAAACGGGACTCGACTTCGCGGAACGCGCACGGGAGTACAGGTAAGGCAGGTAAGTATCGGATTAAATTATTAAAAACAGGAATATACTGAAAATTTTGAATAAAAAATGAAATAGTGTTTTTTTAAAAGGAGTTTCTATGAAAAATTTTACAAGTCAATTACGAAAAGAAGGTTTTTCGCGAATTTGTCAATTATCCCTAGTGGGAACGTTACAGGGAGTCTAGTTAAGATTTAAAATGCTGAAAACAGCTTGATATTGCGTCACCGGGATGCAAAGATATGAGGTTTTTATTAAAAACGTGTATCCCTTAGGTAGATTTCGTCTATGTATCAGTACTATTGACTGTAAAGAGTTTCTGGAATAACAGAAGTACTATGCGAGCTAGGCGCACGGGCGAGGTGTCAAAAGACGCGTCTCCGCGCGGGCTAGCCAACAATTATGTTCCTGGAATAATCCCGAAGAAAAATCGGGAATTATCCTGAAAAAACTGATTTTATGACCAAAAAGTATGTAAAAACACCGAATAACACCACCGAAACGGGACTCGACTTCGCGGAACGCGCACGGGAGTACAGGTAAGGCAGGTAAGTATCGGATTAAATTATTAAAAACAGGAATATACTGAAAATTTTGAATAAAAAATGAAATAGTGTTTTTTTAAAAGGAGTTTCTATGAAAAATTTTACAAGTCAATTACGAAAAGAAGGTTTTTCGCGAATTTGTCAATTATCCCTAGTGGGAACGTTACAGGGAGTCTAGTTAAGATTTAAAATGCTGAAAACAGCTTGATATTGCGTCACCGGGATGCAAAGATATGAGGTTTTTATTAAAAACGTGTATCCCTTAGGTAGATTTCGTCTATGTATCAGTACTATTGACTGTAAAGAGTTTCTGGAATAACAGAAGTACTATGCGAGCTAGGCGCACGGGCGAGGTGTCAAAAGACGCGTCTCCGCGCGGGCTAGCCAACAATTATGTTCCTGGAATAATCCCGAAGAAAAATCGGGAATTATCCTGAAAAAACTGATTTTATGACCAAAAAGTATGTAAAAACACCGAATAACACCACCGAAACGGGACTCGACTTCGCGGAACGCGCACGGGAGTACAGGTAAGGCAGGTAAGTATCGGATTAAATTATTAAAAACAGGAATATACTGAAAATTTTGAATAAAAAATGAAATAGTGTTTTTTTAAAAGGAGTTTCTATGAAAAATTTTACAAGTCAATTACGAAAAGAAGGTTTTTCGCGAATTTGTCAATTATCCCTAGTGGGAACGTTACAGGGAGTCTAGTTAAGATTTAAAATGCTGAAAACAGCTTGATATTGCGTCACCGGGATGCAAAGATATGAGGTTTTTATTAAAAACGTGTATCCCTTAGGTAGATTTCGTCTATGTATCAGTACTATTGACTGTAAAGAGTTTCTGGAATAACAGAAGTACTATGCGAGCTAGGCGCACGGGCGAGGTGTCAAAAGACGCGTCTCCGCGCGGGCTAGCCAACAATTATGTTCCTGGAATAATCCCGAAGAAAAATCGGGAATTATCCTGAAAAAACTGATTTTATGACCAAAAAGTATGTAAAAACACCGAATAACACCACCGAAACGGGACTCGACTTCGCGGAACGCGCACGGGAGTACAGGTAAGGCAGGTAAGTATCGGATTAAATTATTAAAAACAGGAATATACTGAAAATTTTGAATAAAAAATGAAATAGTGTTTTTTTAAAAGGAGTTTCTATGAAAAATTTTACAAGTCAATTACGAAAAGAAGGTTTTTCGCGAATTTGTCAATTATCCCTAGTGGGAACGTTACAGGGAGTCTAGTTAAGATTTAAAATGCTGAAAACAGCTTGATATTGCGTCACCGGGATGCAAAGATATGAGGATATGGTTGGGTTAGGTTGGGTTAGGTTGGGTTAGGTTGGGTTAGGTTGGGTTAGGTTCCCCCCCGGTGGGTTCCCGCATTGTCGAGGCGGGGGGGCTCAGTAGCCGTGGTGGATTGGGCCACGGTGAAGCTAAGAGGAACCCGAGGAGCGGCCGCTCGTCTAGGCTGTGCGGAAAAGCCGACGACGTAGCGGCCGGCGGGTAGGTTGCGGTGCCGTTTGGCCGACATCGCAGCCTACCTGAGGCGGGCCGCGATGTCCCCCGTGAGGGAGACATCGCGGCTGAGGATTGGGGGCCGCGGCGGTGGGGGAGTGTCGGTGATACGTTGCCGCTCTCCCCACCTTCCGCGGCCTCGACGGGGCCGCCACCGTTCGATGGCGGACGCGGTGGGGCCGCAGGGGAAGAGGAGTGTCGGTGTGTCGTTGCCGCTCTCCCTATCCTCTGCGGCCGTAGCTCCCCATCTTGGGGGACATGCGGGGCCCGCCAGTCAGGCGGGCGTGGGGGCCAGCAGGCAACGGGTGCGGGGGCACCGTTGCCTGCATTGCACAGGCCTCCACCAGTGTTGGACGGGAATGGCTAGGTGCTCCCGGCCATTCCCGTAGCCCCCCAATGTGGGGGGCATGCGGGGCCCGCCATATCATCTAGGCGGGCATGCGCCGGGAGGGCTATGGAGGTAAAGGCTATGCCTATTCCCGTGGCCCTCCCATCACGGCGAATGAGGGAACACCGCTGAGTTTTAGTGGGTATACTGTCATTCCGACAGGGAGTCCCACATACCCCGTCTCGTCCCCCGCGAGGCGGGCATGCATAAAGCATTTCTCAGCGACAAAAAAAAAAAAAAAAAAAAGGTTGGGTTAGGTTGGGTTAGGTTGGGTTAGGTTGGGTTAGGTTGGGTTAGGTTGGGTTAGGTTGGGTTAGGTTTTTTTTTTTTTTTTTTTTTTTTTTGTTTTGGCAGGAGTGGGAAATCCTCATGGACGCCCAGACTACCTCACTGATGAGGCAGTCTGGGCAGTGCCGGACTCTTACCGGCTAAAACCCACTCCTGCCCTTCTTTGGTCCTCTGACATGATCAGAGCCTATGTCCTGCGAGGTCTGAGTTTTTGCTTGTTGCATTGGCAGCTCGAACAAACACGGAACTCGGAGAGGTGAGTGTCTCCGGCTTGACCGACAGCAGATCCCCACCAAAGGAAGAAATTTCTGTTTCGTAGGTATTTAGTCTAATCTTAACCAGCTAAGTTACTATCTATTGACATATTTATTTTATCTATTTTACATATTACTAATTTATTTTTATTGCTACTTAAGGTTATATTTTATTTTCCTATCTAAATACTAAGTTATCTAAAGAGACAGCGGGAACAGTTTTTATTTATCTAACTCTACATTTGTACTTATTCTATTCTTATTCTATTTTAACTATTGTATTTTCCTATTTTAACTATTTTACATCTTTTTGGATTTATGCTAGTCTCTAATATATTCTACTATATTATGACAGCATATTTTCTTAATCTTATTTATTTTTGTATACGACCTTGGATGCAATGTTGCTACAATACTCAAGAAAAAAGTCGCGTTTCTTTCCACTAATTAGCTCTGGGGCATCTTGGGCAACTAGTTTTGTGGCGAGTTTCTGCTCCGTCTCGTATCTGCTTTTCGCATATATGGGGCACTCAAACAGAATGTGCGGAACCGACTCTTCGACACCAGGCTCGCAGGCGCACGATGGGTCCTCTTTACATTTGAAGCGTTTCAAATATGCCGAAAACCCACCGTGCCCCGTCAGGATTTGTGTGGTTATACTCGTATGAGTCATCTTCCGCACCACACCGTACGCTGTCACCGCATCCGGGAAGAAAATTTTTGTGCCCGAGGCCGTGTCGCCCGACCGATATCTCCCGTTCCATTCCTCAAGCGTTTCCGACCGGATTTGCCGCTTGATGAATGACACGGGACACAGATCGTAGTCCGGCCTCTTCTTCGACCCCAGGGCGGCCTCCTTTGCGAGCTGGTCGGCTCTCTCGTTTCCCTCCAACCCTGCGTGGGCCTTGATCCAGAACAAGGAGACACTCTTGTTTTGGAGCTTGCAGCGTCGTAAGGTGTCTCTTGTTTCCACTGCCAAGGGGTGGGGGGAACTTGTGTTGGTCACCGACTGGAGGGCCGCCATGGAGTCGCTGAAGATGCCGAACGAGGTTTCACGGGACTTGAGCACCTCCCCCGCAGCTCTTTGCAGGGCCAAGAGTTCGGCCTGGTAGACGGTGCAGTAAGACGGCAAAGCAAGCTTGAGGGCTTTTGTCTCGGCGGTGCCATTCCACAGGGATAGCGCTGCTCCGACTCTGCCCTCAATCTTGCTGCCGTCTGTAAAGATCCTCACAGCAAAGTTGCTGTGGTTTTGGTATTGTTCTTCGTCTACCAGACTTGCGAACTCCAGGCTCATTTGCTCCACAGGGTGTGGGGCGTCCAGCGCTGGAGCCATCCGTTCTACTTCCCGGTCTCCTAGCGCGGGCTGGGGCTCCCCCCTCCTGGCTCTGTAGAGCGTAGCCGCCTCCCGGATACGGAGGTCGAGCGGGAGTATCCCAGCCAGCACTAGCGCCGAGTTCAACGAGACCGTCCGGTACGCCTTGCACAGCTTTTGCGCAATACCGCGCTGGACTGTTCCCAGCTGCTTCATGACGCCCAGCTTTCCAGCGGCCGGGGCCCACACGCTGGCTGCGTACAGGATAACCGGTTCCACCGCAGCCACATATATTGTTTTTATAACTTCGGGGTTGAGTCCCCAGCTGGTCTTTGCCGCCCTGGTTAGTTGCTTGTGGATGCCTATTGCCTTTCTGCATACGTTTGCGACGTGTGTGCCGAAGGTCAGCTTTTCGTCGATGGTGACACCTAGGATTTTGATCTCTTTGGACATGGCAATGTCGATCCCGCCCATGTTCAGGCAAGGGGTGTCGTATTTTAATTTGCGAGTGATAACCATCGCGTTGGTTTTCTGCGGGGCAAATTTTAGTTTGTTTTGTACACCCCACGCCCGAACATGTTCGAGAGCGGCATTGGCACGTCCCTGGATCTCCAGGGATGTGTCACCATCGAAGATCAGCACAACGTCGTCAGCAAAGGCCTGGCAATAGTCATCCCTGGCTTCCAGACTCTTAAGGAGCGGGTCCAACAAGAGGTTCCAGAATATTGGTCCCCCTATGGAACCCTGGACACAACCCTTACTTGTAGCCCTGCTACATTCTTCACCTGCGTACCTGACCCTGACTTTTCTATTTGTGAGATAGCTGTCGATGACCCTCCTCAGGTTGATTGGACATTTTTCCTCAGCCAGACGGACTCTTATGGCTGGCCACCAGGCGCTGTCGAAGGCCCCCTCTATGTCCAATGAAATCATGACTATGATTTTTTTCAGCACCAGCTTGCTGCGTATGTGCTGCATTAGTACATAAAGGGAGTCCTCTGTGCTCTTTTGGGGCATGAATCCATACTGGCGAGTACTCATCCTTGGAATCAGATGGAACTTGAGGCGGGCCACCAACATCTTCTCGTATATTTTGCCTAGTATTGGCAAAAGGCCGATTGGTCTGTACGCCTTTGGGGTGCTGTAGTCGTCCTTTCCGGGCTTTTTTAGGACAATCACAATCGCCTCCTTCCAGATATCAGGGAAGTGGTGGCATTTCAGGCAGCAATTCAGGAGAGCGAGGGCTGCCTCAGGGGCGCCTCCTATAGCTCGGGAACATATATCGGCGGTGAAGCCGTCCGCTCCTGGAGCCTTTTTGGCGTTGAAGGACCTGCACGCCGTCATCAGTTCGACCATCGTGAATGGTGGATCGCAAGAGTCATCTTGCCCTCCAGCATTCACGACGTCGGCCTTTTCTCTGATAAGGCGATGGCATGTGCTGTCACTGTCCGTATGGTCTTCAGGATAGAAGGTGTTTGCCAGTAATTCAACTGAACCTTTCGTGTTCAGCACCTCCCCATCCTTCACTAGCGGTTGGTCCTCTCCCCTTTCCTTGGTCCTTCCTATCACCCGGTAGATTCCTTCCCAAACCCCCTCCCTGTCCTGTTTGGCGCAGAAGTTCTTCCAACTCTCAACGATGTCCTTGGCTGTTTCTGTTTCATACTCAACTTTCTGTTTCAGGTACTCTTCGACGACCTTCGATCTTCGGGCCGGTGCAGCACACCTTATTCTGCGTTTCCTGGTTGCGACTTCCTTCTTCATCCTCTCGAGTTTCTCGGACCACCACGGCAAAGTGAGCACTTCGTTGCTCTTCCTCATAGGCATTGATGAGGTGCATGCTTCTGTTATTGCCTGTGTGAAGTTTTCTATAATCATGTTGAGTTGTTCGACTGTATTTAATTTATCTATTTCTAATTTATTTATTTTGTTGTCTTGCATTAATTGGCCGAGTTTCTCATGAAACTCAGACCAATTTGCTTTTTTTGTATTGTAAATTCTTGTGGTTCTGTTAATTTTTATACCTTTTGACCTTTTCAATTTAATGTTAAACACAATGCCGTTGTGATCCGAGCTCGTCAGGCCCTCGTCTACCCTCCAGTCGTCTACCAGGTCCAGAATATCGGTCGAGCATGCTGTGATGTCGACGTGGCTGCAGTACCGTTTTCCCCCTCTGATCGTGTCGAAGGTCGGAATTTCCCCTCTGTTGAGTATGTTAAGACTCAGCTCATCGAGAACTCCAGAAACTTCTTCGCCCCTACAGTCAATGGACAAGCTTCCCCACCAGGTGCTCTTTGCGTTCGCATCTCCTCCAACAATCCACATTTTGGAACCTATTTCTTCCTCAACGTGTTTGAGGTGCTCTAGGTAAGGTCCTATCGGCTGATCCGGCTCGAAGTAAAAGGAGACCAGCGTGATCTTCCAGGCACTGGTCTGGATTCCCACCACGGTGATGTTGTTCGTGGTGAGTTTCGGGTACTGTATGACTGTGAGGTCTTGGTTGAAGACCGCTATTGCGGCCTTAACAGTCCCATCTCCGATGTCAGTGCTCTGGAAGATCCGAACTCCCCTGTGGCTCCTCATAACCTTTGCCCCTCCTACGTATGGTTCCTGGAGGAGAGCAAACGCAACTCCGCGTTTTGCAGCTTCCAGTAGTAACTCGTCTGTTGCGAGTTTTTTCCGCTGTAGGTTGGCTTGCACCGCTTTGTACAGATTTGGGTTGCCTTGGGTGCCCTTAGCAGTACGCCACCGTCGATCTGGCGATTTCATCCCACCTGCGGCGTATTGGACAGCCAGGGTTAAAGGCGTTGTGGTCAGCGTCGTCAAGCTTAGCTCTTGTGCAGTTCTGGCATTTGGGTGGCAAACCCGCGAGCCAGTCGGCACATGTCGACTTCAGGTGTGGGCCGCCACAGTGACTGCACAAGTCGGCTGATTCCTTGCAGAATCGTCTGCCATGCCCGTAGCCTAGACAGCGCGTGCACTGAACCAGCGGGGTTTGGTCTTCTACCCTGACGCGCTGAAGGTCCACGTGCAGGCATCCGACTTCTGTAGCCCTTCTCCAGATGGTCGGTGAGACGCTGACCACAACGTGGTTTGTGTGCGGATTTCTTGTCCTTCTCCTGAACTTCACCTCCACTCTGTCCTCCTCTTTGTCGAGGTTATGAAAAACATCCTTGTTCTGATTCCTCATCGCCTTGAGAATGTCCTCATCTGAGTTGGCAGAGAGGACGCTCTTGAGGATCAGTAACGGGTCCTTGTTTTTCATTTCCTCGACATTGAGGTCTCGCCTTTCACCTTCCAATTTATTTTTGATCTTGTTCCTTTCTTCCCTGGTCTGGAATCCCATTATGATCTTTCTGTCTTTTGCCTTCCTTACTTTTTCGACCTTAACCCATCCCTCTGTTGCATCCACCGCTTTCCGTATCTTGCTTAGCACTTCGTCACCAGTTTCTGTGTCGTCTTTTGAGGTAACTACGATAGAGTGCAGCGTACTTCGCACTGGATTTGACTTTCCGCTGGGTATCGCAGTTACACTCGCATACGTTGACGTTGATCCCTTTTCTATCGCGGCTTTCAATTCCTCCATCCTTTTGTTGTTTTCTTGTAGCAACTTCGAGTGTTCTTCAATTTGTGTTGCTAACAAGTTTTGTTCCGCGTTCATGGAGAAGGTAGCATCGGTGGAAGCAACTTCGGGCACTCTGTTACCCATTACCCCTCCTGCGTTAATGGTTTTGGCTTCCCTTTCTGCTTCCTTCACCAGCTGATACAGCCGGTCCAGAGCTTCTGCGACGCCGTTTTTGATTTCGGTCTTTATGTTCCTTGAGACGCTTAGGTGTAGTTTGGCTTTGTTCAAGCAGGCCTTTGCTTCTGTTGACCGATCCACGTAACGTGACTTTGGCGGCGTATGGACCTCTATCAGTTTCGTGGTTTTTGGAAGGGTTTTATTCTCCTGCGACTCTGAAGGTTTTTGCAATGCTTTTACAGGGCCAGCCTGTATCGTCTTGATGGTTAAGGGGGGTGTTGGGTCTGAACTTGTGGCAGCTTCCCAGTCTCCAACACTGCGGCGGACATTCGGAGGTGATGTTCTGGATTTTGGTGGTGTTTTCTCACCCTCCACCTTCTTTAGCGGGGTCCTTATTCCGAACATGTCAGAGGTACGCGTCAAAACAATAAAAGTAGGTATAAAAGTGTATAATAAAAAGAGAAAGAAGTAAAGAAATAGAAAATATTATATTATATATTCATATATGTCACTAAAACTCCCCTGAAGGCGCCAACTACCTCAAAGAACAATTATTTTTGAAATTTTCCGACAGGTTTTGGTGTATGCGTAGCTGGAAGAGCTAAATTGAAGATAAAAAATTTTTGCCCAAAACCCAACGTCTACCTTCCTATAGACCAGAGGGCGGGTGGGTGGGTGGTAAGTATCGGATTAAATTATTAAAAACCAGGAGTAGACTGAAAATTTTGACTAAAATTTAAAATAGTGCTTTCTAAAGGGAGTTTTTTGAAAATTTTTACAAGTCAATAAACGAAAAAGTGTTTTTCGCGAAATTGTCAATTATCCCTAGTGGGAACGTTACAGGGAGTCTAGTTTAGGTTTAAAATGCTGAAAACAGCTTGATATTGCGTCACCGGGATGCAAAGATATGAGGTTTTTATCAAAAACGTGTATCCCTTAGGTAGATTTCGTCTATGTATCAGTACTATTGACTGTAAAGAGTTTCTGGAATATCAGAAGTACTATGCGAGCTAGGCGCACGTGCGAGGTGTCAAAAGACGCGTCTCCGCGCGGGCTAGTCAACTATTTGTGTTCCTGGAATAATCCCGAAGAAAAATCGGGAATTATCCTGAAAAAACTGATTTTATGACCAAAAAGTATGTAAAAACACCGAATAACACCACCGAAACGGGACTCGACTTCGCGGAACGCGCACGGGAGTACAGGTAAGGCAGGTAAGTATCGGATTAAATTATTAAAAACCAGGAGTAGACTGAAAATTTTGACTAAAATTTAAAATAGTGCTTTCTAAAGGGAGTTTTTTGAAAATTTTTACAAGTCAATAAACGAAAAAGTGTTTTTCGCGAAATTGTCAATTATCCCTAGTGGGAACGTTACAGGGAGTCTAGTTTAGGTTTAAAATGCTGAAAACAGCTTGATATTGCGTCACCGGGATGCAAAGATATGAGGTTTTTATCAAAAACGTGTATCCCTTAGGTAGATTTCGTCTATGTATCAGTACTATTGACTGTAAAGAGTTTCTGGAATATCAGAAGTACTATGCGAGCTAGGCGCACGTGCGAGGTGTCAAAAGACGCGTCTCCGCGCGGGCTAGTCAACTATTTGTGTTCCTGGAATAATCCCGAAAAAAATCGGGAATTATCCTGAAAAAACTGATTTTATGACCAAAAAGTATGTAAAAACACCGAATAACACCACCGAAACGGGACTCGACTTCGCGGAACGCGCACGGGAGTACAGGTAAGGCAGGTAAGTATCGGATTAAATTATTAAAAACCAGGAATAGACTGAAAATTTTGAATAAAATTTAAAATAGTGCTTTCTAAAGGGAGTTTTTTGAAAATTTTTACAAGTCAATAAACGAAAAAGTGTTTTTCGCGAAATTGTCAATTATCCCTAGTGGGAACGTTACAGGGAGTCTAGTTAAGATTTAAAATGCTGAAAACAGCTTGATATTGCGTCACCGGGATGCAAAGATATGAGGTTTTTATTAAAAACGTGTATCCCTTAGGTAGATTTCGTCTATGTATCAGTACTATTGACTGTAAAGAGTTTCTGGAATATCAGAAGTACTATGCGAGCTAGGCGCACGGGCGAGGTGTCAAAAGACGCGTCTCCGCGCGGGCTAGTCAACTATTTGTGTTCCTGGGATAATCCCGAAGAAAAATCGGGAATTATCCTGAAAAAACTGATTTTATGACCAAAAAGTATGTAAAAACACCGAATAACACCACCGAAACGGGACTCGACTTCGCGGAACGCGCACGGGAGTACAGGTAAGGCAGGTAAGTATCGGATTAAATTATTAAAAACCAGGAATAGACTGAAAATTTTGAATAAAATTTAAAATAGTGCTTTCTAAAGGGAGTTTTTTGAAAATTTTTACAAGTCAATAAACGAAAAAGTGTTTTTCGCGAAATTGTCAATTATCCCTAGTGGGAACGTTACAGGGAGTCTAGTTAAGATTTAAAATGCTGAAAACAGCTTGATATTGCGTCACCGGGATGCAAAGATATGAGGTTTTTATTAAAAACGTGTATCCCTTAGGTAGATTTCGTCTATGTATCAGTACTATTGACTGTAAAGAGTTTCTGGAATATCAGAAGTACTATGCGAGCTAGGCGCACGGGCGAGGTGTCAAAAGACGCGTCTCCGCGCGGGCTAGTCAACTATTTGTGTTCCTGGGATAATCCCGAAGAAAAATCGGGAATTATCCTGAAAAAACTGATTTTATGACCAAAAAGTATGTAAAAACACCGAATAACACCACCGAAACGGGACTCGACTTCGCGGAACGCGCACGGGAGTACAGGTAAGGCAGGTAAGTATCGGATTAAATTATTAAAAACCAGGAATAGACTGAAAATTTTGAATAAAATTTAAAATAGTGCTTTCTAAAGGGAGTTTTTTGAAAATTTTTACAAGTCAATAAACGAAAAAGTGTTTTTCGCGAAATTGTCAATTATCCCTAGTGGGAACGTTACAGGGAGTCTAGTTAAGATTTAAAATGCTGAAAACAGCTTGATATTGCGTCACCGGGATGCAAAGATATGAGGTTTTTATTAAAAACGTGTATCCCTTAGGTAGATTTCGTCTATGTATCAGTACTATTGACTGTAAAGAGTTTCTGGAATATCAGAAGTACTATGCGAGCTAGGCGCACGGGCGAGGTGTCAAAAGACGCGTCTCCGCGCGGGCTAGTCAACTATTTGTGTTCCTGGGATAATCCCGAAGAAAAATCGGGAATTATCCTGAAAAAACTGATTTTATGACCAAAAAGTATGTAAAAACACCGAATAACACCACCGAAACGGGACTCGACTTCGCGGAACGCGCACGGGAGTACAGGTAAGGCAGGTAAGTATCGGATTAAATTATTAAAAACAGGAATATACTGAAAATTTTGAATAAAAAATGAAATAGTGTTTTTTTAAAAGGAGTTTCTATGAAAAATTTTACAAGTCAATTACGAAAAGAAGGTTTTTCGCGAATTTGTCAATTATCCCTAGTGGGAACGTTACAGGGAGTCTAGTTAAGATTTAAAATGCTGAAAACAGCTTGATATTGCGTCACCGGGATGCAAAGATATGAGGTTTTTATTAAAAACGTGTATCCCTTAGGTAGATTTCGTCTATGTATCAGTACTATTGACTGTAAAGAGTTTCTGGAATAACAGAAGTACTATGCGAGCTAGGCGCACGGGCGAGGTGTCAAAAGACGCGTCTCCGCGCGGGCTAGCCAACAATTATGTTCCTGGAATAATCCCGAAGAAAAATCGGGAATTATCCTGAAAAAACTGATTTTATGACCAAAAAGTATGTAAAAACACCGAATAACACCACCGAAACGGGACTCGACTTCGCGGAACGCGCACGGGAGTACAGGTAAGGCAGGTAAGTATCGGATTAAATTATTAAAAACAGGAATATACTGAAAATTTTGAATAAAAAATGAAATAGTGTTTTTTTAAAAGGAGTTTCTATGAAAAATTTTACAAGTCAATTACGAAAAGAAGGTTTTTCGCGAATTTGTCAATTATCCCTAGTGGGAACGTTACAGGGAGTCTAGTTAAGATTTAAAATGCTGAAAACAGCTTGATATTGCGTCACCGGGATGCAAAGATATGAGGTTTTTATTAAAAACGTGTATCCCTTAGGTAGATTTCGTCTATGTATCAGTACTATTGACTGTAAAGAGTTTCTGGAATAACAGAAGTACTATGCGAGCTAGGCGCACGGGCGAGGTGTCAAAAGACGCGTCTCCGCGCGGGCTAGCCAACAATTATGTTCCTGGAATAATCCCGAAGAAAAATCGGGAATTATCCTGAAAAAACTGATTTTATGACCAAAAAGTATGTAAAAACACCGAATAACACCACCGAAACGGGACTCGACTTCGCGGAACGCGCACGGGAGTACAGGTAAGGCAGGTAAGTATCGGATTAAATTATTAAAAACCAGGAATAGACTGAAAATTTTGAATAAAATTTAAAATAGTGCTTTCTAAAGGGAGTTTTTTGAAAATTTTTACAAGTCAATAAACGAAAAAAAGTGTTTTTCGCGAAATTGTCAATTATCCCTAGTGGGAACGTTACAGGGAGTCTAGTTAAGATTTAAAATGCTGAAAACAGCTTGATATTGCGTCACCGGGATGCAAAGATATGAGGTTTTTATTAAAAACGTGTATCCCTTAGGTAGATTTCGTCTATGTATCAGTACTATTGACTGTAAAGAGTTTCTGGAATATCAGAAGTACTATGCGAGCTAGGCGCACGTGCGAGGTGTCAAAAGACGCGTCTCCGCGCGGGCTAGTCAACTATTTGTGTTCCTGGAATAATCCCGAAAAAAATCGGGAATTATCCTGAAAAAACTGATTTTATGACCAAAAAGTATGTAAAAACACCGAATAACACCACCGAAACGGGACTCGACTTCGCGGAACGCGCACGGGAGTACAGGTAAGGCAGGTAAGTATCGGATTAAATTATTAAAAACCAGGAATAGACTGAAAATTTTGAATAAAATTTAAAATAGTGCTTTCTAAAGGGAGTTTTTTGAAAATTTTTACAAGTCAATAAACGAAAAAGTGTTTTTCGCGAAATTGTCAATTATCCCTAGTGGGAACGTTACAGGGAGTCTAGTTAAGATTTAAAATGCTGAAAACAGCTTGATATTGCGTCACCGGGATGCAAAGATATGAGGTTTTTATTAAAAACGTGTATCCCTTAGGTAGATTTCGTCTATGTATCAGTACTATTGACTGTAAAGAGTTTCTGGAATATCAGAAGTACTATGCGAGCTAGGCGCACGGGCGAGGTGTCAAAAGACGCGTCTCCGCGCGGGCTAGTCAACTATTTGTGTTCCTGGGATAATCCCGAAGAAAAATCGGGAATTATCCTGAAAAAACTGATTTTATGACCAAAAAGTATGTAAAAACACCGAATAACACCACCGAAACGGGACTCGACTTCGCGGAACGCGCACGGGAGTACAGGTAAGGCAGGTAAGTATCGGATTAAATTATTAAAAACCAGGAATAGACTGAAAATTTTGAATAAAATTTAAAATAGTGCTTTCTAAAGGGAGTTTTTTGAAAATTTTTACAAGTCAATAAACGAAAAAGTGTTTTTCGCGAAATTGTCAATTATCCCTAGTGGGAACGTTACAGGGAGTCTAGTTAAGATTTAAAATGCTGAAAACAGCTTGATATTGCGTCACCGGGATGCAAAGATATGAGGATATGGTTGGGTTAGGTTAGGTTAGGTTAGGTTAGGTTAGGTTAGGTTAGGTTAGGTTCCCCCCCGGTGGGTTCCCGCATTGTCGAGGCGGGGGGGCTCAGTAGCCGTGGTGGATTGGGCCACGGTGAAGCTAAGAGGAACCCGAGGAGCGGCCGCTCGTCTAGGCTGTGCGGAAAAGCCGACGACGTAGCGGCCGGCGGGTAGGTTGCGATGCCGTTTGGCCGACATCGCAGCCTACCTGAGGCGGGCCGCGATGTCCCCCGTGAGGGAGACATCGCGGCTGAGGATTGGGGGCCGCGGCGGGGGGGGAGTGTCGGTGATACGTTGCCGCTCTCCCCACCTTCCGCGGCCTCGACGGGGCCGCCACCGTTCGATGGCGGACGCGGTGGGGCCGCAGGGGAAGAGGAGTGTCGGTGTGTCGTTGCCGCTCTCCCTATCCTCTGCGGCCGTAGCTCCCCATCTTGGGGGGCATGCGGGGCCCGCCAGTCAGGCGGGCGTGGGGGCCAGCAGGCAACGGGTGCGGGGGCACCGTTGCCTGCATTGCACAGGCCTCCACCAGTGTTGGACGGGAATGGCTAGGTGGTCCCGGCCATTCTCGTAGCCCCCCTATGTGGGGGGCATGCGGGGCCCGCCATAACATCTAGGCGGGCATGCGCCGGGAGGGCTATGGAGGTAAAGGCTATGCCTATTCCCGTGGCCCTCCCATCACGGCGAATGAGGGAACACCGCTGAATAAAAAAAAAAGGTTAGGTTAGGTTAGGTTTTTTTTTTTTTTTTTTTTTTTTTTTTTTGTTTTGGCAGGAGTGGGAAATCCTCATGGACGCCCAGACTGCCTCACTTATGAGGCAGTCTGGGCAGTGCCGGACTCTTACCGGCTAAAACCCACTCCTGCCTTTGCTCAGTGTCCCTCTGACATAATCAGAGCCCTTTTCAGACATTGGTCCTGCTTTTTCCTGTTCGAGTTTTATTCAAAGCGGCCCTATTGCAGGAAGTGGACAGATCCTGGAAGTATTCACCTCACTTCATGCTACGCATCGTCACAGTAAAATCCTAAACAGCTTACTCGTAACAAACAATAACTATAATAAAAACATCTAAAATACCTACTACGTAATAACTATAATAACTGTCATACGAATTAAATACCCAGTAAATAATTATAACTAATTTCTACATTTTATTTTTTTGAGTTTTTCTTTATTTTTGTGTTTCTATATTCTATCCAAGCTAATTATAATAATATTTCTACTGTGACTTATTTAAACTATATTTATTCTATGGCTATCCTAATATATCTACAATATATTATTTAGTCATATTTTCTTATACCTACTACTTTATTTCTTATCCTATAATTTATTACTACAATTTGCCTAAATTTATTGCCTATTCTACTTATATTTACTATTAATTCCATAACCAAAATCTTGACTGTAACGAGCTTGCCGGACCACAACGGTAAAGTAAGTTTGTCTTTAGTATCAGCTTTAAGTTGGGCCAATTTCTCATGAAGTTGGCTCCAATTTGCTTCCCTTAGACTGTGAACTTTGAAATTACTACCGCTGTGGTTCCCACTTCCAGGGAGCTTCGTCTCCACCTCAGCAGTACGCCACCGACAGGCGCGCCAATGCGTCCCACTTGCTGCGCACCGGGCAGCCACCGTCGAAGGCGTTGTGGTCGGTTTTATCCATCTTGGCTGACAGGCAGTTATGGCAGCGCGGCGCCTCCGCTGCCATGCGTGATGGACAGTCAGCCCGGAGGTGAGGGTCACCGCAGTGGATGCAGAGGTCAGCGGGCTGCGTGCACAGTTTTCGGCTGTGGCCGAAGCACAGACAGCGAGTGCACTGCACCAGTGGTGACTGGTCCAGCACTCGCACTCGCTGCAGGTCGATGTGCACGCGACCCGCCGTCGTCAGCCTCTGCCACACAGTAGGGGACACCTGCAGGATGACGTGGCACATGTGGGGGTTCCTCGTCCTACGACGGTACTTCACCCCCATCCTCACGTCATCTGCAGGAATGTCCCCAACCAGGTGGGTGTTTTGCCGCTGCAAGGACTGGAGGATCTCGGCATCCGTGTGGCAGGAGAGGACGTCCCTGATGATGACAAGGGGGTCCTTGTTTTTGACCTCTTCTACCACAAGATTGCCTGTCCTCCGAATCCTTTCTGTCACCTTCGTCATCTCCTCTTTGGTTTTAAAACCGACCACCACCTTCTGGTCCCTCGCTTTGCGCAGCCGCTCCACCCTAGTGCCCTCGTTTCTGGCATCGACCGCCGTCCTGAGCTTCTCAAGAACCTCTTCACCGGTGTCCTGATCATTCACAGATGATACAATAACCGAGTGAAGAGGTTCCTGGATGTTCTGCTTCGGGCCGGCGGCGATCTCCGCGAACGTTGGGCCTTGGCCTGCGACAAAGCGAGGGGCCAGCTGGAGTTGCTCCGACAGAGCCTGGGTCTGCTGTTTGCACTCCTGCAACGCCAGCTTGTGCTGTTCAAGGCCATCCATGAGGCTCTTCATCAGCTGCGTCGGTTGTTCCATTGACGCGTGGGTGATAAGTGGCGCGGGCGCTGGTGCGACTGCAGGCTCGAGTGCAGGTACGACCGCAAGTGCGACCGGAGGCGCAGGCCCTATAGTAGTCTTGCTCCGCTCCGACTCTTTTACGAGCTCATAGAGCCGGTTGAGGGCATCGGTAACCCCAGTCTTAATCTCAGTTTTGAGATTGCGAGAGTTTGCCAAATGCAGCTTTGCCTTATTCAGGCAAGCTCTCGCCTCCGCTGTGAGACTGGGGTACCTCGACTCCGGTCTCTGTAGTGGCCCTGCGGTTTCACCAGATGTTCGGTGCAAGTGAGCCAAAATGTTTCGGGTAGGTGGTGTGGTGTCACCCTTTGGGTAAACCGGGGACTTGGTCTTAGGCTCAGCTTTCCCGGCCTCCCATTCCCCAATGCTTCGCCTCACACTGGGGAGCGAAGGTTCCACCTTTTCAGTCGAATGCTGTGAGCCGCTGGAGCCTGGCGAGCGTGCGCCCCTCTTAGCCGGTGTGCGGAACATGGCGGTGGCCTTTGTGAACGTCAAGTTCATAAATTAGACCCGTGACCCGTCAGATGGCACTAGCGCTGCTTCTGTGTCCCTGTAAAGGGGGGATCAACCAGAAGCGACAACTATTAAAAGAAATATGGTCCCTGTGAACAAGAACTTGGTCGGGTAAATAAAATTCCGTCAGTACTGCGTACAGATGACGCTTAAAATGTCCGAAGGACCGACAATTCCCTTATTTATTAAAAAGAGATAAAATATCAAGTAGTATTAAAAAAAAAAATTTTTCAACAAAACTCCAAAAAAAAACTTAAAAGTTTACCTGGCCAGTGACAAACGGGAGGGCGGAAGAGCTAATTTGACGATAAAAAATTTTGCCCAAAACCCAACGTCTACCTTCCTATAGACCAGAGGGCGGGTGGGTGGGCGAAATTTTTTACGAGCTAGGCGCACGTGCGAGGTGTCAAAAGACGCGTCTCCGCGCGGGCTAGTCAACTATTTGTGTTCCTGGAATAATCCCGAAGAAAAATCGGGAATTATCCTGAAAAAACTGATTTTATGACCAAGAAGTATGTAAAAACACCGAATAACACCACCGAAACGGGACTCGACTTCGCGGAACGCGCACGGGAGTACAGGTAAGGCAGGTAAGTATCGGATTAAATTATTAAAAACCAGGAATAGACTGAAAATTTTGAATAAAATTTAAAATAGTGCTTTCTAAAGGGAGTTTTTTGAAAATTTTTACAAGTCAATAAACGAAAAAGTGTTTTTCGCGAAATTGTCAATTATCCCTAGTGGGAACGTTACAGGGAGTCTAGTTTAGGTTTAAAATGCTGAAAACAGCTTGATATTGCGTCACCGGGATGCAAAGATATGAGGTTTTTATCAAAAACGTGTATCCCTTAGGTAGATTTCGTCTATGTATCAGTACTATTGACTGTAAAGAGTTTCTGGAATAACAGAAGTACTATGCGAGCTAGGCGCACGGGCGAGGTGTCAAAAGACGCGTCTCCGCGCGGGCTAGTCAACTATTTGTGTTCCTGGAATAATCCCGAAGAAAAATCGGGAATTATCCTGAAAAAACTGATTTTATGACCAAGAAGTATGTAAAAACACCGAATAACACCACCGAAACGGGACTCGACTTCGCGGAACGCGCACGGGAGTACAGGTAAGGCAGGTAAGTATCGGATTAAATTATTAAAAACCAGGAATAGACTGAAAATTTTGAATAAAATTTAAAATAGTGCTTTCTAAAGGGAGTTTTTTGAAAATTTTTACAAGTCAATAAACGAAAAAGTGTTTTTCGCGAAATTGTCAATTATCCCTAGTGGGAACGTTACAGGGAGTCTAGTTTAGGTTTAAAATGCTGAAAACAGCTTGATATTGCGTCACCGGGATGCAAAGATATGAGGTTTTTATCAAAAACGTGTATCCCTTAGGTAGATTTCGTCTATGTATCAGTACTATTGACTGTAAAGAGTTTCTGGAATAACAGAAGTACTATGCGAGCTAGGCGCACGGGCGAGGTGTCAAAAGACGCGTCTCCGCGCGGGCTAGTCAACTATTTGTGTTCCTGGAATAATCCCGAAGAAAAATCGGGAATTATCCTGAAAAAACTGATTTTATGACCAAGAAGTATGTAAAAACACCGAATAACACCACCGAAACGGGACTCGACTTCGCGGAACGCGCACGGGAGTACAGGTAAGGCAGGTAAGTATCGGATTAAATTATTAAAAACCAGGAATAGACTGAAAATTTTGAATAAAATTTAAAATAGTGCTTTCTAAAGGGAGTTTTTTGAAAATTTTTACAAGTCAATAAACGAAAAAGTGTTTTTCGCGAAATTGTCAATTATCCCTAGTGGGAACGTTACAGGGAGTCTAGTTTAGGTTTAAAATGCTGAAAACAGCTTGATATTGCGTCACCGGGATGCAAAGATATGAGGTTTTTATCAAAAACGTGTATCCCTTAGGTAGATTTCGTCTATGTATCAGTACTATTGACTGTAAAGAGTTTCTGGAATAACAGAAGTACTATGCGAGCTAGGCGCACGGGCGAGGTGTCAAAAGACGCGTCTCCGCGCGGGCTAGTCAACTATTTGTGTTCCTGGAATAATCCCGAAGAAAAATCGGGAATTATCCTGAAAAAACTGATTTTATGACCAAGAAGTATGTAAAAACACCGAATAACACCACCGAAACGGGACTCGACTTCGCGGAACGCGCACGGGAGTACAGGTAAGGCAGGTAAGTATCGGATTAAATTATTAAAAACCAGGAATAGACTGAAAATTTTGAATAAAATTTAAAATAGTGCTTTCTAAAGGGAGTTTTTTGAAAATTTTTACAAGTCAATAAACGAAAAAGTGTTTTTCGCGAAATTGTCAATTATCCCTAGTGGGAACGTTACAGGGAGTCTAGTTTAGGTTTAAAATGCTGAAAACAGCTTGATATTGCGTCACCGGGATGCAAAGATATGAGGTTTTTATCAAAAACGTGTATCCCTTAGGTAGATTTCGTCTATGTATCAGTACTATTGACTGTAAAGAGTTTCTGGAATAACAGAAGTACTATGCGAGCTAGGCGCACGGGCGAGGTGTCAAAAGACGCGTCTCCGCGCGGGCTAGTCAACTATTTGTGTTCCTGGAATAATCCCGAAGAAAAATCGGGAATTATCCTGAAAAAACTGATTTTATGACCAAGAAGTATGTAAAAACACCGAATAACACCACCGAAACGGGACTCGACTTCGCGGAACGCGCACGGGAGTACAGGTAAGGCAGGTAAGTATCGGATTAAATTATTAAAAACCAGGAATAGACTGAAAATTTTGAATAAAATTTAAAATAGTGCTTTCTAAAGGGAGTTTTTTGAAAATTTTTACAAGTCAATAAACGAAAAAGTGTTTTTCGCGAAATTGTCAATTATCCCTAGTGGGAACGTTACAGGGAGTCTAGTTTAGGTTTAAAATGCTGAAAACAGCTTGATATTGCGTCACCGGGATGCAAAGATATGAGGTTTTTATCAAAAACGTGTATCCCTTAGGTAGATTTCGTCTATGTATCAGTACTATTGACTGTAAAGAGTTTCTGGAATAACAGAAGTACTATGCGAGCTAGGCGCACGGGCGAGGTGTCAAAAGACGCGTCTCCGCGCGGGCTAGTCAACTATTTGTGTTCCTGGAATAATCCCGAAGAAAAATCGGGAATTATCCTGAAAAAACTGATTTTATGACCAAGAAGTATGTAAAAACACCGAATAACACCACCGAAACGGGACTCGACTTCGCGGAACGCGCACGGGAGTACAGGTAAGGCAGGTAAGTATCGGATTAAATTATTAAAAACCAGGAATAGACTGAAAATTTTGAATAAAATTTAAAATAGTGCTTTCTAAAGGGAGTTTTTTGAAAATTTTTACAAGTCAATAAACGAAAAAGTGTTTTTCGCGAAATTGTCAATTATCCCTAGTGGGAACGTTACAGGGAGTCTAGTTTAGGTTTAAAATGCTGAAAACAGCTTGATATTGCGTCACCGGGATGCAAAGATATGAGGTTTTTATCAAAAACGTGTATCCCTTAGGTAGATTTCGTCTATGTATCAGTACTATTGACTGTAAAGAGTTTCTGGAATAACAGAAGTACTATGCGAGCTAGGCGCACGGGCGAGGTGTCAAAAGACGCGTCTCCGCGCGGGCTAGTCAACTATTTGTGTTCCTGGAATAATCCCGAAGAAAAATCGGGAATTATCCTGAAAAAACTGATTTTATGACCAAGAAGTATGTAAAAACACCGAATAACACCACCGAAACGGGACTCGACTTCGCGGAACGCGCACGGGAGTACAGGTAAGGCAGGTAAGTATCGGATTAAATTATTAAAAACCAGGAATAGACTGAAAATTTTGAATAAAATTTAAAATAGTGCTTTCTAAAGGGAGTTTTTTGAAAATTTTTACAAGTCAATAAACGAAAAAGTGTTTTTCGCGAAATTGTCAATTATCCCTAGTGGGAACGTTACAGGGAGTCTAGTTTAGGTTTAAAATGCTGAAAACAGCTTGATATTGCGTCACCGGGATGCAAAGATATGAGGTTTTTATCAAAAACGTGTATCCCTTAGGTAGATTTCGTCTATGTATCAGTACTATTGACTGTAAAGAGTTTCTGGAATAACAGAAGTACTATGCGAGCTAGGCGCACGGGCGAGGTG
This sequence comes from Apamea crenata, assembly GCA_949629185.1. Lineage (NCBI taxonomy): Eukaryota > Metazoa > Arthropoda > Insecta > Lepidoptera > Noctuidae > Apamea > Apamea crenata. The sequence continues at coordinate 1,276 of OX451365.1, read as the reverse complement.
TCAAAAGACGCGTCTCCGCGCGGGCTAGTCAACTATTTGTGTTCCTGGAATAATCCCGAAGAAAAATCGGGAATTATCCTGAAAAAACTGATTTTATGACCAAGAAGTATGTAAAAACACCGAATAACACCACCGAAACGGGACTCGACTTCGCGGAACGCGCACGGGAGTACAGGTAAGGCAGGTAAGTATCGGATTAAATTATTAAAAACCAGGAATAGACTGAAAATTTTGAATAAAATTTAAAATAGTGCTTTCTAAAGGGAGTTTTTTGAAAATTTTTACAAGTCAATAAACGAAAAAGTGTTTTTCGCGAAATTGTCAATTATCCCTAGTGGGAACGTTACAGGGAGTCTAGTTTAGGTTTAAAATGCTGAAAACAGCTTGATATTGCGTCACCGGGATGCAAAGATATGAGGTTTTTATCAAAAACGTGTATCCCTTAGGTAGATTTCGTCTATGTATCAGTACTATTGACTGTAAAGAGTTTCTGGAATAACAGAAGTACTATGCGAGCTAGGCGCACGGGCGAGGTGTCAAAAGACGCGTCTCCGCGCGGGCTAGTCAACTATTTGTGTTCCTGGAATAATCCCGAAGAAAAATCGGGAATTATCCTGAAAAAACTGATTTTATGACCAAGAAGTATGTAAAAACACCGAATAACACCACCGAAACGGGACTCGACTTCGCGGAACGCGCACGGGAGTACAGGTAAGGCAGGTAAGTATCGGATTAAATTATTAAAAACCAGGAATAGACTGAAAATTTTGAATAAAATTTAAAATAGTGCTTTCTAAAGGGAGTTTTTTGAAAATTTTTACAAGTCAATAAACGAAAAAGTGTTTTTCGCGAAATTGTCAATTATCCCTAGTGGGAACGTTACAGGGAGTCTAGTTTAGGTTTAAAATGCTGAAAACAGCTTGATATTGCGTCACCGGGATGCAAAGATATGAGGTTTTTATCAAAAACGTGTATCCCTTAGGTAGATTTCGTCTATGTATCAGTACTATTGACTGTAAAGAGTTTCTGGAATAACAGAAGTACTATGCGAGCTAGGCGCACGGGCGAGGTGTCAAAAGACGCGTCTCCGCGCGGGCTAGTCAACTATTTGTGTTCCTGGAATAATCCCGAAGAAAAATCGGGAATTATCCTGAAAAAACTGATTTTATGACCAAGAAGTATGTAAAAACACCGAATAACACCACCGAAACGGGACTCGACTTCGCGGAACGCGCACGGGAGTACAGGTAAGGCAGGTAAGTATCGGATTAAATTA